>CP139507.1:22938040-23624486 GCA_021014915.2 Artemisia tridentata subsp. tridentata | reverse complement strand
ATATAATTTGACTTAAGAAAATTATATTTTGAAAATAATTTTCTGTCAAAACCTTTTTGATTCAAATTATATATGAAAGTATTCTTTACTGTTCAAAATATAAATTGAATTAAGAAAATTATATTTTTGAAAATTAATTTTCTGTCAAAAAAAAAATTACAAAAAACTTTTGTCAAAAAATATAATAAATTTTGTAAAAAAATTCTATCAAAAATATTTTTGAATTTTTTTTTGAAAATTATAAATTATATCTTAAATATTTCAAAATTTCGCTCTTTTTTTGTTATATTTTTTAATCTTCTTTTACAAATTTTTGTAAATTTTCTTAATTCAAATTATATTTTGAACATTTTTTAATTAAGGAAATTGATACAAATATTAATTCCAAACCACGGGGACGAAATCTACAGTTTAACCAAACCATAAGGATGATTTTTGCAATTTACTCAAATAATAATAATAATAATAATAATAATAATAATAATAATAATAATAATAATAATAATAATAATAATAATAACAATAATAATAATAATAATAATAATAATAATAATAATAATAATAATAATAGATTTAATTACTTAAATCACCCATGTGGTTTGCCGGGTGTAACGAAAATCGTTCTTATACTTTTTTTTTTTCACGGATCCTCTTCTTGTGGTTTTCACCCATAACGGGTTTGATCCTTTTACCTTATTGATCACAGGGAGAGGATATGGGAAAAAAAAGTCTATGGATCATTTTCGTTAAACCCGAAAAACCACAGGGACCAAACCCATTATGGGTCAAAACCACGGGAGAGGATCTGGGAAAAAAAAGTCTAAGGACCATTTTCGTTAAACTCAACAAACCACAGGGACCATTTAAGTAATTAACTCATAATAATATCATACATGAAAAGACCAAAATACCCTTCAAGTTAACAGTCAACTAAATGAATTATTGGTCAAAGGACCAAAGCCATAACGGGTCGAA
The DNA here is from genome assembly GCA_021014915.2 of Artemisia tridentata subsp. tridentata. Lineage (NCBI taxonomy): Eukaryota > Viridiplantae > Streptophyta > Magnoliopsida > Asterales > Asteraceae > Artemisia > Artemisia tridentata. The sequence goes on along the minus strand of CP139507.1, from coordinate 23,623,511 downwards.
ACCAGAGGGAGAAGATCCGCAAAAAAATAAAGTCTAAGGGATTAAATCCGTGTAACCTGATAAACCACAGGGACCATATATGTAATTAACTCAAAAAAAATATTAGATGAAAACCTTGAAACGTTGTCAAGCTTCTCTTAATTCTTTTGTCATCTAAAGGTTTGGGGGTCATTTGGCTATAGTTAGATCATAGGCTTAAATTTTGTAAGATAAATAGCAAATCGATCGGACGTGTTGGAGGGGGCGAGCACCTGCACCTACTCCCCTACTGTCTCCATCCCTGTTTAGGAAGATATCCTATCCAAGAATCGGTGATGTTTTATATACGACAAGCCGGTTTGGGTGGCATCATTGACTGTGGCTACCAAAAAGTTGACCATGCTATTGTAACCTCACTAATGGAGAGATGGCCACCAGAAAACCACACGTTACACTTTCCAAGGTTGTTCTTTTATTTTATTTTTTTACGCATATTGATTTCTGTTTTGATGATCATAGAATTATGGATTTGATCTTTTGTTAACTTCGAATAACATTTACTTTCTTTTGTCTGTTACACTCGTTAGGTCCATGATAAATTCAAGACAAGGAAGTGGAAGTCTTCCACTTTGAACCTGTTAGTAGCACTGGATCAGTGAATAAGAGACATCCTGGCACTACCCAGCCCAAAAACTGCATTCGGTACTTAAAGAAACAAATACCACATGCCCTCTAATTATCCATTATATATAATCGTGAGTTTTGCAGTATGCCAAAAAAAATCTTCAAAAGTGATTAGGAAGGTCATTAATACATGAATATGTGGTACATGGTGATGATTTATATGTGGTCCTACTGTACAAACAACTGTATTCTACTATTCATCAACTGTTCATTATGTGTAGCCGATATGATGTGAGCGTGGAAAATGAATGGAGAAAATGAAAAGTAAAACGTGTTAGACGTTATAAGAAAAGAAAGATATGAATAAAACTTATGACGACATTAAGGTCTTATGTGGAGCCTTAAGATAGACGCTTGGAAAGAGTTTGTGTGTTGAATTGATAAGAAATTGGGTAAATTTTCTTAGGATTTGATAAGATAGATTGCTTAGGTGATATGTAAGAAAGAATTTTGTAAGGTGCCGTTTGTATGGTATCTTGTATATTTTAAATCAAGTTGCCGGTTTATTTTGATATATGTTGGTAATATGTGGAATGGGAGATTGGCCGGATTAAGATGTTATATTATGTTCAGTGCATTGATGATGGCGTGTTATAGTAATGAAGTTTGACTTATCTAGAGTCAAGTATATAGACGTTCCCGGATGACAAGTAGTCATTATAGGAAATCTTAGAAACGTTGCGATGATAAGTGTTGATTATAGTAGATTACGCGTTGAGATTATGGTGTAGAAGTCTAGAGTTGCAAGATCATTGAGACCGCTGCACTAAATGAACTAAGAGTTAAGGAGCTAAGAATGAGAGGAGTTATGAGATTAAGTGTGGTTAGAAATAGAACGACAGATTTCGGGGACGAAATCTAAATAAGGGGGTAGAATTGTTAGACCCGTTTCTCGGAATACAAATAGGCCCCACCCTAGATGAAGTTGACCCGAGCCTAAGTATGTTTGACTAAGGATATGTGGTTGAATCTTTTAAATGGATGTCTGATGAGGCCTAGATGCGGCGCATCAAGAAAGTTACATGCGGCGTATGGTAGAATGGGAAGTAGAACCGACTTGTTATAGTTCATGCGCCGTATTGGAGAAGGAGATACGGCGTATATAAGATGCGGCGCATCTAAAATATAGATGCGGCGCATCGACCTTAAATAAGCAGAAATGACAGAAATGCCCTCTCAGCTAGTTTATATGTGTTAGGTTCTAGATATCTCCACACAATTCTTGTGTGTTCCTGTGATGTCGAGATAGAGAGAAGAGAGGGAAGATGATGGAGCATTTGGTGATGAGATGATGATGGTTTAGTGGTGATAATTCAAGGGTTAAGCCTATAGCTTGTTTCTTACATAAGGTATGATGTTCATAATGTTTAATTAGAGTTTAATTGGTGATTTAAGGGTTAGGGTTTATGAACCCTAACTTGGGAAGGATTGGGTAAATGGTGTTTTAAGATAATTAAGAGGTAATGATGATTATGTGATGAGTTTATAATGGGTTTAAGTTAGTAAATGATAGGATTTATTCTCATATAATCAATATATGATTATATGATGATTAGAAGTATTTAGAGGTTAGTTATGGTTGTATTAGTCATGATTATAGTTAATGATTATGTATTATATGTTATGTATGATTATGTGTCTTAGGGTGTTTATGATGATGGATGATGATGGATGCTTGGATATGCTTAACTTGGAGATAAGGTAAGTAAAATGATGATGGCATGTATTATATGGATGTCTAACATGTATGTGTTATGTGTGTTTTGTGACTAGTGATAAGGGATTGGATATGTGCTTATGTGCTAGGATGAATATGATCTAGGTGGTGATTTGGTTATGATGGTAAGTTGATGTTAGATGGTTATGCAAGAATTGGAGAGTGGAGTAGCTAAGTAAGTGTTTAGAGATAGGTGATGCTTATGTGTTTTGATTGAAGTATGATAGTATGTGATTATCGTTTTACTTACTAAGCGTTATCGCTTACGGTTTAGATGTTTAACCGTTTTGTAGGTTCATGTGCGGCGGAATGAAAGATTATGTGTGGTAGCTTAAGGATTTGGAAGCGGTTGGAAGATAGTGAGCATTAGGAGCTAGGTAGAACGCCGAGCTCGAGTCAAGGTTGTGCCCCGAGAGTCTCTTTTATGAGTCGTTTATTGTGTGTCAAAGTCGGGTAATGGTTTGGGAGTCTAACGAGTTGTCAAATGTGTTTTAAGTGTTTTTAGTGAATGTTTAAGGGGCGTTTGGATTTAAGTGTATTCGTAACCATGTTGGAGTCAAACGGGTCAATTGCCGTGTATTATGGTTTGTTGTGGTTTTGAATGTAAAATGAGTGTTTTGGCATAAGTTATAATGTTGTATTGAGGTTAAAGTGGATTGTGGGGTGTGTTGAGTATATGCAGGCTTTCCTGCTGAGGTTCTGTCTAAATTGGTCGATGCGGCGTATCTAAGATATCAGATGCGGCGTATCAGAAGTTTAAGGTGATGCGGCGTATCTAAGATATCAGATACGGCGTATCCGAAGTTTAGGGTGATGCGGCGTATCACTTCATGTTGATACGGCGCATGGTCTCTCAGCTGTGATACGGCGTATCCCTCAAAAGGATACGGCGTATCCTTGGTCTGAAGGATCGTATGGTTGTGTTATACAATTGATTATGAAATGTTTTGAAAAGTGTTCGAGTATATGTTCTTGCAAGTATTTTAAAGGGTTAAATGTGATAGATTTTGGATATGTAAATGATGAATTTGTATGAGTCCGGTAAAGTCAAGCGTTTCCGCGTCAAAAGTTTTAAATTTTAGTCAAAACGGGTACGGGGCGTTACATAAGTTCCCATTTATTGCACATAGGCACACATTAGGATCCCTCAAATAGTTCATTAATCTTCCCACTTACATATAATTAAGAAAATACTTGGTGTAGTTTATTGTTTCCTAGTCCATATATATTACTTGCTTGATGAGTATGTTTACATGCTAGATGAAATTACTTGTTTGCTTAATCTCTTTAATTAACATGTTTTGCATAAATATCTATTAAATGCTTAATTGCCTCAAAGAGTTGGACTTGCTTGAAACTAAACCCAAAAACACAACCCTTTCTACAATTTTCTGCCAAAAACCCATTTCCAGTAATCTGGAACCAACAGATGGGCGAAGGTGCTGTTCCCTTTTCTATTTTTTTGCCCATTTCATCCTACACTTCCCAAAATTCACAAACATATATCTTATTCCAATCCATCCAACAAATTCTATCCATTCCTTAATCCCATCAATCCTACACTATAAACACTCCCATTCCTCATAATCTTCCATCATCTCATCATGCCATCTCCGATCAAACCTGTTAGGATTTATTTTAAAGTGATGGTCATTCGTTATTGTAATAGTTTAATTAAATGTGTCGTTGTTTGAGTTAGTTAATTTAATCAACGGGCTTGGGCTTAAGTTTGTTAGTTAAATGTTATGATCATGTAATCCATGTATAAGCCCATATTAAGCCCAAGCCCACCCAAGTCTAGATAACTATAAATACCCTTCACCCTCCTCACTTGAGGGGTGTTGCTTCTAGGGGTATTCTCATCTTGTATCTCTCATTTCTCTCTCAATCTAATCTCTAGAAGTTACCATCTCCATCTTTCTCTTCTAATCTTCTCTTATTCTAATATTGTGTGTATGATAAAGATTGATTTTAAGCTTTAACAAAACCAAAGCCAAAAACCTCAAGGTTAGCAAGGATGACCGAAAAACCCGTTTGGAAAAGAAAACCTAACCCCCGAAACAAGTCCATCTCAACAAATGATGTGGCTAAACAAACAACACCTCCACCCACATTTGTTCCCAACTATACTCCCAATCCTCAAGCTCATTCCAATGAACCCTTTCACAAACCTCATCATAATAACCAGCCATCCATCTTTACTCCCAAAAATACACCTTCATCTCATCCATATAATTCATATGAAGAGCATGATCAATCCCTAAACAATAATCCCAATCTCATTCACAACACCTCACATATTATTCAACCTACCAATGCACCATCCAAAACACTCACCACTCTTGGAATATCCCCTTCTTTCATATCTCCATCCTCATCCACTCATGATTACCCAAGCTTACAAATGTCTCCACCACCAAGAGTATCACCACCACCTCCTACCAACTCATATGCTACTTCTATGTTGTATATCCAAACATCCATCCAAAATAACAACCACACTCCACCATCATCACCTTCTTCCAAACACTTGAAGTTTATTGAAGAACTTAAAGAAGCCCATGAGCTTTGTGCTCTTCTTTCCTTACACCTTGCTCAACGCAAGATTGGATCAACTCCCTTCTAGCCCTCTTTCATCACAAAATAACCTCAACCTCCACCTTCATTCCAAACTGCACATCTCAACCTTAAACCAACCTCATTGAAACCTTTCAAAACCCTCATTATATTGGTCAAACATCCAACTTTACATCCAACTACACACCCCAATTTCATCCACTTCCACCAAATGACCAAATCCACATTCCCACAGAAAAGGAAAAGTTCCGTGAAGATATAAACCAAATCCATGACCGTAGTGATCTCCTTGTTATGCACCTTGCAACAAGGGCCAACCTCCATCCTCCATCCTCACCCTACTCAAATTGCTTACCTCACCCCCACAACTTGAATCAAGTTGATAATCATGTCAACTATTGTCCTAGTTGTGTCCTTTTCCAAAAACAAATCATTGCCTTAAATAAACATTTCACTTGTACTGAGTATCTTCTTACTAGATCTCATCCAACACCTCCACTAGCACAACACTCTAACCCTCATTCAACCGATTCCGCTCCAAACTCTCCACCTCCAAACTCTCCACCTCCAAAAATATACCTCTATTAATCAAACATCCTTACCCTCACTCAACCAATTCCATCCCAAACACTCTACCATCAACCATCTAAGCATAACTATATGCTTATTTTCCAAGCTTTCGTGTCGCAAGCAAGTCCGAAAGCTCTCTTTGGCAATTTAGGACCTTTTTCTTGTTATATGTTTCAAGTATACTAATGAATGTCTTGCTATGTGTTCTTAATATTTGTTTGCCATGATTGTTGTTTTTATATTCCATATTTTGCTATGTATGCTTGTACTTCTAATATATTTTTTGCAAGCATTCCATATCTCGATTCTTTGATGCCCTCAAACGAGGGGGAGCACACATCAAGGGGGAGTTCTCGTTCCGACAATTTTGTATCTAATACTTGTCGGCATAACCTTTTTGATTCTACAAAAAGGGGGAGAAGTGAATATAAACTCACTAAATACTTGTTCAAAAATAAATTTTTGGATTTAATGAGTTTAAGTTTTGTAATCATCAAAAAGGGGGAGATTGTTGATATAAATAATGCCTAAAAACATTATTAATACTTCTTGATATCTCTATGTTTTGATAATCACAAAATATAAACTAATTAAACATAAACTTATTAAATAAACAAGTATTTAGTTGTAAATATTCATTTCTACAACTTAATCACTTAAGGTATGAATAAACAAATGCTTAATGCATTATATGATCAAAGAAACATTTTCTTAATCACTTGATTTTTTATAAAATGACACAAACATTTTATATCTTTTAGAAAATCATTTTTGGTATTTAATAAAAATGTTTAATCCATTATAAATTTATGAATTCAAATTTTCAACCAAAAATGGCAAAAATGTTCCAGAAAAACCTTCCCCACAAAAAGACAAAACTGGGCAACGGTACAGATGGGCGGCCCCCTTAAATATACTAGGCGGCCCCCTTAATTTTAAGGGGACCGCCCCGCTCCTCCAGCTGTTCAGTTTTGCCTATAAATACTGGATTTTCCCTGGACTTTTCCCTCACCTTTTGCACCCCAAACCTTCTGTTCTAAATCTCTTCCAATCCTTTCTAAATCCTTTCAAAATCCTTTGATCATATATTCTTAAGCATTGGTTTCTAAGTGATCCAAGCTTCTACCATTCAAGTGCAAAAGAAGAATACTCCTTCAACAACTAGAGAAGAAGTATTGCAACTTAGTATCATCTTGTTACCTAAGTTGTTTGTGTAATCATTCATTCATTTGTGTATAAGTTGTGTATATTTGTTAGATAGGAGTGTGCATAATTGTTTAGGATAGATTAGTGTGTAAGTAGTGAAGTTGTGAAGAAGTTAAGGTGTGTAAGTAGAGAAGGTGTGAAGAAGTAGAAGAGTACATAAGTAGTGCTAGGTTGTGAAGAAGGTGTGAAGCCGTAGTGAAGAAGTCGTGTAGAAGTTGTGAAGAAGTTGTGAAGAAGTCGTGAAGAAGTTGTGAAGAAGTTGTGATTGAAGTCGTGAGATTGGTTCTAGCTACGATTAGAACTCGACATTTAGCTTTGTGTCGTAAAATTGGTGTAAGCTAAAGTTGTGTAAGGTTTTCTCCGCCATAAGGGAGCTTGTTGACATAGTGAAGAAAACTATCGAGTTAGGTGCTCGGGGAGTAGAGTAGGGCAAGGAAGGTGTCCTTGTAGCCGAACCACTATAAATCTCTTGTCTCGCGGTTCGATCTTTCCATCTCTATCTTTCATTTCATTTCATTACTTTACTTGCATTGTTTATTTATATTTACTTATATTTGTTCATATTGTTCAAGAGTTGAGTTCACATAAATTCGAATCTAAGTTTTAAAAAGTAAACAAAGTTTTCATAATAAAAATTAAAAAGACGTAAAACTATTCAACCCCCCCCCCCCCCTTCTAGTTTTCCATAATTTGATGGTTGAGAAGTTAGCATGGGAGAGATTTCACCATCTTAATATGTTCAACAAAACTTGTTTTACAATGCAGCAGTGAATGAATAGGTGTTCTTTCGTCTCTAAATCATCATCACAAAAGACAATATCTTAGTCTTCTTATTCAGTTGTCATTATTTATAGCAAGGTTGTCAGGATCGGGATCCTACCTAGGATCGTTTTCGGCTTTGCAAGATCGGGATCGTAGGATCGTAGGATCGGATCCTACCTAGGATCGTTTTCGGCTTTTTCTTTACATATGTATACAAACCATTTTTAAAAACCTTCCTCTAAAAAAAAGTCAAAAAAGTCAAAAAAGACAGGATCGGATCGTTCACGATCCTACGAGCGATCCCACGATCCTGTAACGATCCTACCTGAAAAAAGGGTTACCAACAGGATCGGATCGTTCACGATCCTACGATCCTACGAGCGATCCCACGATCCTGTAACGATCCTACCTGAATTACGATCCCGTAACGATCCTTCTCGTTTTGTGTGTGTAGGATCGTAGGATCGTACGATCCTACGAGCAGGATCGCGATCCTGACAACCTTGATTTATAGTAACCCATCTCATAATACTTGTAAGGCTAAGTGTAATGGTGAGCGGACATGATCGCGGTCACAATTGCCACATCAATGCCAACTTAGCTTTCTCTCATTACAAATTTTTTCATGACCAACTTAGTTTAATAAGACGACCATGGTCGGTGCAAAAAATATATCTAATTTAAAGAAAAATACACTCCACAAAAATCATATAATGAAAAACAACATAGCGACAAGTCACACGGCTTGGTCAAGTATATGACCGAGGTCCTTGAGAAAAACCGATGTTGGACGCGTCTTCGTAATAAGGTTGACTGATGCTCGACTTTTCTTTACTAAGGAAAAGTAAATAAATTGAAAGTAAACATTTGTTGGTCAATTTTGGGAGGAAATGTTTTAGGGTGCGTTTGTTTGAGCCTTTTTGGATTCGAGTAATCCTATCATAGAAATATTAATTGTTTGGTTTGCAGTATTGGGTTTGAAAAAGTTGTTGACACCCCTTGCAGTGGGTATCCACGAAACCAGCCTCACCTTCTATCTTTTCTGACATTGTGTACTAATTTTGCCTCGAAAATTGTAAAGCATATGAATACTTTAACTGTTTTCATATTAAATTACTAATAACATTAGTTAATTGAATTAAACAATAATTTAATAAATACTTTGATTAATTTTTAAAATATTCTTTATCAATTAATTATATTTTTTTCTCTCTCCAATATCAAATCAAAATCCAAATTCAAATCCAAATCCCAATTACATTTTATAAAACAAACAACATTAATACTATCATTCAATTTTTATTTCTTTCAATCCATACCAAATCCAATACCCATTGTGATTCCTAGCAACAAACCAAACGGCCCCTTATTTTAAAGTCAATCAAATTCGCCTTTATTTTTCTTTTTCTTTTACTCGTTACGTGGTACTGGAGAACATAACATATCAGTTGTAAGGGGGAGGGAGTGGTCACTTCCACCCCAAACTTCCCCAAATTGCCACCTCATCATCATCCAATAAAAACCCTCCAACTCATTTCACCCCAATCCTTCCCCAAACTTCCCCAAAATGGTGGCAATGGTCCCCAAACAACCCCAAATCCCACATTTTCCATATTTTTTTTCCCATTTATTTTTAATACATAAACTATTTTAAAAATAAAACACATAACATTTAATTAAAAAAAAAAAAAAAAAAAAATCCTACAATACTTAAAAAAAAAACACAACTTAAAATTAAAAAGAGTACATGTTACAATACTTTAAAAAAAAACACAACTTAAAAAAAAAATTCCTACAATACTTAAAACGAAACATTAATTGAAAACGAAACTACAATTTAAAAGTTACATGGCCATCCCCATTTGCGGCAACTTGACGTTTTTCGTCTAGGAGTAGTTCCAACATAGCGGGATCGGTTATGTGATTGTGCGGGTTGGTGTAAAACTTCAAATCCCGTTGGCGAATCTTTGACTTTGTCGCGTCAAGTTGTGTAGCCCAAAAACTTGCCGCCAATTGATCCTTCTCTTCTTTGATGTCCAAATATTTTGTCTTTCTTTTTGCGTATGCGCTAATGTCTCCGCCCACATCATGGACCGACGAAGAGGACGCCGCTTGCTTCTTTTTCGCCTTTCTTGATTCAATTGGAGGGGAGGGGTCTTCATTCATGTCGGGAATGAAGTTGTCATTGCTACCAGATTCATACTCCCCCGACTTCCTCTTCGATGAACCGCTACCAACACAACCCATGCCGGGAATATCTTGAAAACACTCTTGCTCTTTCCATTTATCGTGATCCTTCACAATCTCCCATGCCGGAATATGACCAAAATCTTTACCTTTTGTTCGGGTGTTGTAATCCTTAAGGGCGACTTTCATGACGTCTACTTCGCTACACCCACTAGCCCTAACACGATCCTACAGAATTCCATAAACAAAAAAAGTGTACAATAATCTAAAAACTATATAATTCTAAAAAGTATATAATTCTAAAAACTATATAATTCTAAAAACTATATAATTCTAAAAAGTATATAATTCAAAAAAATAAAAAATTATACCGCTTGGATGTAGGCGCCGTTAAATATACCCATGGCGTAGTTCATTGCTTTCCACTTCGTTGTCAAACCATGAACGGTTCGGGTAGTACCTCCCATAGTTGTCGCGTAATGCTCGAGAACCCGCCTCCAAAAACCTTCCCTATTTTGCTCATTCCCAAATCTTTTACATTCGGAGATTTGAATCCAAGCCTTTGCCAACGCCACCTCTTGGTCGGGCGTCCATTGCTCACGCTTTGCCTTTGTGGTAGCCTTTTTCTTTCCTCGCACATCAACTTCTTGAATGTCATCGTCTTCATCGTCTTCATCTTTTACAAAAAAATAAACAACGTAAGTAAACAAAAGTGTATAAAATTAAATAAAAGTAAGTAAACAAAAAATGTATAAAATTAAATAAAAGTAAGTATGTATACCGGGTAATTGTTGCGTTTCGGGTACAACATCGGCTTGAGGTTCGTCCCACGGGGACCACTCGGACGTCGTATTGATGTTGTAGTGTTGAGGATTCATTGGCGGAGGGTTGGTGCTCATATTATACGAAAAATAAGGAAGTGGAGATGTGGGTTGTGGAATGTAAGGGGATGATGGTTGGGAGAATTGGTTGGGAGATGATGTAGAAAATTGTTGTGAAAATTGTTGAAAGAATGGGTTTGGATATGTAGTTTGTTGCGGTGGTGGATAAACCGGGCGATTCGGGTGAGATCGAGTTTGTTTTTTGGAGGTTGTTTTCTTACCAATTCTTGGATCCATGATTTGGTGTAGTTTTTTTTTTTTTTTTTTTTTTTTTGATGTATGATTTGTGTTTAGTTTTGATTGAGAAAATGAGGTATTTATATAGTGAATATTGGGGTTGAAAAAAAGGATTTTTTTTTTTTTTTTAACCAAACGTCTATATTCCCGTTGCAAAACGTCTAATTTGGTCAAAATGCCCGTTGCAAAATGTTTATATTCCATCGGTGAACTTCACCAAAATTTTCAACTTTTGCTCGGCGCCGATCACCGGCGGCGGTGTGCCCGATCGGCACCGAGCGTCGCCGATCCAAACCCCGACTCCACTCCCTCCCCCCTAAGTGTGGTGGACCGAAGGGTGTAAGTGTGTAACAAATATGTGGTTGCCAGTTGCGTCAAAAATAAAACATTTGCAATTTAAATTTAAATCAACTCAGCCCAAAATAACCACCCACCTTAGAGTCAACAAACACCCACATGAAACCCTAATTGATTCACGTTTCCAATTTCCAAACACACACAACAACAATGGCTTCTCGACCGAACCCGGCTGGTTCAATGCTACCGACCCAAGTCGGCGCTGTCTTAAAGCCAACAAAGGCAGAATTTATCAATCTTCACTTCAGTCTCACGAACTAAGCCTTCTTCACCCATATTCCAGACGCTCCTGACGGAGACACCACAATTCATATTCTTTTGCCTTTACTTGTTTTTCTGTTCGATCAGATCCAGGTCGGTACATAAAAGGGTCACCATGGCTGACCTTGACAGGTATTCCATAGTTTTCCAAATCCATAGTATCTTCTTCCCCTCTCTAGAAAACATCAGAGTCATAACAGTCTCCTCACCAATTTTTTCTCCAAAATCACCGGCAACCGGACCAGAACCAGTTTCCGGTAGGCATTTGTACCCTCGATTCCTCTTTGGTGTCTCGCTCCCTTCATATATTGATGAGTGTGAATGAAATACTGATGGATTTCAGGCAGAGTCCATTCTCTGTTGTTTAACATCTTACAAGGTAGAGAACGGTACACTCCTGCTGACGACATGTACCGTACTCTACCTTCTAAGATGTTAAACAACAAGGAATGGACTCTGGCTGAAATCCATCAGTATTTCATTCACACTCATCGATATATGAAGGGGGCGAGACACCAAAGAGGAATCGAGGGTATAAATGCCTACCGGAAAGATCAAGACTCTGGTTCTGGTCAAGTTGCCGGTGATTTTGGAGAAAAAATTGGTAAGGAGACTATTATGAATCTGATGTTTTCTAAGAGAGGGGAAGAAGATACCATGGGGATTTGGAAAGCTAGGGAATACCGGTCCTTAGAAAACGATGGAAGGTCAGCCATGGTGAATATGATTCAGTATTTCATTCACACTCATCGATATATGAAGGGGTGAGACACCTAAGAGGAATCGAGGGTACAAATGCCTACTGGAAAGATCAAGACTCTGGTTGTGGTCCGGTTGCTAGTGATTTTGGAGAAAAAATTGGTGAGGAGACTATTATGACTCTGATGTTTTCTAAGAGAGGGGAAGAAGATACCATGGGGATTTGGAAAGCTAGGGAATACCGGTCCTTAGAAAACGATGGAAGGTCAGCCATGGTGACCCTTTTATGTATCGACCTGGATGTGGTCAAACGAGAAAGACAAGTCAAGGCAAAAGAATATGAATTGTGGCGTCTCGTCTGAAATATCAATACATAAGAAGGCTTTGTTCGTGAGATTGAAGTGAAGATTGATGCTATGGTTATCGAGTTAACAAATTTGAAGGAGGCTTTGAAAGAAGAAAAGGATTTTGCAAGAAGAACCAAAGAAAGGAATGCTGGGGTTGGGATTGGAATTGGCCTTGTTTGAGGTAATTTGGTATGTTGGATACTTTTTAATATTTTAATATCTTTAAATGTATTGCAATTTGCAATCAGTTTGAATTGTTTTTTTGGTGGCATTGCTGATCCACGAAAAAGTGTTGTTAGGGTAAAACAAATCAGGTGGTTATTATATATAGATTTTTTTATTAAGAAATGTGATTCTTTTAGTAAATGTGATATGAGGTTTTGGGATGATTTGCCATTGTGAGATGTGTTATAGTTAGTTAAATCACTGTATCACTCCTGATCGAGTATTTGAACTAATGACCGGTTTGTGTGATTGCTTACTTGATATGCCGTGGATTTGCGCAAATATTTGAAGATACATTTGGTATAAAGTAATTGAAGAAGAAACTGAACGAAAACGTGCCTCATTTTTCGCTCTGTAAATTGCAGAATCTGTAAGATTCTTATGTTCATAAAGTCGCGTTTGTTATTTGTCATTATTGCCTCTATGCGTTCGTAAGTAATTTGTGGTTTTAATGGTCTGTTTAGGCTGACGTGTAATACAAACATGACCAATGGTATCTGCATTGTCACATAAGGATTTAGAGGCTTTTTGTGGTGAAAATATTGTATGATTTGGTGAGGCTGCACTGCTTAGTTGAATGCTATTTAGGCCCTTTTGGGATGCATTTGTGTGAGACATCTAGTAATTTTTTATCAGTCCCTTGTTTGAAGTATGATATGCTTTTTTCAGCCCACTTCTGGCGCATCACGACTGTTGGATCACTACCCGGGCATATATTTTAATGTTATACATTTATATGTTGATTGATGTTATTTGATATTGACTGAATTCATATTAAGGGGGTGTCTGGGACTTTTGCTTTTTTACTGAAACTGTCGAACTGCCCTGTTTTTTCAATAGAAGTGTTGAACTTTTAGGATGAGAACAGGGGCTGAGCCAGGTTTAGAATTAGGGGGGAAACTAGTGACGATAATTTTGTATTTGACCCTGCAAATTTAGTTAGAGACAAGTATATGGCATAACTGAAAAATAGGAGGTCTTGAGACTTTTTTGTTTGAGGACACCAACTTGTGTCCCAAGGATGTTCAGTTGGCTAGACGTATTCATGGCGAGCGTGTTTAAGTTTGTTATTTTACTAGAAGTTGTTAAGTGTTTGTTTTGTTGGAAGGGTATGTAGGCTTTACATACTGAACCTGTTCTAATAGGGTGTTTCGTTTTGAGAAATGTGTTTGTTTGGTATGTAAATAAACTAAAACTCTGATCACGTTTATCACACAACTTTGGTATTTAGCATAACCACTTTGGTTTCCTTCAAGTTCCCGAGATCACGTTTATCACACAACTCTGATCTAATCGATCTTAGGTGAAATGGGTGTGTTATGCACAGCTAAGAACCCATACATTATCTGTTATTCTGGATCATTTAGTAAATGGATCAACTGTCCATCATGACCAGAGATACTAGTAGAAACTCCATCTTATGCTCTCAAATAAAGTAAACATAGTGGACCAACACGCAGAATACATACCAGAGATGCAAATTAACTACATGAATTGATTATCGATATGGTATCAAACTTGATTAGTCTGTTATATAAGCTGCTCTTACTGAAATTTTCTTCTGATTTGATATGGAATTGTGAATGTTGGTACTTGATTGGACATTTGTATTTTTCGTTTGATACCATCGCTTGGTGCTTGTGTTTGTTGTGACTGCGCATAGTTAACGATAACTGTTCGATAGCTGAATTAAGTGATTTGTCAAGTTTTTGCCGTATAACAACAGATTTTTGTAGTTCTGCCCCTGGATGCGAATGACTCATATGCATTAGTAGCTATGTCTCAGAATATCTTTAAGATGTTATATTGATGATCTTTTAAGTTTTTTTTAAATACAAACTAATTTTTGATATTTTTTCTCTATATTTAGGAGCTTGTTGAAGATGAGAGATCGAAGAAGATTTCAGTGGAACTTCTCGATACTTAGAAATCTTTTATCTACTTTTCTTGGTTTATATCAGTGGGCAGAATTATGTACTTAGAAATCTTGTATGCATGTTTAATAAAGTTAGATAATTTTGCTTACCTATGATCACAGATTTTTGTTGCAGTGTTTCTATACAACGTTTGTTTTAGTATTTGTGAGACTAACTTTTTCGTCCCAAATAACAATCGCTAGACCTTTATAGCTCTTAACGTGTGACACGAAAACGTACAGTTGTTAATATGCGGAAACAGGAAGTTGCAAATACAAACCAACTTGTGAAAGAGATTGTGCATTACTTTTTGTTTAGTGTGATGGCAAAAGAAATGGACAATGGACATTGCTTCCTTATGATCCTTAATATTACATGGTTAGCCGGCGTGATCCGCACTTTTGGGATAAATACTTTCTTCCAATTTCAATGCACTAAACTTGACACATTTTGTAATTCTGTATAGTGATATATATTTTTTTTTCTAATAAAGTAACAAACTTTCTAATTCCGACTAATATGTGCACTCGTTGGTTGCCCAGTCCACCTCAGCTTGCCCGTGCCAAGTGTATTAGTCCAACTCAGCTTGCCCGTGCCACGTGTATTAGTCCAACTCAGCTTGCCACATGGATATTCTTTAATTTTTTTTTATTTAAATAAAATGGAAAAAAAACATAATTTCGAAAAAAAAATATTTTTTCTAAAAAAATTATTTCAGGAAAAAAAAATTTCTTAATTTTTTTTTCGAAAATAATTTATAATTTTTTTCTGACAAATAAAATGGAAAAAAAAAATAATTTCGGAAAAAAATATTTTTCTAAAAAAATTATTTTAGAAAAAAAATTCTTAATAAATTTTCTAAAATTTCTTTTCAAAAATAATTTCTAACAAATTTTTTCTGACAAATAAAATGGAAAAAAAAAATAATTTCGGAAAAAAAATATTTTTCTAAAAAAAAAATTCAAGAAAAAAATTTCTAATTTTTTTTTTTGAAAAAAATTTCTAAATTTTTTTTTTCAGAAAATATAATGGAAAAAAATAAAAATTATTTCAGGAAAAACACTTCTAAAAAAAATTTCTAAATTTTTTTTCCAAAAAAGTTTCTAAAAGTATTATTTCATAAAAAATAAATGGAAAAAAAAATAATTTCGAAAAAAAGTATTTTTCTAAAAAAATTAATTTAGGAAAAAAATAATTTTCCATTTTATTTTTCAGATCTTTTTTTTTCAGAAATTATTTTCGAAAAAAAAAATTTATAAATTTTTTTAGAATTTTTTTCCTGAAATATTTTTTTTTCGAAATTATTTTTTTCAATTTTATTAAAAAAAATTAAAAATTATTTTCGAAAAAAAATTTTAGAAATTTTTTTTTAGAATTTTTTTTTTCTGAAATAATTTTTTTAGAATTTTTTTTTTTTTCCATTTTATTTAAATTTTTTTTTTTTTTTAAAGAATATCCACGTGGCAAGCTGAGTTGGACTGGGCAGCTGAGTTGGACTAATACACGTGGCACGGGCAAGCTGAGGTGGACTGGGCAGCCAACGAGTGCACATAATAGTCGGAATTAGAAAGTTTGTTACTTTATTAGAAAAAGAAAAAAATCATTACACATAATTAGAAAAGGTGACGTGGACTGGGCAGCCAACGAGTGCACATAATTCTAACGTAGTTTATTGTTGCCTTTTCTTTTTCTAAAAGTGAAATTATAACTCAATAAAGAAGCAACAAGTCACCCAACAAATGTACCAGAACATAAACATAACACTTAAGAACCGATCCCGGTACATTGATCGGTGATGATACAGTGTTTCCAAATGGCAAAGCACAAAAAACCCAAAAAGAAATTTATCAAAACAAGCAAGTGGCAATGATATTTGCTAGTATTATTATACAATAAAATGGCATGTATTGAAGTCGGCTCAAAGTCAGTAACATCAAAACACTGCATGTTACACCATCGAGCTTTACTTATCATAGTAGTTGCATTTTCAATATTTGAAAAAAAAAAAAAAAAAAAAAAAAGAGAGGGGGGGGGGGGGGGGGGGGGAAGAAATGAATCAGATTTAGATTTGCATTATAACCTTATCCTGGGTAAAGGTTGTTTTTAGTTTTTGTATGTGTCAAAATATCGAAACAGTGAAGTTAGGGTGTTCACAATTCGGATATTATGCATACGAACAAAACACCGAACCGAATAAAATATTAGGTTCTCGGTTTTGTTATGTTTTTAGCAAACCGTAAACCAAACCGAATTTGCATAAATACATATACTTTTTGTTGTTTTGGCCAATAGCGAAAAGTGGCCCGAAACAAAAGCCCATTGAAAAGTTATGTCACGTGATATAAATTCACTCTCACTCATTCACCACTAGAGGTGGCAAAACGGGTTGGCCGGCCAGGCTCGGGCCACGGGTCCAAACGGAGCCCAAACGGACACGGGTTTAAACGGACACGGGCCAAACGGGCTCATTTTATACGAACCACTTTAAAAAAGGCCCCAAACGACGAAATTTTTTTCTCAAACGTAACACCTCATTTAAGTTTAAATAACTAAATATATTATAGGGCTAATTATATTAAAATGTATTTTACTTGTCTCAATTTCTAGGTCTGTGTAACATTTTTTTTAATTATTTATTTATTTATTTTTTCAAATCGATGTATTAAACTTCCCATTTTCGTTAACTTGATGTATTTTTTTTACCTTGACAGCCGGTTGTGTCAGCGTGTACAAGTTACGGTACATAAATCTGGAAAAGAAATTAATTCGTTACACAAAAGTGGAAAAGTTGGTAAGTAAGATACATTTATAAAAGATTATATTTTTTATTATTATTGTTTAAGTAAACAATGTTCTCCCCCCCCCCCCCCCCCCCCCCCCCCACAATTAAGGCAAACTAAAACTAAATTAAAACCTTACTATTCGAACTCTAACCCTAAAACCTCAAGCTTTTATCAATAGTAGACTAGCAAATACTCCGTTTACACCAACTCTGAACCCTTAGGGTTATAAACGAACCGGATGAACACGGACGAAGGATTGATCTTGTTCGTTCGTTTACGAACCGGATGAACACGAACGAAGGTTTGATCGTATTCGTTCGTTTAAGTTTAGCCGGACAAATGAACGTGCACGAACGCCGAACCGAACCGAATTTTGATTGGATTTAACCGAACTGAAAAACAGACTTGCAAATACAGTATATATATATATATATATATATATATATATATATATATATATATATATATATATATATATATATATATATATATATATATATATATATATTTTAAATTTAATTATATTGATTTTTAGCTAAATAACCCGCCAAATCTTGATTTGGCCCAAAATTCTTTCTTTAAAGATAACCATTTATAAATGTAGCTAAGTTGTCACATTTTTATTTTGGTGTATTGTAACCTGCAAATGGCTAAGAAGGTAAAAAAAATACATCAAACTGACGAAAATGACAAGTTTAGTACCTCAATTTGCGCAAAAAAAAAAAAAAAAAAAAAAAATTGTTACATATACCTGGAATTTGTGACAAGTAAGATGCATTTTAAATACATTAGCCCTATCTTATATCTATAAGTTTTTCTTTAAAAACAATTGGAATGTTCACCAATTGAGGGAAAACATATGACTATTAGACCACTTCCAATGCATAATGCAAAGTTGCGTTAAGGCATGAAATTCTTGCGTTAAACTCGCGTTAAGGCGCGTTAGTTGTTGGGGCTAGGCTGCGTTAACGCAGCGTTTAGGGATCAAGTTAAACCCTTAACGCTGCGTTAAGGGTTTGTTTTGTAAATAAATAATAATAATAATAATAAAAATATCACAAATGCCCCTCAAACGGTCACTTTGTAATCGTTATTTTCAAAAAAAAAAAAAAAAAAAAACATAATCAGCCCTTGTGTTATATCCGTTTGAATAACGGCTATTTGTAAAAAAAAAAAAAAAAAAAAAATCGAAACCATTTTCACTCTCCTATAAATACCCATTTAACACCACATTTTTTTTCACACTTCCACAAATCAATATACTTCATCATATACTTTCATCTTCAACCTTCCACACACACACACACACAAAAAGTTTTTTTTTTCACAATGGATCCGAATCAAAGTCACGAACAAGTTAGCAACTTTTCAGATGACGAAGAAGACATTCAGTTTATGGCAGCCGTGTACGAACAAGTTGTGCAGATGGAACAACAAGAAGCAGCTCAACCTCTGTTTGCACTACGTGATTTTAACGTTATGTGGGTGGATCCGTCAGCACGTTTGAGGAAAGACAGGTGGGTTGACAGATGCGATGGCCAACGTCGAAGGGAAAAAGAAATACGCGAGAGATAAACGTGTTAATACAAATATCGTCCCAAAAACGTTATTTATATTTTTGATCTTTACTTAGTTTTGTTAATGACAATTACAAGGTATATCTTTTAGCAAATTATAAATACTAGCTTAAGTCTCTTAAGTACACATTTTACACTTCACAAAATAACCAAGAATTACAAGTTTGCTTATTTAGTAACTTGTTTCCTTAAAAGAAAACTTTAATTCTAAAAACATTCCATGACATCTGTAGGGTATTCACAATGCAAGAAACACTTGTTTGAGGCTTAGATATGGATCGATTGAACAAGAACTAGAGAGAGAAAGTGGGAACTTCTAGAGAGAGAGAACTATGTGTATATTAGCTTGAAATGAAGTGAAGTTCCAACCCTTCCCAAGTGTGGGAAGGGGCTTATATACTACTACATATTGGTGCCCCTAGTGGGCTGTGGAGTGAGCTGACAGTGGGGAAAGCCCCGACCCACTCCACAAATATAAATACGACTAAGTTAATACTAATATTACTAATAATACTAAACGAATATATATAAGCCTACGAGCTATATAAATGCTAATTAGATACTCGGGGTGACCGAACCTTCATATGAATATTTATATTCCTAACAATCTCCCCCTAAGGGAGGTCACCCTGGAAATAATAATTTGAATTCTAGCATTCTTTCTTCTGAACTTGTCTTTATAGCTCGTAGTCTTCGACTCTTCAAAGTCTTGTATCTTTGTGCATTGTGTATCCAGCAGTAATCATTTGATGACTGATTGATTGTCTTGGATGATCTTTGAGTATTCTTCGACTTTATCATCCAACATGTGTTTCCATGTCATCTTTCAGGAGTATGTTTCCATGTGATGCGTAAATCTTCGAGCCGACATGCTCACACTATTTGGTGTCATGATCTTTAGCATCAGAGTTTGCAGAAGCCGTGTTGAAGGTCTTTTTGGTTGATCATGACTTTGTTGAATTACAATGATGATGTAGTGTGAGCATGTGGTGATGGATTGGCATCTTTTCTGCAACCAGCTACAACAGCAACCAGCTACATTAGCAACCAGCTACAACAGCAACCAGCTACAGCATTCCACTGCTACACCCGCCAGAAGTTCCTGCATACGACAGTTAGCAACAAATCAACCGGTACTTACAGGTTCGGACTTCGAGATTGTTAACAGCATAGTGTGAGAACTCTCTCTAATCCTTACCAAGACCGTTCCTAATCGAAAACCCACAGAGGGCTTTTTAAGATCATACCGTAGCATATCAACGATTAGGCGAGTCGCTGGAGATCACTCCACGACTGTAGACCGTTTGAAACCGCCGCAATCACTAAGCGTAATCCACAGGGAATTACCGAAGTGACCTGCTTTCAGGGCTGTTTGATGTTGACCCTGGCAGGAATTTCCATTCAATCATTGAGAATTACATTAGTAATTTCTCTCATAAATGTTCTGGCAGATTGCTAAGATCTGCGTAGGACTCATGAGTTTACAACTGGTGTCCTTAATGTTGAACAACCAGTGTAGAAATAATTCGTGTCCCTATGAGATCTTGTTATGTATCTCGTGGCTCTAGACTCAATAGTGCGTTTTGATTTAGTTAGCGGAGGCTGGAGAGGACTGCCACCTTTTCAATATCATCTAACTCGGAGTGAGAGAGACGATAGAAATGTATTGAACTCCGTGACAATTGAAACAAGAATCCTTTGAGGGACCTTGAGTGGCTAGGGAGGGTTGTGCAGCGTATCACTGGGTCCATGATACTTTGTCTTCAATGTCAGCAATCAACTAAGTGATTCTGACAGCATATGTATTGACCCGGTTTCTGCCTAAGTTGTAAGGAGGGCTATTTCTTTTCACCCTTTATCTTTACAATTCTTTTTCATTCTTCAACCCCTTCAGTGCTTACCGAGACTTCATTACTAGTACCTTGTTGGGTTTGTTCAAGTACTAGCTCCATCTCAGTCGGCACTTTTCCCTTATCCACTTTTCTCCTTTTTTAATCATACCTAAGGACTTCTACACTAACTAGTGGATTGTCCCTGGGTAGATCCCTCCGGCTCTGGCGGGATCGTGGGAACTTGAACCTAACCTAACCATCCTTATAACTCCATGCATTAATTAAAATGGTCGGTCTTTGGTATTCATCCACGATTGCCAAACCAAATCTTTGAAAAATCTCTCAAAGTGTTCATGATTCTGAAACACATTTTTGCAAACACTTGAGAGTTTTATATTTTTCAAATGCTCCCCCTCAACATGTGCTCAAATGATTGTTTTATAAATTTGCACATGTCAGGTGAAGCTTGCACTTTTGAATTGATCAACTTTCAATGAACATGACCGATTCGAGACACGCTTACATCACTGGTTAGACCAGCTTGAAATTATTACCCGTCCTGGTCAAGTCCATAGAAAGTTTCTTGAAACGGTACACTCTACTCAGACACATCCTTTTCGAGACACGCTTACATCACTAGTTAGACTAGCTTGAAATTATTACCCGGCCAGGATATGTCCTTTCGATTCATGACAGTATATGTTTCGTCAATTCATTTGTTAAGTCTGAGTCACGATCTCATGCTATGCCAAATCCTTTTTGTTCATTTGCTCCCCCTCAATATGTGCATCGATATACGAAAGAGTTTGGCACATATGGGAGAGCCTAACGTTTAAATCCAAAACATCACATTTTCATCAGGTTTCATATTTAAATCACATTCTCTCCCCCGATCAAAAATTTCAAACCTTTTGAGATTTGTGATCCCAATTAATTTAAATAAGTTAGAAAATGTGGGAGAAAATGTGTCCGATTTAATATATTCTGATGATGAGAACATACTGAGCTCCCCCTTAATCTAAGAGGGAGATTCACTGCTTTATATGCACAAGTTATTGTTTATGACACAAGTGATATTGACCTTTTGCACAGACAATGTAATCATCCGTTTTTCTGAGTGAATCAGTGGTCAACATCGATTATCCATCCACCAACAAGAACATCCAGGTATTGTAGATCCCCACTTGGCGAGATCGGAACAAATATTGCTTTGTTTCACTGAAGGTGGTGGTGGTGATGATGGTGTTGTTGTTGTTGTTGCTGCCGATGTTGTTGTCGTGGTGAATTCCGAGCCAATCAATAGAGTTTGAACGTCTGATCAAATGGTTAGAATGGGAACTGGTACATTCATTTTGGCTATGGAATCTGCATAAGAATATCAACACAGATATACATACATACAGATACACTATTCCTTAATAGCTACCCTTCAGCAGCTTGCCACATAATAATACCAAGTTCATTTAATCAAACCATAGTCAGGAATATGTCAAACTACTATCTAGCATGAAGAGCAAATAGCGATCATGAACATGGCAATTCACACACATTTCAATATTCAACTCAGGATCTTAGGAACATGATTCAAGCATGATAACAATACACCTAAGCAAATCCTGATAGCATAAGCACAACATCAACAACACTTGAGCAACAATTGACTAACATAAGTCAAACAACATTTGAAACTCATTCATTCAGATCATACAAATGTCATTGGGGCATTCAAGAACATCAAACTTAATGGGTTTTCTAACTTCTTTTAGGTTTTGAGTCTTAAAGTATATAGGGGATTAAACGAGGATTCCAAAGTAACACAAATGAACCTACTAGATATGTAAAGCTAGGAAACTATAAGCAAATTGCACATAATGTCCTAAACTTTCTAGCAACCAACACATTAGGCCATTTGATATAAAGTTTTAGCAAGATCCTCTTCAACTAATACCCATTAACTACAAAACCATTTCTAACAAGTATGATTTAACCAATAAATCCGTTTGATGATATAAAATTTGAATTCACTCTCCCCCTCAATCAATGACCCGTATTCTAGTTAAATATTTGAAGTCGTTGATTGAGTGACAAATTTTATGCACAATCCAAGTATAAAAGAATTTCAAGCAACACATAATCACCAAGTGTCTCACAAATAATTTTCAGAAGAATCATAGAATGAAAACTATTTGTATGCAAAGAAGATTTCTCTTCTTTTACAAGAAATGATGCACTGAAACGTACATCAAATCAGGAAACATGGATATGAAGTAATCCATGCCCAGGTGAACATCACCCAGTTGGAGGAACAGCCGTCTTTTTGGTGACGTGCTTTCCCCAATATGAAGCGCGGGTTGCTATCTAAAGTAATAGCAAGCCATTTAGACATGTTTTAACAATCCATTTTAACTTCTGCTCGAGCTTCATTTAAAGACCCGTGCCATTATTGAATGACATTTCTAAGTCCGTAAATGTTATCGATAAACAGAAGACATGCCTATGTGAAACTATTTTTGGTATTTTCTATTTTTCTGATTTTTATGGTTTTTCTTGGTTTTAATATTTTTCTATATACAATTTTCTGGTTCTATAATTTTCTATTTACAGTATGTTTTAAGATATGTACAAACTATATTATTCAGTTTAAGACGATGATGAAATGAATACCAAAATGAGGATACGTTCAGTATGTTGTAGAAATATGTGGTCAATCATCTCTTAAACTTTCACCACCAAAGCTTTCGAGGCTCCTGAACAGACGATGGAACTTGAGCCTTCCCAATGTACAGCTTTGATAGCTTCCCCCCAAACCGACAATCTTCATACTGAGCAGATTTTAAGCTCTCTTTCAAGCTTACATAAGGTAAGCGTACAGCGGAAACCGTAGCAAACCACATTAAGTATTCCTGCTCCCTTTTAAGAATAATCATCGTGATTCTCCGTTCGGGGATCCTCAAATAGATCAGCAACGAATCATCTCACATTTGAATAATTCTTCTCACATTTCTTCCCGCTCAATACTGAAGAAATGCCTACCAAAAGTATCCAGAGACCACTTTCCCCCAAGTAGTTGAAGAGATGCAGCCAGTCTCGATATATGAAGCCCAAAAACCCGAAGTACCCACTCAATCCCATTAATGAAGTCGACAAAGCATCATCAAGATCAATTAAGACCCGAAAATCCCCTTATCTCCTTTCAGGACATTGCAGATAAGAATTGTTACACCAAATTCAGCTAAGTCCCGAGTGTAAGCAATTTATCCCGTATGTAGTCGACATGATAACACCGAGACAGTACCATAACAGCTACTGAGTATCGGATGTACACATTTCCTTCAGTAGGATACCGACTAACCATAGGAACCATCATACAATTGTGTACCTCTTTTATCATCAGAAACTGACATTCTCTTCCCACACTTAGTTGGAATGACACACCAGAAAGAACGAGTTAGAACACTGATTTTTTTTGCGGTTATGACATTTGTCTTCCCGGAATAATCTTCAATTGAGAAGAAGTATAAAGCCCATCATGTGTAATCATTGTGCATTCAGATGTATGTCTCCTTCCCCCTTGCTGGTTTTGATACCTCAGAATCAGCAACACATTTTACGAACATATTCTTGAAATCTTGTGAGAATAACAACTTAGGCTCAAGTAGATCAAGTGAGAATTAACCGCTGCCGAAACCGTCTCTGACTATCTTTATCAACCCTCAAGTAGGCCTTTTGATGAGATAACTGATGGAGCAAACCCGATATACCAAACTTGAGCCTGAAGATAGAATTCCCCATTCTTGTGACTATCTTTATCAACCCTCAAGTCTGGCTATGCACTTGGGATCCCTCATTTTCTCATTCATTCTTTCCCTTGTTTCTATACAACGTTTGTTTTAGTATTTGTGAGACTAACTTTTTCGTCCCAAATAACAATCGCTAGACCTTTATAGCTCTTAACGTGTGACACGAAAACGCACAGTTGTTAATATGTGGAAACAGGAAGTTGCAAATACAAACCAACTTGTGAAAGAGATTGTGCATTACTTTTTGTTTAGTGTGATGGCAAAAGAAATGGACAATGGACATTGCTTCCTTATGATCCTTAATATTACATGGTTAGCCGGCGTGATCCGCACTTTTGGGATAAATACTTTCTTCCAATTTCAATGCACTAAACTTGACACATTTTGTAATTCTGTATAGTGATATTTTTTTTTTCTAATAAAGTAACAAACTTTCTAATTCCGACTAATATGTGCACTCGTTGGCTGCCCAGTCCACCTCAGCTTGCCCGTGCCAAGTGTATTAGTCCAACTCAGCTTGCCCGTGCCACATGTATTAGTCCAACTCAGCTTGCCACATGGATATTCTTTAATTTTTTTTATTTAAATAAAATGGAAAAAAAAACATAATTTCGAAAAAAAAATATTTTTCTAAAAAAATTATTACAGGAAAAAAAAATTTCTTAATTTTTTTTTCGAAAATAATTTATAATTTTTTTCTGACAAATAAAATGGAAAAAAAAAAATTCGGAAAAAAATATTTTTCTAAAAAAATTATTTTAGAAAAAAAATTCTTAATAAATTTTCTAAAATTTCTTTTCAAAAATAATTTCTAACAAATTTTTTCTGACAAATAAAATGGAAAAAAAAATAATTTCGGAAAAAAAATATTTTTCTAAAAAAAAAAATTCAAGAAAAAAATTTCTAATTTTTTTTTTTGAAAAAAATTTCTAAATTTTTTTTTCAGAAAATATAATGGAAAAAAATAAAAATTATTTCAGGAAAAACACTTCTAAAAAAAATTTCTAAATTTTTTTTCCAAAAAAGTTTCTAAAAATATTATTTCATAAAAAATAAATGGAAAAAAAAATAATTTCGAAAAAAGTATTTTTCTAAAAAAATTAATTTAGGAAAAAAATAATTTTCCATTTTATTTTTCAGATCCTTTTTTTTTTTCCGAAATTATTTTCGAAAAAAAAAAATTTAGAAATTTTTTTAGAATTTTTTTCCTGAAATATTTTTTTAAGAAAAATATTTTTTTTTCGAAATTATTTTTTTCAATTTTATTAAAAAAAATTAAAAATTATTTTCGAAAAAAAATTTTAGAAATTTTTTTTAGAATTTTTTTTTTCTGAAATAATTTTTTTAGATTTTTTTTTTCCATTTTATTTAAAAAATTATTTTTTTTTAAAGAATATCCACGTGGCAAGCTGAGTTGGACTGCGCAGCTGAGTTGGACTAATACATGTGGCACGGGCAAGCTGAGGTGGACTGGGCAGCCAACGAGTGCACATAATAGTCGGAATTAGAAAGTTTGTTACTTTATTAGAAAAAGAAAAAAATCATTACACATAATTAGAAAATGTGACGTGGACTGGGCAGCCAACGAGTGCACATAATTCTAACGTAGTTTATTGTTGCCTTTTCTTTTTCTAAAAGTGAAATTATAACTCAATAAAGAAGCAACAAGTCACCCAACAAATGTACCAGAACATAAACATAACACTTAAGAACCGATCCCGGTACATTGATCGGTAATGATACAGTGTTTCCAAATGGCAAAGCACAAAAAACCCAAAAAGAAATTTATCAAAACAAGCAAGTGGCAATGATATTTGCTAGTATTATTATACAATAAAATGGCATGTATTGAAGTCGGCTCAAAGTCAGTAACATCAAAACACTGCATGTTACACCATCGAGCTTTACTTATCATAGTAGTTGCATTTTCAATATTTGAAAAAAAAAAAAAAAAAAGAGAGGGGGGGGGGGGGGGGGGGGGGGGGGGGGGGGGAAGAAATGAATCAGATTTAGATTTGCATTATAACCTTATCCTGGGTAAAGGTTGTTTTTAGTTTTTGTATGTGTCAAAATATCGAAACAGTGAAGTTAGGGTGTTCACAATTCGGATATTATGCATACGAACAAAACACCGAACCGAATAAAATATTAGGTTCTCGGTTTTGTTATGTTTTTAGCAAACCGTAAACCAAACCGAATTTGCATAAATACATATACTTTTTGTTGTTTTGGCCAATAGCGAAAAGTGGCCCGAAACAAAAGCCCATTGAAAAGTTATGTCACGTGATATAAATTCACTCTCACTCATTCACCACTAGAGGTGGCAAAGCGGGTTGGCCGGCCAGGCTCGGGCACGGGTCCAAACGGAGCCCAAACGGACACGGGTTTAAACGGACACGGGCCAAACGGGCTCATTTTATACGAACCACTTTAAAAAAGGCCCCAAACGACGAAATTTTTTTCTCAAACGTAAACACTCATTTAAGTTTAAATAACATAAATATATTATAGGGCTAATTATATTAAAATGTATTTTACTTGTCTCAATTTCTAGGTCTGTGTAACATTTTTTTTAATTATTTATTTTTTTTTTTTTTCAAATCGATGTATTAAAATTCCCATTTTCGTTAACTTGATGTATTTTTTTTACCTTGACAGCCGGTTGTGTCAGCGTGTACAAGTTACGGTACATAAATCTGGAAAAGAAATTAATTCGTTACACAAAAGCGGAAAAGTTGGTAAGTAAGATACATTTATAAAAGATTATATTTTTTATTATTAGTTTAAGTAAACAATTGTTTCCCCCCCCCCCCCCCCCCCCCCCCCCCCCCCCCCCCCCCCCCCCCCCCCCCCCACCCCCCCCCCCCCCCCCCCCCCCCCCCCCCCCCCCCCCCCCCCCCCCCCCCCCCCCCCCCCCCCCCCCACCCCCCCCCCCCCCCCCCCCCCCCTTAAGGCAACTAAAACTAAATAAAACCTTACATTCGAACTCTACCTAAACTCAAGTTTTATCAATAGTAGACTAGCAATACTCGTTTACACAACTCTAAACCCTTAGGGTTATAAACGAACGGATGAACCGGACGAAGGATTGATCTTGTTCGTTCGTTTACGAACCGGATGAACACGAACGAAGGTTTGATCGTATTCGTTCGTTTAAGTTTAGCCGGACAAATGAACGTGCACGAACGCCGAACCGAACCGAATTTTGATTGGATTTAACCGAACTGAAAAACAGACTTGCAAATACAGTTCGGTTTTTGGGTTGACCCGACTAACCCGAATTTTATTATATATATATATATATATATATATATATATATATATATATATATATATATATTTTAAATTTAATTATATTGATTTTTAGCTAAATAACCCGCCAAATCTTGATTTGGCCCAAAATTCTTTCTTTAAAGATAACCATTTATAAATGTAGCTAAGTTGTCACATTTTTATTTTGGTGTATTGTAACCTGCAAATGGCTAAGAAGGTAAAAAAAATACATCAAACTGACGAAAATGACAAGTTTAGTACCTCAATTTGCGCAAAAAAAAAAAAAAAAAAAAAAAAATTGTTACATATACCTGGAATTTGTGACAAGTAAGATGCATTTTAAATACATTAGCCCTATCTTATATCTATAAGTTTTTCTTTAAAAACAATTGGAATGTTCACCAATTGAGGGAAAACATATGACTATTAGACCACTTCCAACGCATAATGCAAAGTTGCGTTAAGGCATGAAATTCTTGCGTTAAACTCGCGTTTAAGGCGCGTTAGTTGTTGGGGCTAGGCTGCGTTAACGCAGCGTTTAGGGATCAAGTTAAACCCTTAACGCTGCGTTAAGGGTTTGTTTTGTAAATAAATAATAATAATAATAATAAAAATATCACAAATGCCCCTCAAACGGTCACTTTGTAATCGTTATTTTCAAAAAAAAAAAAAAAAAAAAAAAAAAAAAAAAAAAAAAAAAAAACATAATCAGCCCTTGTGTTATATCCGTTTGAATAACGGCTATTTGTAAAAAAAAAAAAAAAAAAAAAAAAAAAAAAATCGAAACCATTTTCACTCTCCTATAAATACCCATTTAACACCACATTTTTTTTCACACTTCCACAAATCAATATACTTCATCATATACTTTCATCTTCAACCTTCCACACACACACACACACACACAAAAAAAGTTTTTTTTTTTTCACAATGGATCCGAATCAAAGTCACGAACAAGTTAGCAACTTTTCAGATGACGAAGAAGACATTCAGTTTATGGCAGCCGTGTACGAACAAGTTGTGCAGATGGAACAACAAGAAGCAGCTCAACCTCTGTTTGCACTACGTGATTTTAACGTTATGTGGGTGGATCCGTCAGCACGTTTGAGGAAAGACAGGTGGGTTGACAGATGCGATGGCCAACGTCGAAGGGAAAAAGAAATACGCGAGAGATAAAGTGTTAATACAAATATCGTCCCAAAAACGTTATTTATATTTTTGATCTTTACTTAGTTTTGTTAATGACAATTACAAGGTATATCTTTTAGCAAATTATAAATACTAGCTTAAGTCTCTTAAGTACATGATGAACTCAAATAAGTACATTTTATTACTATCATTTATCCTATTAATTTGACTTGTTTTATTATATTATGTATGAGGATTGATACTTAATCGTTTACTTTTGTAATTCTCAGGTAAAAAACAAGCATTTGGTGAAACTTAGCGATTATGAACTAAAAACGGAGTAAAATGATCAAGATTGGAATTGGTTGTTGGAATGAAGAAAATAAAGACCACTGCCTGACTTTGAAGAATGCGCCGCATGGATTTATCCCATGCGCCGCATATGAAACTTTGGTCAACGAAGAATAACCAACTTGTTCTGCTCCAGATGCGCCGCATCTCACTCATTACATACGGCGCATCTCTATTAAGATATCACCAGATACGATCCAGATACAAGAGGACATGCGCCGCATCTAATCATAGAGTTACGCCGCATCTTCTGGCGGTGTACGAATATTCCTGAATATTATAATCTTGGACCCCACGCGAAGTTAAGTCAATGCGCCGCATCTACTTAATAGATGCGCCGCATCTTCCCTCAGACAGAAACTATAAATACCCCAAGGCCAGACGAATTTCGTGTGCATTATCTTAGTTTCGAAGACCGAACCAGCAGAACCCTAGGACGAATTCAGTCAAGGAGGCAGCACAAGACACACCAAACGAAGATACAAGAGCTGTAAGAAGGTGCTGCATGTGTTTAATTCATTAAGTAGTTTTGTTTTATTGTGTTAGCAAACTTTAATTCATCAGGATTGGTGGCTTGTGTAATGTGACAACGAAAGATTGCACTCCCTTTAATACTTGCTTTCCCATCAATTAAAGTTTATATGTTGATGTCTTTGGTTACTACTTATTAGTGCATTGATAACCTCTGTGTTTATTAGTGGCTTGCGGGCATTTGACTGCGGACATAATGTGGCTCCCACGGTTGTTTCTAAATTGATCACTTAGGAATAACTTTTAGACATAAGTAATCATTAAGGGTTTACTCGCCGATAAGAATAGGACCAACGAGAAAGGGTTAACTACATACACTTCATATAAAGCTATCAATAAAACAAGTGACAATCTACTTAATCATAAGGACAGCCCTCTTATTGTCTCGAGTATTTATCTGTGTACGTGTGTGCTACTTGCTGATTCGTGCCTATTGGTTTATTTTATTATTTAATTGCAAACAAATCGTGCCTGTCTCTCAGGCTGAAACCCCCTTGCGTTAGGATATTAAAATACTGATTAGAATAACGAGATAATACGTTCCACTCTTAGTGATCGACACTCTACTTACCATTATATTCATACTGACCGGGTACACTGCTCGTTAAGTGTGTGTGTGTTATTGATAAGTCGGCTAAATATAAATTTAAAACTTGAGTAGGCATTAAACTGCTAAACCGCAACGACACATCACGCGCATCAAGTTTTTGGCGCCGCTGCCGGGGAGTGAATTGTTATTATCTGTTAATTTGATTAGTATTTTAATTAGGTTTTTCTTTTTATTAGATTAATTGCATCATTGTATTATTTTGCATATTTGTTGTTTTGTGTGTTATTTGTTTGCTTTTATTTTTGTTTGTGTGTTTATTTTTGTTTGTGTGTTTTAATTTTTGTTTTTATTTTTTTCGTATTTTTTCTGTTCTGCTATCGTTGTACTGTGCTAAATCAAACGATACGGCGCATCTGATTTCTCAGATACGGCGTATTGCGTTTAAATTTTTTTTAAAATACAACGCGTTTAATTAATTCGATACGACGCATCTTTTCCTTAAGATACGGCGTATCTGTTTTTGATAAAAAAAAAATTTCTAAACGTTAACGCCATACGACGCATCTGCTTTCGCAGATACGGCGTATCTATTATTTTAATTAAAAACAGTTTGCGAATTATTAAACAGATACGGCGTATCGATCTCTGTCGATACGGCGTGTCCTATGAATCAAAAATCTCGTATTTTTAAACGTAACGAAACTACGGCGCATTAACTTTCGTTAATTCGACGCATTTAATTTTAAATAAATATCGATTTTTGATTAATTAATTCGATACGGCGCATTCGTAAATTCTAAGAGGCGTATCTATTTTCTGAATAAAGTCTGATTAAGTTTTAACGATTATAAGATACGTATCCAACTTTTTGGATACGGCGCATCGTCTGCAGATATCAGCAACGTTTATTTTTCTAATTTCCGAACGGAAAATATTCTGACTTACCCTTATACTAGGAAGCTTTTACTTTGAAATCTTCTTGTTCTTAATTTTCAGGAATAATGTTCGATATTTTCCCATACTGGTTCGGAAGACCACAAAGAAACCTCACTATGGAAGAGTTTGCACTACTAATCGCTCAAGCTAATGAAAAAGAACATCATGAAGCAAGAAACTTTATTACTGAATTCAAAGGCAGTCATGAGCTGTTACTAAAGGAACAAAACAATATGATCAATGGTTTGGCAATTGAAGTGCACCAATTGTCAACGGTGCTTAACAAAGTTCTTTTGGTAAACACGATTTGAAAGGGATTACAACTAGAGGCGGAAAGTCAACCTTTCAAATGTGATCGGCATTAAGGAGCTGAACGTGAGTCTAACTTGAAGACTCTGGAATAAAGACAAGTGCTGACCGGGAGACAACCCGGATTTATCTTTTAATTTTCTGTTCTGTGTCGAGTCTGTCAGACCTGCAGAAGATGCGACGCATCTCATGCACTGGTCATATCTTATTTCATTTTCTGCATTTTTTATTTTTGACTTTAAAACTTTCTGTCAGTTTATTTAATGCGGCGCATCCCTGGTTAAGGATGCGGCGCATCTTTATTCTGATCCGTATTAATTCCAGGCTCGATACGGCGTATCTTCTTCCATAATATACGGCGCATCGACTGACCTGATGATTTTTCAATTTTTTTTTTTTTTTAAGTTTTATTTTTCCTAACTACTAATGTATTATGCAAGTTTGAACCTTTCTTATCTTAGGTGTGTTTTAAAGTGTTGGTGGTATTATAGTTTCCTGGATTTCCTATGGATACATCAAGTATGAAGCTTTAACGTTCTAATCCACAAGAAAGATGATTTTTGCTCTTATACTAATGGAGGATCATACCGAGCAAATCTCAGGGGAGTTTTCCTGTTCTAATTCTTTTATTTTCCAGTTTTTAACCTTTTATACAAACAACGAGGACGTTGTTTAACTTAAGTGGGGGGATTGGAGAATTAGAACACTTAACAATTACTTGTCCTAAACTTTTTCAAAAATTATGCTTAAAATGTGCTTAATATATTAAACTAAAATTTTTTTTAGCATGTTTTTGTTTAAGATCTAAGTTGCATAGCTGCACACATGACGTTATTTTCAAAAATTGTGATTTTTCAAAATTCACAAATCTATGAGTGTGCCGGTGACTTGTAAACTTTAGAACTTGGCTTGTATACTATTCGAGACCACCATAATGAGTATTATTTATTTAATTGGAATGACTTGTCTAAATTGGTAAAATTCTAGGATTACACCCAAATAGCCTATTATATGTTATGTGTTATTAACTAACTACACTGGTTAGTTAACCCCCGTATAAACCCTTTTGTTACTCTCATTTTTAGAGTAAGATACCCCTAGAAAAACACTCAGAGCCATTCCTTTCGTTTCTTACACCTATGTTTAAAATGTTTCGTTACACCCTTACACCTTAGCCTACCCTGTAGATTAGAATCCGTGGTTGGTTAATTGCTATAGGCAAAGTGTGTTTCCTTACATTACCTGTGTTCGCGTGCGTAATTCATTATCTATGGTTAGGTCGGGAAATTGCACAATGCAATTCGAGTGAAAGTAAATATTGTATATCTTTGAGTTTATTTTTCGTGTGTTTACTACTTTCACTATTACCGTTATTTCTGAAGTATGAAAAGTATGGAAAAATTATCCAGAATTATCATTATAGTGATGTGGTGAAATTTTACACATCTATGTTTTATAAAAAAAAAAAATAAAATAAAAAAAAAAAAAAAAAAAAAAAAATTCGAAAAAATAAGAAAAGAAAAAGAAAGAAAGAAAAGTTGGAAGTTAGTTTTAACCAACTTATGTAAAGTTATGTAAGTGGTCGATATCACCACTATTTGTTATATATTATATCTATGGATTGAATGGGAATTGGCAGTTATGGGAACGCCAATTAAGGTTTATTCTTTGATTAAGATCTTGTTGAGTATAATTCGTGTCTACCTAAAGCGTGTGTTTCAAGTGTTAAAGCGTGAGTTATTCAATGATATGAGTCTTATTCATGGGATGGTTGGGATAGTGATTAACCACACTTAGGATTTTAATTTATTTGTTTTGTTTATTTTTCATTTTACACCAATTTATATCCCAAATGTTATCCATGCCCTTTATTATTCTTTATCCAACCAAACCTTTGATTTATTGAGATTAGGGATTTGAGCAATCTTAAGTATCGTAGTCGTGGATTCGGCTATGTATTTATGATTTTGTCGCCCTTTTTGATATATTATTATTGGTGAAGTTTGGACCTATCTTTAGCCTATTCGAGTTAAGGATTTGAGCAATTGCAAGTATCGTGTTCGTGGATTCGATCATGTATTTGTGATTTTGTCGCCTTTTCTGGAATTTGAGATCGATAGTGAAAGAGAATAATTAACCCTTAAGCCTAAAAACCCTTTTTACCGCTTTAGACTTGTTATTCCTTAGCTTTAGTGGAGGAGATGTGTATACTTGCCAAGCTTATGATAGAATATTCGTCACGACTGGACAGTTAAACGATTAGATTTGCTTTTATCGACTTATTTTATTTTACTTCTAATTCGTTAAGTGTTTAGTTGTGTGATTATGAAATAAACGAATACATGCTTAAATATAAAAATAAATCCTAACATCTTTTAGGATACATTTTCATAAGAGAAATTCTAAGGTTTACTTGGGGACAAGTAAAGTTCAAGTGGGGGGATATTTGATGAACTCAAATAAGTACATTTTATTACTATCATTTATCCTATTAATTTGACTTGTTTTATTATATTATGTATGAGGATTGATACTTAATCGTTTACTTTTGTAATTCTCAGGTAAAAACAAGCATTTGGTGAAACTTAGCGATTATGGACTAAAAACGGAGTAAAATGATCAAGATTGGAATTGGTTGTTGGAATGAAGAAAATAAAGACCACTGCCTGACTTTGAAGAATGCGCCGCATGGATTTATCCCATGCGCCGCATATGAAACTTTGGTCAACGAAGAATAACCAACTTGTTCTGCTCCAGATGCGCCGCATCTCACTCATTACATACGGCGCATCTCTATTAAGATATCACCAGATACGATCCAAGATACAATAGTACATGCACCGCATCTAATCATAGAGTTACGCCGCATCTTCTGGCGGTGTACGAATATTCCTGAATATTATAATCTTGGACCCCACGCGAAGTTAAGTCAATGCGCCGCATCTACTTAATAGATGCGCCGCATCTTCCCTCAGACAGAAACTATAAATACCCCAAGGCCAGACGAATTTCGTGTGCATTATCTTAGTTTCGAAGACCGAACCAGCAGAACCCTAGGACGAATTCAGTCAAGGAGGCAGCACAAGACACACCAAACGAAGATACAAGAGCTGTAAGAAGGTGCTGCATGTGTTTGATGAACTCAAATAAGTACATTTTATTACTATCATTTATCCTATTAATTTGACTTGTTTTACTATATTATGTATGAGGATTGATACTTAATTGTTTACTTTTGTAATTCTCAGGTAAAAACAAGCATTTGGTGAAACTTAGCTATTTTGGACTAATAATGGAGCAAAATGTGCATAAAGTGAAAGTCTACTGACATGGACAAGATCAAGTCAATTCTGCTCCAAATGCGCCGCATCTCACTCTCGACATGCGCCGCATCTCTATCAAGATATCACCAGATACGATCCAAGATACAAGAGGACATGCGCCGCATCTAATAAAGAGTTACGCCGCATCTTCTGGCGGTGTACGAATATTCCTGAATATTATAATCTTGGACCCCACGCGAAGTTAAGTACATGCGCCGCATCTACTTAGTAGATGCGCCGCATCTTCCCTCAGACAGAAACTATAAATACCCCGTAGACCAGACGAATTAAAGAGTTCCAAAACCTTAAAACAGAAGACCGAACAGTAGGAACAAAGGACGAATTCAGTCAAGGAGGCAGCACAAGACACACCCAAATCAAAGATACAAGAGCTGTAAGAAAGTGCTGCATATGTTTAATTCATTAAGTAGTTTTGTTTTATTGTGTTAGTAAACTTTAATTCATCAAGATTGGTGGCTTGTGTAATGTGGCAACGGAAAGATTGCACTCCCTTAAAACTGCTTTCTCATTAATTAAAGTTTATATGTTGATGTCTTTGGTTACTACTTATTAGTGCATTGATAACCTCTGTGTTTATTAGTGGCTTGCGGGCATTTGACTGCGGGACATAATGTGGCTCCCACGGTTGTTTCTAAATTGATCACTTAGGAATAACTTTTAGACATAAGTAATCATTAAGGGTTTACTCGCCGATAAGAATAGGACCAACGAGAAAGGATTAACTACATACACTTCATATAAAGCTATCAATAAAACAAGTGACAATCTACTTAATTATAAGGACAGCCCTCTTATTGTCTCGAGTATCTATCTGTGTACGTGTGTGCTACTTGCTGATTCGTGCCTATTGGTTTATTTTATTATTTTAATTGCAACAAATCGTGCCAGTCTCTCAGGCTGAAACCCCCTTGCGTTAGGATATTAAAATACTGATTAGAATAACTAGATAATACGTTCCACTCTTAGTGATCGACACTCTACTTACCATTATCTTCATACTGACCGGGTACACTGCTCGTTAAGTGTGTGTGTTATTGATAAGTCGGCTAAATATAAATTTAAAACTTGAGTAGGCATTAAAACTGCTAAACCGCAACGACACATCACGCGCATCAAGTTTTTTGGCGCCGCTGCCGGGGAGTGAATTGTTATTTTCTGTTAATTTGATTAGTATTTTAATTAGGTTTTTCTTTTTATTAGATTAATTGCATCATTGTACTATTTTGCATATTTGTTGTATTGTGTGTTAATTGTTTTCTTTTATTTTTGTGTGTTTATTTTTGTTCGTGTGTTTAATTTTTGTTTTTATTTTTCGTATTTTTCTGTTCTGCTATCGTTGTACTGTGCAAAATCAAACGATACGGCGCATCTGATCTCTCAGATACGGCGTATTGCGTTTAATTTTTTTAAAAATACAACGCGTTTAATTAATTCGATACGACGCATCTTTTCCCCAAGATACGGCGTATCTGTTTTTAATAAGAAAATTTTTCTAAGCGATAAAGTAATACGACGCATCTGCTTTTGCAGATACGGCGTATCTGTTTTTAATAAATTTTTTTTTTCTAAAACGTTAACGCCATACGACGCATCTGCTTTTGCAGATACGGCGTATCTATTATTTTGATTAAAAACAGTTTGCGAATTATTAAACAGATACGACGTATCGATCTCTGTCGATACGGCGCATCTTACTGAATCAAAAATCTTTTATTTTTAAACGTAACGAAAATACGGCGCATTAACTTTCGTTAATACGACGCATTTAATTTTAATTAGATAAGTTGATTTTTGATTGATTAATTCGATACGGCGCATTCTTAAATTCTAAAGCGGCGTATCAATTTTCTGAATAAAGTCTGATTAAATTTTAACGTATTAAGATACGGCGTATCCAACTTTTTGGATACGGCGCATCGTCTGCAGATATCAGCTATTTTTATTCTTATATCCGTTTCTATATTCATTAATTTCTCTTCTAGCGAACAAATCCTACTGATGATTTTACTTTGGATGACAGATTTTGCTATGGAAGACATGTCAGTTAACGGATATCTTGCTAAGGAAAGCTTGTTTTCAGATTCATTCAATGTACTCATGATCAATGCAGATTTATTCTCTTGGGAGACTCCTCTTGAAGCTGCTTTTAAGGAATTCATGCGTTTATGCAACATTGACAAAGAGGTATTCTCTTATGATGTATTTGTGAGGTATACTGGAGAAGAATTGTCGCTCTTATGGCCTAGCATTGAAGCCGAAGGATTGAACTGGACTACTATCGAAGAAGATGATGGGAAATTCTATCTTGCATACATGGACTCAAGCAACAACAGCTGTGGTGGAGGCAACGCCCAAATCTCTTACATGCCTTATTCCGAACAGTACTGGGGATTGAATGAGAACTATCAGGATAATGATATGAATTATGCTTTGGCGGAGTTACTATTTCATGGCAGGTTGGTAAGATTGATAGACCTCTCCCTCAATGATTGGTTAGAACTCAAATATGGTAGTCCGGAATTTGCCCCTACAAACGAAGTCAAGGAGATTATGACTTCATGGTTGACTCGGAGTTTTAAGAAGCAATTTAACGAGTTCATGGAGATAAAAAAGAATATGATTGGAAAGGTTTGCTTTGACGTTAACCATGACCCTAACGATGTTGATTTTTTAGAATGGTTGGCTAGTAAGTTTAATAACCATAAGAGCATGGATCGAGCTACTAAGGATGCATTATGGGTATATTGGATGAGAGGAGAAGATGAAGAAGTAGAAAGCGATTATGGGTCGTCACTTCATGATTCAACAATCAATGAGGGGATTGAAGAACTTTTCAGAATTGACATTGATGTGTTCGATTATGAGACACCCCTGTGCAAGCAGTTCAAGGAATTTAACTACCTTCTTCAAGTCGATGATGATGTGCTTACTGGAGATCTACCAGGATTTAAGACTTATGACGATTTCAAAAACACCTGGTACTATGAATGGAATGACCAAGTACCATGGGTTTGGGATAAACCGTGGGAATTTGAGCACATTAATCACACCTGTACACCCTTCGTTTTCAAGGACGGGAGTAGTGTTTGGCCGACCTGTGATTATAAAAGTGACGGAACCTGTAATGGGGGAAGTATAATTGGGATGAAACGGGTTGGAAACGATGTAACCTTTGAAGATTATGAGTGGTACGATAATGTTGAAGACTGCCCACAAAAGGCGGAGGCTTTACAAGAAAAGGGCAGAATTGAACGCTTGAAGGGACTTAAGGGGACATCGGATACTACTTTCTGGGAATGGGTGCATAAACAGTTTGATGATTTCACGAAGCTTAGTCGACGGTTACAATATGATTTGGAAAGAGAATGGGAGGCGATTCAAGACGATAAGTCATTAATAGATGAACTAGATGATTATTTGATTAAGGATCCTTATTTTAAGTTTGTTGATAAAGACGAGGAAGAATTCACCAAAAGAAAGTGTCAACTACTTGGGATTCCTTACAATGAGCCACCCATGATTATTTCTGAAAAATTTAAAATCATCAAATATTCTTTGAGTCCTAATGAAGAATATACTGCGGTGAAGACAAAGAGTTATGCTAGACTAAGTCGAACGGAAGAAAACGTCGCAGAGATATACGGGAAAATCTTTCGGATGAAGGACGAAGGATGGACCGTGACAAGGACTTATTGCTGAGCTGAACGTGAGTCTAACTTGAAGACTCTGGAATAAAGACAAGTGCTTACCGGGAGACAACCCGGATTTATCTTTTATTATTCTGTTTTCTGAGTCGAGTCAGTCCAGGCCGCACGAAGATACGGCGCATCTCAATTCTGAGATGCAACGCATCCTCTGCAATGGTCATATCTTATTTTATTTTTCTGCATTTTTATTTTCGACTTTAAAACTATTTATCAGTTTATTTTAATGCGGCGCATCCCTGGTTAAGGATGCGGCGCATCTTTATTCTGATCCGTATTATTCCAGGCTCGATACGGCGTATCTTCTTCAATAAGATACGGCGCATCGACTGACCTGATGATTTTCAGTTTTAATTTTTAAGTTTTATTTTTCCTAACTACTAATGTATTATGCAAGTTTGAACCTTTCTTATCTTAGGTGTGTTTTAAAGTGTTGGTGGTATTATAGTTTCCTGGATTTCCTGTGGATACATCAAGTATGAAGCTTTAACGTTCTAATCCACAAGAAAGATGATTTTTGCTCTTATACTAATGGAGGATCATACCGAGCAAATCTCAGGGGAGTTTTTCTGTTCTAATTCTTTTATTTTCCAGTTTTTAACCTTTTATACAAACAACGAGGACGTTGTTTAACTTAAGTGGGGGGATTGGAGAATTAGAACACTTAACACTTACTTGTCCTAAACTTTTTCAAAAATTATGCTTAAAATGTGCTTAATATATCAAACTTAAAATTTTTTTTTTTAGCATGTTTTTGTTTAAGATCTAAGTTGCATAGCTGCACACATGACGTTATTTTCAAAAAAAATTGTGATTTTTCAAAATTCACAAATCTATGAGTGTGCCGGTGACTTGTAAACTTTAGAACTTGGCTTGTATACTATTCGAGACCACCATAATGAGTATTATTTATATAATTGGAATGACTTGTCTAAATTGGTAAAATTCTAGGATTACACCAAATAGCCTTTATATGTTATGTGTTATTAGCTAACTACACTGGTTAGTTAACCCCCGTATAAACCCTTTTGTTACTCTCATTTTTAGAGTAAGATACCCCTAGAAAAACACTCAGAGCCATTCCTTTCGTTTCTTACACCTATGTTTAAAATGTTTCGTTACACCCTTACACCTTAGCCTACCCTGTAGATTAGAATCCGTGGTTGGTTAATTGCTATAGGCAAAGAGTGTGTTTCCTTACATTACCTGTGTTCGCGTGCGTAATTCATTATCTATGGTTAGGTCGGGAAATTGCACAATGCAATTGGAGTGAAAGTAAATATTGTATATCTTGGAGTTTATTTTTCGTGTGTTTACTACTTTCACTATTACCATTATTTCTGAAGTATGAAAAGTATGAATAAAAATTATCCGGAAAGAAAGTTGTAGTGATGTGGTGAAATTTTACACATCTATGTTTATGTTTAAAGTTTACTAAAAAAAAAAAAAAAAAAAAAAAAAAAAAAAAAAAAAAAAAAGAAAAGTTGGATGTTTATTTTAACCAACTTATGTAAAGTTATGTAAGTGGTCGATATCACCACTATTTGTTGTACTATATCTATGGATTGAATGGGAATTGGCAGTTATGGGAACGCCAATTAAGGTTTATTCTTTGATTAAGATCTTGTTGAGTATAATTCGTGTCTACCTAAAGCGTGTGTTTCAAGTGTTAAAGCGTGAGTTATTCAATGATATGAGTCTTATTCATGGGATGGTTGGGATAGTGATTAACCACACTTAGGATTTTAATTTATTTGTTTTGTTTTGTTTATTTTTCATTTTACACCAATTTATATCCCAAATGTTTTCCATACCCTATATTATTCTTTATCCAACCGAACCTTTGATTTATTGAGATTAGGGATTTGAGCAATCTTAAGTATCGTAGTCGTGGATTCGGCTATGTATTTATGATTTTGTCGCCCTTTTTGATATATTATTATTGGTGAAGTTTGGACCTATCTTTAGCCTATTCGAGTTAAGGATTTGAGCAATTGCAAGTATCGTGTTCGTGGATTCGATCATGTATTTGTGATTTTGTCGCCTTTTCTGGAATTTGAGATCGATAGTGATTAAGAATAATTAACCCTTAAGCCTAAAAAACCCTTTTTACCGCTTTAGACTTGTTATTCCTTAGCTTTAGTGGTGGAGATGTGTATACTTGCCAAGCTTATGATAGAATATTCGTCGCGACTGGACAGTTAAACGATTAGATTTGATTTTATCGACATATTTTATTTTACTTCTAATTCGTTAAGTGTTTAGTTGTGTGATTATGAATTAAACGAATACATGCTTAAATATAAAAATAAATCCTAACATCTTTTAGGATACATTTTCATAAATGAAATTCTAAGGTTTACTTGGGGACAAGTAAAGTTCAAGTGGGGGGATATTTGATGAACTCAAATAAGTACATTTTATTACTATCATTTATCCTATTAATTTGACTTGTTTTACTATATTATGTATGAGGATTGATACTTAATTGTTTACTTTTGTAATTCTCAGGTAAAAACAAGCATTTGGTGAAACTTAGCTATTTTGGACTAATAATGGAGCAAAATGTGCATAAAGTGAAAGTCTACTGACATGGACAAGATCAAGTCAATTCTGCTCCAAATGCGCCGCATCTCACTCTCGACATGCGCCGCATCTCTATCAAGATATCACCAGATACGATCCAAGATACAAGAGGACATGCGCCGCATCTAATAAAGAGTTACGCCGCATCTTCTGGCGGTGTACGAATATTCCTGAATATTATAATCTTGGACCCCACGCGAAGTTAAGTACATGCGCCGCATCTACTTAGTAGATGCGCCGCATCTTCCCTCAGACAGAAACTATAAATACCCCGTAGACCAGACGAATTAAAGAGTTCCAAAACCTTAAAACAGAAGACCGAACAGTAGGAACAAAGGACGAATTCAGTCAAGGAGGCAGCACAAGACACACCCAAATCAAAGATACAAGAGCTGTAAGAAAGTGCTGCATATGTTTAATTCATTAAGTAGTTTTGTTTTATTGTGTTAGTAAACTTTAATTCATCAAGATTGGTGGCTTGTGTAATGTGGCAACGGAAAGATTGCACTCCCTTAAAACTGCTTTCTCATTAATTAAAGTTTTATATGTTGATGTCTTTGGTTACTACTTATTAGTGCATTGATAACCTCTGTGTTTATTAGTGGCTTGCGGGCATTTGACTGCGGGACATAATGTGGCTCCCACGGTTGTTTCTAAATTGATCACTTAGGAATAACTTTTAGACATAAGTAATCATTAAGGGTTTACTCGCCGATAAGAATAGGACCAACGAGAAAGGATTAACTACATACACTTCATATAAAGCTATCAATAAAACAAGTGACAATCTACTTAATTATAAGGACAACCCTC
Organism: Artemisia tridentata subsp. tridentata; assembly: GCA_021014915.2. NCBI lineage: Eukaryota > Viridiplantae > Streptophyta > Magnoliopsida > Asterales > Asteraceae > Artemisia > Artemisia tridentata. Next base: position 23,581,389 of record CP139507.1, on the reverse strand, counting down.
TTATTGTCTCGAGTATCTATCTGTGTACGTGTGTGCTACTTGCTGATTCGTGCCTATTGGTTTATTTTATTATTTTAATTGCAACAAATCGTGCCAGTCTCTCAGGCTGAAACCCCCTTGCGTTAGGATATTAAAATACTGATTAGAATAACTAGATAATACGTTCCACTCTTAGTGATCGACACTCTACTTACCATTATCTTCATACTGACCGGGTACACTGCTCGTTAAGTGTGTGTGTTATTGATAAGTCGGCTAAATATAAATTTAAAACTTGAGTAGGCATTAAAACTGCTAAACCGCAACGACACATCACGCGCATCAGTGTTTAATTCATTAAGTAGTTTTGTTTTATTGTGTTAGCAAACTTTAATTCATCAGGATTGGTGGCTTGTGTAATGTGACAACGAAAGATTGCACTCCCTTTAATACTTGCTTTCCCATCAATTAAAGTTTATATGTTGATGTCTTTGGTTACTACTTATTAGTGCATTGATAACCTCTGTGTTTATTAGTGGCTTGCGGGCATTTGACTGCGGACATAATGTGGCTCCCACGGTTGTTTCTAAATTGATCACTTAGGAATAACTTTTAGACATAAGTAATCATTAAGGGTTTACTCGCCGATAAGAATAGGACCAACGAGAAAGGGTTAACTACATACACTTCATATAAAGCTATCAATAAAACAAGTGACAATCTACTTAATCATAAGGACAGCCCTCTTATTGTCTCGAGTATTTATCTGTGTACGTGTGTGCTACTTGCTGATTCGTGCCTATTGGTTTATTTTATTATTTAATTGCAAACAAATCGTGCCAGTCTCTCAGGCTGAAACCCCCTTGCGTTAGGATATTAAAATACTGATTAGAATAACGAGATAATACGTTCCACTCTTAGTGATCGACACTCTACTTACCATTATATTCATACTGACCGGGTACACTGCTCGTTAAGTGTGTGTGTTATTGATAAGTCGGCTAAATATAAATTTAAAACTTGAGTAGGCATTAAACTGCTAAACCGCAACGACACATCACGCGCATCAGTACACATTTTACACTTCACAAAATAACCAAGAATTACAAGTTTGCTTATTTAGTAACTTGTTTCCTTAAAAGGAAACTTTAATTCTAAAAACATTCCATGACATCTGTAGGGTATTCACAATGCAAGAAACACTTGTTTGAGGCTTAGATATGGATCGATTGAACAAGAACTAGAGAGAGAAAGTGGGAACTTCTAGAGAGAGAGAACTATGTGTATATTAGCTTGAAATGAAGTGAAGTTCCAACCCTTCCCAAGTGTGGGAAGGGGCTTATATACTACTACATATTGGTGCCCCTAGTGGGCTGTAGAGTGAGCTGACAGTGGGGAAAGCCCCGACCCACTCCACAAATATAAATACGACTAAGTTAATACTAATATTACTAATAATACTAAACGAATATATATAAGCCTACGAGCTATATAAATGCTAATTAGATACTCGGGGTGACCGAACCTTCATATGAATATTTATATTCCTAACAATCTCCCCCTAAGGGAGGTCACCCCGGAAATAATAATTTGAATTCTAGCATTCTTTCTTCTGAACTTGTCTTTATAGCTCGTAGTCTTCGATTCTTCAAAGTCTTGTATCTTTGTGCATTGTGTATCCAGCAGTAATCATTTGATGACTGATTGATTGTCTTGGATGATCTTTGAGTATTCTTCGACTTTATCATCCAACATGTGTTTCCATGTCATCTTTCAGGAGTATGTTTCCATGTGATGTGTAAATCTTCGAGCCGACATGCTCACACTATTTGGTGTCATGATCTTTAGCATCAGAGTTTGCAGAAGCCGTGTTGAAGGTCTTTTTGGTTGATCATGACTTTGTTGAATTACAATGATGATGTAGTGTGAGCATGTGGTGATGGATTGGCATCTTTTCTGCAACCAGCTACAACAGCAACCAGCTACATTAGCAACCAGCTACAACAGCAACCAGCTATAGCATTCCACTGCTACACCCGCCAGAAGTTCCTGCATACGACAGTTAGCAACAAATCAACCGGTACTTACAGGTTCGGACTTCGAGATTGTTAACAGCATAGTGTGAGAACTCTCTCTAATCCTTACCAAGACCGTTCCTAATCGAAAACCCACAGAGGGCTTTTTAAGATCATACCGTAGCATATTAACGATTAGGCGAGTCGCTGGGGATCACTCCACGACTGTAGACCGTTTGAAAACCGCCGCAATCACTAAGCGTAATCCACAGGGAATTACCGAATTGACCTGCTTTCAGGGCTGTTTGATGTTGACCCTGGCAGGAATTTCCATTCAATCATTGAGAATTACATTAGTAATTTCTCTCATAAATGTTCTGGCAGATTGCTAAGATCTGCGTAGGACTCATGAGTTTACAACTGGTGTCCTTAATGTTGAACAACCAGTGTAGAAATAATTCGTGTCCCTATGAGATCTTGTTATGTATCTCGTGGCTCTAGACTCAATAATGCGTTTTGATTTAGTTAGCGGAGGCTGGAGAGGACTGCCACCTTTTCAATATCATCTAACTCGGAGTGAGAGAGACGATAGAAATGTATTGAACTCCGTGACAATTGAAACAAGAATCCTTTGAGGGACCTTGAGTGGCTAGGGAGGGTTGTGCAGCGTATCACTGGGTCCATGATACTTTGTCTTCAATGTCAGCAATCAACTAAGTGATTCTGACAGCATATGTATTGACCCGGTTTCTGCCTAAGTTGTAAGGAGGGCTATTTCTTTTCACCCTTTATCTTTACAATTCTTTTTCATTCTTCAACCCCTTCAGTGCTTACCGAGACTTCATTACTAGTACCTTGTTGGGTTTGTTCCAGTACTAGCTCCATCTCAGTCGGCACTTTTCCCTTATCCACTTTTCTCCTTTTTTAATCATACCTAAGGACTTCTACACTAACTAGTGGATTGTCCCTGGGTAGATCCCTCCGGCTCTGGCGGGATCGTGGGAACTTGAACCTAACCTAACCATCCTTATAACTCCATGCATTAATTAAAATGGTCGGTCTTTGGTATTCATCCACGATTGCCAAACCAAATCTTTGAAAAATCTCTCAAAGTGTTCATGATTCTGAAACACATTTTTGCAAACACTTGAGAGTTTTATATTTTTCAAATGCTCCCCCTCAACATGTGCTCAAATGATTGTTTTATAAATTTGCACATGTCAGGTGAAGCTTGCACTTTTGAATTGATCAACTTTCAATGAACATGACCGATTCGAGACACGCTTACATCACTGGTTAGACCAGCTTGAAATTATTACCCGTCCTGGTCAAGTCCATAGAAAGTTTCTCGAAACGGTACACTCTACTCAGACACATCCTTTTCGAGACACGCTTACATCACTAGTTAGACTAGCTTGAAATTATTACCCGGCCAGGATATGTCCTTTCGATTCATGACAGTATATGTTTCGTCAATTCATTTGTTAAGTCTGAGTCACGATCTCATGCTATGCCAAATCCTTTTTGTTCATTTGCTCCCCCTCAATATGTGCATCGATATACGAAAGAGTTTGGCACATATGGGAGAGCCTAACGTTTAAATCCAAAACATCACATTTTCATCAGGTTTCATATTTAAATCACATTCTCTCCCCCGATCAAAAATTTCAAACCTTTTGAGATTTGTGATCCCAATTAATTTAAATAAGTTAGAAAATGTGGGAGAAAATGTGTCCGATTTAATATATTCTGATGATGAGAACATACTGAGCTCCCCCTTAATCTAAGAGGGAGATTCACTGCTTTATATGCACAAGTTATTGTTTATGACACAAGTGATATTGACCTTTTGCACAGACAATGTAATCATCCGTTTTTTTGAGTGAATCAGTGGTCAACATCGATTATCCATCCACCAACAAGAACATCCAGGTATTGTAGATCCCCACTTGGCGAGATCGGAACAAATATTGCTTTGTTTCACTGAAGGTGGTGGTGGTGATGATGGTGTTGTTGTTGTTGTTGCTGCCGATGTTGTTGTCGTGGTGAATTCCGAGCCAATCAATAGAGTTTGAACGTCTGATCAAATGGTTAGAATGGGAACTGGTACATTCATTTTGGCTATGGAATCTGCATAAGAATATCAACACAGATATACATACATACAGATACACTATTCCTTAATAGCTACCCTTCAGCAGCTTGCCACATAATAATACCAAGTTCATTTAATCAAACCATAGTCAGGAATATGTCAAACTACTATCTAGCATGAAGAGCAAATAGCGATCATGAACATGGCAATTCACACACATTTCAATATTCAACTCAGGATCTTAGGAACATGATTCAAGCATGATAACAATACACCTAAGCAAATCCTGATAGCATAAGCACAACATCAACAACACTTGAGCAACAATTGACTAACATAAGTCAAACAACATTTGAAACTCATTCATTCAGATCATACAAATGTCATTGGGGCATTCAAGAACATCAAACTTAATGGGTTTTCTAACTTCTTTTAGGTTTTGAGTCTTAAAGTATATAGGGGATTAAACGAGGATTCCAAAGTAACACAAATGAACCTACTAGATATGTAAAGCTAGGAAACTATAAGCAAATTGCACATAATGTCCTAAACTTTCTAGCAACCAACACATTAGGCCATTTGATATAAAGTTTTAGCAAGATCCTCTTCAACTAATACCCCATTAACTACAAAACCATTTCTAACAAGTATGATTTAACCAATAAATCCGTTTGATGATATAAAATTTGAATTCACTCTCCCCCTCAATCAATGACCCGTATTCTAGTTAAATATTTGAAGTCGTTGATTGAGTGACAAATTTTATGCACAATCCAAGTATAAAAGAATTTCAAGCAACACATAATCACCAAGTGTCTCACAAATAATTTTCAGAAGAATCATAGAATGAAAACTATTTGTATGCAAAGAAGATTTCTCTTCTTTTACAAGAAATGATGCACTGAAACGTACATCAAATCAGGAAACATGGATATGAAGTAATCCATGCCCAGGTGAACATCACCCAGTTGGAGGAACAGCCGTCTTTTTGGCGACGTGCTTTCCCAATATGAAGCGCGGGTTGCTATCTAAAGTAATAGCAAGCCATTTAGACATGTTTTAACAATCCATTTTAACTTCTGCTCGAGCTTCATTTAAAGACCCGTGCCATTATTGAATGACATTTCTAAGTCCGTAAATGTTATCGATAAACAGAAGACATGCCTATGTGAAACTATTTTTGGTATTTTCTATTTTTCTGATTTTTATGGTTTTTCTTGGTTTTAATATTTTTCTATATACAATTTTCTGGTTCTATAATTTTCTATTTACAGTATGTTTTAAGATATGTACAAACTATATTATTCAGTTTAAGACGATGATGAAATGAATACCAAAATGAGGATACGTTCAGTATGTTGTAGAAATATGTGGTCAATCATCTCTTAAACTTTCACCACCAAAGCTTTCGAGGCTCCTGAACAGACGATGGAACTTGAGCCTTCCCAATGTACAGCTTTGATAGCTTCCCCCAAACCGACAATCTTCATACTGAGCAGATTTTAAGCTCTCTTTCAAGCTTACATAAGGTAAGCGTACAGCGGAAACCGTAGCAAACCACATTAAGTATTCCTGCTCCCTTTTAAGAATAATCATCGTGATTCTCCGTTCGGGGATCCTCAAATAGATCAGCAACGAATCATCTCACATTTGAATAATTCTTCTCACATTTCTTCCCGCTCAATACTGAAGAAATGCCTACCAAAAGTATCCAGAGACCACTTTCCCCCAAGTAGTTGAAGAGATGCAGCCAGTCTCGATATATGAAGCCCAAAAACCCGAAGTACCCACTCAATCCCATTAATGAAGTCGACAAAGCATCATCAAGATCAATTAAGACCCGAAAATCCCCTTATCTCCTTTCAGGACATTGCAGATAAGAATTGTTACACCAAATTCAGCTAAGTCCCGAGTGTAAGCAATTTATCCCGTATGTAGTCGACATGATAACACCGAGACAGTACCATAACAGCTACTGAGTATCGGATGTACACATTTCCTTCAGTAGGATACCGACTAACCATAGGAACCATCATACAATTGTGTACCTCTTTTATCATCAGAAACTGACATTCTCTTCCACACTTAGTTGGAATGACACACCAGAAAGAACGAGTTAGAACACTGATTTTTTTTGCGGTTATGACATTTGTCTTCCCGGAATAATCTTCAATTGAGAAGAAGTATAAAGCCCATCATATGTAATCATTGTGCATTCAGATGTATGTCTCCTTCCCCCTTGCTGGTTTTGATACCTCAGAATCAGCAACACATTTTACGAACATATTCTTGAAATCTTGTGAGAATAACAACTTAGGCTCAAGTAGATCAAGTGAGAATTAACCGCTGCCGAAACCGTCTCTGACTATCTTTATCAACCCTCAAGTAGGTCTTTTGATGAGATAACTGATGGAGCAAACCCGATATACCAAACTTGAGCCTGAAGATAGAATTCCCCATTCTTGTGACTATCTTTATCAACCCTCAAGTCTGGCTATGCACTTGGGATCCCTCATTTTCTCATTCATTCTTTCCCTTGTTTCTATACAACGTTTGTTTTAGTATTTGTGAGACTAACTTTTTCGTCCCAAATAACAATCGCTAGACCTTTATAGCTCTTAACGTGTGACACGAAAACGCACAGTTGTTAATATGTGGAAACAGGAAGTTGCAAATACAAACCAACTTGTGAAAGAGATTGTGCATTACTTTTTGTTTAGTGTGATGGCAAAAGAAATGGACAATGGACATTGCTTCCTTATGATCCTTAATATTACATGGTTAGCCGGCGTGATCCGCACTTTTGGGATAAATACTTTCTTCCAATTTCAATGCACTAAACTTGACACATTTTGTAATTCTGTATAGTGATATTTTTTTTTTTTCTAATAAAGTAACAAACTTTCTAATTCCGACTAATATGTGCACTCGTTGGCTGCCCAGTCCACCTCAGCTTGCCCGTGCCAAGTGTATTAGTCCAACTCAGCTTGCCCGTGCCACGTGTATTAGTCCAACTCAGCTTGCCACATGGATATTCTTTAATTTTTTTTTATCTAAATAAAATGGAAAAAAAAAACATAATTTCGAAAAAAAAATATTTTTCTAAAAAAATTATTACAGGAAAAAAAAATTTCTTAATTTTTTTTTCGAAAATAATTTATAATTTTTTTCTGACAAATAAAATGGAAAAAAAAAAAATTCGGAAAAAAATATTTTTTCTAAAAAAATTATTTTAGAAAAAAAATTCTTAATAAATTTTCTAAAATTTCTTTTCAAAAATAATTTCTAACAAATTTTTTCTGACAAATAAAATGGAAAAAAAAAATAATTTCGGAAAAAAAAATATTTTTCTAAAAAAAAAAATTCAAGAAAAAAATTTCTAATTTTTTTTTTTTGAAAAAAATTTCTAAATTTTTTTTTCAGAAAATATAATGGAAAAAAAAAAAATTATTTCAGGAAAAACACTTCTAAAAAAAATTTCTAAATTTTTTTTTCCAAAAAAGTTTCTAAAAATATTATTTCATAAAAAATAAATGGAAAAAAAATAATTTCGAAAAAAGTATTTTTCTAAAAAAATTAATTTAGGAAAAAAATAATTTTCCATTTTATTTTTCAGATCTTTTTTTTTTTCAGAAATTATTTTCGAAAAAAAAAAATTTAGAAATTTTTTTAGAATTTTTTTCCTGAAATATTTTTTTAAGAAAAATATTTTTTTTTCGAAATTATTTTTTTCAATTTTATTAAAAAAAATTAAAAATTATTTTCGAAAAAAAATTTTAGAAATTTTTTTTAGAATTTTTTTTTTCTGAAATAATTTTTTTAGATTTTTTTTTTTCCATTTTATTTAAAAAATTATTTTTTTTAAAGAATATCCACGTGGCAAGCTGAGTTGGACTAATACACGTGGCACGGGCAAGCTGAGGTGGACTGGGCAGCCAACGAGTGCACATAATAGTCGGAATTAGAAAGTTTGTTACTTTATTAGAAAAAGAAAAAAATCATTACACATAATTAGAAAATGTGACGTGGACTGGGCAGCCAACGAGTGCACATAATTCTAACGTAGTTTATTGTTGCCTTTTCTTTTTCTAAAAGTGAAATTATAACTCAATAAAGAAGCAACAAGTCACCCAACAAATGTACCAGAACATAAACATAACACTTAAGAACCGATCCCGGTACATTGATCGGTAATGATACAGTGTTTCCAAATGGCAAAGCACAAAAAACCCAAAAAGAAATTTATCAAAACAAGCAAGTGGCAATGATATTTGCTAGTATTATTATACAATAAAATGGCATGTATTGAAGTCGGCTCAAAGTCAGTAACATCAAAACACTGCATGTTACACCATCGAGCTTTACTTATCATAGTAGTTGCATTTTCAATATTTGAAAAAAAAAAAAAAAAAAAGAGGGGGGGGGGGGGGGGGGGGGGGGGAAGAAATGAATCAGATTTAGATTTGCATTATAACCTTATCCTGGGTAAAGGTTGTTTTTAGTTTTTGTATGTGTCAAAATATCGAAACAGTGAAGTTAGGGTGTTCACAATTCGGATATTATGCATACGAACAAAACACCGAACCGAATAAAATATTAGGTTCTCGGTTTTGTTATGTTTTTAGCAAACCGTAAACCAAACCGAATTTGCATAAATACATATACTTTTTGTTGTTTTGGCCAATAGCGAAAAGTGGCCCGAAACAAAAGCCCATTGAAAAGTTATGTCACGTGATATAAATTCACTCTCACTCATTCACCACTAGAGGTGGCAAAACGGGCTGGCCGGCCAGGCTCGGGCCACGGGTCCAAACGGAGCCCAAACGGACACGGGCCAAACGGGCTCATTTTATACGAACCACTTTAAAAAAGGCCCCAAACGACGAAATTTTTTTCTCAAACGTAACACCTCATTTAAGTTTAAATAACTAAATATATTATAGGGCTAATTATATTAAAATGTATTTTACTTGTCTCAATTTCTAGGTCTGTGTAACATTTTTTTTAATTATTTATTTATTTATTTTTCAAATCGATGTATTAAAATTTCCATTTTCGTTAACTTGATGTATTTTTTTTACCTTGACAGCCGGTTGTGTCAGCGTGTACAAGTTACGGTACATAAATCTGGAAAAGAAATTAATTCGTTACACAAAAGCGGAAAAGTTGGTAAGTAAGATACATTTATAAAAGATTATATTTTTTATTATTAGTTTAAGTAAACAATTGTTTCCCCCCCCCCCCCCCCCCCCCCCCCCCCCACCCCCACCCCCACAATTAAGGCAAACTAAAACTAAATTAAAACCTTACCATTCGAACTCTAACCCTAAAACCTCAAGCTTTTATCAATAGTAGACTAGCAAATACTCCGTTTACACCAACTCTGAACCCTTAGGGTTATAAACGAACCGGATGAACACGGACGAAGGATTGATCTTGTTCGTTCGTTTACGAACCGGATGAACACGAACGAAGGTTTGATCGTATTCGTTCGTTTAAGTTTAGCCGGACAAATGAACGTGCACGAACGCCGAACCGAACCGAATTTTGATTGGATTTAACCGAACTGAAAAACAGACTTGCAAATACAGTTCGGTTTTTGGGTTGACCCGACTAACCCGAATTTATTTATATATATATATATAATATATATATTATATATATATATATATATTATATATATTATATATAAAATATATATATATATATATATTTTAAATTAATTATATTGATTTTTAGCTAAATAACCCGCCAAATCTTGATTTGGCCCAAAATTCTTTCTTTAAAGATAACCATTTATAAATGTAGCTAAGTTGTCACATTTTTATTTTGGTGTATTGTAACCTGCAAATGGCTAAGAAGGTAAAAAAAATACATCAAACTGACGAAAATGACAAGTTTAGTACCTCAATTTGCGCAAAAAAAAAAAAAAAAAAAAAAAAATTGTTACATATACCTGGAATTTGTGACAAGTAAGATGCATTTTAAATACATTAGCCCTATCTTATATCTATAAGTTTTTCTTTAAAAACAATTGGAATGTTCACCAATTGAGGGAAAACATATGACTATTAGACCACTTCCAACGCATAATGCAAAGTTGCGTTAAGGCATGAAATTCTTGCGTTAAACTCGCGTTAAGGCGCGTTAGTTGTTGGGGCTAGGCTGCGTTAACGCAGCGTTTAGGGATCAAGTTAAACCCTTAACGCTGCGTTAAGGGTTTGTTTTGTAAATAAATAATAATAATAATAATAATAATATCACAAATGCCCCTCAAACGGTCACTTTGTAATCGTTATTTTCAAAAAAAAAAAAAAAAAAAAAAAAAAAAAAAAAAAAAAAAAACATAATCAGCCCTTGTGTTATATCCGTTTGAATAACGGCTATTTGTAAAAAAAAAAAAAAAAAAAAAAAAAAAAAAAAAAAAAAATCGAAACCATTTTCACTCTCCTATAAATACCCATTTAACACCACATTTTTTTTCACACTTCCACAAATCAATATACTTCATCATATACTTTCATCTTCAACCTTCCACACACACACACACACACACAAAAAAAGTTTTTTTTTTCACAATGGATCCGAATCAAAGTCACGAACAAGTTAGCAACTTTTCAGATGACGAAGAAGACATTCAGTTTATGGCAGCCGTGTACGAACAAGTTGTGCAGATGGAACAACAAGAAGCAGCTCAACCTCTGTTTGCACTACGTGATTTTAACGTTATGTGGGTGGATCTGTCAGCACGTTTGAGGAAAGACAGGTGGGTTGACAGATGCGATGGCCAACGTCGAAGGGAAAAAGAAATACGCGAGAGATAAACGTGTTAATACAAATATCGTCCCAAAAACGTTATTTATATTTTTGATCTTTACTTAGTTTTGTTAATGACAATTACAAGGTATATCTTTTAGCAAATTATAAATACTAGCTTAAGTCTCTTAAGTACATGATGAACTCAAATAAGTACATTTTATTACTATCATTTATCCTATTAATTTGACTTGTTTTATTATATTATGTATGAGGATTGATACTTAATCGTTTACTTTTGTAATTCTCAGGTAAAAACAAGCATTTGGTGAAACTTAGCGATTATGGACTAAAAACGGAGTAAAATGATCAAGATTGGAATTGGTTGTTGGAATGAAGAAAATAAAGACCACTGCCTGACTTTGAAGAATGCGCCGCATGGATTTATCCCATGCGCCGCATATGAAACTTTGGTCAACGAAGAATAACCAACTTGTTCTGCTCCAGATGCGCCGCATCTCACTCATTACATACGGCGCATCTCTATTAAGATATCACCAGATACGATCCAAGATACAAGAGGACATGCGCCGCATCTAATCATAGAGTTACGCCGCATCTTCTGGCGGTGTACGAATATTCCTGAATATTATAATCTTGGACCCCACGCGAAGTTAAGTCAATGCGCCGCATCTACTTAATAGATGCGCCGCATCTTCCCTCAGACAGAAACTATAAATACCCCAAGGCCAGACGAATTTCGTGTGCATTATCTTAGTTTCGAAGACCGAACCAGCAGAACCCTAGGACGAATTCAGTCAAGGAGGCAGCACAAGACACACCAAACGAAGATACAAGAGCTGTAAGAAGGTGCTGCATGTGTTTAATTCATTAAGTAGTTTTGTTTTATTGTGTTAGCAAACTTTAATTCATCAGGATTGGTGGCTTGTGTAATGTGACAACGAAAGATTGCACTCCCTTTAATACTTGCTTTCCCATCAATTAAAGTTTATATGTTGATGTCTTTGGTTACTACTTATTAGTGCATTGATAACCTCTGTGTTTATTAGTGGCTTGCGGGCATTTGACTGCGGACATAATGTGGCTCCCACGGTTGTTTCTAAATTGATCACTTAGGAATAACTTTTAGACATAAGTAATCATTAAGGGTTTACTCGCCGATAAGAATAGGACCAACGAGAAAGGGTTAACTACATACACTTCATATAAAGCTATCAATAAAACAAGTGACAATCTACTTAATCATAAGGACAGCCCTCTTATTGTCTCGAGTATTTATCTGTGTACGTGTGTGCTACTTGCTGATTCGTGCCTATTGGTTTATTTTATTATTTAATTGCAAACAAATCGTGCCAGTCTCTCAGGCTGAAACCCCCTTGCGTTAGGATATTAAAATACTGATTAGAATAACGAGATAATACGTTCCACTCTTAGTGATCGACACTCTACTTACCATTATATTCATACTGACCGGGTACACTGCTCGTTAAGTGTGTTGTGTTATTGATAAGTCGGCTAAATATAAATTTAAAACTTGAGTAGGCATTAAACTGCTAAACCGCAACGACACATCACGCGCATCAAGTTTTTGGCGCCGCTGCCGGGGAGTGAATTGTTATTATCTGTTAATTTGATTAGTATTTTAATTAGGTTTTTCTTTTTATTAGATTAATTGCATCATTGTATTATTTTGCATATTTGTTGTTTTGTGTGTTATTTGTTTGCTTTTATTTTTGTTTGTGTGTTTATTTTTGTTTGTGTGTTTTAATTTTTGTTTTTATTTTTTTCGTATTTTTTCTGTTCTGCTATCGTTGTACTGTGCTAAATCAAACGATACGGCGCATCTGATTTCTCAGATACGGCGTATTGCGTTTAAATTTTTTTTAAAATACAACGCGTTTAATTAATTCGATACGACGCATCTTTTCCTTAAGATACGGCGTATCTGTTTTTGATAAAAAAAAAATTTCTAAACGTTAACGCCATACGACGCATCTGCTTTCGCAGATACGGCGTATCTATTATTTTAATTAAAAACAGTTTGCGAATTATTAAACAGATACGGCGTATCGATCTCTGTCGATACGGCGTATCCTATGAATCAAAAATCTCGTATTTTTAAACGTAACGAAAATACGGCGCATTAACTTTCGTTAATTCGACGCATTTAATTTTAAATAAATATCGATTTTTGATTAATTAATTCGATACGGCGCATTCGTAAATTCTAAGGGCGTATCTATTTTCTGAATAAAGTCTGATTAAGTTTTAACGATTATAAGATACGGCGTATCCAACTTTTTGGATACGGCGCATCGTCTGCAGATATCAGCAACGTTTATTTTTCTAATTTCCGAACGGAAAATATTCTGACTTACCCTTATACTAGGAAGCTTTTACTTTGAAATCTTCTTGTTCTTAATTTTCAGGAATAATGTTCGATATTTTCCCATACTGGTTCGGAAGACCACAAAGAAACCTTACTATGGAAGAGTTTGCACTACTAATCGCTCAAGCTAATGAAAAAGAACATCATGAAGCAAGAAACTTTATTACTGAATTCAAAGGCAGTCATGAGCTGTTACTAAAGGAACAAAACAATATGATCAATGGTTTGGCAATTGAAGTGCACCAATTGTCAACGGTGCTTAACAAAGTTCTTTTGGTAAAACACGATTTGAAAGGGATTACAACTAGAGGCGGAAAGTCAACCTTTCAAATGTGATCGGTATTAAGGAGCTGAACGTGAGTCTAACTTGAAGACTCTGGAATAAAGACAAGTGCTGACCGGGAGACAACCCGGATTTATCTTTTAATTTTCTGTTCTGTGTCGAGTCTGTCAGACCTGCAGAAGATGCGACGCATCTCATGCACTGGTCATATCTTATTTCATTTTCTGCATTTTTTATTTTTGACTTTAAAACTTTCTGTCAGTTTATTTAATGCGGCGCATCCCTGGTTAAGGATGCGGCGCATCTTTATTCTGATCCGTATTTATTCCAGGCTCGATACGGCGTATCTTCTTCCATAAGATACGGCGCATCGACTGACCTGATGATTTTTCAGTTTTATTTTTTTTTTAAGTTTTATTTTTCCTAACTACTAATGTATTATGCAAGTTTGAACCTTTCTTATCTTAGGTGTGTTTTAAAGTGTTGGTGGTATTATAGTTTCCTGGATTTCCTATGGATACATCAAGTATGAAGCTTTAACGTTCTAATCCACAAGAAAGATGATTTTTGCTCTTATACTAATGGAGGATCATACGAGCAAATCTCAGGGGAGTTTTCCTGTTCTAATTCTTTTATTTTCCAGTTTTTAACCTTTTATACAAACAACGAGGACGTTGTTTAACTTAAGTGGGGGGATTGGAGAATTAGAACACTTAACAATTACTTGTCCTAAACTTTTTCAAAAATTATGCTTAAAATGTGCTTAATATATTAAACTAAAATTTTTTTTAGCATGTTTTTGTTTAAGATCTAAGTTGCATAGCTGCACACATGACGTTATTTTCAAAAATTGTGATTTTTCAAAATTCATAAATCTATGAGTGTGCCGGTGACTTGTAAACTTTAGAACTTGGCTTGTATACTATTCGAGACCACCATAATGAGTATTATTTATTTAATTGGAATGACTTGTCTAAATTGGTAAAATTCTAGGATTACACCCAAATAGCCTATTATATGTTATGTGTTATTAACTAACTACACTGGTTAGTTAACCCCCGTATAAACCCTTTTGTTACTCTCATTTTTAGAGTAAGATACCCCTAGAAAAACACTCAGAGCCATTCCTTTCGTTTCTTACACCTATGTTTAAAATGTTTCGTTACACCCTTACACCTTAGCCTACCCTGTAGATTAGAATCCGTGGTTGGTTAATTGCTATAGGCAAAGTGTGTTTCCTTACATTACCTGTGTTCGCGTGCGTAATTCATTATCTATGGTTAGGTCGGGAAATTGCACAATGCAATTGGAGTGAAAGTAAATATTGTATATCTTTGAGTTTATTTTTCGTGTGTTTACTACTTTCACTATTACCGTTATTTCTGAAGTATGAAAAGTATGGAAAAATTATCCAGAATTATCATTATAGTGATGTGGTGAAATTTTACACATCTATGTTTTATAAAAATAAAAAAAAAAAAAAAAAAAAAAAAAAAAATTCGAAAAAATAAGAAAAGAAAAAGAAAGAAAGAAAAGTTGGAAGTTAGTTTTAACCAACTTATGTAAAGTTATGTAAGTGGTCGATATCACCACTATTTGTTATATATTATATCTATGGATTGAATGGGAATTGGCAGTTATGGGAACGCCAATTAAGGTTTATTCTTTGATTAAGATCTTGTTGAGTATAATTCGTGTCTACCTAAAGCGTGTGTTTCAAGTGTTAAAGCGTGAGTTATTCGATGATATGAGTCTTATTCATGGGATGGTTGGGATAGTGATTAACCACACTTAGGATTTTAATTTATTTGTTTTGTTTATTTTTCATTTTACACCAATTTATATCCCAAATGTTATCCATGCCCTTTATTATTCTTTATCCAACCAAACCTTTGATTTATTGAGATTAGGGATTTGAGCAATCTTAAGTATCGTAGTCGTGGATTCGGCTATGTATTTATGATTTTGTCGCCCTTTTTGATATATTATTATTGGTGAAGTTTGGACCTATCTTTAGCCTATTCGAGTTAAGGATTTGAGCAATTGCAAGTATCGTGTTCGTGGATTCGATCATGTATTTGTGATTTTGTCGCCTTTTCTGGAATTTGAGATCGATAGTGAAAGAGAATAATTAACCCTTAAGCCTAAAAACCCTTTTTACCGCTTTAGACTTGTTATTCCTTAGCTTTAGTGGAGGAGATGTGTATACTTGCCAAGCTTATGATAGAATATTCGTCACGACTGGACAGTTAAACGATTAGATTTGCTTTTATCAGATTATTTTATTTTACTTCTAATTCGTTAAGTGTTTAGTTGTGTGATTATGAAATAAACGAATACATGCTTAAATATAAAAATAAATCCTAACATCTTTTAGGATACATTTTCATAAGAGAAATTCTAAGGTTTACTTGGGGACAAGTAAAGTTCAAGTGGGGGGATATTTGATGAACTCAAATAAGTACATTTTATTACTATCATTTATCCTATTAATTTGACTTGTTTTATTATATTATGTATGAGGATTGATACTTAATCATTTACTTTTGTAATTCTCAGGTAAAAACAAGCATCTGGTGAAACTTAGCGATTATGGACTAAAAACGGAGTAAAATGATCAAGATTGGAATTGGTTGTTGGAATGAAGAAAATAAAGACCACTGCCTGACTTTGAAGAATGCGCCGCATGGATTTATCCCATGCGCCGCATATGAAACTTTGGTCAACGAAGAATAACCAACTTGTTCTGCTCCAGATGCGCCGCATCTCACTCATTACATACGGCGCATCTCTATTAAGATATCACCAGATACGATCCAAGATACAAGAGGACATGCACCGCATCTAATCATAGAGTTACGCCGCATCTTCTGGCGGTGTACGAATATTCCTGAATATTATAATCTTGGACCCCACGCGAAGTTAAGTCAATGCGCCGCATCTACTTAATAGATGCGCCGCATCTTCCCTCAGACAGAAACTATAAATACCCAAGGCCAGACGAATTTCGTGTGCATTATCTTAGTTTCGAAGACCGAACCAGCAGAACCCTAGGACGAATTCAGTCAAGGCAGCAGCACAAGACACACCAAACGAAGATACAAGAGCTGTAAGAAGGTGCTGCATGTGTTTGATGAACTCAAATAAGTACATTTTATTACTATCATTTATCCTATTAATTTGACTTGTTTTACTGTATTATGTATGAGGATTGATACTTAATTGTTTACTTTTGTAATTCTCAGGTAAAAACAAGCATTTGGTGAAACTTAGCTATTTTGGACTAATAATGGAGCAAAATGTGCATAAAGTGAAAGTCTACTGACATGGACAAGATCAAGTCAATTCTGCTCCAAATGCGCCGCATCTCACTCTCGACATGCGCCGCATCTCTATCAAGATATCACCAGATACGATCCAAGATACAAGAGGACATGCGCCGCATCTAATAAAGAGTTACGCCGCATCTTCTGGCGGTGTACGAATATTCCTGAATATTATAATCTTGGACCCCACGCGAAGTTAAGTACATGCGCCGCATCTACTTAGTAGATGCGCCGCATCTTCCCTCAGACAGAAACTATAAATACCCCGTAGACCAGACGAATTAAAGAGTTCCAAAACCTTAAAACAGAAGACCGAACAGTAGGAACAAAGGACGAATTCAGTCAAGGAGGCAGCACAAGACACACCCAAATCAAAGATACAAGAGCTGTAAGAAAGTGCTGCATATGTTTAATTCATTAAGTAGTTTTGTTTTATTGTGTTAGTAAACTTTAATTCATCAAGATTGGTGGCTTGTGTAATGTGGCAACGGAAAGATTGCACTCCCTTAAAACTGCTTTCTCATTAATTAAAGTTTATATGTTGATGTCTTTGGTTACTACTTATTAGTGCATTGATAACCTCTGTGTTTATTAGTGGCTTGCGGGCATTTGACTGCGGGACATAATGTGGCTCCCACGGTTGTTTCTAAATTGATCACTTAGGAATAACTTTTAGACATAAGTAATCATTAAGGGTTTACTCGCCGATAAGAATAGGACCAACGAGAAAGGATTAACTACATACACTTCATATAAAGCTATCAATAAAACAAGTGACAATCTACTTAATTATAAGGACAGCCCTCTTATTGTCTCGAGTATCTATCTGTGTACGTGTGTGCTACTTGCTGATTCGTGCCTATTGGTTTATTTTATTATTTTAATTGCAACAAATCGTGCCAGTCTCTCAGGCTGAAACCCCCTTGCGTTAGGATATTAAAATACTGATTAGAATAACTAGATAATACGTTCCACTCTTAGTGATCGACACTCTACTTACCATTATCTTCATACTGACCGGGTACACTGCTCGTTAAGTGTGTGTGTTATTGATAAGTCGGCTAAATATAAATTTAAAACTTGAGTAGGCATTAAAACTGCTAAACCGCAACGACACATCACGCGCATCAAGTTTTTTGGCGCCGCTGCCGGGGAGTGAATTGTTATTTTCTGTTAATTTGATTAGTATTTTAATTAGGTTTTTCTTTTTATTAGATTAATTGCATCATTGTACTATTTTGCATATTTGTTGTATTGTGTGTTAATTGTTTTCTTTTATTTTTGTGTGTTTATTTTTGTTCGTGTGTTTAATTTTTGTTTTTATTTTTCGTATTTTTCTGTTCTGCTATCGTTGTACTGTGCAAAATCAAACGATACGGCGCATCTGATCTCTCAGATACGGCGTATTGCGTTTAATTTTTTTAAAAATACAACGCGTTTAATTAATTCGATACGACACATCTTTTCCCCAAGATACGGCGTATCTGTTTTTAATAAGAAAATTTTTCTAAGCGATAAAGTAATACGACGCATCTGCTTTTGCAGATACGGCGTATCTGTTTTTAATAAATTTTTTTTTCTAAAACGTTAACGCCATACGACGCATCTGCTTTTGCAGATACGGCGTATCTATTATTTTGATTAAAAACAGTTTGCGAATTATTAAATAGATACGACGTATCGATCTCTGTCGATACGGCGCATCTTACTGAATCAAAAATCTTTTATTTTTAAACGTAACGAAAATACGGCGCATTAACTTTCGTTAATACGACGCATTTAATTTTAATTAGATAAGTTGATTTTTGATTGATTAATTCGATACGGCGCATTCTTAAATTCTAAAGCGGCGTATCAATTTTCTGAATAAAGTCTGATTAAATTTTAACGTATTAAGATACGGCGTATCCAACTTTTTGGATACGGCGCATCGTCTGCAGATATCAGCTATTTTTATTCTTATATCCGTTTCTATATTCATTAATTTCTCTTCTAGCGAACAAATCCTACTGATGATTTTACTTTGGATGACAGATTTTGCTATGGAAGACATGTCAGTTAACGGATATCTTGCTAAGGAAAGCTTGTTTTCAGATTCATTCAATGTACTCATGATCAATGCAGATTTATTCTCTTGGGAGACTCCTCTTGAAGCTGCTTTTAAGGAATTCATGCGTTTATGCAACATTGACAAAGAGGTATTCTCTTATGATGTATTTGTGAGGTATACTGGAGAAGAATTGTCGCTCTTATGGCCTAGCATTGAAGCCGAAGGATTGAACTGGACTACTATCGAAGAAGATGATGGGAAATTCTATCTTGCATACATGGACTCAAGCAACAACAACTGTGGTGGAGGCAACGCCCAAATCTCTTACATGCCTTATTCCGAACAGTACTGGGGATTGAATGAGAACTATCAGGATAATGATATGAATTATGCTTTGGCGGAGTTACTATTTCATGGCAG
Source organism: Artemisia tridentata subsp. tridentata (assembly GCA_021014915.2). Lineage (NCBI taxonomy): Eukaryota > Viridiplantae > Streptophyta > Magnoliopsida > Asterales > Asteraceae > Artemisia > Artemisia tridentata. The sequence goes on along the minus strand of CP139507.1, from coordinate 23,562,055 downwards.
GTTGGTAAGATTGATAGACCTCTCCCTCAATGATTGGTTAGAACTCAAATATGGTAGTCCGGAATTTGCCCCTACAAACGAAGTCAAGGAGATTATGACTTCATGGTTGACTCGGAGTTTTAAGAAGCAATTTAACGAGTTCATGGAGATAAAAAAGAATATGATTGGAAAGGTTTGCTTTGACGTTAACCATGACCCTAACGATGTTGATTTTTTAGAATGGTTGGCTAGTAAGTTTAATAACCATAAGAGCATGGATCGAGCTACTAAGGATGCATTATGGGTATATTGGATGAGAGGAGAAGATGAAGAAGTAGAAAGCGATTATGGGTCGTCACTTCATGATTCAACAATCAATGAGGGGATTGAAGAACTTTTCAGAATTGACATTGATGTGTTCGATTATGAGACACCCCTGTGCAAGCAGTTCAAGGAATTTAACTACCTTCTTCAAGTCGATGATGATGTGCTTACTGGAGATCTACCAGGATTTAAGACTTATGACGATTTCAAAAACACCTGGTACTATGAATGGAATGACCAAGTACCATGGGTTTGGGATAAACCGTGGGAATTTGAGCACATTAATCACACCTGTACACCCTTCGTTTTCAAGGACGGGAGTAGTGTTTGGCCGACCTGTGATTATAAAAGTGACGGAACCTGTAATGGGGGAAGTATAATTGGGATGAAACGGGTTGGAAACGATGTAACCTTTGAAGATTATGAGTGGTACGATAATGTTGAAGACTGCCCACAAAAGGCGGAGGCTTTACAAGAAAAGGGCAGAATTGAACGCTTGAAGGGACTTAAGGGGACATCGGATACTACTTTCTGGGAATGGGTGCATAAACAGTTTGATGATTTCACGAAGCTTAGTCGACGGTTACAATATGATTTGGAAAGAGAATGGGAGGCGATTCAAGACGATAAGTCATTAATAGATGAACTAGATGATTATTTGATTAAGGATCCTTATTTTAAGTTTGTTGATAAAGACGAGGAAGAATTCACCAAAAGAAAGTGTCAACTACTTGGGATTCCTTACAATGAGCCACCCATGATTATTTCTGAAAAATTTAAAATCATCAAATATTCTTTGAGTCCTAATGAAGAATATACTGCGGTGAAGACAAAGAGTTATGCTAGACTAAGTCGAACGGAAGAAAACGTCGCAGAGATATACGGGAAAATCTTTCGGATGAAGGACGAAGGATGGACCGTGACAAGGACTTATTGCTGAGCTGAACGTGAGTCTAACTTGAAGACTCTGGAATAAAGACAAGTGCTTACCGGGAGACAACCCGGATTTATCTTTTATTATTCTGTTTTCTGAGTCGAGTCAGTCCAGGCCGCACGAAGATACGGCGCATCTCAATTCTGAGATGCGACGCATCCTCTGCAATGGTCATATCTTATTTTATTTTTCTGCATTTTTATTTTCGACTTTAAAACTATTTATCAGTTTATTTTAATGCGGCGCATCCCTGGTTAAGGATGCGGCGCATCTTTATTCTGATCCGTATTATTCCAGGCTCGATACGGCGTATCTTCTTCAATAAGATACGGCGCATCGACTGACCTGATGATTTTCAGTTTTAATTTTTAAGTTTTATTTTTCCTAACTACTAATGTATTATGCAAGTTTGAACCTTTCTTATCTTAGGTGTGTTTTAAAGTGTTGGTGGTATTATAGTTTCCTGGATTTCCTGTGGATACATCAAGTATGAAGCTTTAACGTTCTAATCCACAAGAAAGATGATTTTTGCTCTTATACTAATGGAGGATCATACCGAGCAAATCTCAGGGGAGTTTTTCTGTTCTAATTCTTTTATTTTCCAGTTTTTAACCTTTTATACAAACAACGAGGACGTTGTTTAACTTAAGTGGGGGGATTGGAGAATTAGAACACTTAACACTTACTTGTCCTAAACTTTTTCAAAAATTATGCTTAAAATGTGCTTAATATATCAAACTTAAAATTTTTTTTTTAGCATGTTTTTGTTTAAGATCTAAGTTGCATAGCTGCACACATGACGTTATTTTCAAAAAAAATTGTGATTTTTCAAAATTCACAAATCTATGAGTGTGCCGGTGACTTGTAAACTTTAGAACTTGGCTTGTATACTATTCGAGACCACCATAATGAGTATTATTTATATAATTGGAATGACTTGTCTAAATTGGTAAAATTCTAGGATTACACCAAATAGCCTTTATATGTTATGTGTTATTAGCTAACTACACTGGTTAGTTAACCCCCGTATAAACCCTTTTGTTACTCTCATTTTTAGAGTAAGATACCCCTAGAAAAACACTCAGAGCCATTCCTTTCGTTTCTTACACCTATGTTTAAAATGTTTCGTTACACCCTTACACCTTAGCCTACCCTGTAGATTAGAATCCGTGGTTGGTTAATTGCTATAGGCAAAGAGTGTGTTTCCTTACATTACCTGTGTTCGCGTGCGTAATTCATTATCTATGGTTAGGTCGGGAAATTGCACAATGCAAATTGGAGTGAAAGTAAATATTGTATATCTTTGAGTTTATTTTTCGTGTGTTTACTACTTTCACTATTACCATTATTTCTGAAGTATGAAAAGTATGAATAAAAATTATCCGGAAAGAAAGTTGTAGTGATGTGGTGAAATTTTACACATCTATGTTTATGTTTAAAGTTTAAAAAAAAAAAAAAAAAAAAAAAAAAAAAAAAAAAAGAAAAGTTGGATGTTTATTTTAACCAACTTATGTAAAGTTATGTAAGTGGTCGATATCACCACTATTTGTTGTATTATATCTATGGATTGAATGGGAATTGGCAGTTATGGGAACGCCAGTTAAGGTTTATTCTTTGATTAAGATTTTGTTGAGTATAATTCGTGTCTACCTAAAGCGTGTGTTTCAAGTGTTAAAGCGTGAGTTATTCAATGATATGAGTCTTATTCATGGGATGGTTGGGATAGTGATTAACCACACTTAGGATTTTAATTTATTTGTTTTGTTTTGTTTATTTTTCATTTTACACCAGTTTATATCCCAAATGTTTTCCATACCCTATATTATTCGTTATCCAACCGAACCTTTGATTTATTGAGATTAGGGATTTGAGCAATCTTAAGTATCGTAGTCGTGGATTCGGCTATGTATTTATGATTTTGTCGCCCTTTTTGATATATTATTATTGGTGAAGTTTGGACCTATCTTTAGCCTATTCGAGTTAAGGATTTGAGCAATTGCAAGTATCGTGTTCGTGGATTCGATCATGTATTTGTGATTTTGTCACCTTTTCTGGAATTTGAGATCGATAGTGATTAAGAATAATTAACCCTTAAGCCTAAAAACCCTTTTTACCGCTTTAGACTTGTTATTCCTTAGCTTTAGTGGTGGAGATGTGTATACTTGCCAAGCTTATGATAGAATATTCGTTGCGACTGGACAGTTAAACGATTAGATTTGATTTTATCGACTTATTTTATTTTACTTCTAATTCGTTAAGTGTTTAGTTGTGTGATTATGAATTAAACGAATACATGCTTAAATATAAAAATAAATCCTAACATCTTTTAGGATACATTTTCATAAATGAAATTCTAAGGTTTACTTGGGGACAAGTAAAGTTCAAGTGGGGGGATATTTGATGAACTCAAATAAGTACATTTTATTACTATCATTTATCCTATTAATTTGACTTGTTTTACTATATTATGTATGAGGATTGATACTTAATTGTTTACTTTTGTAATTCTCAGGTAAAAACAAGCATTTGGTGAAACTTAGCTATTTTGGACTAATAATGGAGCAAAATGTGCATAAAGTGAAAGTCTACTGACATGGACAAGATCAAGTCAATTCTGCTCCAAATGCGCCGCATCTCACTCTCGACATGCGCCGCATCTCTATCAAGATATCACCAGATACGATCCAAGATACAAGAGGACATGCGCCGCATCTAATAAAGAGTTACGCCGCATCTTCTGGCGGTGTACGAATATTCCTGAATATTATAATCTTAGACCCCACGCGAAGTTAAGTACATGCGCCGCATCTACTTAGTAGATGCGCCGCATCTTCCCTCAGACAGAAACTATAAATACCCCGTAGACCAGACGAATTAAAGAGTTCCAAAACCTTAAAACAGAAGACCGAACAGTAGGAACAAAGGACGAATTCAGTCAAGGAGGCAGCACAAGACACACCCAAATCAAAGATACAAGAGCTGTAAGAAAGTGCTGCATATGTTTAATTCATTAAGTAGTTTTGTTTTATTGTGTTAGTAAACTTTAATTCATCAAGATTGGTGGCTTGTGTAATGTGGCAACGGAAAGATTGCACTCCCTTAAAACTGCTTTCTCATTAATTAAAGTTTATATGTTGATGTCTTTGGTTACTACTTATTAGTGCATTGATAACCTCTGTGTTTATTAGTGGCTTGCGGGCATTTGACTGCGGGACATAATGTGGCTCCCACGGTTGTTTCTAAATTGATCACTTAGGAATAACTTTTAGACATAAGTAATCATTAAGGGTTTACTCGCCGATAAGAATAGGACCAACGAGAAAGGATTAACTACATACACTTCATATAAAGCTATCAATAAAACAAGTGACAATCTACTTAATTATAAGGACAACCCTCTTATTGTCTCGAGTATCTATCTGTGTACGTGTGTGCTACTTGCTGATTCGTGCCTATTGGTTTATTTTATTATTTTAATTGCAACAAATCGTGCCAGTCTCTCAGGCTGAAACCCCCTTGCGTTAGGATATTAAAATACTGATTAGAATAACTAGATAATACGTTCCACTCTTAGTGATCGACACTCTACTTACCATTATCTTCATACTGACCGGGTACACTGCTCGTTAAGTGTGTGTGTTATTGATAAGTCGGCTAAATATAAATTTAAAACTTGAGTAGGCATTAAAACTGCTAAACCGCAACGACACATCACGCGCATCAGTGTTTAATTCATTAAGTAGTTTTGTTTTATTGTGTTAGCAAACTTTAATTCATCAGGATTGGTGGCTTGTGTAATGTGACAACGAAAGATTGCACTCCCTTTAATACTTGCTTTCCCATCAATTAAAGTTTATATGTTGATGTCTTTGGTTACTACTTATTAGTGCATTGATAACCTCTGTGTTTATTAGTGGCTTGCGGGCATTTGACTGCGGACATAATGTGGCTCCCACGGTTGTTTCTAAATTGATCACTTAGGAATAACTTTTAGACATAAGTAATCATTAAGGGTTTACTCGCCGATAAGAATAGGACCAACGAGAAAGGGTTAACTACATACACTTCATATAAAGCTATCAATAAAACAAGTGACAATCTACTTAATCATAAGGACAGCCCTCTTATTGTCTCGAGTATTTATCTGTGTACGTGTGTGCTACTTGCTGATTCGTGCCTATTGGTTTATTTTATTATTTAATTGCAAACAAATCGTGCCAGTCTCTCAGGCTGAAACCCCCTTGCGTTAGGATATTAAAATACTGATTAGAATAACGAGATAATACGTTCCACTCTTAGTGATCGACACTCTACTTACCATTATATTCATACTGACCGGGTACACTGCTCGTTAAGTGTGTGTGTTATTGATAAGTCGGCTAAATATAAATTTAAAACTTGAGTAGGCATTAAACTGCTAAACCGCAACGACACATCACGCGCATCAGTACACATTTTACACTTCACAAAATAACCAAGAATTACAAGTTTGCTTATTTAGTAACTTGTTTCCTTAAAAGGAAACTTTAATTCTAAAAACATTCCATGACATCTGTAGGGTATTCACAATGCAAGAAACACTTGTTTGAGGCTTAGATATGGATCGATTGAACAAGAACTAGAGAGAGAAAGTGGGAACTTCTAGAGAGAGAGAACTATGTGTATATTAGCTTGAAATGAAGTGAAGTTCCAACCCTTCCCAAGTGTGGGAAGGGGCTTATATACTACTACATATTGGTGCCCCTAGTGGGCTGTAGAGTGAGCTGACAGTGGGGAAAGCCCCGACCCACTCCACAAATATAAATACGACTAAGTTAATACTAATATTACTAATAATACTAAACGAATATATATAAGCCTACGAGCTATATAAATGCTAATTAGATACTCGGGGTGACCGAACCTTCATATGAATATTTATATTCCTAACAATCTCCCCCTAAGGGAGGTCACCCCGGAAATAATAATTTGAATTCTAGCATTCTTTCTTCTGAACTTGTCTTTATAGCTCGTAGTCTTCGATTCTTCAAAGTCTTGTATCTTTGTGCATTGTGTATCCAGCAGTAATCATTTGATGACTGATTGATTGTCTTGGATGATCTTTGAGTATTCTTCGACTTTATCATCCAACATGTGTTTCCATGTCATCTTTCAGGAGTATGTTTCCATGTGATGTGTAAATCTTCGAGCCGACATGCTCACACTATTTGGTGTCATGATCTTTAGCATCAGAGTTTGCAGAAGCCGTGTTGAAGGTCTTTTTGGTTGATCATGACTTTGTTGAATTACAATGATGATGTAGTGTGAGCATGTGGTGATGGATTGGCATCTTTTCTGCAACCAGCTACAACAGCAACCAGCTACATTAGCAACCAGCTACAACAGCAACCAGCTACAGCATTCCACTGCTACACCCGCCAGAAGTTCCTGCATACGACAGTTAGCAACAAATCAACCGGTACTTACAGGTTCGGACTTCGAGATTGTTAACAGCATAGTGTGAGAACTCTCTCTAATCCTTACCAAGACCGTTCCTAATCGAAAACCCACAGAGGGCTTTTTAAGATCATACCGTAGCATATTAACGATTAGGCGAGTCGCTGGGGATCACTCCACGACTGTAGACCGTTTGAAACCGCCGCAATCACTAAGCGTAATCCACAGGGAATTACCGAATTGACCTGCTTTCAGGGCTGTTTGATGTTGACCCTGGCAGGAATTTCCATTCAATCATTGAGAATTACATTAGTAATTTCTCTCATAAATGTTCTGGCAGATTGCTAAGATCTGCGTAGGACTCATGAGTTTACAACTGGTGTCCTTAATGTTGAACAACCAGTGTAGAAATAATTCGTGTCCCTATGAGATCTTGTTATGTATCTCGTGGCTCTAGACTCAATAGTGCGTTTTGATTTAGTTAGCGGAGGCTGGAGAGGACTGCCACCTTTTCAATATCATCTAACTCGGAGTGAGAGAGACGATAGAAATGTATTGAACTCCGTGACAATTGAAACAAGAATCCTTTGAGGGACCTTGAGTGGCTAGGGAGGGTTGTGCAGCGTATCACTGGGTCCATGATACTTTGTCTTCAATGTCAGCAATCAACTAAGTGATTCTGACAGCATATGTATTGACCCGGTTTTCTGCCTAAGTTGTAAGGAGGGCTATTTCTTTTCACCCTTTATCTTTACAATTCTTTTTCATTCTTCAACCCCTTCAGTGCTTACCGAGACTTCATTACTAGTACCTTGTTGGGTTTGTTCCAGTACTAGCTCCATCTCAGTCGGCACTTTTCCCTTATCCACTTTTCTCCTTTTTTAATCATACCTAAGGACTTCTACACTAACTAGTGGATTGTCCCTGGGTAGATCCCTCCGGCTCTGGCGGGATCGTGGGAACTTGAACCTAACCTAACCATCCTTATAACTCCATGCATTAATTAAAATGGTCGGTCTTTGGTATTCATCCACGATTGCCAAACCAAATCTTTGAAAAATCTCTCAAAGTGTTCATGATTCTGAAACACATTTTTGCAAACACTTGAGAGTTTTATATTTTTCAAATGCTCCCCCTCAACATGTGCTCAAATGATTGTTTTATAAATTTGCACATGTCAGGTGAAGCTTGCACTTTTGAATTGATCAACTTTCAATGAACATGACCGATTCGAGACACGCTTACATCACTGGTTAGACCAGCTTGAAATTATTACCCGTCCTGGTCAAGTCCATAGAAAGTTTCTTGAAACGGTACACTCTACTCAGACACATCCTTTTCGAGACACGCTTACATCACTAGTTAGACTAGCTTGAAATTATTACCCGGCCAGGATATGTCCTTTCGATTCATGACAATATATGTTTCGTCAATTCATTTGTTAAGTCTGAGTCACGATCTCATGCTATGCCAAATCCTTTTTGTTCATTTGCTCCCCCTCAATATGTGCATCGATATACGAAAGAGTTTGGCACATATGGGAGAGCCTAACGTTTAAATCCAAAACATCACATTTTCATCAGGTTTCATATTTAAATCACATTCTCTCCCCCGATCAAAAATTTCAAACCTTTTGAGATTTGTGATCCCAATTAATTTAAATAAGTTAGAAAATGTGGGAGAAAATGTGTCCGATTTAATATATTCTGATGATGAGAACATACTGAGCTCCCCCTTAATCTAAGAGGGAGATTCACTGCTTTATATGCACAAGTTATTGTTTATGACACAAGTGATATTGACCTTTTGCACAGACAATGTAATCATCCGTTTTTCTGAGTGAATCAGTGGTCAACATCGATTATCCATCCACCAACAAGAACATCCAGGTATTGTAGATCCCCACTTGGCGAGATCGGAACAAATATTGCTTTGTTTCACTGAAGGTGGTGGTGGTGATGATGGTGTTGTTGTTGTTGTTGCTGCCGATGTTGTTGTCGTGGTGAATTCCGAACCAATCAATAGAGTTTGAACGTCTGATCAAATGGTTAGAATGGGAACTGGTACATTCATTTTGGCTATGGAATCTGCATAAGAATATCAACACAGATATACATACATACAGATACACTATTCCTTAATAGCTACCCTTCAGCAGCTTGCCACATAATAATACCAAGTTCATTTAATCAAACCATAGTCAGGAATATGTCAAACTACTATCTAGCATGAAGAGCAAATAGCGATCATGAACATGGCAATTCACACACATTTCAATATTCAACTCAGGATCTTAGGAACATGATTCAAGCATGATAACAATACACCTAAGCAAATCCTGATAGCATAAGCACAACATCAACAACACTTGAGCAACAATTGACTAACATAAGTCAAACAACATTTGAAACTCATTCATTCAGATCATACAAATGTCATTGGGGCATTCAAGAACATCAAACTTAATGGGTTTTCTAACTTCTTTTAGGTTTTGAGTCTTAAAGTATATAGGGGATTAAACGAGGATTCCAAAGTAACACAAATGAACCTACTAGATATGTAAAGCTAGGAAACTATAAGCAAATTGCACAAAATGTCCTAAACTTTCTAGCAACCAACACATTAGGCCATTTGATATAAAGTTTTAGCAAGATCCTCTTCAACTAATACCCCATTAACTACAAAACCATTTCTAACAAGTATGATTTAACCAATAAATCCGTTTGATGATATAAAATTTGAATTCACTCTCCCCCTCAATCAATGACCCGTATTCTAGTTAAATATTTGAAGTCGTTGATTGAGTGACAAATTTTATGCACAATTCAAGTATAAAAGAATTTCAAGCAACACATAATCACCAAGTGTCTCACAAATAATTTTCAGAAGAATCATAGAATGAAAACTATTTGTATGCAAAGAAGATTTCTCTTCTTTTACAAGAAATGATGCACTGAAACGTACATCAAATCAGGAAACATGGATATGAAGTAATCCATGCCCAGGTGAACATCACCCAGTTGGAGGAACAGCCGTCTTTTTGGTGACGTGCTTTCCCCAATATGAAGCGCGGGTTGCTATCTAAAGTAATAGCAAGCCATTTAGACATGTTTTAACAATCCATTTTAACTTCTGCTCGAGCTTCATTTAAAGACCCGTGCCATTATTGAATGACATTTCTAAGTCCGTAAATGTTATCGATAAACAGAAGACATGCCTATGTGAAACTATTTTTGGTATTTTCTATTTTTCTGATTTTTATGGTTTTTCTTGGTTTTAATATTTTTCTATATACAATTTTCTGGTTCTATAATTTTCTATTTACAGTATGTTTTAAGATATGTACAAACTATATTATTCAGTTTAAGACGATGATGAAATGAATACCAAAATGAGGATACGTTCAGTATGTTGTAGAAATATGTGGTCAATCATCTCTTAAACTTTCACCACCAAAGCTTTCGAGGCTCCTGAACAGACGATGGAACTTGAGCCTTCCCAATGTACAGCTTTGATAGCTTCCCCCCAAACCAACAATCTTCATACTGAGCAGATTTTAAGCTCTCTTTCAAGCTTACATAAGGTAAGCGTACAGCGGAAACCGTAGCAAACCACATTAAGTATTCCTGCTCCCTTTTAAGAATAATCATCGTGATTCTCCGTTCGGGGATCCTCAAATAGATCAGCAACGAATCATCTCACATTTGAATAATTCTTCTCACATTTCTTCCCGCTCAATACTGAAGAAATGCCTACCAAAAGTATCCAGAGACCACTTTCCCCCAAGTAGTTGAAGAGATGCAGCCAGTCTCGATATATGAAGCCCAAAAACCCGAAGTACCCACTCAATCCCATTAATGAAGTCGACAAAGCATCATCAAGATCAATTAAGACCCGAAAATCCCCTTATCTCCTTTCAGGACATTGCAGATAAGAATTGTTACACCAAATTCAGCTAAGTCCCGAGTGTAAGCAATTTATCCCGTATGTAGTCGACATGATAACACCGAGACAGTACCATAACAGCTACTGAGTATCGGATGTACACATTTCCTTCAGTAGGATACCGACTAACCATAGGAACCATCATACAATTGTGTACCTCTTTTATCATCAGAAACTGACATTCTCTTCCCACACTTAGTTGGAATGACACACCAGAAAGAACGAGTTAGAACACTGATTTTTTTTGCGGTTATGATATTTGTCTTCCCGGAATAATCTTCAATTGAGAAGAAGTATAAAGCCCATCATGTGTAATCATTGTGCATTCAGATGTATGTCTCCTTCCCCCTTGCTGGTTTTGATACCTCAGAATCAGCAACACATTTTACGAACATATTTTTGAAATCTTGTGAGAATAACAACTTAGGCTCAAGTAGATCAAGTGAGAATTAACCGCTGCCGAAACCGTCTCTGACTATCTTTATCAACCCTCAAGTAGGCCTTTTGATGAGATAACTGATGGAGCAAACCCGATATACCAAACTTGAGCCTGAAGATAGAATTCCCCATTCTTGTGACTATCTTTATCAACCCTCAAGTCTGGCTATGCACTTGGGATCCCTCATTTTCTCATTCATTCTTTCCCTTGTTTCTATACAACGTTTGTTTTAGTATTTGTGAGACTAACTTTTTCGTCCCAAATAACAATCGCTAGACCTTTATAGCTCTTAACGTGTGACACGAAAACGCACAGTTGTTAATATGTGGAAACAGGAAGTTGCAAATACAAACCAACTTGTGAAAGAGATTGTGCATTACTTTTTGTTTAGTGTGATGGCAAAAGAAATGGACAATGGACATTGCTTCCTTGTGAAAGAGTTGCAAATACTCATTTGACCTTCTAATTTCTGCTCACGTTCATTAAGCTCAAACTTAGCACGCTGTTCATACATAGCCACTTGTTCTTTATAAATTTTTAGTCTAGTGATCAAGTTATCATCAGAGACAAATACAGTGTTCTCATGCAGCACATAATCATCATTTAGAACAGAAGATGCACAACTAGGTACAACAGACGCTTCGTTGTGATTCACATATTGTTCATATGGGAAAACATTGTTATTTCCCATATTAGCAATATCTGACTTAACAACGTTTGTCTGTTGTACTTTGTCGGGAATCTTTTGTTCATGCAACACATTATCATGTTGTGTTTCTCATGTTGCACGTTGTTCCATTAGGTTCAGCCGATGCTTCGTTGTGTTTCTCATGTTGCACGTTGTTTCTAACAGTATCTGACTCAACAACGTTTGTCTGTGGCTGATGAAGCTCTTTCTCTTGAGAATTCGGGAACACAAAGTCTCTATTGGCACCAACATAGTCAAACACGTTTATCTGTCGAACATCTTTGGGAATCTTTTGTTTGTCAATCATGTTGTACAATCTGAGTATCTCTGATATAGCAGAATCTGAAGTATTTGACATGATATTAACGTGCACGGGATTTTACAATTCTATGATTAAAACCGAGAAATAGATTCTTTCGCGGGGTTTTACAAAATCAAGAATAAACCGTGGAATGATGCTTGATATGTGTTATGATGAAGGTCTGGTAGACTTGTTGGTCTGATTGGTATGGTTGTTGCAAGTTATTATGGCAAAATTTTGGTCTGAAAAACTTAGAAACTCAATAACTTCATTTTGGAGCGATTTCAGGCCTCGAAACTTGGGTTGAATGAATAAATTTATTCAACGTGTCCTTCTCCTCGGTCTCACGGTCGTTTTTACAGGTGTTTCGCTGAAAACGGAGTTACGGTTCAAAAGTTATGGCCGTTTGAAGTTTTGACGTAAAAAGTCAACTTTGGATACAAACCGCCTAGACAAACCGCATACACGCCGCAGAGACAAACCGCGTAGACACAAACCGAATACACACCTCAGAGACAAACCGCGTAGACACAAACCGAGTTCACGCTGCAGAGACAAACCGCGTAGACACAAACCGAGTATACTCCTCAGAGACAAACCGCGTATACACAAACCGACTACACGCTGCAGAGACAAAACGAGTAGACACAAACCGAATAGACTCCTCAGAGACAAACCGCGTCTACACAAACCGAGTACACGCTGGAGGGACAAATCGAGTAGACACAAACCGAGTACACGCTGCAGGGACAAACCGTGTAGACACAAACTCCCAAGCACGTCGCTTTCACTGCTTTTTGTCTTTTTACCTAAACTAGTAATAAAACAAACCGTATCTTCGAAGTGACACAAACCGAGTCCAAGAACTTGTCCCAAGCACACAAACCGCTGCGAAGAACACTACAACAAACACCCACGAATTACCCCAAAATCACCACACAATTCTTAGATCTGTGAATCCAAGCACCAAATACCACTCTTATACTGTTCCTAAGCTAGAAAGTACAAGGTATAACAACTTCTAATCACTAAACAATGCACAAAATGAAATTTTTGTTACTTATCAATTCGAACACAAAAACCTCAAAAACTACACAAATCCGTGAATACCAACTCTCATGGACCTAACCATGGCTCTTGATACCAATTGTAGGGTATTCACAATGCAAGAAACACTTGTTTGAGGCTTAGATATGGATCGATTGAACAAGAACTAGAGAGAGAAAGTGGGAACTTCTAGAGAGAGAGAACTATGTGTATATTAGCTTGAAATGAAGTGAAGTTCCAACCCTTCCCAAGTGTGGGAAGGGGCTTATATACTACTACATATTGGTGCCCCTAGTGGGCTGTGGAGTGAGCTGACAGTGGGGAAAGCCCCGACCCACTCCACAAATATAAATACGACTAAGTTAATACTAATATTACTAATAATACTAAACGAATATATATAAGCCTACGAGCTATATAAATGCTAATTAGATACTCGGGGTGACCGAACCTTCATATGAATATTTATATTCCTAACAACATCATTGCATACATCACATATAATATCTTTGTTAGATTGTGATATATCTTGTTTAGATTTACAAGTTACATAGTTGACATTTGAGGATTTTGGATGATTTGGTAAGATATGGAAGATTTGAAAAGATACACCAAATCTATTAGCTGTCAACACCCACGGATCCAAGTCCAATGAAGGACGGATCCATATTGTGGGATCCGTGGGATCCGTCAGCTGGATATCAGCTTGTCTATAAATAGCAAGCTGATCATTTGGCTTTCTCATCACTCATATAGCTTAAACACACATATTCATTCAGTATATATCTTACTAACATCATTCATACTTGCATTTCACTTTGATCTTCCTTTTTGTAGAAAAGAGATCAAGCTTTCAAGGATCTACAGAACCGTAATCCTTTAGTTTCATTACTGTGTGATATTGTAGTTTGTTTCACACATCATTATCTATCATTTGTAATCAGTGAGTGTGGTTAGTGTTTTAGTCCTCAAAACACAAAGAGTAGGGAGTGGTTGTACCCTTGTAAAGAACTCGACATCTAGCTTAGTGTCGGTAAAGTATATAGGCGACGTCAGGTTGGTTCTACCTTGTAAAAGAACCCGGTGTTTAGCTTAGTACCGGAAAAAGAAGTAAGCGACGTGTAAAGGTTTTCTCCGCCTAGAAAAGGAGTTTGTTTCTTAGTGAAGGATAAACTCTCGAGTTGGAAGCTCGGGGAGTGGAGTAGGGCAAGGAAGAGAGTCCTTGTAGCCGAACCACTATAAACAACAGTGTTGTGTGGTTTGATCTTTCCTCTCTTTATCTTTTGTTTATATTGTGTGATTATTTGTTTGTGATTGTTTCCTTTGAATTAACATATAGTAACAAAGCAAATAAAACTCGAAAAACGGTAAAAACTATTCAACCCCCTTCTAGTTTTCCACAAAATCCATTCTCAACTCCAACGAGACCTTATGGAGCATGTTTGGCAGAAGCACCTTCAACATCAAGAAGAAGAATATTCCGAAGACGATGAATAAGTATTTATTTCGTTATCGTTTGAAGTTTTTTTTAATTTCGTTGTAATTTTTTTTATTAAGTATGTAATGTTATGTTTTTTTAATGAATGTTATGTTTTTAAAAAATGAAGTATTTATAAGTTTAGGGGTTGAATTTGAAAATATTTGATATAAAGGTGAGTTAAAGTGTGTTAAAGCTGAGTTATTGTTGGGTGTGTTAAAGCTGAGTTAAGGGTGAGTGTGTTAAAGCTGACGTAACAGTGTGTTAAATCTAGATTTACTTACTGAATATGTTATATTAAGCTGAAAAGAAGTGAAATCAAGTTAGATTATCAACTATTAAGCTAATATGTAGATTATGGAACTAAATACTTAAACAGACAACAAAATATTGAAGATTAAAAGCTATTTTTGACTATTCTACAAATGAAGACTGGATTTTATAGTTGCACTGACCTATGTGGACCTAATGTAACAGGCATGAACAAAGAACAACAACACAAACTCAGTATAACAACAAGAGATCAGCAGATCCAAACAACCTGATATGAAACTGAATTTGTGATTTTTGAAGCAAATGATAGAGTAAAGTATCAACTCTGATTCCAATGGTTATAAGATGATAACACAAGATCAAATGAGCATCAAACATCAACAACACAAGCATAAAACACAGATTTGTCAAATATGCAATTTACACAGTGAAAATTCAATTTTAAGCACCAAGTGAATCCAATGAACAAACAACCAATTTTAATCAATGTTATCACTTAACAACACCACAGAAACATAAAAATACAAAGATCAAAGCAATAAACTTGCTTCTACAGTAAAATGCAAAAAATGATAAAATGGCTTACAAAGTGCTATCAAGCTGAAAACCAAGAACCAAGGCCACAGAACACACCTAAAGGCTTACCAATAAGCTACTAAACCAAAGGCAATCCACAATTAACCTTGCTCCATGCAGTTCTCTTCATGAACACTCATTTTTGTATTTTTCATTGATTTTCTTGAGTTCTTTTTGTATTTTTGTTTTTAATGATTATAACTTGTTTTAAGGTTACTAATAGCTTATATAAGCTATGTCAGGAGCTTAAGTGAGCTATTTAGTCCAATAAACAACTGCAATCAACAATATTGAAATGACTTGAAAGTTAAGTACGAATTAAGCATAACTTGAAATGTAAAGATATATTGAAATTAGAGCTGTAAATAGGTTTATTACACGTTCTCAATGAGTAATAAAACACTGAAAGCATTTAAATGAAAAGGTAATAAAGTTAAGCAGTAAAAACGATTAAGTAAAATGAACATAAAACTATGATTCTATGATATCTTTTCTTCCTTGCTTCTTCCTCTTCATATAGTGATCTTTTGGACTCCCCACTTGTTTCTGAGCATTTCCCACTTGAATTCGACCATTGGATCCACTGATTTCATCCTAGCCATACAAATGGCATTTTGGCGCCAAAAAGGAGATAGTGGAAAAATCCACCATCTCTGATAATCTTGAAAATTGGGGAAGAAGCATTAATTGCTTTTGGTTTGTTAGGTAGAGTGTGGCAAGGGAAAGGTTGAGGTGATGGGTGGTATTGCAGGGAGAAGGCGGTGGCTATGGTGGTTTTGGTTGGCGGTAAACGGTTTTAAGGGAGAAGGTTTGACCGAAGTCAAACCTTTGGTTAGCTAAGGGTTGGGTCGGGTTTAATTTTAATAAGATTGGGCTGGGTTTATTGTGTTGGGCTTGTAACTGGGTTGGTTTTATTAGCTGGGTTAAGGGTTTTAGTAGGGTCCGGTTTGGTTTGTATAGGTTTTAAGCCCAAGGACCATTAGTGTAACTTTTGGATTTTTAGGGGGCTGAAATGATAATTTTCCAAAGTTTATCACAAGGGCCATTCATGCCAAGTTTCAATAGTACAAGGACCATAAAAGATAATTTTCCATTTTTGAAAACCGGGGGACTTGTTTTGCCATTTTTGAAACTTCAGGGACCTAAGTTGCCATTTTGCAAACTTGAATTTTAAAGGACTAATTTTGACAACTTGTGAAATTTCAGGGACTGAAACTGCCAATTATGCATACTTTGTTTGTTTTCACCTGTTTTTGCACTTGCAACACATAAAAACACAATCAAATGATATTTCCTGTATTTTGAAGCATATCTGCATGTTTTTAAATGTTTTTGCAGTCTAAATGTGACAGAAATGATGAGTATTTAGACACTCATCAATCCCCCACACTAAACTATTGCTAGTCCCTAGCAATCTTTTATGAAAATTTAATGGATTTTACTCTTTACCAGATAGCCATTACTTCTGGAGTAGCCAATGTTTTAGTATGTGATACTTTGGTACAATGATAACCAAATGATTTTGAGCAAATCATCAGCTGTCAACGGATTTGATTTGTCTTTACCAAAAGCCGTTTGCTTCTGGACTAGCCAACTCTTCACTTTTAAAGATATGGTGAGTTGAATACCATACAATTTTTGGCAAATTGTAAGCCATAAACGGATTTGAGATATCTTTACCAAGAGCCGTTTGCTCTCGGATTAGCCAATCCTTATGTGGGTTAGACATGGCGGACTGATAACCATTTATTGCGTTCTAAGTGAGAAAAAAAAATTTAATTTTGGCCAAAATGGGGGTACTAGATGGTACATATGATCAAATTCGCTAGAATTCCCCCCCACACTTAGAACTGAATATTGCCCTCAATATTCAAAGTACCGGCTGTTAAACCAACACTTAGAATGTAAGAAGGAAATACTAATAGCCTTTATTTTTATATAACACATTCTTTTTTTTTTTTTTTTTTTCTTTCTTTTTTTTTACTTGAAATGTACATATATACAACATGTGGGGCATCTCCCCCACACTTGGGTGAGACATGGGTGAAAACTGATGCGTGGTTTTGCAACCTTACAACAGGTTTTACCTCTCAAGGGATCTCGAGAGGCTTACAACCCCACCAGGCAGTGTACCTGACCGATGTAGTATAGTGTAGTGGTAAGTACGGGGGATTGATCGTTCTCCACAGGGAATAGTGTCGTTAGGATTGAAAAACTACTCTAATAGGTCTAGGGGTGAGAGAAGATTCTTTTTATGTTTTTATATTTTTATGAAAGCAAGTAAAATCTCGGGTTTGAAAGAGTGGGCGGAATTAGTTGCTAGTCAACTAACCCAAATAACTACGAATGCAAATAAAATAAAATAACTGAAAATGAAAAGGTGGTAAAACTTATGTGGAGAGAAATGTGTTTACTTAGATTTTCTTACTCCCTAACTATCTTTTACCGGTTGATTAGTGTGTATTAATCACGTGGATGACGGGTGTATTCCTTAATACCAATCGTGGGGTGGCGTACGTACTTCCCCAACTCTACAAGCTCCTACTTCACTCCTATGTCGAGCCGGCTAGGAAGCTCCTAACATGGGATCACTAGAATTCGCTTGTGCATTAAATACAACCATAAAAACCTTAGTACGCATTGGTTCATGTTTCTTAAGACGTCCAAGCAAGTTACCGAATAGAAAGTTAGCCAGTTTTCTTAAGCCTA
Source organism: Artemisia tridentata subsp. tridentata (assembly GCA_021014915.2). Classification (NCBI taxonomy): domain Eukaryota; kingdom Viridiplantae; phylum Streptophyta; class Magnoliopsida; order Asterales; family Asteraceae; genus Artemisia; species Artemisia tridentata. The sequence continues at coordinate 23,543,927 of CP139507.1, read as the reverse complement.
ACATAGATGAACAATCATCCAATACAACTAATAACACACTAATAACCAATAATCAATAGCTAGGTTTCATTAGATCTAAGCAAACACAAAGAAAACCTAGCCTAGCATGTTAAACAAAAGACAAGAACAAGATAGAATCAAACAACACATAGACATATTGAATGATTAATTGATAACTTATCTTCAATGTAACATGGAAGATCTCAAGGCAAAAAGCCTTGAAAAAGCTGCTAAAATCGTCTTAGGGTTCTTACACACAAAGTTCCACAATAAGTTCCACACTAATGACAAAAAATTGCAAAACTATATATAGACTTTCAGATCTGACGGCGTCACGTTATGGAGTGTGACGCCGTCACCTCGCCGCTTTTAGGGTTCCCGGATGGCCTTCTTGACGCCGTCCCTCTTTAGCTCTCCAAAATCCGTTCTGGCTTATCAAGGCTTGACGCCGTCAGAATTAGGCGTGACGCTGTCCTGCTTTAACTTATACCGTGACGACCTTGATCATATTAAAGGGTGACGCCGTCAGAATTCCCATGCAAATTTCTCTGGCTTATCATGAGTAAATTTCACATCCACCACTTTTGCCAAGCCATGACGCCGTCTGGAGATAATCCTGATGCCGTCAAAGGTAACTTCCAGCATAATTTTAAGACTTTGTCGTTTTCTTCACTTTTATGCTCCAAAAACGTCCAAAATGCTTCCTTTTCCAGATTTCTTCTCCAAAGTACCTAAAATGACAAAAGGAACGATTTAGGGCGATATTTGATCAAATAAATACGATTTAGGGCTTAAATGACCCCCTAAAAGCGGTACACTTTTCGCTTCATCAAATACCCTTACACTTGAGATTTGCTTGTCCTCAAGCAAATGCGCTTTTATTCTAATCAAAATACAAGTTAGGGGTCATTTAACGCTAATATAAAAGTAATTGCAACAATTAATCGTTCCACTTTAATCATAATAAGCACGGAGATTACATACTAGCACCTCACAAGTAGTGTTTAGATACTCACATCTCTCAAGTGTCATCAAAATAAATCTCATAAATGAAAACGGATAATATCTCTCACTACCTGTCATAGCAAATGGATTACCATAGGCTTGGGAAAGGATCGAAAACCTCCTCCACTAGGCGTAAGTACCTAAGATAAACTATCAAAGAGGGCTTTTACATGGGTTATAACGTTAGGTGTAGGGAAAAGGAAAACACGGTTTTGTTGGATAAGGGATATTTTACTGGTGGCGAGTTAAAGATCTTGATCAATTACATGTACTATACAATGTTGCTAAGCCAAGACTCGACTCAATCTTAAGCTAAAAACAAAATAACAAAAACATAAAATAAACATAAAATGAAACGGGATGGTAGTCCGTATGTTTTTTTCTATTTTTCTTTTTCTCATTTTTTTGTATTTTTCTTGATTTTTCGATTTTTTTTTTTTTTTTTTTTTTTTTTTTTTTTTTTTTTTTTTTCATACACTCTTGCCCTACCATCCAAAATAATACATCATAAGGGCGTTGCATTCCCCTTACACTTGAACTTTTACATAACTTTATAAATAACTAATCTAATGACTCGAATTAAGATAATCGAAAAACTTGGAGTACTTTTAAAATATTTAGCACATATGGGGGTAATAAATGATGTTCTTCCCCATTACTCCATTACACTAATACTTTACCCATGAGTCCCAATCGTCCCAAAACAATATGTACAAGGATATGACTCGACTTAGCAACCATGTAATCAATTAGATAATTAACTTGGGTTTAAACAAATGTTGTCACAATAATGCACTAAAAATGAGTGCATACAAGGTGGGCTAAGGCGATTTGGGTGTACATTTAAGTGGGGTGTAAACAAATTCTTCCTTTAAGTAAAATGCTTAAAGGTCGAAACGAAAAGATAGGCTCTGAGGGGTGTACTAGGGGTATCGTGTACCAAAAATGGGTACAACGCAAAGGGTGTGGGAGAATTACTTGACCAATGTAGCCAACGTAATTATAACAAAAACACAGGTGTAAAACAATGGGTTAATCCTAATGCCTCTTATCATGTAGTAAATCTAACTACACGAATGTAGTCTCACTTGTGGCCTCGGAATGGTCCTAACGCAAGTTCTAGAATCTAAGTGCTACCGGTACACACATCATAGCATAAATGCTTTTCCTACCAATTCTAGGGGCGAACCTCGCATATTTGGGGGTGGAAATTTTTTTTTTAGTGGTACGGTTTTTGTGCTAGTCATATAACTCCTATCCGTGAGACGCTCATTAAGATCAAAGTTTCACTCCTAAATGTTGTAAAAAAATTTAAATTTGGCACTAAAATTACCCTAACAGGTGTTTATCTCAGTTTTATTACACATTTACTATTAAATAAACAAAAATCAAGTGCAATTGTATTCTCTAATCGTACTTTACCCCCCCCCCCCCTTACACTTAAGATGAACATTGTCCCCAATGTTCAAATAACAAGATGTAAAAGTAAAAAGGTAAAAGAATGAAATCAAATACTCCCCTGATTCGCTCGGTGGATAAAGAAATAACATGGTTAGATCTTCTTCCAAGTGAATGTAGAAGCTCCATGACTAATGCATTGCCATAAGCTTGATCCAAAAAACATTTTCTTGTCCAAAATAACCTGTTAAACCTGAGAAAACAAACACGAAAACCTGCATAACATCGGCGGGATAAACTCTATATAAGGATATAATGCTTGTGGAATGATAATTTTGCAGATTCCTGGAGATTATAAGTTAGAGATTTAATAAAAACTTTTTATGAAAACAAAACTTTCAAAAATTTTGGAAAATTAAACCTGACGCTGTCAGGTTGTAAATCCTGACGCCGTCAGAAATGATCTGACAGAATTCTCATGTTAAGTTTCCGGAAAATTTTTGGAAAAACCTATACCTTACTTCCTGGAAATCCTGCAAAACATCATTATGACTCGATACAAGCATTTGACTCAAACAAATACTAATATGTATGTTAATTTATTATTATTATGATTCATATTCATTTGTGTTCTAATAAACCGATTTGGATTTCCCTTACACTTAACTTTTGCAAAATACCTTTATATGTAGTTAAGACGAAGTTAAAAACAAGATAAAGCATTTTCACAATTTAGTTTTGAACATGAATCAATAATAATAAAAATTAAACATACATACGGAAACAAATAAAATCAAACAAACAAATAAATAAACACACAAAGCAAATAAAGCTTGGGTTGCCTCCTAAGAAGCGCTTGTTTTTGTTCGAGTCACGAGCCTGACTCTACCCTTATTTAACGGATAAAGGAGAGGTTTTTCCTACACTTAGGATTAAGTGCGGGTGATAGTAGCGATACACACCATCTTGGTGGAAGTATGCCGCATGAGGAAAGAGTGGTGGATGAATTATATATTCAAAGGGGTGTGCTCCTTTCATCATAACCTTACCTAGTTCACTTTGGTCAATGGGTGAATTAAAGTTTTCTCCTAAAAAGGGATCATCTTCTATCAACTTCGAGAGATTCCTAGTTGGGAATCCATCTTGACCTAATAAACCCGGTTTAAACCCATAATGTTTCTTGTGATCAATCATGAATGGGTGATGTAAGTATGTAAGGTAATGTTTCACTCCTATATTGGCTTCCTCTCTACAAGGCTTAGAGTCTACTACCTCCAACGTAAAACTACCCAGACTATATGGTTTGATGGGTGGATCGGGACCTTTTTCATTTCCTAAATTCACATCTAAAGATGGAAGATTAGGTAACGGTTTTGGTTGAGGCTCTGGTTCATCAAAACTAGGAACTTCCATAGAACTAAGAGTAAGGTTGTGATCACTAAAAGCATTCAAACCTATATCCTCTAGTTGTGTTTGGTTCAAAGGTTCTACCTCTATTGGGGTTCCTATAGTCTCTTCTACTTCTTTCAGGTAAGTCACGGGCGTGTATGTGCCTCAAATGATGGTAGGACTTGTGGGGTACTTGGTGGTCTTAGATTTTCTACTCTATCGTCCATCTTATCAAGATCACCTAAGTGTTCATCTTGTACTATGGTGGTGCCTAACCATGACATGCAGTTAGGTGGCTCAACTTTAACCATCTCAGAATCTTGGTTTGACTCTAAGTCCATGTCCTTAGAAACTAGGTCTTTTTGCTCATACGAATCCATCAATTCGTTCCACTTATGGGTCATGGTTAGGAAGCTTTCCTCAAAATTCATCCAAAGGGTCTTACTAAAAGGAATTGATCCAGATAATGATTGTCTAAGAGAAGTATCACATGCATAGAATTCATTAAACCCATCTAACCTTACCCCCAACTTCATTTGGATATCACAAAGATCACGAAACAATTCATAGGAATGATAGGAAACAAATCTCTTGGTGAAGTATAATTGTTCATCTATTGTCAATGATCTAAATGGAATTTCATCCGCCATAGTGACAAATGAAAATGGTTTTACAAACAAAGGGCACAAAGAAATAAGATAGACTAAAGATAATCCTAGAAAAAGAAAATAAAAAGTCTCACTAGAAAGGAATCTAGTGAGTAGACCTAATAAAATACAAAATCAACCTAAACAATAACTATTCCCCGGCAGCGGCGCCAAAAACTTGATGCGTGGTTTTGCAACCTTACAACAGGTTTTACCTCTCAAGGGATCTCGAGAGGCTTACAACCCCACCAGGCAGTGTACCTGACCGATGTAGTATAGTGTAGTGGTAAGTACGGGGGATTGATCGTTCTCCACAGGGAATAGTGTCGTTAGGATTGAAAAACTACTCTAATAGGTCTAGGGGTGAGAGAAGATTCTTTTTATGTTTTTATATTTTTATGAAAGCAAGTAAAATCTCGGGTTTGAAAGAGTGGGCGGAATTAGTTGCTAGTCAACTAACCCAAATAACTACGAATGCAAATAAAATAAAATAACTGAAAATGAAAAGGTGGTAAAACTTATGTGGAGAGAAATGTGTTTACTTAGATTTCCTTACTCCCTAACTATCTTTTACCGGTTGATTAGTGTGTATTAATCGCGTGGATGACGGGTGTATTCCTTAATACCAATCGTGGGGTGGCGTACGTACTTCCCCAACTCTACAAGCTCCTACTTCACTCCTATGTCGAGCCGGCTAGGAAGCTCCTAACATGGGATCACTAGAATTCGCTTGTGCATTAAATACAACCATAAAAACCTTAGTACGCATTGGTTCATGTTTCTTAAGAGGTTCAAGCAAGTTACCGAATAGGAAGTTAGCCAGTTTTCTTAAGCCTAACATAGATGAACAATCATCCAATACAACTAATAACACACTAATAACCAATAATCAATAGCTAGGTTTCATTAGATCTAAGCAAACACAAAGAAAACCTAGCCTAGCATGTTAAACAAAAGACAAGAACAAGATAGAATCAAACAACACATAGACATATTGAATGATTAATTGATAACTTATCTTCAATATAACATGGAAGATCTCAAGGAAAAAAGCCTTGAAAAAGCTGCTAAAATCGTCTTAGGGTTCTTACACACAAAGTTCCACAATAAGTTCCACACTAATGACAAAAAATTGCAAAACTATATATAGACTTTCAGATCTGACGGCGTCACGTTATGGAGTGTGACGCCGTCACCTCGCCGCTTTTAGGGTTCCCGGATGGCCTTCTTGACGCCGTCCCTCTTTAGCTCTCCAAAATCCGTTCTGGCTTATCAAGGCTTGACGCCGTCAGAATTAGGCGTGACGCCGTCCCGCTTTAACTTATACCGTGACGACCTTGATCATATTAAAGGGTGACGCCGTCAGAATTCCCATGCAAATTTCTCTGGCTTATCATGAGTAAATTTCACATCCACCACTTTTGCCAAGCCATGACGCCGTCTGGAGATAATCCTGACGCCGTCAAAGGTAACTTCCAGCATAATTTTAAGACTTTGTCGTTTTCTTCACTTTTATGCTCCAAAAACGTCCAAAATGCTTCCTTTTCCAAATTTCTTCTCCAAAGTACCTAAAATGACAAAAGGAACGATTTAGGGCGATATTTGATCAAATAAATACGATTTAGGGCTTAAATGACCCCCTAAAAGCGGTATACTTTTCGCTTCATCAAAAACCCATATTTTACTACTAATTCTGGCTTTAAACCAATGTTAGATGGAAAATGCCGGGGTCAAAGGTAATATCCTCACTCCCGAATGAGTGAAGGATAGGGGAAATCACCGGGTAGGTGAAGGGAAGAAGAGAGATCTGAATAGCAATTAAGATAAGAACTTCCTCCTCAAGAATTTCATATTCATGTGGAGGAGGCAAGTCCTTAAACTTGATCTCAGGAAATTTATCAGTTTTCTCAACTGACTTGATTTCCTCATTATGAAGTTGTTTTGGTGGAAGAGGGGAAGATGAATCTTCGTTTAACAAACTTTCTAGAAAAAGAATGTCCCCCTCAGGATCAAGATAGTTATCATCAACCTCATGCGGAAGTGAACTATCTAGAGCAAGAAAAGCCTCGACCTCTTCCAGAAAGAAGTCACTTCCCTCAAACGAAGTGAGAGAAGGGGAAGAGTCGGCTATGATAAGTTGAGAAGATGTGGTGGGATCCCCACTCACAGAATTATGAGAATAACCAAGAAACTCCTGAGAGTACTCCTCTGAAGCAACATCAATGACATCGATTCGGTTAACCGATTCAGAATCATAATTTGAGGAGTACCTCGAAGTTTGATCGAGGTTAAAGGTAACAGCTTCATTACCCACACGCAATGTGATCTCATGCTCAAATACATCAATAAGAGCATGGCCTATTTTTAGGAATCCTCTTCCAAGAATGAGAGGAACCTTTTGATCTGCTTCGAATTCAACAACCACAAAGTCAGCTGGAAAATGGAACTTTCCTACTTTCACAAATACATCCTCAGCAATGCCGCGTGGATGAGATATGGTACGATCTGCAAGCTCAAGAGTCATGCATGTAGGAGTGAGAGTCGGAAGAGAAAGTTTCTTCCACACTGAATGAGGCATCAGGTTGATGCTTGCACCAAGATCGGCCAAGGCATAGCATTCAACCATTCCCGGAAATACACAAGGTATTAGAAACTTTCCAGGATCTCCAAGCTTCTCGGGAAGCTTTTTCAAGATAACTGCTGAGCAGTTCTCATTTAATGGAGTTTTAGCCATTTCAATCAGTTTTTCCTTGTTACTTAACAAGTGTTTGATTGTTGATGCAAACTTGGGCATCAGAATGATAGCATCCGCAAAACTTATGTCAAAATGTAATTCTTTAAAGATTTGAAAGAATTTTTCCATTTGTTGACTAGCCTTTTCACGGAGTTTTTGCTCATTTAAGCGCGATGGGTAAGGAATATAAGGCTTGGATTTAGGGGCAGCAACTTCAGGAGTCTCAACAGATTCAAAGACAACTCCTGGTTTGGATTTCTTTTTCGGGACAACCGGAGGATGGACTTGTGCTGTACTTTGTGGGCTTGGAATTTGCACTTTGTCCGTTGTAACCTCCGTCTCTTTTTCCATTTCATACAACGGAGGAGGAATAGGACCAGAGGGTCCCTCATAAGCAGCACCACTACGAGTGGTGATAGCTTTGATGAAATTGGTATTTTCATCATCATCACTGTCATCAATTGCACTGATAGGAGCAGCATTGAGGATATTGGAATAAGTTCTAGCTGTTCTTTGCTCACTAAGTTTGCTTGACAAACTTTTAACCGTAAATCGTGAAAGAGTAGGATCTATTCTTGACGGTTTAGGAGCAATTGTGGGTGTAGAATTTTGGACAACCTTGGTTTCTCGTTCCATTTCCCTCACCGGAGAGGGAATAGGAATCGATGGTCCATCATGAGCTTTACCACTACGTGTAGTGACAGCTTTGAGTTCACCCCTTGGGTTGACAACAGTGTTACCAGGGAGACCTCCCGAGGAAGAAGGTGGATTGAGATGGTTCATGAGACTGGCAAGCATATTCTTAACTTCGCTTTGAGAATGATCAATTTTGTTTGAAAGCTCATTCTTTAGCTCAGTTCCTTGCTTGTGTATTGAAGATTGAAATTCATTCTTCAAATTAGAGATTTGATTTTGCATTGCCCTCATTTTGGTCTCATTAACCTTGATGTAGTTATCAAGTTCATTTGAGAGAGGTCCTTGGTAATTAGGAGCTGAATACCCTTGATTACCCCTTTGGGGTGGGTATTGATTGTTCGGGGCATGAAATTGATTTTGCATGTTTTGCCCTTTTTGTTGATTAGGATTAATCCTATTTGGATTGTTGGGTGGAGGAAATCCGGGTGGTCCAATTTGGTTGCTAGCACGGTAGTTTGGTTCCACTTGAGGACGGTATTGATTACCTCCTTGATTGGAAGTTCCGGCTATAGCATTAACATCAAATGGAGTGCCATCGGTGGCAGTACAATTGTAGTAAGCGTGAGGACCACCACAAGTAACACAAACTTCTACCTTTTTTATTTCAGCAGTGTGAGAAGTTTGCGGAGCGGACTCTTTCTTTTGTGTTTTGAAAACCAAAGATTGAATAACCTTCGTGAGTTCAGCAAGCTGAGAATCAGTACTAGACTGACTCACGGGAGATGAAGTAGAAGGACCAGCACTAGCCTGAGAATTATATGGTCTGGCTCGTGCAGTGCGGACCTTTGACTTATTTTCAATGAGTGCAATGGCTTCCTTAGTGGATTTGCTCAGAAAATTACCTCCAGCTGAGGCATTGAGAGAATCTTGGTCAGATGGGTTTAACCCATTGTAGAAAGTGTCCATTTGCATCAAATCGGTGAAACCGTGATGAGGACATTTGTGGAGCAATTCTTTGAAACGATCCCATGCCTCTCCAAATGGTTCATCAAACCTTTGAGAGAATTTCATGATTTCATTCTTGAGATACGTAGTTTTAGAAGGAGGAAAGAATTCATTCACGAATTTTTGAACCAAATCTTCCCATGTTCCAATTGATCGAGGGGGTTGTTTGTCAAGCCAAATCCGGGCTGCCCCATCGATGGAAAACGGGAAAAGAAGAAGTTTGATTGATTCCTTAGGGACATTTTTGCATTTGATGGTGCAAGTGATTTTGTTAAACCATCTAATGTGATCTTGAGGATCGTCCCTGTCAAAACCATAGAATTGCCGCTGGGTTACCAGGTTTATCAACCCAGTTTTAAGCTGATGTGCGTGTGGTATTGCTCTAATTTTATATCCACGATATGTCGTTGTGGTTTTAGCAGTATTCAAGTTTTAAATTTATATTTAGCCGACTTATCAATAACACACACTTTAACGAGCAGTGTACCCGGTCAGTATGAATATAATGGTAAGTAGAGTGTCGATCACTAAGAGTGGAACGTATTATCTAGTTATTCTAATCAGTATTTTAATATCTTAAGTTAGCTATACAACCTAATCTAACGCAAGGGGGTTCAGCCTGAGAGACTGGTACGGTTTGGTTGTGATTAAATAATAAACTAAACTAATGAGCACGAATCAGCGAATAGCACACACGTACACAGATAAATACTTGAGACAATAAGAAGACCTGTCCTGATAGTTAAGTAGCTTGTCACTTGTTTTATTGCTAGTTTTATATGAAGTGTATATTTCGATGCAACGCACCGAGATTAAGTCCTTTCTCGTTGGTTCTAATCTTATCGGCGAGTAAACCCTTAATGATTACTTATGACTATCCTATTTATATTTCTTCCTACTTTTCTACAGACGATAGAATGCATAGGCGATCTAATAAATAGGCGAGGAAGGGGCATGGCGACCCAAGCAATGCTCAGCTAGACACAGAGGTTATCAATGCACTAATAAAAGTCACCAAAGACATCAACATATAAACTTTAATTAATGGGAAAGCAATTTTAAGGGGAGTTGAAGTGCACGATTAAATCAATGATCACAAGCCCATCAATCCTGACCAATTAAAGTGTACTAATACAATAAAACAAAACTACTTAATGAATTGAATACATGCAGGACCTTCTTACAGCTCTTGTATCTTCGTTCAAGGTGTGTCTTGTGCTGCTACTTCGACTGATTCGGCCTTAGGGTTTCTTCTGTCTCGTACTTTAGCTAAATTGTCGAACTCCAAAATTCATCTGACTTTGGGGTATTTATAGTTTCTGTCTGAGGGCTAGATGCGGCGCATAGGATAAGTAGATGCGGCACATTGACTTAACTTCGCGTGGTGTCCAAGATTAATATATTCAGGAATATTCGTACACCGCCAGAAGATGCGGCGTAACTCCATTCTTGTATGCGGCGCATGTCCTTTGCCGCCTTGGATAATATCTTGTGAAATCTTGATAGTGATGCGCCGTATATAATAAGTAGGATGCGGCGTATCTGGAGCAGAATAGTCTTGATCTTGTACATATCAGTAGACTCTTAACTTCTTTCTTGTTTTGCTCCATAATTAGTCCAAAATCGCCAAGTTTCACATAATACTTGTTTTTACCCGAGAATTACAAAAGTAAACATTAACGTATCGATTCTCACAGATAATATAATAAAACAAGTCAAATAAATAGGATAAATGACGGTAATAAAATGTACTTATTTGAGTTCATCAAATATCCCCTCACTTGAACTTTACTTGTCCCCAAGTAAACCTTAGAATTAATCTTATGAAAATGTATCCTAAAGGATATTAGGATTTATTTTTATATTTAAGCATGTATTCATTTTTGTCATAATCACACAACCAAACACTTAACAAATTAGAAATAAAATAAAATATTTTGATAAAAGCAAATCTAATCGTTTAATTGTCCAGTCGTGACGAATATTCTATCATAAGCTTGGCAAGTATATGCATCTCCTCCACTAAAGCCAAGGAATAACAAGTCTAAAGCGGTAAAAAGGGTTTGTAGGTTAAGGGTTAATCATTCTTCTTAATCTCTATCGATCTCAAATTCCAGAAAAGGCGACAAAATCACAAATACATGATCGAATCCACGAACACGATACTTGCGATTGCTCAAATCCTTAACTCGAATAGGCTAAAGATAGGACCAAGTAATCTTCACCAATAATATTATATCAAAAAGGGCGACAAAATCATAAATACATACCCGAATCCACGACTACGATACTTAAGATTGCTCAAATCCCTAATCTCAATAAATCAAAGGTTTGGATAAAGAATAATATAGGGTATGGATAATATTTGGGATACAAATTGGTGTAAAATGAAAAATAAACAAAACAGATAAATTAAAATCCTAAGTGTGGTTAATCACTATCCCAACCATCCCATGAATAAGACTCATATCACTGAATAACTCACGCTTTAATACTTGAAACACACGCTTTAGGTAGACACGAATTATACTCAACAAAATCTTAATCAAGGAATAACCTTAGTTGGCGTTCCCATAACGTTCAACTCCCATTCAATCCATAGATATAATATACAACAAATAGTGGTGATATCGACCACTTAATACAAAACTTCACATAAGTTGGTTAAAACAAACATCCAACTCCTCCTTTTTCTTTTTCTTTTCTATTTTTTTTGATTTTTTATTTTATTTTATTTTTTTTAACTTGAAACATAAACATAGATGTGTAAAATTTCACCACATCAATATAACGATAACTCTGGATAATTTTTTCATACTTATCATGACTTCAGAAATAACGGTAATAGTGAAAGTAGTAAACACACGAAAAATAAACTCAAAATATACAATATTTACTTTCACTCCGATTTAATTGTGCAATTTCCCGACCTAACCAAAGATAATGAATTACGCACGCGAACACAGGTAATGTAAGGAAACACACTTTTCCTAAAGTAATTAACCAACCCGGATTTTAATCTACAAGGTAGGCTAAGGTGTAAGGGTGTAACGAAACATTATAACAAAGGTGTAAGAAATGAAAGGAATGACTCTGAGTGTTTTTCTAGGGGTATCTTACTCTAAAAGTGAGAGTAACAAAGGGTTTATACGGGGGTTAACTAACCAGTGTAGTTAGCCAATAACACATAACATATAAAGGCTATTTGGGTGTAATCCTAGAATTTTACCAATTTAGACAAGTCATTCCAATTATAAAAATAATACTTATTATGGTGGTCTCGAATAGTATACAAGCCAAGTTCTAAAGTTTACAAGTCACCGGCACACTCATAGATTTGTGAATTTTGAAAAGTTCACAATTTTTGAAAATAACGTCATGTGTGCAGCTATGTAATTTAGACTTTAAACAAAATCATGCTAAAAATTTTAAATTTTGATAAATTAAGCACATTTTAAGCATATTTTGAAAAGTTTAGGACAAGTAAGTGTTCTAATTCTCCAATCCCCCCACTTAAGTTAAACAACGTCCTCGTTGTTTGTATAAAAGATTAAAAACTAGAAAATAAAAGAATTAGAACAGAAAAAACTCCCCTGAGATTTGCTCGGTATGATCCTCCATTATTTGTATAAGAGCAAAAATCAACTTTCTTGTGGATGAGAACATTTAAGCTTCATATTTGATGTATCCACAGGAAATGTAGGAATCTATAATACCACCAAGACTTTAAACACACCTAAGTTAAGAAGGTTCAAACTTGCATAATACATTAGTAGTTAGTAAAAATAAAACATAAAAATTAAAATGAAAATCATCAGGTCAGTCGATACGCCGTATCTTATGGAAGAAGATACGCCGTATCGAGCCTGGAATAATTACGAATCAGAATAGAAGATGCGTCGCATCCTTAACCAGGGATGCGCCGCATTAAAATAAACTGACAAAAAGTTTTTAAAGTCGAAAATAAAAATGCAGAAAAATAAAGTAAGATATGACCAGTGCAGGAGATGCGTTGCATCTTGGAATTGAGATGCGCCGTATCCTCTGCGGGCCTGACTGACTCGACACAGAACAGAATATAAAAAATTTTCTTCCGGGTTGTCTCCCGGTCAGCACTTGTCTTTATTCCAGAGTCTTCAAGTTAGACTCACGTTCAGCTCATTAATACCGATCATTGAAGGAGTCGGAAGCATCGCGCTCCCTCATCGCCAGTTCAGTAATATTGAACACTCCTTGCTCATCCTTAATTTCCACGCCATTCTTCTTTAATATCTGTATAAATAAAGTTCTGTCCCTTTCGGGCAGAGATGACAAAATGATAGACGGGAAATTCTTATTATTATATAGGCATAAATAAGCAAGGTGGGGTGGTAGTTCAATAAACACATCATTATTCAAATTTGTATTCTCAACTATTCTCCTACGTTTGTTAATTACTACGCAATCATACCACTCATCATCAGAATCATCAATAATATCGCGCCTAAGTTCGGTAGGTACATTAAGGTCAATAAATTCCTCAAAGTTCTCATGATTAGGATTAGTTGAGTTGTTTTGAATCAATTTTTCTCCCATAAGCCTAGCTTCAAGATCGAGGTCCATACGCTCTCTTAATCCTAGCACATAAACGCCTCTAATTATGCTTTTAACAGGATCTTGGCACTTATAGACTAGTTTATTATTCCCTACCCTTAATGAGATTTTTCTTTTAAACACATCAATCTTAGCATGGGCGGTAGACAAGAAAGGTCTTCCAAGGATTAAAGGAATCTTAACATCCTCGGGCATATCTAATATAACAAAGTCTACAGGGAAAACAAACTTCTCAATCTTAACTAGCACATTATTAGCAATCCCTTCAGGTCGTTTTACCGTTTTATCAGCCAATTCAATAAGCAACTTAGTTGGTGCTAATTTTCCTAGTCCTAGGGTAGTGAATGTCTTAAGGGGCATTACACTAATGCTAGCTCCTAAGTCAGCTAACACATTATTGAAAGATATATCATTAATTGAACAAGGTAAAGTAAAACTTCCTGGGTCTTTTTCTTTATGAGGAAAGGCATGTAAATCGGTTGCAGAGCTCTCTTCTTTCATTGTAGCCTTGATCTCTTATTCAATCTTCGTCTTCTCTTTGAGTAACCTCCTTAAACTGATTGAAGAATTAAAGAAAAATTCGGGTCTTGCACCATCATTACCATTCATCAGTCTTCTAGGAAAAAGAATGTTAGGAGTGACTTCTTCAGTGGTGCTTATGGCCTTGACATGATCTCTTGGGTTGGTTTCAGTTGAGCTCGGTAGACTTCCGTATCCCCTTTCTTGAAGAACTTTACTCATTTGTCCAATTTGTTGTTCCAATGCTTTGATCGAAGCTCCTTGATTTCTTGTAATAGTGTCCGTTGAAGCTCGGATTTCTTTGATCATAGCAGTATTTTCTTCATGTCTTTTAGCAGCATCGGCCATAATTTGCTTTAGAGTGTCATCTAAAGTCTGCCTCCTCTCTTGATAAGTGGGATTAAAGTTGTTCTTTTGATAGAACCCTGGGGTAGCTTCCCTAAATCTTCCCAAAGGTCGGAATGGTTGTCCAAATTGTGTGTAGTATGCTTCTTCAAACGTCTCACTTTCATTCTTATTAGGGCAATCCTTAGTGTAGTGAGGTCCTTCGCATTTTTCACATCCAACTTGGGCAGCATACACTTTCTCATCACGCTTCTTCATCTCTCTACTAATTTTATCCAATTGAGCTTGAATTGCAGCAAACCCGTCAAAATTAGTGATGCTCTTAGATCTAGTAGAGGTTCCATCGTGCCATTTTTGAGAATGATCAGCAGCTTCTTGGATAGCTTTCCTAGCATTAGCTGCACTCATTTGAGGCACAGCTCCCTTAGCATCCAAAATCTGTCTAGTAGGCACGTCCAATCCTTGATAAAACAATATTATCTCCTGCATTGGTGTTAGATAGTGTTGAGGACATTTCACCAGTAAGTCTTTAAATCGTTCCCAAGCTTGATAAAGAGTTTCATCAGGCTCTTGCTTGAAACTGTTGATAGCCTCCATTTTTTTAGCGGTTTTAGCAGGTGGACAATATCTTTTCAGGAATTTGCTCTTCAAATCTTCCCACGTTGTGATTGAACTAGCAGGTTCATTCCTTAGCCACTTATTAGCAGCTCCTTTAAGTGAAATTGGAAAGATTCTTAGCATGAGTTGATCGTCAGTGACTCCTTCCGTAGTAAACAAATCTGCAATCTCGAGGACCTTTTCAACATGTTCATTGGCATCTTCATGTTCTGTTCCACTGAAAGCATTTTCTCTTAGCTCCTTGAGAAACTGACCCTTTAACTCAAACTTTGACTTATCATCAAACTTTGGTCTAGCAACTCCTGAACTGTAATCAGCACGGGTACTGTTCATGTATTCCTCCATAGTAGTGTTTTCGCCCATTGCTTCTGTTTCTTCTTCCTCTTTCTCTTCAGAAAAATAATCAAGCTCGAATGAACTTGAGATATCAAAGCTTTTTGTGTTGAAAAGCCTTTTAAGCGAATGAAAGGCTCGTTCAGGATCTTTGAAAGGTTGAATCAAGTTCTTAGTAGAACTCCTGGTCATGCACTTCCTGAAACTATCACAAAAGCATCAGTAGGGTATGTTCAAGAAAGTAATATATCAGAAAATCAACAACGAAAACGGAATACGAAAAATAAAAGTTACTGATATCTGTAGACGATGCGCCGTATCCAAAAAGTTGGATACGCCGTATCTTATAATCGTTAAAATTTAATCAGACTTTTATTCAGAAAATAGATACGCCGCTTAGAAATTTAGAATGCGCCGTATCAGTTAAAATTATCAAAAATCGATATACTTATTAAAATTAAATGCGTCGTATTAACAAAAGTTAATGCGCCGTATTTTCGTTACGTTTCAAAATACAAGATTTTTGATTCAGAAGATACGCCGTATCGACAGAGATCGATGCGTCGTATATGTTTAATAATTCGAAAACTGTTTTTAATTAAAATAATAGATACGCCGTATCTGCTAAAGCAGATGCGTCGTATGGCGTTATCGCTTAGAAAAATTTCTTATTAAAAACGGAATACGCCGTATCTTGGGGAAAGATGCGTCGTATTGAATTTATTAAACGCGTTGTATTTTTAAAAAAGTAAACGCAATACGCCGTATCTATGAAAATAGATGTGCCGTATCGTTTGAATTAGCACAGTACAACGATAGCAGTATGCAAGAAAATACAGAAAATAAAAACAAATAATAAAAACAAACCAAAATAAATAAAAATTAAACACACGAAAACAGAAAATATGCAAATAATATAATGAATGCAATTTAACCTAATATACAACAGAGTTAGCGGTTAGAATAAAAAATTAAAAAGAAAAACCTAATTAAAATACTAATCAAATTAACAGATAATAACAATTCACTCCCCGGCAGCGGCGCCAAAAACTTGATGTGCGTGTGGTATTGCTCTAATTTTATATCCACGATATGTCGTTGTGGTTTTAGCAGTATTCAAGTTTTAAATTTATATTTAGCCGACTTATCAATAACACACACTTTAACGAGCAGTGTACCCGGTCAGTATGAATATAATGGTAAGTAGAGTGTCGATCACTAAGAGTGGAACGTATTATCTAGTTATTCTAATCAGTATTTTAATATCTTAAGTTAGCTATACAACCTAATCTAACGCAAGGGGGTTCAGCCTGAGAGATTGGCACGGTTTGGTTGTGATTAAATAATAAACTAAACTAATGAGCACGAATCAGCGAATAGCACACACGTACACAGATAAATACTTGAGACAATAAGAAGACCTGTCCTGATAGTTAAGTAGCTTGTCACTTGTTTTATTGCTAGTTTTATATGAAGTGTATAGTTCGATGCAACGCACCGAGATTAAGTCCTTTCTCGTTGGTTCTAATCTTATCGGCGAGTAAACCCTTAATGATTACTTATGACTATCCTATTTATCTTTCTTCCTACTTTTCTACAGACGATAGAATGCATAGGCGATCTAATAAATAGGCGAGGAAGGGGCATGGCGACCCAAGCAATGCTCAGCTAGACACAGAGGTTATCAATGCACTAATAAAAGTCACCAAAGACATCAACATATAAACTTTAATTAATGGGAAAGCAATTTTAAGGGGAGTTGAAGTGCATGATTAAATCAATGATCACAAGCCCATCAATCCTGACCAATTAAAGTGTACTAATACAATAAAACAAAACTACTTAATGAATTGAATACAGGCAGGACCTTCTTACAGCTCTTGTATCTTCGTTCAAGGTGTGTCTTGTGCTACTACTTCGACTGAATTCGGCCTTAGGGTTTCTTCTGTCTCGTACTTAGCTAAATTGTCGAACTTCGAAATTCATCTGACTTTGGGGTATTTATAGTTTCTGTCTGAGGGCTAGATGCGGCGCATAGGATAAGTAGATGCGGCGCATTGACTTAACTTCGCGTGGGGTCCAAGATTAATATATTCAGGAATATTCGTACACCGCCAGAAGATGCGGCGTAACTCCATTCTTGTATGCGGCGCATGTCCTTTGCCGCCTTGGATAATATCTTGTGAAATCTTGATAGTGATGCGCCGTATATAATAAGTAGGATGCGGCGTATCTGGAGCAGAATAGTCTTGATCTTGTACATTTCAGTAGACTCTTAACTTCTTGCTTGTTTTGCTCCATAATTAGTCCAAAATCGCCAAGTTTCACATAATACTTGTTTTTACCTGAGAATTACAAAAGTAAACATTAACATATCGATTCTCACAGATAATATAATAAAACAAGTCAAATAAATAGGATAAATGACGGTAATAAAATGTACTTATTTGAGTTCATCATCAACCCAGTCTTAAGCCTAAAATTCTCAGCCACGATGGCTGGAACAACAATGGCATCTCCGTACCCATCGGTGGGTGCTTGGAGAAGCTCATTCATCGGACGATCTTCTGTCATGATGACAGGAGTTTTAGGATCAGTTCGTATCTCGGGTACGACTGATGGAGCAGAACGTCTACGACGTCTTCGAGGTATGTTTACAAGCTCACGAAAAGGGCTCGATGACCTAGAAGAACGAGTGCGCATGCACTAAGACGAGTCTAAGAATCCTTTAGAATGATGGAAACTTAGAAAAGGGTAAGAAGATTCTTTGTGGATTTTATTTGTTTATGGAAATTTGAAATACGATATTTTTGGTTATCGATCAGTCAAACGAATTAACTTAATGATAATTTTTGGTTTTATATATATATATATATAAATAAGAGAATATGAACAAGGATGGTAAATATACAATGGATGTATATTCAACAACACTGATTCTGCAAAATACGATCTACGCAGCACACCTCCCCGGCAGCGGCGCCAAAATTTGATCGGTCCCAAACGGTCAACTAATATTGACCAAGTAAATGGTCAACAAGAGTCAAACAACTTAAGGACACAATACAATTTACCAAAGGAGTTTAGTGTTTCCCCGGGTCGTTAAGTCCCAACGAGGTGTGAACACTGTAATAGAACGAATTTGTGATCAGGTGAAATTGAATAGGAAAAGGGTGTGAGTGATTAAACTAAGGAATTTTTAAAAGAAAATAACTTAAACAAGCTATAAAAACGATTACGTGAAAGTAAATGACTTAGAAACGTTTAAAACTTAAAAACGTACGTTTAAATAAAAATTACGTAAACGTACAAAATAAAACGTGAATTCTGACCAATATAAATCCCACGGATGTGAAAATTATATTTTTAGAATCCAAATGATAAAAGAAAATTTTAGGAAAAATAAAAATATTTATTTGACTATTAATTAATTACTATTTAATAATTATTAAAAACTAATTTAAATTATAATAAATACTAAATGAACTCTAATAAATATGAAACTTTTTCTATAAATATTATAAGGTGACAGGAACCTATAAAAATTATAAAAATGAAAAGTGCTTAATGAAAAAGCTTAAAAATAAGCCAAATGGCTTAAATAGAAGCTATCACTATTTTTATGTTTTGATTTTCTTGGTTTTTCTTTTACAAATCTATTTAACTACTGATAATAACAAACTTTAATAAAGACAAAAACTTTGGAACTTGAAAATAAGCTGAATGCAAGCTTAAGAGCTTATCAGTTGAGCTTTTGAGCTTAAATTGATGTGTCAAGCTCAAACAAGCTTGAAATAAGCTTCACAGTTGGAACCAAAGGTGAAATAAGATGAAAATAAGTAAAAAGTACTGGAATAAAACTAGAGGAACAAGAAATAAGCACTGATAAGCTTGGAATAAGCAAATAAGTACTTACTAATCACCCTCTGAGCCAACCAGGCCTGCAGACAACTTCAAAGGCAATATAAGCTTATGAAATAAGCTGATAAGCACAATATAATGACTGAGGTAGCAAGCTGGGCTGGTGGACTTTCCAAAAAGCCAAGACTCACACTGTGGGGTCCACAAATGAGCTTATGAAGGATGAAAAAGGCTCACCTATACTGATGAATCAGTGTAGGGAGTGATTTTTTTTGATGAACATGATAAGCATAAATAAGCAGTCCAAATAAGCAGTTAATGGACAATAAGCAATCAAATAGCAAGCTAGCCAGAAGGGCTTCTAAAAACAACAAATAACACAAGCTAAACTTCACTAATGAACAAGATACAAGCTTATGAAATAAGCTTATTGGCCTGTGCACAGGGGAGGTATTTGACTTTTTACTTAAAACTAAATAGTTGACTAATATGAACTTTGATCTAGATTTACTTACTGAATATGTTATATTAAGCTGAAAAGAAGTGAAATCAAGCTAGATTATCAACTATTAAGCTAATATGTAGATTATGGAACTAAATACTTAAACAGACAACAAAATATTGAAGATTAAAAGCTATTTTTGACTATTCTACAAATGAAGACTGGATTTTATAGTTGCACTGACCTATGTGGACCTAATGTAACAGGCATGAACAAAGAACAACAACACAAACTCAGTATAACAACAAGAGATCAGCAGATCCAAACAACCTGATATGAAACTGAATTTGTGATTTTTGAAGCAAATGATAGAGTAAAGTATCAACTCTGATTCCAATGGTTATAAGATGATAACACAAGATCAAATGAGCATCAAACATCAACAACACAAGCATAAAACACAGATTTGTCAAATATGCAATTTACACTGTGAAAATTCAATTTTAAGCACCAAGTGAATCCAATGAACAAACAACCAATTTTAATCAATGTTATCACTTAACAACACCACAGAAACATAAAAATACAAAGATCAAAGCAATAAACTTGCTTCTACAGTAAAATGCAAAAAATGATAAAATGGCTTACAAAGTGCTATCAAGCTGAAAACCAAGAACCAAGGCCACAGAACACACCTAAAGGCTTACCAATAAGCTACTAAACCAAAGGCAATCCACAATTAACCTTGCTTCATGCAGTTCTCTTCATGAACACTCATTTTTGTATTTCTCATTGATTTTCTTGAGTTCTTTTTGTATTTTTGTTTTTAATGATTATAACTTGTTTTAAGGTTACTAATAGCTTATATAAGCTATGTCAGGAGCTTAAGTGAGCTATTTAGTCCAATAAACAACTACAATCAACAATATTGAAATGACTTGAAATTTAAGTACGAATTAAGCATAACTTGAAATGTAAAGATAGATTGAAATTATAGCTGTAAATAGGTTTATTACACGTTGTCAATGAGTAATAAAACACTGAAAGCATTTAAATGACAAGGTAATAAAGTTAAGCAGTAAAAACGATTAAGTAAAATGAACATAAAACTATGATTCTATGATATATTTTCTTCCTTGCTTCTTCCTCTTCATATAGTGATCTTTTGGACTCCCCACTTGTTTCTGAGCATTTCCCACTTGAATTCGACCATTGGATCCACTGATTTCATCCTAGCCATACAAATGGCATTTTGGCGCCAAAAAGGAGATAGTGGAAAAATCCACTATCTCTGATAATCTTGAAAATTGGGGAAGAAGCATTAATTGCTTTTGGTTTGTTAGGTAGAGTGTGGTAAGGGAAAGGTTGAGGTGATAGGTGGTATTGCAGGGAGAAGGCGGTGGTTATGGTGGTTTTGGTTGGCAGTAAACGGTTTTAAGGGAGAAGGTTTGACCGAAGTCAAACCTTTGGTTAGCTAAGGGTTGGGTCGGGTTGAATTTTAATAAGATTGGGCTGGGTTTATTGTGTTGGGCTTGTAACTGGGTTGGTTTTATTAGCTGGGTTAAGGGTTTTAGTAGGGTCCGGTTTGGTTTGTATAGGTTTTAAGCCCAAGGACCATTAGTGTAACTTTTGGATTTTTAGGGGACTGAAATGATAATTTTCCAAAGTTTATCACAAGGGCCATTCATGCCAAGTTTCAATAGTACAAGGACAATAAAAGATAATTTTCCATTTTTGAAAACCGGGGGACTTGTTTTGCCATTTTTGAAACTTCAGGGACCTAAGTTGCCATTTTGCAAACTTGAATTTTAAAGGACTAATTTTGACAACTTGTGAAAGTTCAGGGACTGAAACTGCCAATTATGCAAACTTTGTTCGTTTTTACCTGTTTTTGCACTTGCAACACATAAAAACACAATCAAATGATATTTCCTGTATTTTGAAGCATATCTGCATGTTTTTAAATGTTTTTGCAGTCTAAATGTGACAGAAATGATGAGTATTTAGACACTCATCATGGGCCATACATGCCCGTTAATGCCCATTCAACGTTTCTAGGAATTTAATGAATATAGCTAACAGTACATTAAACAAAGTTCCAACCACCAACTTAATTGCATGCATCATCAAAAGTTCACTTGCATCAGGAAATAAAACCCACATTACGCATTCTATATTTATGTAACACAATATATAGTTAAGCACTGTCTATTTTATTTTTTGAAAAGTTCTCAACTAAATGCATGACTTCAAACCTTCCTTAATTGTATCATTAATTCCAATTTCTTTTCAGTAGTAATAATCCATCCAATATTAGTTTTGACTTGCTACGTTTATCACAAATGTTGGAATGATCTAGTGGTTGTTGGGGTGTTTCATTCTTTTTGAATAGATCCGAAGTTCGCTCCTTGCCAGGTTCATTTTTACATATAATCCAAATTTTAGCATGTTTGAGGTATGCCATGTAATCAAGTATTGCTGACGTAGCATTATTGATGTGCCAATGATGACTTGTCATGTTCTCCTCCAATATATAGCGTGGAGATTGTAGTCCTCCAATTTCAATAAAACTTGATACATTGTGTAATACCCGAAATTTCAAATAAGCAAAATGACAAAATTACCCCTGAAAATTAAAAATTTATTTAAAGCTTACATAAAATGCCAAATTAATTCCAAACTTTTGGTTATGAGCTACAAATGAAGTGAAATAATTTTGAGGCAACATTTTTAACACTTTGCAACGTACAAAAAAATATAAACATCACATGTGAACCGAAAATATACTTTTATTTATTTAATTATACTTAAATATTAATTTATAAAGAGATAAATTACATATAAATGGGAAATAAATCAAGGAAAATCAAGCCTTTGATTTAGTCATAATTTGGGCCGGTTCTTAAGCCAATTCCCCCCCTAATCCGGCCAATCTTCCTTATTTAGTTAAACCACCATTTAATTCTTTTTAACAAAATAACGAGACACATAAAACACACACAAAAATTCATCTCCTTCTCATCCAATTTTCTGGAAACTTGGAATCATTTTTTTGGTGTTGATCTTCATTCAAGGAAGCTTAGAAAATTGTTTGGAGGTCGTGGGATTTGTTCGTTTGGTCGCTAGAATTTTTGTTTGTCGATTATTTTCATCCGAGAGGTAATAATTCATACGACCCGTTTCACTTATTCGAATCATCATATGATATTTTTCTTATGTTCTTAACATCACATAGGTCCCATATAAAATATATAAACCAAACCATGCAAGCTAAATAGATCGCTGTGATTTTTAAGATATAAAACGTACATAAAATCTAAAATAAACCATACGAATTTTCTGGGTTTGAAATCTATTTTATTTGAGCTCTATACGACCCATATGACTCTAGAAAAATGCTAAGTCGAATTGTTATAGCCTATTTTGTCAATGTCGAATTTATTTTGTAACCAAGTTTAAAAAGAAAACGAGAAGAAAAAGAAAAAGGAAAATGTGCGATCTAGGGTTTGGACTTTTGGGGTTGGATTTGGCTTATTAATGATGAACTAATGATGATTTAATGATTGGTTAATGATTTGGAAAATTAGGGTTAGGGTTTTGTGCATAAAATGTGTTACCGAGTGGATTTTAAAATAAAAGGGGGTGTTTTGTAATTTTTTAAACTCGTGGGTTATTTTTTTAATATACTTTAGATCAGGGGTATTCTGTATAAAATATAACATGGGTGTCCTTTTCGTAAAATATGTAACTTTGAGGTTAAAAATGTAAATCGTTAATTTGTGTAATTCGATTGGTAATTTTATAAAATAGAGGGACTTGTTTGTAATTTCTGGAAACTTAAGGGTGCCTCGTGTAATAAAAGATATAAAGGGTTTAATATGTAATTTTGGATACTTAAAGGTTTAAGGTGTAAATATGATTAATTGGTAAGTCTAATTGTACTTGTTATAAGTTAAAGGACTAATTTTGTAAATTATGAAAAGATAAGGGTAATTCGTACATATATTAAAATAAAAGGGTATATTCTTTAATTTTGTTAAATTAAGGGTTTGATGGATAATTATGATAATTGTAAGGTTTAAAATGTAATTTAATGAATTATAAGGTTTAAGTTGTAATTTATTTAACTAAAGGGTATAAAGTGTAAAATTGGTAAACTTGAAGTATTGAATCGTTAATATTGGTAACATATGGATTAAAATGAGAATTTGTCATAATTGTATTTTAGACCTTTAACTTTGATATAATTACATTTTAAAACCCTAAAATATGGAAAGTTGTTATATTTAACCCTAAACTTTTATGACTTGCTAAAATGAACCCTATGTCCATAATATGCTTATTTAATGACTTAATCTAAATTAAAATACTTAAATCTTTCTAATAAAGGAAGCTTTCTAAAAATGGAAACTTGCAAATTTTGGAAAACCTGCTATAAATGGAAAGTTACTAAAAATGGAAAGCCGACTAAAATGAGAAATCTGATTTGAAGAAGATATTAATAATAAGACGACCGTGTATTCGTGTAGATTCGCTGAAGATGGAGTTGTTCCAATCTTTATATTTCTAGATATGTTTGCACGTGCGGTATAAGGTACAGATATTCTACCCTTTTTCAGTAAGGGTGTTTTCCCTCTCATGACTCATTGATCTTGATTCGTTTTAAGATTCCCTAAGCCATTGCTATGTTCCCCTACACTTTGGTTCGTTTGTTTGATTCATTTTGACTTTGATGTTCGATATGACCCTTTTTGCTTTGAGCCTCTATAATGATCCATTTGATATTCGTTCGTTACCTTGTATTATTAGTATTCGAAACACTTGATACTTCGAAGGTTCATTTGATTTTGGTAACTAGATGTGAAAACCTTTTCAATTATATCATGGAAATGTTTTGAGGAAAACTATTTTTAAAATGATGTTTATGAAATATGAGATGCCACTTTTATTTGGAATTTTACTAAACGTTTATGAGACTACTTTTGTGAAAACCGTTATTAAAGATCATTTTTATGAAAATCATTTGATAAAGATTTAATTTAAATGAACCATTTGATTATGAACCTTTGATCCGTTCGTTTTGACTCATCGACTTTGATATTGGAGATGACCCTTTGCCATGAACCTTTGATATTTGGACTTTGACTATGATTCGATGACTTTGACTATTTGAACCTTTTTAATGATTTGGACCTTTGATATGATTTGGATCTTTGATATGATTTGGACCTTTGACCCTTCAGTTTGATACCCGAGCCAAATTTGTTTCCTAGCCATGAAGGTAACATGGCCATGTCATTGATGCACCAATGGCATGACTCTAGTGTGGTTGAGTGATGTTCCACACCGTCCCCATTTGCTACTACATGCGCGCTTTATTATTTATTATGGCCAATATTATTGTTCGGGGGGCGTATGGATGCATCCTAGATTTGTTTTGTATTCGAGGGATATATCATGATATGATTTGATTTGATTTGGTGATTGATGCTGTGTGCTATACACGTCCTTCACAAATTTGGGAGGTCGTACCTCTATAGTTACTATATTTGATTTGTTTTCGGGCTCGTGGTGGATTACTGACCTTCCCTTTTCCCTTTCTTACTTTGTACCTTTATCTATACCTTATGATATTCCATTGCACTATACCATATATGTTCGTTTTCTTTTGTTTTCGTTTCCGTTTATTATATATCTGTTCACTGGGCTTTTTAAGCTCAGCCGCATTTCTTTTCCTGCGGCAGGTTTAGTAGGGAGCTGGGAATGAGTGGAGAGTACCTTGGACTTAGAAGACTTGATAGTTATTCTGGATTAGAGTTGATTAGAAGATATTATATTTTTAGAATTTGTATTCGCATTTGTAACCTTGTAATTTCAGTATTTCATTTGTAACCTTTGAGATTCTTGTATTACTGTAAATGTATGCTTTGTTTTGATCTGATATGAAACCATTTTTGTGATATCTTTACCCTTGTCGGGTTGGGGTGTTACACATTGTTTGAAGTATGCCATGTCATCAAGTATTGTAGACGTGGCATTATTGACGTGCCAATGATGTCTTGTCATGTTCTCCTCCCATATATAGTGTGGAGATTGTACTCCTCCTATTTCAATAAAACTTGATACATTTAACTTGAGGGAGCTTCACAGACGGAAACCTAACCACAATCGGGTGTTGGATGATAGGCAAATCTTGTTTAGTAGTCGAAGAGGTAAAATAACCGATTTCCCTTGCGCGTGGGTTACACCGTAAGCACTGACACTGATCATCAACTTCTGGACAAAATAATTACAAATATTTTAATGATATATACGGTAATAGATTAAGAATATGAATTTCATTATACAACGATTTAATTATATGAAAACACATTAAATCAAATTATGTATACGTATACCAATTTTTGCGCAATAAAAATAAAGTAATTAAAAGATTTTACTCATCAAACAATACGCACGCACGCCGAAACGCGCGAGTATTTATTTCTCGTTAATACCAATAAAGATGAAAAGTTTGCACGCAAACTCCTTTTAAGCAAATAAAATAACTCTGTATGTGTTCCTCAAATCAATTAACATTCACTTTCACCTTGCACCTATAGTCCTATGTGGGACAGGAAAATCACAATTATACATACAAGTGTTTCTAACAAATTTGAATACATAGCTCATAAATCAATTAATCATTACAGCACATTGCGTTTGAAGATGAAAGCAAAAGTTTCACATCACAAGAATCACAACTCTTTGTTCATATATGAGATTCCATTCATCACATTAAGAAAATATGATTCTCTTGAGGTTACGGTGTATCACATCGTTCTTCACAGTAAACGCCCTTAAGGTATAAACCGGAAAGTTAAGGCCACAAGCTCAACACCGACAAAAAGGGACGAGAAACCATAACTGAACCGACACCATAACTGGAGTAAACTCTATGTTTCGGCTTAGTCAAGTCTGCCCCGTGCTACTTTATTGTACATATATACTACTCAAGAGATGAAGAAACAAGAAAGTCTATCTGTTAGAAACACGTTTTAATTAAATACAAGTCTTGTTCATTTATAATATATGTTGCACGTATGGACAATTAAGTTTGTAATTTTGGACCGGTCCATTAGTAGTCCATGGACCGGTCACATTATCTAGTTTATTCTTATCACATGTAAGGGAATATTCCTAGAATAATTCCCCTCCCATTGCCTATAAATAGAAGGCATGGGATTCATTCTTATTGTTGGTTTTCATGTAAGATAGCGTAAGCTCTGTCCAAGTAAAGTTTGATTAATTGAAAGCCGATCACTCTTCTTCTTATTCTTCTTCTTATTCTCTTCTCTTATTTAGTATTGCTTATTAGCTTATTCTCTCTTCATACGTAGCTTAATATAGTAGTAGATCGTGTGCTTATTTGTCCTATCGAGTGTGTGTTTGAGATTTATACGTGACCTACAAGTGGTATCATACGCCAAGGGATAATTAGGATCGTGTGTTTGAGTAATTAGTATCATTATTTACGTTGGTTTTATAGATTTTGTAAGGTTTTTGTTCAAATTTAACGTGAAACTCTCGTTTGTATTGAAATAGTAGCTTTACGATCATTAAACTTTCACTAATCTTCATATTTTCTACGTTAAAAAGTTTAATCTTTCTTAAATCTTTTGATTACTAATCGTTTAAGGTCAAAAACAATCGGGTTTATTGGTTATTTGGACGATTTGGTGTAATCCGTATTATTAGCGTATTGGAAAAGTTGATGAAAAGTGATAGTTTTGGTTTCTGAGTGAACTTCGACAAGTTAGGGTTTCATCGCATTTGAAGGATTTCATCGCATTTGGCAATCAAGATAAATAAGGGTTTCATCGCAGTTGCAAGATATCTAAGGGTGTTATCGCAGTTCGAATCAAGATAAGTTAGGGTTTCATCGCATTTGGGAGATCTTCAATTATCGCATTTGGGACTCAGTATTGTACTTTCTTGTATTAGAAAGTTGTAATACTTCGACTTAGTTGCTTCTCTTCTCTTGTACAAGAGTTGAGAATTTATCGAACTTGGATTTGTGATAAATTTATCGCACTTGCCATAAATCATCGCAGTTTGATATATTATCTTATCGTTGTTGGATACTTTATCGCAGTTTGCTATAAATTATCGCACTTTAAGATAACATATTTAAATTGTCATTATTTATCGCACTTGATAGTTTTATCGCACTTTCGACTTTCGTTATCGCTATTGAAGGTTATCGCACTTGGTGTATTGTCCTTATCGTATTTGGTGAACTGATCTTATCGCACTTGGTGAACTGTCATTATCGCACTTGGTTATCGCACTTGGTGAACTGTCTTATCGCATTTGGTGAACAGTACTTTATCGCATTTGGACAAAATCTTTAGATTTCTAAACCAACTTAACTTACATCATCAACACATATCTTAATTATCTTAAAAGATCCAGATATGTCTCAACCACCTCATTTCAATTACTACTACCAGCTACAGCAACATCCACAACAACAACAGCAATTTCACCCTCAGTATCAACAACAACAAGCATTCGTACAACAACATCAATTTCTCTCTCCACCACAAGTGTCCCCACAACAGATCATGCAACAGAATCAACAACTGCAGAATTATTCATCCTACTCCAGGGAACCTCATTGGTTTAACAAGATGTGTGAGGCAATTAGTAGTCAGCAATCACGTCATGAAGCTGGAAGTCAAGAAACTCCACCAATGCTAACTCCGGGTAACTACGTGCAATGGGCTAGTAGATTCCTCAGATTCGTTGAACTCAAAAAACCTCATGGTCAATACCTCAAGAAAGTAATTGAAGAAGGACCCTATCCTATTCCAGCTACTGTTGTTCCAGCAACTTCAGAGAGAGAAGAAACATCCACACCTACTCCGGTTGCCAACTACACAACTGAGCAAACACTACAACAAGAAGCAAACCAATTGGCTATGTCTTTCATACTTCAAGGAATTCCCAATCCTATCTACCGAAGTATTGATGCTCAAAAGACAGCCAAAGATATGTGGGAACATGTTCATCTTCTCATGGAAGGAACAGAGTTAAACCAAGAAGATCTTGAGTCCAAGTTATATATGGAGTACACTCACTTCATAATGGAACTAGGGGAAACCATTGAATCTTACTACCACCGTTTCACCAACATCATCAATGACCTTGATCGTCATGATATAAAGTTACCAAAGATTGCTGTCAACTCCAAATTCCTTGGATGTCTTGGTCCTGAATGGCAGAAGTATGCAACTTTTGTACGGCAGACAAAGAAAATTGGTGATGTCAAATATGGACTCATGTATGATTACCTCAGACAACATCAATCAGAAGTGGATAAAGAAATTGCAGCACGAGGAGGTTTCTCACCCGCACCAACATCAAACTCACTTGCTCTCGTTGCTCAATCTAACTTCTCTTTACCACACCAGGAATTTGGCCAATCATCTTTCCAACCAAGCCTTCCACCCCAACCTCATAATCAAATCATTTCCTATGAAGCACCACAACAATACTCTGATAACCAGATGGTTCCATACAACAACACCGATTCAGTAATGTACTCAAATGCAGATTATGATGAAGAAGAGGATGCTTTCAACTCACTGAATGAAGCATTTGGATTGATTGCTAAAGCATTTGGCAGATTCACCAAATCCAACAACCGTCTTCGATCATCATCTAATACCAGAAATCAGGCAGTTGTTAATGATGGCAGAGTAGAAATTCAAAACAGGTCTTCAGGCAGATATGGTTCGGGAAATCGTGGATATGGTACTCAAAGGGTTCAGTCAGGAGAAAATAGGTTCAATACTGCAGGGGCAAACAGAAACAATATGGGGAATGATCAGAGAGGAAATTCGACTGTTGGGAATGTTCAGAGAGGCATTGCAAATACGTCTATCACATGTTATAACTGTGGGGGGAACGGTCACATGGCAAATGCTTGTCCGATGCCAAGAACAATGGGCAGTGCTTATCACAAAGAGGCTCTTCTGATGGCACTCAAAGATGAAAAGGCTGCTAGAAGGTTGACTCAGAATGATCAAAGTTTTATGGCTAATGTGGAATCAGATGATGAAATGGAGGATCTAGAGGCAAATACTGCAGTCATGCTTATGGCTAATATGCAAGAAATGAATATGTCCGAGTCAGGCCCGGTCTATGATACCGATGGTCTTTCTCAGGTACCTGATTCTACATGTCTCATACATGAAATTGCGTCACCATCTGTATCTTCATCTACAAATGAAATTTTTGACCAACATGATTCATTTTCATCACCATCTGATGATCAAATTAACACGGTTGTATCATTTGATGATGATAAAACCGTTGTTTCGTTTGATGATCTCATTGATGATGACCATTGTGATCATATTGATCAAAAAGATCATTTGAATGATCAAGATTCGGAGTTACAGGCCTTGTTATTGACCACCCAGTCACAAATAGAAAAATGCAATGACATCAATCAAAAGCTCAAAGAAAAGATTGCATTGTTAACAAAGGATAATGAGTGCTACCAACAACAACTTTCGGGATATCTAAAACAAGATAAACGTGAAAAAGGTTTTGAAATGGCTTTCCAACAAGAATACGTAAAAGTTCAAAATTTAGAAAGTCAAGTTCGTGAGTTAACCGTAGCCAAAGCTGAGCTTTTCTCTCAAAAAGAAAAGGATCAATTTGAATTCAAAAAACAAATTGATGCGTTAAATTCTGAGTTGTTAAAAACTCAATCTGAGCTTTCTACATCTCAGAAGGATCTTCTTGAAGAAAAGCAAGCCACTAGGAAACGTGTTGACTCATATCTTGATCAAATTCTGGATTTGGAAACTAAACTCAAAGAATTTCAAAACATTGTGTATAAAACGGGTAATTCTGTAACACAAATTCAGAAAAATGTTGTGAAACCGAGTCCTAAAGGAGTAAGTTTTGCACTTGGAAGTGACACACCCCGTAATTCACACAAAGCACTCAAAGACAATCCCAAGTTATACAATGCAACATTTTTGTTAGATGATACCTTTCAACGTGTTGTTATGTACTCTGTTGATGAAGAAACTGATTTTCTTGCAAACAAGATTGAGGGTCGATCAAATTCACAAACAAAGTTTTCAAAGATACATTATGATTATAATGCACGACCTCATTTGAGCAAATCATTTGTCCCTCCTAAGGACCATCCAGAACAAACGTTAACATACACAAACATAAGTGCTCCTTCGTCTATAACTTCTGTCCCCACGACTGCTGTACATTTCAAAGATTGTCTGACAGAGGATCTTGCTGATCCACAAATGCCTCCAAAATGTCGGGTTCTTCGATATTTTAAGACATTTATGGACGACATTTCTCTTTTGGAGAATGAAATTGAGTTTAGTTCTCAAATTCCTGTCTCTTCTTTTCTTTCTCCTGTTCAAAAAGAAAAGAAAGAGATTCTTCAAAAGAAAATTCTTCCTCATGTCAGAAATCTGAAGAAATGTGCAACAAAATGGGAAGAGGAGTTACAAACGGAAGTAGCATCTATGCAAACCATTTTCAAAGCTAAAGATGACAAGGTTCAACGTCAAAAACTGCAAAGGAAATTTTTTGCAAAAGAAAATGATCGACTCTTGGAAAAGGTTTTGTGTTATGACGTAGTGTCTGTGATTATGAATTCGCTCTATGAATCTGGTAATGCTGTACTTGTGAATGATCATGCTGTGGATAGTAAGATGTTGCGTATGGAGATTGATAATCTGGTACATGAGAATGAGATTCTTCGACAGATCAATAATGATGTGGAAAACAAAGTTTTTCATCTTCAAAAAAGGCTTGACTGGTGTCAAAAACAGAGTGTTGAATTTGAACTTAAATTTCAACATCTTTTAGCATCTTTATCATTTCAAAACAGTCATGTTCCTGAAAAGTTTAAGGAAACAAAAGCTTTCTTAAGAATTAAACTGTTTGAAAATGAAAAGGAACTGGCTGAAATTCTTCAAAACAGGAATGACACAGTCCGCCTCAACAGAAAATTAGACTCACAAAATCAAGAGTTTCAACACGCCATTATTGATCTGAAGAAGAAAATCAGAGTTTTAGACAAAAGCAAAACAAATGTTCATAAGATTGCCCCAGGGATGTATGTAGTGGACAAAGAACATACCCAAGCATCTGATGTAACCACTAATTCAGCTACTTGTACTTCCACAGGACTAGAAACCACACCTAAGGTCAGCCATTCCAAGACTCACAAGAAACAGAGGAAGAATAGAGTCAAGAAACCTAGGATGAAGTTATCTCAGTCTGAAGAAGTTCCAGTTAGTAGTTTGAATAAGACAAATGTAACATCAGGAATAGAATTTCACTTATCTGAGTCTAGTTCTAAGATTGATGTAACAAATGCTGAATCTTTAAATGTTAATGAAGATGTTTTGGTTGATGCTACTTGTGTTTTTTGTCGTAATAGCATACTATCTGGTGATCATAGAAAATGTGTTGCTAAAACTTTGCTTACTAAGAGAAAGAAAAGAACTAGTGGCGCTTCCTCTAGGCTTAAAACCAGTGCAAAGTCCATTTTAGGAATGCCCCCACTAGATGTTTCTGAGAAGACAATGGACAAGCCCAAATCCAAAACAACTGCTTCACCTAGTGCATACATTAGGAAAAAGGCAGAGACTAGTTGGACCTGGAAACGTTGGTTACAACACACTTTTGGTTTTAAATGGTTACCTAAAGTACTAACCTCTTGTGTTACTAACCCAGCGGATCCAACCGTTATCAAATCTCCACCTGTTTCCAATGTTTGTGATGCAGGTGATTCAAATCATCCTTTGGATTGTTGATAGCGGGTGCTCCCGACACATGACCGGCAATCTCAAACTTCTTCAAAACTTTATTGCTATGTTTATCGGAACGGTCAGATTCGGGAATGATCACTTCGCTGCAATTATGGGCTATGGGGATTACATTAATGGGAACATCGAAATCAGCCGTGTGTATTATGTTGAAGGCCTTGGTCATAATTTATTCTCCGTGGGACAATTCTGCGATGGAGACTTGGAAGTAGCATTCAGGGAGAAAACTTGCTTTATTCGTGATCTTCAAGGCAACGACCACATGAAAGGGAAACGCGGAACAAGTCTGTATACTATCTCCCTTGAAGGCATGACAGCGTCTACTCCTATTTGTTTACTCTCCAAGGATCATCCCACAAAGGCTTGGTTATGGCACAAAAGATTGTCTCATCTCAATTTTAAAACCATCACTGACCTTGCCAAGAAGAAATTAGTTGACGGTTTACCAAAATTCAGATATGCCAAGGATCACTTGTGCTCTGCGTGTGAACAAGGGAAAAGTCACCGTGCTCATTTTCCTCCCAAAACAGAACACAACACAGACCATGTCCTACAACTGCTTCATATGGATTTGTGTGGTCCGATGCGAGTTCAGAGTATTAACGGGAAGAAGTATATTCTGGTAATAGTGGATGATTACTCAAGATGGACTTGGGTCTATTTTCTTCGGACTAAAGATCAAGTTCCTTCTATCCTCATCACCTTTCTCATAAAGATTCAAGTTCAAGTCCGCAACACCGTCCGCATCATCAGAACAGACAACGGGACTGAATTTAAGAATCAAATCATTCGGGAATTCACTGAGAAACAGGGTATTGTTCATCAGACTTCAATAGCTTGCACTCCAAAACAAAATGGTGTAGTTGAAAGATGAAACCGTACGCTCGTGGAAGCAGCTCGAACTATGTTGATCAATGCTCAATTACCGGATTATCTTTGGGCTGAAGCTGTCAATACTGCTTGTTATACTCAGAATCGTGCCATGATCACCAAAAGACACAGCAAAACACCATATGAGCTTATACAAGGAAGAAAACCAAACATCAACTATTTTCACGTCTTTGGAGCATTGTGTTATCCAAAGAATGATAAGGATGATCTTGGTAAACTTAAGGCTAAAGCAGATATTGGGATATTTGTAGGATACTGTGAGAACTCCAAGGGATACCGAATTTGGAATCGTCGGACTGGGGAAATTCAAGAGACTATACACGCTAATTTTGATGAACTCACTGAAATGGCTTCTGAGCAAGACCGCTTGGAACCCGCACACAACCGTCTAAACTTCCCTGAATCTTCGGCTGCACCCCTACCTTTCAACAGGAAGGATCTGGAAGATTTGTTTGCACCAATGTTTGATGACGTTCGTGTTACTAGTGCATCAGATGCTTCCACCAGTTCCGCTGCTCAACAACTTCCACAACAAGCACCTGATCCATCAGCATCTACATCTACAGTAGTTGCTACCGATGCACCACAACCTGAACCATCATCATCAATGGAGAAAACACCTCAACCAGCAGTTGAAGATTCATCCCCCATTTCTAACAATGTTCCAACACCATCAGGATATGACGGGAACGCCTTCTTTAATCCATTTGCTCCACCACCAACCGTTCCAGATACCGGAGAATCATCCTCGAGCAACATGGACCCATCATATCATCATCACAACATTCAACACTACCCATCGACTCATAAATGGACAAGGGATCATCCGTTAGTTAATGTGATTGGCAATCCAGATAAACCAGTTATGACACGACAGAAACTCCACACAGATGGTGAAACCTGCATTTATGCTCTCACCGTTTGTCAAGCTGAACCGAAAAATATCAAAGAGGCCATGACTTATGACAATTGGATTGAGTCAATGCAAGAAGAGTTGGATCAGTTCAAAAGATTGGAAGTCTGGGAACTCGTTGAAAAACCAGATGGAGTGTATGTTGTGGGTTTTAAAATGGATTTGGAAAAATAAGCTGGATGCAGAAGGAACGGTTATTCGTAACAAGTCTCGGTTGGTTGCTAAAGGGTATAGCCAAGAAGAGGGAATTGATTTCGAGGAATCTTTTGCTCCAGTGGCTAGGCTTGAGGCAGTGCGAATGTTTCTGGCGTACGCGGCTCATAAGAACATCACAGTTTACCAAATGGACGTGAAGACAGCATTTTTGAACGGACAACTTCGTGAAGAGGTGTATGTTTCACAACCAGAGGGCTTCGTCGATCCAGAACATCCACAACATGTTTACAGACTTAAGAAAGCTCTCTACGGCCTTAAACAAGCCCCGAAGGCATGGTACGATAAACTTGCTGCATTCTTGCTTGCTAATCATTTTACCAAAGGATCTGTGGACCCGACTTTGTTTATACAAAAACACGGGGAGGACATTCTCATCGTACAAATTTATGTGGATGACATCATTTTTGGGTCTACCCATAAAAAGTACTCAAACGCTTTTGCAAAACTTATGAAACAAAACTTTGAGATGTCCATGATCGGTGAATTAAACTTTTTTCTAGGATTACAAGTTCACCAATCACCTCGTGGTATATTCTTGAGTCAGTCCAAATATGCACAAGAGATATTAAAAAAGCATGGCATGACATCTAGTGACACCTATAACACCCCTATGTCCTCCTCATCCCCGAAGCTAGATGCTGACATACATGGGAAACCCACTGATCCTACAAATTATCGTAGCATAATTGGGTCTCTCATGTATCTCACCGCTAGCATACCGGATGTTGTATTTGCCACATACCTGTGTTCACGCTATCAATCTAACCCAACAGAAAGACATTTATCTGCTGTTAAAAGAATCCTTAGATACATCAAGGGAACCATTCATTTGGGGATCTGGTATCCAAAGGATTCTGGTTTTGCACTAACTGCTTTTTCAGATGCGGATCATGCGGGATGTATTGATACAAGAAAGAGCACATCCGGTGGTGTTCAATTCCTCGGTGATAAACTGGTGTCCTGGCAGTCAAAGAAGCAAGATTGTACGTCTCTCTCATCCACGGAATCAGAATATGTAGCCATGTCTGCCTGTTGTGCTCAAATCATTTGGATGCGATCACAACTGATGGATTATGGTTATATATTCAACAAAATCCCGATGTATTGTGACTCCAAAAGTGCCATCGCTATCTCATGCAACACTGTGCAACACTCCAAGTCCAAACACATCGCTCTCAGATATCACTTCATCAAGGAGCATGTGGAGCAGGGTACCGTTGAGTTGTATTTCGTGGGAACGGAACACCAATTGGCGGATCTTTTCACGAAAGCCTTACCTCATGATCGTTTTGTGAAATTGGTTCATCAAATTGGAATGCGATGTTTGACTCCTCAAGAACTGACAAATTTTCTCCAAAACAAATAAATGAGTCAAATATCCAAACTATCTTTGTAAATATATTAAAAAAAAAAAAAATAATAAAAAATAAAAAAAAAAAAATAAAAAAAAATATGCAAGTACAATCCCTCATCCAACACGGTGTTTATTTTTACAATGTCTATAATTATTTTTTAACACGTGTTGAGGGGGAGATAATTTTTACCACAAGTTTTAAATTGTACTTGCATATATTCTCAGAAATTGTTGTTTCACAAAAAAAAAAATTTGGTGATAAGATTTTAAAGATGGAAAGTTGTGTGCATTAAATGTCAAAAATGGGACTTAGTGTTAGCATGATGGTGGTTTAGGACTTAGTGTTCAAAATAATCAAGGTTAGGGGGCTAAATGTGTAAAACTTGCAAAGTTAAATTGGTAGATATAAAAGTCAAGAAAAGTTAATAACCGCAGTTAATACATCTGCCAACTTCACCAACCGAATTAAATTCACCCCACCCACCATCATCGACGGCCAACAATCATTCTGCTAATCCGCTCAAGACTTTCGATTTTTGTGAGTGATCTTATGGTTATTATGTGATTATTAACAATGGTTTTGAACAGATTCTTGATCCAACGGCTAGAACAATCAAAATTGTAAAATTTAGTTCTAGGTTTTGCGCTAAAATGGGGATTTTGGATTTAGAGTGTTTGAGTTGAAAATGATTGTACGATTATACTTTTACAATGTTAGTAATCCTATATTGCATGCTTACTTACTCCCAGAAACCACAAATTAGTCTAATCGAATTTTAGGGTTTAAAGCAACGATTTGGGGAAAACTTTGTGAATGTATTATTGTATAATCTGTTGATTGGAAAGATGTTGTTTGATGTTTAATTGAATGATGCCATGATTGGATTGTACCCAGAAACACTTGAAGTGAATCGATTGAATTTTAGGGTTTATCAAGAACATGAACACTAGCAGTTTGATTTATGCATAATTATGGTTCGTTTTTGTTATAACTTAGCCAAAATGTTCATAAATGTCATTCAAATTGTTTGTGAAACTCTGTGGACACAAATCATGCATTATAATGAATCACGATAAAGATTTAAGTGAATGTTCATCGTCAAAAGTGCTCGTAAACTCTTGTATAAGAGTTTATCGAAGTTGGCCAAAATTATCGCAGTTGGGATAGTTATCGCAGTTGGGATAATTATCGCAGTTGGGATAATTATCGCAGTTAAGATTTTTATCTTGATTGACTTAATTATCGTGATTGTCATAATTATCGCAGTTGGATAATTATCGCAGTTGGATAATTATCGCAGTTGGGCTAATTATCTCAGTTGAGCTAATTATCGCAGTTGGGATGATTATCGCAGTTGAGATGATTATCGCAGTTGGATAATTATTACAATTAAGATACTTATCTTGATTGAATGATTATCGCAGTTGTCATAATTATCGCAGTTGACAATAATTATCGCAGTTGACATAATTTATCGCAGTTGTGATCTGATATAAAATTTTGATCAATTTCCTTAGGTATATCCTTTATACTTATCAAAATTAATCAAAATTTTATAGAATTTGGCTAGTTTTTTGATAAATTCTTTGACCAAGCATGTAACAAACAATCATTAATACAATAGGATGCTATGTGTTGTTCTTAAAAGCTAACAATTTTTCTAACAAACATGCATTCTGTATATTTGTATATGATTGTTGATTCAGAAACATCAATGGCAACTTCACAACAACAACCTCTTCCTGCTCTTACCAAAGAAGAAGTCTTTCCTCGTGGGTATACTCTGGAAATAGGGAAGAACAATTCACGGGTAGAATTGGACAAGATCAAGTGTTCCGACTCCAGTTGCCAGATTGCTGTAGAGATTCTCAAAGCTCACAAATGCAGGGATCTTCTTGACAGCTCAGACACCATTCCAGAGCTATATATTCATCAATTCTGGGATACCTTCACAAGAAGCAATGATGACAAGTCTTTTACTTGTACACTGGATCGGAAGAAAATCAGAGTCACACCTACTACACTCAGAAAAGCATTAAAACTTCCAGAGGCACCTGAAGCTTCTAACCGATACCACCCAACACCTTCAGAGTCTGAGGTCATGCAATTCCTGGAAGATATTGGTTATGATGTTCAACCTGATACACCATTAACCACGATATCTAAAGTTAATGCTAGATACATTCCTCAACCCTGGAGGACTATCTTCTTCATCATAACACATTCAATAACTGGAAGAGATAGTGGGTTTGAGCATCCAAGACTGTCTCATCTTCAAGTCTTGTGGGGATTTCTAAACCAAGAACCTATTGACTTTGCTGCTCTCATCTGGGAAGACATAATGTACTTAATGCGTAAAGCATCCAAGAAAATCCCATTTGTTCGATACACCAAAGTTCTTATCAGCTATCTACTTGATCTACATGAAGACCTTGATAAGCGTCCTACAGATCAAGAAGTTCATGAGTACAGCATGGATAAAA
Organism: Artemisia tridentata subsp. tridentata; assembly: GCA_021014915.2. Classification (NCBI taxonomy): domain Eukaryota; kingdom Viridiplantae; phylum Streptophyta; class Magnoliopsida; order Asterales; family Asteraceae; genus Artemisia; species Artemisia tridentata. Next base: position 23,505,681 of record CP139507.1, on the reverse strand, counting down.
CATTGAGCAAAGTTTATTTCCCAAAAGAAAGCACGCGAAAGCAAGGTGCAAGGTTGCCAGAATTTTTGATGCCTGATGAGGTCAAAGAAACAAAAGCTTATCATGATTACGACCAAGCATACCGAGAACGTCGTGTGGGTCTTGCCAAGATGATTGAAGAATCTGGATCTTCAAAGACTCATTCAAAAGGTAAGACTAAGACAGGAAGTGCCTCAAGTGTCTCTAAACCAAAAGAAAAACATCCAAGAACAACATTCATCAAGAGGAGAGTACCCAGTAAACCACAGCCGAAACCTGAACCGAATAGAATTGTTGATGAAGATACAGAATCTAACTCTGAATCATCTGAATCCGAAGAAGAACATGTCTTTATGACTGAAGAAGAGGCTGAACTTCACAATAAGATCTCTCATGAGAATGCACAAAAACAAAGTCTCAAATCACTTAAAGAAGATGAAGAGCGTAGAGCAAGGAGAGTATTGGAACAACAGATGGAGTATGAAAGAACACATGGAGTTGGAGGATCACAAACTGTTCCTAAAGAAGCTTTGACCCAAGATGATCCGGTTAATCAACCCGGAGGGTCTGGAGCTGAATCAACAAAGGTCTCTTCACAGCAAACAAGTTCGGTTAATCAACCCGACTTGGGAGCACCAACTCAGGAGGAAAAGGAAAAAGATCAGGATAGCAACATTGTTCTATCTGACAAGGATATTTCTGATTCTATGTTTGATGACAATCCCGAGGAACAAACACGCAATGATGATACAGACGATTGGAATATAGAAGAAGAAAAAGACATTCTTGGAGACAAAGCAACTAAAGCAGCCAAAGATCTTGAGGAAGCGGCTAAACAGGAAGAAGAAAGGAAACGTAAGGAGGAGGCTCAAGCTAACCTGGAAGCAGATAGCTACCTTCGTTCTCACACTCCAACACCTCCTACTTCCCCTCCAAAGGACACAACCGAATCTAAACTGGCTATGGTCGTTCATAACCCACAACAGCAGCAAGAACAACCACCAGTTCAGCCCTCGTCTGCTTCTTCACCCAAGACACCTCCTGGATCACCACCTAAGAATCCAACACCTCCACCCTCACCTCAAAAGGAATCAACTGCTAAATCTGATGAACCAATCCCTTCACTCACTCCATCATCTTCGAGGTCTTCATCACCAAAATCAAAAGCAACTGTTTCTGAAAATATTCGTAAGGCCTACAAAGGAAAAAGCAAGAGAAGGATCGTCCAAGTTACAAAAGTTGAAGTTGTGTCTCCTGCAGCAAAGAGACTTAAACAGGCAATAAAGAAAGCACAAGCGCAACGAGACAAACATACATCAACTAAACTAGCTGACATGGAAAGTTTAGTTCAGAAACTGTCTCAACAAATGGAAGAAATGCAGGAAAGCAAGAAGCAGATAGATGAATTCCTTGGTTTCAACATCAAAGATCACATGACACGCAAGACAAAGAAATTTGTTAAGCAATTCCTTCCTGATCTTCAACAAAACATAAATGAACATATTGATTCACAACTTGACGAAAAGATCAAAGAAGCTGTCTCTTCTTCTTCCCACACCAAACCACTTCCAGAACTCACCACTGAATATATCGAGCTTGTGCTTCTCGATCGACTCTTTGAAATCACCTCTCCTTCTCAAGAAGAAATTAACCTGATTGCGGCTCTTCAAGCACATATTGAGAAGAAATCATGCAAGGAAGCTGCTGACAAAGGAAAACGAATTCGAGTAGATGATGAGGATGATCAGGACCCTAAACCCGAACAAAAGAAACACAAAGGCGGGTCAGGGATTCACATTCAGGAGCCAACTGGACATAAACCATCATCTCAACCTCCTAAACATCAATCCTCTGGTCCCACTGAAACCGAACATCACCATGAGCAGTTTACAACTGAAGATGTGGAATTCCAGCCACACGATGATCAACCTCATTCACCATCATCATCACCAAAACCAAAGCCATCCAAGTCCAAGCCTTCACACAGCAGAAAGTCATCTACTGGACCAGCGGTTGTTACATGGCTGGATAATGATACGGATGAGCTAGGAAATGAATGGTTCGGTCATCTAGCAAGCGCTCAAGTTCAGACTGACGAAGCTTCACGAGTTGAAGACAGCACCTTTGTTGTTACTCAAGAAATTAAAAGAACTCTTAATATTAAGAAGATGACCAAAAGGGAACTTCGTCGGATCAAGAATGATGCTTTCCTTTTTCTGAAAAACAAATCCAATAGCGCAGCAGAACTCGAATATCACCTTGAAAACATTGCACGGGCAATGTCAAGTGACTTCGACTGGGCTAGTCCAGACGTCGTCAGGAAAGTTGGCAAGAATCAACCATTCATCACTGATTGGACCAAGCCACTGTCCGTGATTCGAAGATTTCATCACTCGGAAATTCCCTTTCAAATGTTCTTCAACAAAGATCTGGAACTTCTAAAGAATGGAGCTCAAGGGACGACAAAGTACGCTACATCTATCACTTTCACACCAGCCGCTCATTACACACAATCAGCCATTGAAGAAGCAGCTATTAACAGACATCTGTTTGTTAAAAAGCTTGTCAAATATGATCGTGATGCAGAGCTAGGGATTCATCACTGGTACTCTAAAAGACAAAGCTGGTACAAGTACAAACTTGCCCTCCAGAAATCAAAAGAACCAGTTTACAGTGATCTCAGAATAATGGCCGTCATCACTGTGAGTGGATCCAGAAGATGCGATTATATATTTCTAGAAGAAATCACAGTAAAAAGAATCGACAACAATCTCTACACATTCTCAGAGGCGGATTTTCCTGATTTAAATCTGAATGATATTGAAGACATGTATCTAATGAAGGTCCAAGGCAAACTGCAGCATCTGACCAATGATCTTCGATATGCACTTAGTACTTCCCTCTGTCATTACATCAGGAGAACCATCATCAAAGAACGTGTAGAAGATCTCCAGCTTGGTGTTGAAAGTTATCAGACTCAGCTTAACCTTGTTGAACCACAATTCCTTCTTCACAGCAAAAAGGACCCTCAGTACACCATGCTACATCGTCCAACCTTTGGGTTCGTCTACAGAAGCACAACTGATTTCCATCGTTTCATGGCACTCAATGAAATTCATAAGTTCTGCGACGATACATTAAAGGGTGTACGTGATGGGCTAGCTAATAGAGTTCGAGATTCGATGTTGGAAAAATCAAGAAGATGGAATTCAAAGGAGCTGCGACAAGTCAAGGAATTTATTCGGAAGATGGAAGAACGGTTATACCATAGGGATCAGATGAGGAGGCTAGAGAGCTATGTTGGGGGTCGTCCACCATTCGCCATCAGACTATTTCAGCGGACTGACCCAATGTTCACAACTTTTGGCAAAGGCGGTTGATGTAAGAATATAGTATCATTATACATTATTCTTTTCTCATTATTCCTTCACATTGGCCTGTACATTACGGCTTGTGCACACATAACAGTGTACAACCCGGACCCCAAAGAAAGGACCCTGAGGTACGCTTCAGTGCCTCAATCCTGAAAAAGGAGCGAAAGCTTCTTACTTCTGAGCAGAATTAAAATCAGCATGTTTTCCAACGTTTTTCAAACATTCTGCTCATAAGGACAAATATTCCCTTGTTAAGGGGGAGTATTTGAAAATATAATCTTTGTTCAAAAAATTATAAATGTTCTTGAAATTCTTCCCTAAAACTCAAAAACAGCATATTTTAATCATAAACGTTTTCCAAAAACATCATGAGTATGCTATTTTTGAGGGGGAGAAGAAAAAGATGATTAAAATATAATGTCTCATTTGCTGGAATCTCGTGTGCTCAAACTCAGAATTGACTCTCGAATTGACGAATAGGAAAGTCAGTAGTCGAAAGGACATATCCCGGACGGGTAATAATTTCAAGCCAGTTTAACTGGTGATGTAAGCGTGTCTCGCAAAGGATGTGTCTGAGTAGAATGTACCAATTTCGAGCGATAATCTTTGAATCTGATCTGGACGGGTAATAATTTCAAGCCAGTCTAACTGGTGATGTAAGCGTGTCTCGCAACGATCAGGTTCATTGAAAGTCAATCAATTCAAAAAGTGCCAACTCTTTCCGGCATGTGCAAATTTCAAAATTTAATACTTATGTGCACATGTTAAGGGGGAGTATTTCTGAAAATCATCAAACTCTCAAGGTGTCAACAAAATGTCTTTACAATTATCGACCCTTTGAGAGATTTTCCATGGTTTGGTTTATGGCATCATTAGAATAGTCATGGAGTTATAAGGTGACTAAGGTTAGGGAAAACCGTCCTATGATCCGCCAGAGCCGGAGGGATCTACCCAAGGACAATACCAATAGTTTAGAACTAGAAAGTCCTAGGTATGATATAAAAAAGGAGAAAATGAATGAACAGGGAAAAGAAGGGGTTGAAGAATTAAAAAGAAAAGTAAAGAAAAGGGTGAAAAGAAATAGCCCTCCATTTGTTCAACCTTAGGGCAGACACCGGGTTCAATTCATAATCTACTGGTTGATGAGCATCACCGGTATTGAAGACTAAAGACGTCATGGACCCAGTGACGCACTAATAAACCTTCTAAGCCACTCAAGTGTCTCTCAAAAGACATTTGTTACATTCACACGGAGAACCCTTCATAATCTATCGACCTCTCATTACGAGAGTGTTGATATTGAAAAGGAGGCAATCTGCTCCATGCCTCCGATGACCAAACAAATGTGCACTGATTGAGTCTAGAGCCATGAGATTCATAAAAGATCTCTTAGGTACACTTAGTATTACTCTGTTGTTCTACATCATGGGCAGCAGATGTAAAATTAAGAAAGTGTCCTTCACAGATCTCAGCAATCTGCCAAGAACATTCATGAGAAAAGTCACAATTGTGATTATCAATGATTGAATGGAAATCCTGCCAGAGCAACATCAAACAACTCTGTCAGCAGGTCACTTCGGTAACTCCTTGTGGGTTACGCTTAGTGTTTGCTCCAAACGGTCTACAGTCGTGGGGTGATCTCCAGCGACTCACTGAATCGTGGGTGCACTTCGGTGTGTCCGTGTAATCCCTTTCGGGGGAATTCGATTCAGAACGGTCTGGGTTAGGATTTGAGAAAGTCTTCACACTATGCTGTTGATGATCTCAAGTCTGAGCCTGTAAGTACCGGTTGGTTCGTGCTGTTGCTGCTATTGCTGCTGAGAAGCTGGAGTTCGACCATCAAGACTCCATCATGTTCATATCTTGAAGAAATGTTCTCTCAAAGACTCAGTAACATCAAAAGTTCAACATATGATATAGTAAAGTCAAAAGTTCAAGCACATCAACCTTTCTCAAGGTTTAAGATTGAAAAGTGAGAACAAGTTGCATAAAACAAGTCTAAGACATATGAGCATGATGGAGAAGACGAGAAGACATTGGAGATTGGCAGATAGAGACAACAACATATCATCATTAAACAAGAACAAAGAATCAAAGATTATAAAGACGTCAGAAGCCCAAGAAGCAAAGAAGACGTCGAGCAACATTGATGATCAAGACTTAGGGGGAGATTGTTAGAAACACGTTTTAATTAAATACAAGTCTTGTTCATTTATAATATATGTTGCACGTATGGACTATTAAGTTTGTAATTTTGGACCGGTCCATTAGTAGTCCATGGACCGGTCACATTATCTAGTTTATTCTTATCACATGTAAGGGAATATTCCTAGAATAATTCCCCTCCCATAGCCTATAAATAGAAGGCATGGGATTCATTCTTATTGTTGGTTTTCATGTAAGATAGCGTAAGCTCTGTCCAAGTAAAGTTTGATTAATTGAAAGCCGATCACTCTTCTTCTTATTCTTCTTCTTATTCTCTTCTCTTATTTAGTATTGCTTATTAGCTTATTCTCTCTTCATACGTAGCTTAATATAGTAGTAGATCGTGTGCTTATTTGTCCTATCGAGTGTGTGTTTGAGATTTATACGTGACCAACTAGAAAGTCTATCTCTCTCCCACAACCACAAACAGAAACAAAAACACAGTGTTTCTTTCTTAAACACCAATCTTGTCAACACAAAAACCTTTCTCAGATCTAAAGAACAACAAAGATCTGAACAGAGTGTGTGTGGGAAAAACCATAAGACCTGTTTCATGTTTCTAACTTTTTCAACAAAACCAAAGACTTATTTCAAGTTTTCTATCTTTTTCAAGAAAACCAAAGACTAAGAAAACAATGATTGAAGTTTGGTTGTTTCGATCTCATCACAACCACCAGCCACCATAACGGGTAAGGATGATGCTTGCAACATATATATTTTTTTTATTTAATTTTATTTTATTTTCTTATAACATAAGGATGGATGGTGCCAACATAAGGATGGATGGTGCCAGTGTTTTTAACTGAAAGGGCTTATAACATAAGGATGGATGGTGCCAGTGTTTCTTATAACATACAGAGTTTGCAAAGGATGGATGGTGCCAGTGTTTCTCGTTATGGTGGCTGGTGGTTGTGATGAAATCGAAACAACCAAACTTCAATCATTGTTTTTTTAGTCTTTGGTTTTCTTGAAAAAGATAGAAAACTTGAAACAAGTCTTTGGTTTTCTTGAAAAAGTTAGAAACATGAAACATGTCTTTGGTTTTTCCGATACACACTTTGTTAAGATCTTTGTTGTTGTTTAGATCTGAGAAAGGCTTTTGTGTTGACGAGATTGGTGTTTAAGAAAGAAACATAGTGTTTTTTTGTTTGTGGTTGTGGGAGAGATAATGAGAGAAAGACTTTCTTGTTTCTTCATCTCTTGAGTAGTATGTATGTACAATAAAAATAAGTCACAAGCTTCCATAAGCTCAAGCCCATAGAAAGAGGCTTATAAAGGCTTATGACTAGTTAAATTACTTAAATACCCAAAATATAATAAATTAGCACATAAAAGTGATGCGTGGTTTTGCGACCTTACAACAGGTTTTACCTCTCAAGGGATCTCGAGAGGCTTGCAATCCCCACCAGGCAGTGTACCTGACCGATGTAGTATAGTGAAGTGGCAAGTACCGGGGGATTGATCGTTCTCTAGGGGAATAGTGTCGTTAGGATTGAAAAACTACTTTAATAGGTCTAAGGGTGAGGGAAGATTCTTTTTGTATTTTTATAATTTTATGAAAGCAAGTAAAATCTCGGGTTTGAAGGAGTGGGCGGAATTAGTTGCTAGTCAACTAACCCAAATAACTACGAATGCAAATAAAATAAAATAACTGAAAATGAAAAGGTGGTGGAACTTATATGGGGAGAAATGTGTTTACTTAGATTTCCTTACTCCCTAACTATCTTTTACCGGTTGATTAGTGTGTATTAATTGCGTGGATGACGGGTGTATTCCTTAATACCAATCGTGGGGTGGCGTACGTACTTCCCCAACTCTACAAGCTCCTACTTCACTCCTATGTCGAGCCGGCTAAGAAGCTCCTAACATGGGATCACTAGAATTCGCTCATGCATTAAATACAACCATAATAACCTAGTACGCATTGGTTCATGTTTCTTAAGACGTTCAAGCAAGTTACCGTATAGGAGGTTAGCCAGTTTTCTTAAGCCTAACATCGATAAACAATCATCCAATACAATTAATAACACACTAATAACCAATAATCAATAGTTAGGTTTCATTAGATCTAAGCAAACACAAGATAAATCTAGCCTAGCATGTTAATCAAAAGACAAGAACAAGATATAATCAAACAACACATAGACATATTTATTGATTAAGTGATTACTTATCTTCAATTAAACATGGGAGATCCAAGGGTATGAAAACCCTTAAAAATGGCAGAAATTCGTCTTAGGGTTTCTCCTCACAAAGTTGCACACAATAAGTTCCACACAATGAATAAAAATTGCAAAACTATATATAGAGTTTAGTATCTGACGGCGTCACGTTGTAGATCTTGACGCCGTCACCTCGCCGCATTTAGGGTTCCCGGATGGCCTTCCTGACGCCGTCCCTCTTTAGTCTTCCAAAATCCGCTCTGGCTTATCAAGGCTTGACGCCGTCAGAAATGTGCTTGACGCCGTCCCTCTTTAACTTAAACCGTGATGGCCTTGATCACCTTAAAGGGTGACGCCGTCAGATTTTCCATTGTAAAATTCCCTGGCTTATCATATGTATTTTTCATATCCACCTCTTTTGCCAAGCCATGACGCCGCCAGGAGCAATCCTTGACGCCGTCAAGAGTACTTTTCCAGCAGCTTTGGAGACTTTGTCGTTTTCTTCACTTTTATGCTCCAAAAACGTCCAAAATGCTTCCTTTTCCAGATTTCTTCTCCAAAGTACCTAAAATGACAAAAGGAACGATTTAGGGCAATATTTGATCAAATAAATACGATTTAGGGCTTAAATGACCCCCTAAAAGCGGTACACTTTTCGCTTCATCAAAAAGCTAAACTTAAAAATATAATGAATTATCACGTAAAAGCTGAAAATATATATAAATGACCGGTCCATGGACTACTAATGGACCAGTTCATGCAGGTTCATGCACCTTCCAATTGACATGATTATCAGGTTCATGCACCTTCCAATTGACATGATTATCCAGAGTGACCAAAGCTCCAGCTTTCCCAGTATCCACTTGTTTCTGCTGATAGGTAGAATATCTAACCTCATCACCAGCCTTCCTATCCTTGCATTCTCTTGAGAAGTGGCCCATCTGTCCACACGTATAGCATTTGACCTTCCTCCTGTCAAATCTAGCCGAGTCTCTTCCCTTGAAGCCAAACTTTCTTCCTGACTTGTCTTCAAACCTTTTGATGTTCATTGATAGCATAGCCACCTGCCACTTCAAGTTCATCTCTTCCATATCCAAAGGATCCACTTGATCAAAATCCTCATAAGCAAGTTCCTGCTGATGATCATAATCAGCAACAAAAGATTGTATAACATCTTCCAATACACCACTAGACTTTGGTTGTGAATTTGGTCTGGTGTTGTTGTAGGAAGATGATGCTGAGGAGCTTGGGCTTGAAGCTTGATTCATCTTATTGGAGGTGGTGCTAACAAAGGCTGAGTAACCGGGAGTGGATGGACGAATGGGACTTCTAACATCAGGCTCAAGGGTTTTGAGCTTGTTGTAGAGATCATCAAAAGTAAGCATATCCAATCCACCTTTAGCTTTGAGTGCAATGCTCACATGCAGCCAAGATGGAGGTAAAGATCGCAGGAACTTTGCATTGCAATCCTCATTGTCTGGTCTGGCCTTCAGCTGATTCAATTGACTCAAAATCTTATGAAACCTGTCATACCCCTTGTGAATACCTTCTTCCTCAGAGATTTGGAATTCTTGAAACTGCTGTTTTAACATAGATTTCCTCATCCTTTTAGACTCTTCATTCCCACCAAACCTAGCCTTAATTGCCATCCAGATGTCCTTTGCATCCTCCATATAGTGAAAATCACCAATGTGATCATCTGGAATAGCCTGAAGGAGAATGGACCTTACTTTATTCTCTCTCTGGACAGTAAGAATCTCTTCAGCAGATTGAGGGTCAACAATGGTTACTACACCATCAGCATCTTTGATGTGCTTCTTCAAAGTATTCCCCTTTTTGACAATTTCCCAAAGATTCCAATCTACATTCATGATCCAGTTCTGCATCTTCATAGCCCACAATTCATATTCTTCCTTCTTGAGGTATGGAAACTTTGCATTGCTGTTGGTGAGAGTGAGTTGTTGAAAAGACGAAGATGTGGTGTTTTGGTTGTTGTTGATTTCTGAGCCGTCTTCTGATCCAGGCATTGTTTTTGGTTGAGAGGGTGTAAGGAATGGATGTTCTTAGTAACACAGAGACTCTCACGAGGCTCTGATACCACTTGTTGAAACTTAAGACCTTGATAGATCTTCGTGAGCTCGTGGATCGTTAGTAATGTTTATGTAATCACAAACACACTAAAAGAAAGTCTAAGTTACTTGTATTCTATAGCGGAAAACAAACACAAGTAAGAACACAATTACTAAGAACGATTTGATCCTCTATGGATCTTTTGATTAATACTAAAAGTGTTTTTCTAAACTCGTACATAATACATATTGATGCGTTCCTTTTATAGACAAGGAACCCTAAACAACCCTAAACCGTTTCACAAGAAACGTATAATCTAAAAACTATCCAAGATATGCAATATCACTTTCTAAATAAACTCATGCATATCCTAACTAATAACATAATACACGGAAACTATCAATCAGCAGAAACACATTCCGCAGAATCTATACTTCCGCAGTAACATTCTTCAGCAGAATCATAAAGCTTCAGCAGTAACCATCAGCAGTAACCATCAGCAGAATTCTTCCTTAGCAGAATTCCCAACAATCCTCCCCTAATCTTGAATTTGACATGGTTAAGTTCAAGATTTTTGATAGATCTTCCACACTGTATTATAAGAGGATTGAGTTCGAACATCAGCAGCAAAGAATCAAATGAACCACATCTCTATGAATGGCAAACTTTAAACTTCAGGTCTTTGCAGCAACAAATGACATAATGTACATCAAAACATTGAAGTTTCATACTATTCTCATCACATCCAGGTGTGTTAACTCCTGTGAGACGTGAATCATTGAAAATAATGGATTTGATGTCTCTTTACCAATAGCCATCACTACTGGAGTAGCCAAATGTTTAAGTTCGAAAACTATGGTACACTGATAACCATCTGATTTATTAGCAAATCAGCAACTATAAACGGATTTGAGATGTCTTTACCTGTAGCCGTTTGCTCAGGACTAGCCAATTCTTTGGTTTCAACTGAACCTTGGTGAATTGAATACCAAATATGGATACCAAATGTCTTTACCACAAACCATACTTTTGTGGACTAGCCAATTCTTTGGATCCCAGAAAGGGTTACATCCATGGTGAATTGATGACCATTTCAACTCTCAGCAATGAAGCATGGGTGAGTTGATTACCCTATAGCTTTGAGCAAGCTATTATAGCTATCAACAGATTTGATGTGTCTTTACCAAAGCTGTACCCTTTGGACTAGCCAACTCTTTGATGGACACAAGTCACATCTGGTGAGTTGATAACCATCAACAGAGTTATACAACAAACCTGCATTAAAGTTAGTATACAAAGAATTTTTTTTTTTTTTTTTTTTTTTTTTTTTTTTTTTTTTTTTTTTTTTTTTTTTACTAAGAATGAAATAAGAAAGAAATGAAATAAGGAAATAGAAAATATACAAATAATACATAATACCAGAATCAAGAAGAAGCTTGTTGTTGCAGAAGCTTGGACTTGATGAACCCGACCAACTGTTCAGCATGTGTCCTATCATTAGCAACTGGATTTGGAGGAATTTCCAGCTTCCTTTGGAGCATTCGATTCATCAGTGTCATGGACAATGGATATTGTTGATCAGAAAACATACACACTCTTATCCCAGACTCAGTCTCCACCACATGTACATTGGGAATGGGATAAAATCTCCAAGTATCAACTTTCCACCTATGGGAAGTCTTCCAAATCGAATAGCCTTTCCCCTGTGGAGTTTGAGAGTCAAAGAGAACTTGAAGATCTCCCAATAGATATAGACCAGCACCTTGTGGAGTATGCATAGCATAATACTCAGTGACCAACTTGTAAAGGGTCTGCAGATCTTGCCTATCCACCAAATGAAGAATTTCTTGCAAGAAAGTGAAATTCTTATAGGATTGATCTTGCCTGTAGATAGTATTAATTTGTCCATCTGTGATAGTCCATCTGATCAACACATTGTATGATCCTTCAGGAAACGTTTCAGAAGATCCTTCCTGAATAAATGAATCATCAGTAGCTTCTAGATTCACTTGCTTCGAAGAACAACCCATGTGAGCTCTGAGAACCTGCTTAGCCACTCTAATTGATCTTCTACTTGCAATATGCTTCCCTATATGTGCCATTCTCTTCTTCCTTCGACCAGGGATGTAAATTCCCATAGAAACATCTTCAGAAGCAATAGAAGAAGTATCTTCAGTAGGAATAGAAGAAGTTGGAACAGAATCCCCTGATACATGTAATCTTTCAGCCATTTCCCTGGCTTGTTTACCCTTATCAGCTGTTGCAGCAACAGGTTCAGCAGAATTAGGTGGAGCTTCAGAAGAAACAGGAATCCCAGATGATTGTCTCTCAGAAGCTTCATCAGCAGCAATGGTAGGAGTAACAATAGGCTCAGCAGATTGTAAGTCTTCAGGAGTATCTTCAGCAATATCAGTAGAAGGACTCAGAGGTACTTGATCTCCAGGAGATGAGGTACCTATCTCCACTTGCTTCAGTCTTTTAGTACTTGGAGCTTCCAAACTAGCAGCAGTCCTCTTAGGTTGAGTAGCAGAAGAATGAATAGACTTCATAATCTGATCATAAATCCTATTCAACTCAGAATCAGACAAAGCCCAAACTTGCTTCTTTGTCAAACCATAACTGTACACAGATGTATACTGATTATAGACCACATTCCTCCTATATTGTTTCTTCTCTGCTTCAGTCTGAGGTCTATCTCTCTTAGCTTGTACTTTCTGAGCAGCAATAGCCTTCCTCCTTTCAGCTGCAGCTTTCTTCCTCTGTTGCCCAAGAGCTACCATTTGTTCAGCAAAATTATTACTATCAAAGTTAGCTCCTAAGATACTTTGAGCCAAATTAGAATTGGATGCAGCTTGTTGAGTGTAAGTGTCCCATTGTGCATCAGTGAAATGAGCTGATTGCTCATCTACCTCTCTTTGCCTTTCAGGAGGCAAATCTGAAGTAAAATGATCTGTCATCTGCTTTGCTAAAGCTTGACTCTTCACAAGATCCTCATATTCTTTAAACAACCTTTCTTGCTCCTGCCTTTCTTCTTCACTAACAAGATTTGTACCAAGATCTTCTTCAACTAACCTTCCTTGCTCAGTTCCAGAAGTATCTATACTAGTAACTCTTGCAACATCTTCAGTAGAAACCCCAGTAGAAGCATCAGCAGAAACATGATGAGTTGAAGATTCAACATGTGGAGCATGAACTTCATCAGAAGTATCCAAGACAAAGGATCTTCCAGCAATAAACACTTCAGCAGACACCTTGGAAGATGTAACATCAGCAGAAGCCACATGATCATCATCAATATGTTCTTGAGCAACTGACAAACTTTGCAGTGTAGATTCCTTGCTCAAGTACTGTCTTCTCCTCTTTCTGTAGAACTTAATCTGATCCCTTTGTTGAGAGGATTCAGCAGCTATAGGTGAATGAGTAGAAGTCTGCTGAGCAGCTTCAGCCAATAAGTCAAGATGATCCCAATAACTATCCTCCTGCTCATCATCAGATGCAAACACAAATTTCCTCTTCTTTGTCTGCCCAAGCTTATCCTCTAATTCTTGAACCCTTCTTTTCAGCACCACAATCTCATCACCAAGTGATGTTTTAGTATCTGCAAGTTCCTTCTTCAACTTCTCAATTTCTTGAACATTCCTGTTGAATAAAGTATACAGAGAAGTGAGAGTAATAGGGTCCTCAGCTCCACCAGCAGATGTCTCAGTGGTAAAGGGAGCTTCATTGGGCCTTTCAGAAGAAACATTTATATTCTCAAAATTAGAAGTGTTCTCATCTATTGGGTCTCTAAAGGGGCTAGGTGTGGACAGTCTTGGAATCTCATCTTCAAGAGGTGTAGGAATATTAGTATCAAGAGACTGAATTGTCTCCTCTACCTCAGGAAAAAGCTCTTCATGAGCTTCATGAGATGGTGATGGAACAGGTGAAGGTGTAGGTTGGTCAGTAGAAACAATGGGTACTTCAGCAGCTAAGGAGGGGCCCTCAACCCGTTCTACTGATGGAGTACCATCAGCAGTATTGGGAGCTGGTGGAGCATCAGCAGCATTGCCCTCATCAGCATCATCATTGCCATGTGGCAACATAGCTGGAAGAAGAGGGTGATGCTCCCCAACATAATGAGTTCTCATAGAAGCAAACAACTTGGCACTAAGGGCTCCTATGGGATAATGTCCTCTGTCCTGGGTATTTATGTCTAAAATTATCTGTAGAAACCTAGGGTACATAAAAAACTTATGCTTTTTCTTTTGAATATTTTCCACCAAATTATCAAAAATAAACTTAGAAAAATTATAAGTTAAACCCTGTGAAAGACACACTATACCACAACCCAGTTGAGTAGAGAATTGATCCCATCCTCCAGATTTGTTGCTGATGCATTGAAGTAGTGTATGCACCAAAAATCTCCACTTGGGACAAAACTTGTTCTTCAGCCACATAGTCGTATCCACACTTTGATAACCCGCTGCTCTTAGACCAGTAAGAATCTCTTCAGTGTTGGTGTGATAAACCCCATTTTCATCATCCAACTGCAATCTTTCCCTAATCAAAGCTTCAGTCACAACATACTCAGTTCCATCAATCTTTGCTACTATCTCTGTCTCAGACCGCTTCTCAGCAGATGCCCAAAATTGTTTTACCAAAGATTCATGTACTATATCCGGATAATGAGTCAAAGCAAAATGAATCTTTGATCGCTTTAAGAAATCAACCATAGGGTCGTATATTTCCTGTCCCTTCGCTTTTCCCAGAAAAGCAACTTTATTGTGATCTTTCTTGAATTGTAGGGCCTCCATTTGAAGAAATTATGAGAGAATGGAGAATAGGTTTAGAGTACTTGAAGAGGGAATTAGTTGTTTTGGGCGAAGATTATATGAATAGGTTATAAATAGAAGTTACCAAATTATGGTCAAAATTTATCGGAACTAAAGGTTGACCTTATCTGACGTGTAAAGTAACTTCACCATTCAAAATCAACCCTTCAGCAGAAATGATGGTCAATTTGCTGAAGTGAAGAGTCAATCAGCAGAATCAACTCAAGAGAATAATATCTTCGGTAAAGATCTTGAGTTTTAATTTGCCACCCAACTAGCATTAATTAGGATTTCCACTTGACTTCGCCTATAAAATAACCCCAATTCACAATCCGCACCTATCTATTAACCCTAATTTACCATCAAACCTTCATTCAATCAAAATCACTTATCAACACAATGAATAACCAACCCGAAGTCATTGATCTTTCTTCTGAATCATCAGCAGATTCAGGAGATAACAAACCTCAATCATCCAGACAACCTTCACATAGAATGTATGGTATCACCAAAGAACAAGCCCGCAAGAAAAGACATGATGTGGGCTCTTCAAGCAGACCCAACAATCCACCCAAACCTCCATCATCATCTTCATCATCTGAGGATAGTCGACCTCTATTTCGATATCCTCACCAAGACGAGCCACCTACTAGGAAGTCCCCTTTTCTTCCTTCTTCAGAAGATGATAGTGTGGTGGATCCAGATGATTCATCTAGGGGCTCTGATGACTCCACAGAGCGTCTTGAGCCAATCTTCAATAGGTTGGTAAGAGAGGAAGAGGAGAGGGAAGCAGCACCAACCAGGGAAGAGAATCCCTAACCTTCACAACCCCAACCAAGGCCACACACCCGAAATCCACCACTCCCAGAGACAAGGGAAGTGGTTATTGGTCTTCCTGCTCCAAGGACTGGTGTTTCATACCATAGAGACACAGGAAAGAACAAGGGTGCAGAGGTGACTGGAAAGGGAAAGGGTAAAATGGAGTAGGAGATGATGAGATGTTGCCAAGGACCAAAGATATAAAACTAGGTTCTTCAGCATCTTCAATCATGTCTGTTAGTCTTCCTGGTGCATCAGTAGATGATAGAAACTAGTGTCTGTGTAGGTTATCTTGTATAGGATTGGTCTTGTTGAAATTGAAGTTGTTTGTAAGCTGTAATTTCTTTTGAATGAATGAACAACTTTTCTTTGATTATTACTTGATCTCTGTTTCAGTACTTCCATTCAGCAGAAACACTCTTTAAGCTTACTTGACCATGTCCCATTAATCTTGTTGAACATCAACTTAAGATCATCAATATCAAGGCAGTTCTGCAAAACAGACACATAACAGCAAACAAACCAAACCATACAAACTAAAATTACATTAGTGGATTAGTGTGTTAGCAGACATAATCAATAATCTACAAAATTTTATAAACTTTACAACCACAATCCTCCCCTGAGGCATATGCCTCCCCTGAGGCCTATGCCTCCCCTCAAACATAGCATTTAAGGGTTGACCATCCCAATATGGACCACCAAGTGTTGAAACCTAGGTCCATCAAAAGCTTTAGTCAGCAAATCTACCACATTATCATCTGTGTGTATTTTAAGCACCTTAATCAAATGTTTTTCATATGCATCTCTTATAAAATGGTGCCTAATCTCAATATGCTTAGTTCTATTATGAAAAACTGGATTTTTAACAATGCATATGGTACTTTGGTTATCAATAAAAATTGTGGTATTCATGAAATTAAACCCATAGTCCAACAATTGATTTTGTATCCAAAGAACCTGTCCACAACAATTGGCAGCAGCAACATACTCTGCTTCAGTAGATGAGGTAGCAACAATGGTTTGTTTCTTGCATTGCCAAGAAATCAACCTTCTTCCAAGAAATTGGCAACCCCCAGTTGTGGATCTCCTATCCAGATTTGCACCAGCATAATCACTATCACTATAAGCTTCCAACTTGAAAGGATACTCTTTTGGGTACCAAAGACCTAACTTGGGTTGGCCTTTGAGATACTTAAAGATCTTCTTTACTGCATTCATGTGGGAAGTGAGTGGTGTGACCTGATGCCTAGAACAAGCACTCACAGCAAATGTGATGTCAGGCCTTGAAGCTGTCAAGTACATCAATGAACCAATCATGGACCTGTATAGGTGAACATTCACTGCAGGATCTGGTTCAAGATTATTCTTTGGTTTGGGAGCTTCATAAGGAGTAGTGGCAGTTCTGACATTTTCCATATCAAACTTCTTCAAGATATCTTGCACATATTTATCCTGACTTATAAAGATACCATCTTGTTTCTGCTGAACTTGTAAACCCAAAAAGAAAGTTAGCTCCCCCATAGCACTCATCTGAAACTCTCCTTTCATTAATTCCTCAAACTCCCTGCACCAAGCCTCTTTAGTGGAGCCAAAGATAATGTCATCCACATAAACCTGCACAAGAATTATATCCCTGGAATTCTTCTTAATAAAGAGAGTTTTGTCAATAGCACCTCTCCTGTATCCATGCTTCAGCAGAAATGCAGAAAGCCTAGCATACCAAGCTCTTGGTGCCTGATGTAGTCCATAGAGAGCTTTTACAACCTTGTAAACATGCTTTGGATGATCTGGGTCTTCAAAACCTTTGGGTTGAGTGACATATACTTCCTCTTCAATTTCTCCATATAGAAAAGCACCTTTCACATCCATCTGATATACCATGAAACCCATATAAGAGGCATAGGCCAAGAAGATTCTAATGGCCTCAACTCTAGCTACTGGTGCAAAAACCTCAGTATAATCAATTCCTTCCTCCTGTCTAAACCCCTGAGCCACTAACCTTGCTTTGTTTTTGACCACAATACCCCTTGCATCTCTTTTATTTTTCAAAATCCATTTTGTCCCAATAGCAAATTTCCCTTCAGGTAGTGGTACTAATATCCAAACCTTCTGATTCTTGAATTGAAGCATCTCTTCTTGCATTGCTTCAAGCCAATATGAATCTTCAAGAGCTTGAGCAACACTGGTTGGCTCCACTTGAGAAAGAAAGCAAGCAAACAGACAATGCTTAAAGTCTGTGTGATTGTTCCTTTGCTGATTTGACACATAGGAAAGAAAAGCAATTTGACCATACTTAGAACCTTTCACAGTACTTCTAGTTCTAACAGGTGCCTGAGGATCACCAAGTATATTGGATTGAGGATGTGCAGTGTTGATCCTTGTGGTAGCATTTGGATTGACATCAATTGTGGTGTCAAGATTGTTCATAGTGGGTCCAAAATCACTATCATAGGAGGCTGAGTTGAAGATACCAGCTTTGGGTTGGTGATTCCCAAGATCAGAAGGACTTGGAAAACGTGTATATGGCTCTTCAAGGTCAGTGGACACACTAGGAGAAATGGGAGAACCTTCAGGAGAACTGTCAGCAGAATTGGTGATGTCAGGGGAAACAGAATGCCTATCAGCAGAATCCGGGTTTCCACTGACTGATTGTGCTAATTCCACATCAACTCTTTCAGCTTCTTGATTGGCTGCATACTCCTGCTTCTTAAGTCTAGCAAGGTCCTTTGCATAGTGTGACTCATCTTCAAGCTCATCAGAAGTAACTTTGGAGCTATCACCTGCAAATTGGTTAGGAGAAAAAGAGGGAACAACAATAGGGTGTTCATCATTCTCAGAATCACTATCTGAGTCACCTTCCATATTACCAACTTTGTTTTTGGGAGACTCTTGAGATCCTGCAGATTGGTTAGTCACATATCTAGTATAGCCCAAGTAATCAGTTAAGTAATCCAGGTCAAAATACCAAGCATGACCTTGACCCTGAACATTAGGCTTATCTTCTAGGAATCTCAGGTTAAGGGTCTCCTCTATCTTTTTAGCATTTAAATTATATACCCTATAAGCCTTACTATGTGCTGCATAACCCACAATATACCCCTCATCAGCTTTCTCATCAAACTTTCCTAGTGGATCACTAGTATTCAAAATGGTCACTTGACAGCCAAAAGGTTTAAGGTAATGAATATCAGGAACTTTCCCAGTGAGAAGTTCATAAGGTGTCTTAAAATGAGGTCTAGTGATGGATACCCTGTTCAAAACATAACAAGCAGTACTTACTGCTTCAGTCCAAAACATAGTGGGTAACTTAGAGTCTGCAAGCATGGATCTTGCTGCCTCTATTAAGGTCCTATTCTTTCTCTCAGCCACCCCATTTTGCTGTGGGGTCCTTGGATTGCTATAGTCCCTTCTTATCCCCTTAGACTGACAAAGTTCTATTAAAACAGCATTTTTGAACTCTGTCCCATTATCACATCAAATACCTTTAACCTTTTTATTTAGCTGGTTTTCAACTAGGGTAATGTATTCTTTTAAAATTGGAGATGTTTCATCTTTAGTTCTCAAGAAGAATACCCAACAAAACCTGCTATAGTCATCAGTGATTACCAGGCAGAAGCACTTATGATCAATACTTCTGATTTGAGTTGGACCAAAAAGATCCATATGCAGCAACTGAAGAGGTTCTGAGATAGTTCTCACAGCAGTAATGGCTTTGTATGAGGCTCTATGTTGCTTTCCTTTGTTGCAGGCAACACAGTTGTGCTCATTGGTGAAGACTTTGGAGGGAAGTCCATGAACTAGACCGAGTTTTGAAAGCTTGTTAATGGTCTTGAAATTCACATGAGCTATCCTTCTATGCCACTTTGTAGACTCATTCATTGATGCTTTAGCCACCAAGCATGTCAGATCACCTTCAGGTTGGACTTCATTTAAGTTGAATGTGTATAAGTTGTGGCTTCTGGGAACTCTCAGCAGTATTGTGGTATCTGCTGGAAGCTTGAAGTCTTTAGAGAGTACAAGACATTCATCCTCAGAGAAGAAGACCTTGTTCTTAGTATCACAAATTTGTGAGACTGAGAATAAGTTGAAGTGTTGCAGTTCTTCCACATAGAGCACATTCACAAAATCCAAGTTAGGTGTTCTGATGGTTCCATACCCAGTGATTTTGCCATCTCCTCCACCAAAAGTCACATTGCCTCCTCCTTGAATAGGTACAAAATCATGCATCATATCCCTGTTTCCTGACATACTCCTGGAACAACCACTATCTACAATGCCTACATCTTTACTTTTCAAAGGATGATCCTACATATACAACAAAATTATACAAAAGTTAGTACACTTTGGAGACTCAAGTCATTTCTGACTTGAGCCTGCCTTGTGGATCATAGGAATTAGGCCATGTAGATGTATAAGATCCACCATCGTTCTTGGACCTGCTATTAAAATTAGGTCCCTTGTGAGTCCAAAAACAACCTGCTGAGGGCTTAACAGCAGTATCCCAAAATCCCATGCCCATATGCATTGGGTCAATAAAGCCAGGCCACTAACCATTCTGAAAATAAGAACTAGTGGGTTGCACAATTTGTCTAGTAACATAACTTCTCCTAGCAGATTCAGAATGTCTATTAGCAGAATGTCTATCAGCAGAATTGCTGGCCCTATGAGTTGCTTGTGGAACATATGGTGGTATATCCTTAACATTAGTCCACTTTGGTCTTGGTTTAGTCTGACCAACACCCATTCTTTGCTCATGAAAATTACAATCCTTGATTAGATGAGATTTACTTCCACACACAAAACATTTCTTCTTTTTAGAAGATTTATTAAAAGAAAAAGATGTTCCATTACAAGTAGAATTATTCAAATCACAAACAGAAACAGGATTGTTTTTGACACAATAAGAAACATTATTTTGCAAAGAATTAAAAGACAAGTCTTCAGAAGAAACTGTCTTGGACTTGACATCCTCAGCAGCAATTCTAACAGACTTGTAGGGTGTCTTGGGTGAAGGCTTGGGAGAGTTCTTTGTAGGGTCTGACTTTTCACTTGAATCACAACTTGTATAGATGGTAGACCCTTGGTCAGAGGACTTGTCACTGTCAGAACAAGAGACAAAGTCAGTAGAATTAGAATCAGGGTCTGGCAAGTCAATTGACTTTTTGCCATAAAGATGGTGTGATCCATCAAAGTCAGAGGTGGTGGTGCTAGATGGCATGTGTTCTCCCCTAATAGGTCCAGGCACAGCATGTAAGTATCCATTACTAACAAACTTAACAGGGGCTTGATAGTCTACTGGTTCTGGGTCAAAGACACTATACTCATTAGGGTCATATAATTGATCTTTCCCTATGTAATCACCAAACCCTAAACCAATCTTAGTTTTTACAGACATAGAACTATTAACTAACCTGTTTAGATTTTTAGATGAATCTTTCCATTTATCAAACCTAGCCAAGCTATTGTCTAGTTTAGTCTGCACTTCCTGGTTTTCTAACACTACCTCTGCTTTTTCTTTCTCAGTACGCTTTAAATCAATTCTAGCACATTTTAAATCACTCTCTAACACCCTTATCTTCTCATCATAAGCAAGCTGATTCTTTTGAAACCAAACTTTTTGCTTTTCTAGAGTTTTTAAAGACAGTTTTAAAGACTCAACTTCCACATAACATTTATTATATTTAGGTTTCAATTCATCATAAGTCTCCTTAAGTTCATTATATCTTTCACTACAGCCAAAAACACAATTATGTACCTGAGAGATGCCCATTAAGGCAACTTGCTCATTTTGATCTTCTGTAGTACAGCATGCCAGCAATCCACTCTCCCCAGAAGCTTCATCATCAATGTTGCAAAAATCGTGAATCGGTAGCCGGGCGGTCGACCACCCTGCAGCGAGTAATCGGCCAAGGCGGGATTAATCGGTGATTAATCGGATTGGCATTTTTTGCATGTTTTGGGTATTTCTAGAGACCAAACTAAAGATCTTAACTGATTACAAGCCTACTATGTTTCCAAACCTCAATAAAAGGCTCCAATTATGATTATGAGGCTCATTGTGCATTATAAGTGAAATAAACGATCCCCAAATTAAGTAGAATGCCTAAATTTTCATTTTTTTAAACCTGACCGATTTGGCCGATTCGGCCGATTTTTTGCCGATTCAGCCGATTTTTGGCCGAATCGGCCGATTCGGCCGATTTTTGGCCGATTTTTTTGCCTGACCGATTTTTTGGCCGATTTTCACTATTCTACAAGGTACTGGGCCGATTAACCACTAATCGGCGATTAATCGGCCGATTCAGCCGATTTTTGCAACATTGTTCATCATTATCAGGTTCATGCACCTTCCAATTGACATGATTATCCAGAGTGACCA
Source organism: Artemisia tridentata subsp. tridentata (assembly GCA_021014915.2). NCBI lineage: Eukaryota > Viridiplantae > Streptophyta > Magnoliopsida > Asterales > Asteraceae > Artemisia > Artemisia tridentata. The sequence continues at coordinate 23,483,840 of CP139507.1, read as the reverse complement.
AAGCTCCAGCTTTCCCAGTATCCACTTGTTTCTGCTGATAGGTAGAATATCTAACCTCATCACCAGCCTTCCTATCCTTGCATTCTCTTGAGAAGTGGCCCATCTGTCCACACGTATAGCATTTGACCTTCCTCCTGTCAAATCTAGCCGAGTCTCTTCCCTTGAAGCCAAACTTTCTTCCTGACTTGTCTTCAAACCTTTTGATGTTCATTGATAGCATAGCCACCTGCCACTTCAAGTTCATCTCTTCCATATCCAAAGGATCCACTTGATCAAAATCCTCATAAGCAAGTTCCTCCTGATGATCATAATCAGCAACAAAGGATTGTATAACATCTTCCAATACACCACTAGACTTTGGTTGAGAATTTGGTCTGGTGTTGTTGTAGGGAGATGATGCTGAGGAGCTTGGGCTTGAAGCTTGATTCATCTTATTGGAGGTGGTGCTAACAAAGGCTGAGTAACCAGGAGTGGATGGACGAATGGGACTTCTAACATCAGGCTCAAGGGTTTTGAGCTTGTTGTAGAGATCATCAAAAGTAAGCATATCCAATCCACCTTTAGCTTTGAGTGCAATGCTCACATGCAGCCAAGATGGAGGTAAAGATCGTAGGAACTTTGCATTGCAATCCTCATTGTCTGGTCTGGCCTTCAGCTGATTCAATTGACTCAAAATCTTATGAAACCTGTCATACCCCTTGTGAATACCTTCTTCCTCAGAGATTTGGAATTCTTGAAACTGCTGTTTTAACATAGACTTCCTCATCCTTTTAGACTCTTCATTCCCACCAAACCTAGCCTTAATTGCCATCCAGATGTCCTTTGCATCCTCCATATAGTGAAAATCACCAATGTGATCATCTGGAATAGCCTGAAGGAGAATGGACCTTACTTTATTCTCTCTCTGGACAGTAAGAATCTCTTCAGCAGATTGAGGGTCAACAATGGTTACTACACCATCAGCATCTTTGATGTGCTTCTTCAAAGTATTCCCCTTTTTGACAATTTCCCAAAGATTCCAATCTACATTCATGATCCAGTTCTGCATCTTCATAGCCCATAAGTCATATTCTTCCTTCTTGAGGTATGGAAACTTTGCATTGCTGTTGGTGAGAGTGAGTTGTTGAAAAGACGAAGATGTGGTGTTTTGGTTGTTGTTGATTTCTGAGCCGTCTTCTGATCCAGGCATTGTTTTTGGTTGAGAGGGTGTAAGGAATGGATGTTCTTAGTAACACAGAGACTCTCACGAGGCTCTGATACCACTTGTTGAAACTTAAGACCTTGATAGATCTTCGTGAGCTCGTGGATCGTTAGTAATGTTTATGTAATCACAAACACACTAAAAGAAAGTCTAAGTTACTTGTATTCTATAGCGGAAAACAAACACAAGTAAGAACACAATTACTAAGAACGATTTGATCCTCTATGGATCTTTTTATTAATACTAAAAGTGTTTTTCTAAACTCGTACATAATACATATTGATGCGTTCCTTTTATAGACAAGGAACCCTAAACAACCCTAAACCGTTTCACAAGAAACGTATAATCTAAAAACTATCCAAGATATGCAATATCACTTTCTAAATAAACTCATGCATATCCTAACTAATAACATAATACACGGAAACTATCAATCAGCAGAAACACATTCCGCAGAATCTATACTTCCGCAGTAACATTCTTCAGCAGAATCATAAAGCTTCAGCAGTAACCATCAGCAGTAACCATCAGCAGAATTCTTCCTTAGCAGAATTCCCAACATACAATATGGCGTTGCTAAGCCAAGACTAGACTCGACTTAAGCTAAAACAAAATAACAAAAACATAAAATAAACATAAAATGAAACGGGATGGTAGTCCGTATGTTTTTTCTACTTTTCTTTTTCTCATTTTTTTGTATTTTTCTTGATTTTTTTTTTATTATTTTTTTTTCATACACTCTTGCCCTACCATCCAAAATAATACATCATAGGGGTGTTGCATTCCCCTTACACTTGAACTTTTACATAACTTTACAAATAATTATTCTACTGACTCGAATTAAGATAATCGAAACACTTGGAGTACTTTTAAAATATTTAGCACATATGGGGGTAATAAATGATGTTCTTCCCCATTACTTCATTACACTAGTACTTTACCCATGAGTCCCAATCGTCCCAAAACAATATGTACAAGGATATGACTCGACTTAGCAACCATGTAATCAATTAGATAATTAACTTGGGGTTTAAACAAATGTTGTCACAATAATGCACTAAAAATGAGTGCATACAAGGTAGGCTAAGGCGATTTGGGTGTACATTTAAGTGGGGTGTAACAAATTCTTCCTTTAAGTAAAATGCTTAAAGGTCGAAACGAAAGGATAGGCTCTGAGGGGTGTACTAGGGGTATCGTGTACTAAAAATGAGTACAACGCAAAGGGTGTGGGAGAATTACTTGACCAATGTAGCCAAAGTAATTATAACAAAAACACAGGTGTAAAACAATGGGTTAATCCTAATGCCTCTTATCATGTAGTAAATCTAACTACACGAATGCAGTCTCACTTGTGGCCTCGGAATGGTCCTAACGCAAGTTCTAGAATCTAAGTGTTACCGGTACACACATCATAGCATAAATGCTTTTCCTACCAATTCTAGGGGCGAACCTCACATATTTGGGGGTGGAAATTTTTTTTAGTGGTACGGTTTTGTGCTATTCATATAACTCCTATCCGTGAGACGCTCATTAAGACCAAAGTTTCACTCCTATATGTTGTAAAAAAATTTAAATTTGGCACTAAAATTGCCTTAACAGGTATTTCTCTCAGTTTTATTACACATCTACCATTAAACAAACGAAAAATCAAGCGTAATAGCATTCTCTAAGGTATCTTACTTTACCCCCCCTTACACTTAAGATGAACATTGTCCCCAATGTTCAAATAACAAGATGTAAAAGTAAATAAGGTAAAAGAATGAAATCAAATACTCCCCTGATTTGCTCGGTGGATAAAGGGGTAACATGGTTAGATCTTCTTCCAAGGTAATGTTGAAGCTTCAAAATTAAAGCAGCACCAAAAGCTTGATTCCACATACATCTCCTTGTCCAAAATAACCTGTTAAACCAGAGAAAACAAACAAGAAAACCTGCATAACATCGGCGGGATAAATCTGTATAAGGATATAATGCTTGTAGAATGATTATTTTGCAGATTCCTGGAGTTTATAAGTTAGAGATTTAATAAAGCATTTTATGATTCCGGAAGAAAAACAAAACTTTCAAAAATTTCAGAAAATTAAAACCTGACGCCGTCAGGTTGTAAGGCCTGACGCCGTCAGAAATGATCTGACAGAATTCTCATGTTAAGTTTCCGGAAAATTTCTGGAAAAACCTATACCTTACTTCCTGGAAATCCTGCAAAATATCATTATGACTCGATACAAGCATTTGACTCAAACAAATACTAATATGTATGTTAATTTATTATTGTTATGATTCATGTTCATTTGTTCTAATAAACCGATTTGGATTTCCCTTACACTTAACTTTTGCAAAATACCTTTATATGTAGTTAAGACGAAGTTAAAAACAAGATAAAACATTTTCACAATTTAGTTTTGAACATGAATTAATAATAATAAAAATTAAGATACATACGGAAGCAAATAAAATCAAACAGATAAATAAATAAACACACAAAGCAAATAAAGCTTGGGTTGCCTCCCAAGAAGCGCTTGTTTTTGTTCGAGTCACGAGCCTGACTCTACCCTTATTTAACGGATAAAGGAGAGGTTTTTCCTACACTTAGGATTAAGTGCGGGTGATAGTAGCGATACACACCATCTTGGTGGAAGTATGCCGCGTGAGGAAAGAGTGGTGGATGAATTATATACTCAAAGGGGTGTGCTCCTTTCATCATAACCTTACCTAGTTCACTTTGGTCAATGGTTGAATTAAAGTTTTCTCCTAAAAAAGGATCATCTTTTATCAACTTCGAGAGATTCCTAGTTGGGAATCCATCTTGACCTAATAAACCCGGTTTAAACCCATAATGTTTCTTGTGATCAATCATGAATGGGTGATGTAAGTATGTAAGGTCATGGTTCACTCCTATATTAGCTTCCACTCCACATGGCCTAGAGTCTACCACCTTAATCTTAACATTACCCGGACTACATGGTTTGATGGGTGGATCGGGACCTTTTTTAATTCCTAAATTCACATCTAAAGATCGAAGATTAGGTAACGGTTTTGGTTGAGGCTCCGGTTCATCAAAAATAGGAAATCCCCTAGAACTAAGAGTAAGGTTGTGATCACTATAAGCATTCAAACCTATATCCTCTAGTTGTGTTTGGTTCAAAGGTTCTACCTCCATCGGGATTCCTAAAGTCTCTTCTACTTCTTCCGGGTAAGTCACGGGCGGTGTGTGTGCCTCAAATGATGGTAGGACTTGTGAGGTACTTAGTGGGCTTATGTTACTAACCTCATCATTCCTTGTGTCAAGATCACCTATATCCTCATCATGGGTTTTGGTAGAATTTAAACCTAACATTTTCCCTAATATCTCAAGTGCTTCTCTAGGCATCTCAACTTCTATATCCGAATCATAAGGATCATCCTCAATATTCTGACTGCTATATTCAAATTGCCCAAAAGATTCATCATGTGTTTCTTAAGATTCATCGTCATCGATCATAAAACCTAGGTCTTTTTGATCAATGTGATCATGCTCGGCTAGATCCTCCATCACATCAAGATCACCTAAGTGTTCACCCTGTATTATGGTAGTGCCTAACCATGACATGCAGCTAGGTGGCTCAACTCTAACCTCATCCCCAAACAAACTTGTTTCATGATCCTTGAAATTTGTGGTCAATTGACTTGTATTAATGTTTGTTGGGTTGTCTACTATATAATAATATTGGGCACAATTCTCAATAGCTTCCCATGCTTCCTCAGCACTTAATTCCCTAAGATCCCTGCCGGCAAAATGGTAAATGTCCCTTTGGGCATGTCGGTCGACATGATTGTAAAAGATTTGATTTAGGGACCAAAAATCGAAGTTATGATGAGGGACTTTTTGGAGTAAATATTTAAAACGAGTCCATGCATCATAGAGAGGTCCATCTTTATGTTGTTTAAACATCAAGATGTCATATGGAGTGGGTGAATTACGTGGTTGGTGGTATGGTGGATTCGCGTTCTCCATAATGGTGAACGGAAGAGTCAATGGAAATTACGAACAAACACACAAAGAAATAAGATAGACTAAATAAGACCTATAAAAATAAAATAAAAATCTCACTAGAAAGGAATCTAGTGAGTATACCTTGATGAAGCGAAAAGTGTACCGCTTTTAGGGGTCATTTAAGCCCTAAATCGTATTTATTTGATCAAATATCGCCCTAAATCGTTCCTTTTGTCATTTTAGGTACTTTTGGGAAGAAATCTAGAAAAGGAAGCATTTTGGACGTTTTTGGAGCATAAAAGTGAAGAAAACGACAAAGTCTTAAAATTATGCTGGAAGTTACCTTTGACGGCGTCAGGATTATCCCCAGACGGCGTCATGGCTTGGCAAAAGTGGTGGATGTGAAATTTACTCATGATAAGCCAGAGAAATTTTCATGGGAATTCTGACGGCGTCACCCTTTAATATGATCAAGGTCGTCACGGTATAAGTTAAAGCGGGACGGCGTCACGCCTAATTCTGACGGCGTCAAGCCTTGATAAGCCAGAACGGATTTTGGAGAGCTAAAGAGGGACGGCGTCAAGAAGGCCATCCGAAAACCCTAAAAGCGGCGAGGTGACGGCGTCACACTCCATAACGTGACGCCGTCAGATCTGAAAGTCTATATATAGTTTTGCAATTTTTTGTCATTAGTGTGGAACTTATTGTGGAACTTTGTGTGTAAGAACCCTAAGACAATTTTAGCAGCTTTTTCAAGGCTTTTTGCCTTGAGATCTTCCATGTTACATTGAAGATAAGTTATCAATTAATCATTCAATATGTCTATGTGTTGTTTGATTCTATCTTGTTCTTGTCTTTTGTTTAACATGCTAGGCTAGATTTATCTTGTGTTTGCTTAGATCTAATGAAACCTAGCTATTGATTATTGGTTATTAGTGTGTTATTAGTTGTATTGGATGATTGTTCATCTATGTTAGGCTTAAGAAAACTGGCTAACTTCCTATACGGTAACTTGCTTGAACGTCTTAAGAAACATGAACCAATGCGTACTAAGGTTTTTATGGTTGTATTTAATGCACAAGCGAATTCTAGTGATCCCATGTTAGGAGCTTCCTAGCCGGCTCGACATAGGAGTGAAGTAGGGGCTTGTAGAGTTGGGGAAGTACATACGCCACCCCACGATTGGTATTAAGGAATACACCCGTCATCCACGCGATTAATACACACTAATCAACCGGTAAAAGATAGTTAGGGAGTAAGGAAATCTAAGTAAACACATTCCTCTCCACATAAGTTTTACCACCTTTTCATTTTCAGTTATTTTATTTTATTTGCATTCGTAGTTATTTGGGTTAGTTGACTAGCAACTAATTCCGCCCACTCTTTCAAACCCGAGATTTTACTTGCTTTCATAAAAATATAAAAACATAAAAAGAATCTTCTCTCACCCCTAGACCTATTAGAGTAGTTTTTTCAATCCTAACGACACTATTCCCTGTGGAGAACGATTAATCCCCCGTACTTACCACTACACTATACTACATCGGTCAGGTACACTGCCTGGTGGGGTTGTAAGCCTCTTGAGATCCCTCGAGAGGTAAAACCTGTTGTAAGGTTGCAAAACCACGCATCAGACCTATAAAAATAAAAATTCAACCTAAACAATAACTATTCCCCGCAGCGGCGCCAAAAACTTGATGCGTGGTTTTGCGACCTTACAACAGGTTTTACCTCTCAAGGGATCTCGAGAGGCTTGCAATCCCCACCAGGCAGTGTACCTGACCGATGTAGTATAGTGAAGTGGCAAGTACCGGGGGATTGATCGTTCTCTAGGGGAATAGTGTCGTTAGGATTGAAAAACTACTTTAATAGGTCTAAGGGTGAGGGAAGATTCTTTTTGTATTTTTATAATTTTATGAAAGCAAGTAAAATCTCGGGTTTGAAGGAGTGGGCGGAATTAGTTGCTAGTCAACTAACCCAAATAACTACGAATGCAAATAAAATAAAATAACTGAAAATGAAAAGGTGGTGGAACTTATATGGGGAGAAATGTGTTTACTTAGATTTCCTTACTCCCTAACTATCTTTTACCGGTTGATTAGTGTGTATTAATTGCGTGGATGACGGGTGTATTCCTTAATACCAATCGTGGGGTGGCGTACGTACTTCCCCAACTCTATAAGCTCCTACTTCACTCCTATGTCGAGCCGGCTAAGAAGCTCCTAACATGGGATCACTAGAATTCGCTCATGCATTAAATACAACCATAATAACCTAGTACGCATTGGTTCATGTTTCTTAAGACGTTCAAACAAGTTACCGTATAGGAGGTTAGCCAGTTTTCTTAAGCCTAATATCGATAAACAATCATCCAATACAATTAATAACACATTAATAACCGATAATCAATAGTTAGGTTTCATTAGATCTAAGCAAACACAAGATAAATCTAGCCTAGCATGTTAATCAAAAGACAAGAACAAGATATAATCAAACAACACATAGACATATTGATTGATTAAGTGATTACTTATCTTCAATTAAACATGGGAGATCCAAGGGTATGAAAACCCTTAAAAATGGCAGAAATTCGTCTTAGGGTTTCTCCTCACAAAGTTGCACACAATAAGTTCCACACAATGAATAAAAATTGCAAAACTATATATAGAGTTTAGTATCTGACGGCGTCACGTTGTAGATCTTGACGCCGTCACCTCGCCGCATTTAGGGTTCCCGGATGGCCTTCCTGACGCCGTCCCTCTTTAGTCTTCCAAAATCCGCTCTGGCTTATCAAGGCTTGACGCCGTCAGAAATGTGCTTGACGCCGTCCCTCTTTAACTTAAACCGTGATGGCCTTGATCACCTTAAAGGGTGACGCCGTCAGATTTTCCATTGTAAAATTCCCTGGCTTATCATGTGTATTTTTCATATCCACCTCTTTTGCCAAGCCATGACGCCGTCAGGAGCAATCCTTGACGCCGTCAAGAGTACTTTTCCAGCAGCTTTGGAGACTTTGTCGTTTTCTTCACTTTTATGCTCCAAAAACGTCCAAAATGCTTCCTTTTCCAGATTTCTTCTCCAAAGTACCTAAAATGACAAAAGGAACGATTTAGGGCAATATTTGATCAAATAAATACGATTTAGGGCTTAAATGACCCCCTAAAAGCGGTACACTTTTCGCTTCATCAAAAAGCTAAACTTAAAAATATAATGAATTATCACGTAAAAGCTGAAAATATATATAAGTTTATTTTAATGTATTTTTACGTGAATTTATTTTAGCTTCAACTAATTAGCCAAACAGCTTTACAAAAATATAAACTTCAGCTTGCGGATTATAATATAATAAGCCCCAAGCTCCACCTCAACCCATTCCACCAAACATACCCAACACAAGTATAAACCCAACTTATAAGCTTAGCCAAACACCCCCTAAAACACTTTAAAAAGGTCTGACTCATTTATATACCTCGACTTTTTTTTTTTTTTCGACTTTTTTTTATGTTTAACCCCTCACCCCCACTCTCTCGAGCCACCAACACCATCACCGTTATCATCGTCGGAAAATTTACTACATTTAATGGTTTCACTCTTGTTTAAGCAACAAATCAATGGATTCGTGATTAGTTCAGTTTAGGTAATTTTTTTTCTTATCTTGTTATAGTGCTTCCCAAGTGTTTGATATTTTATCACTTTGCAACCTTCAAATCTGAGCCTATTAAAAATCTTAATATTTTTAGATCACGTTTTCTTTTTAACATAACACAAAAAATAAAACGTGAAGGAGACAAAATAAAAAAACTTGAATACTAAAAAAAAGAGAGTAAAAAAAGAAAAGAAAAAGAAGAAAGAGAGTAAAAAAGGAAAAGACAACTAAAAGACGAAAACACGAGACACTAAAAAAACATTAGAGAATGGTAGAGAGGGTATGTATAACATACCCCATACACGAATGTTACAAGTTAGTAAGTGTTAAATATTCAATTTTTCAGCAAACTATTAAAATGGTGGTTACAAGTCAATTAAAGACATTTAATTTCCATGTGTATCTATTAACTTTTATAGTTTCGTTTTTTTTACATCATTGAAATGATGTATTGTTTGTACATTGCGTATAAAAATCTGCACCATGTGCATTGGCTAAATTGTTTAAGACTTCTTTTAATAGCATTGTTTTTTGTCTTAAAATTTTGAAGACTTCTAAATATCGATGTCCTAAATACATTATAAGGTAGTAAAGATAGGGCTTATTAGCATAAGCATTTTCATTTATCAAATAATAACATTTGTCTTAAATATGACAATCCAGTTAAATTAACCACTCCAATCTAACGCAAAGTGTGAGCCAAGTTACACACTTTGTTCAATATAAAATTCAACATTTATTTTTAGTTAAATCAAAAATAAATTGACAAAAGAATATGATGGTGGGCGGCGACGGCGATGATGAAAGGTTGAGATATTACAAATGGTGATTAGCGTTATAATGAGATATTTGAATAGTAGATTAGAAAATCATATATGTATATTTTTTTTTAAAAAGAAACAAAAAATTTAAAGAATAATAAATTGGAGTTTTATTTTTTTAGTTAAAATTTGAAAAGTGATATATATATATATATATATATATATATATATATATATATATATATATATATATATATATATATATATATATATATATATATATATATATATATATGGGAGCTTTATTTTCAGAACCCTGTTAAGTGCGGGAACTGCGAGAACTCCCCTAGACCAATCATATTTTTTTAAATATTAAATATTTTTATTTAATCAAAAGGGTATAATAGTAAAAGACAATTTCTATTTATTTGTGATTTTTTTATTAAAATTCGTTTTTTTTTAAATCTCATAATTTTAGGATTTTTTTTCCCAGCATGCATTATTTGAAAAAAAAAAAAAAAAAGACTAGGTGCATGTATGTTTTATATGTACTAATTTTTTCCAGCATGTATGTTATTTTCCATATGTAGTGCATAGGTGTTTTTATGTACTAATTTTTTTCATTTTATTTTCGAGATGTAGTGCATAGGTGTTTTTTATATAATGTAAAATTATAACAAAACAAGAACATAAATGTTACATACAAAATTCAATATCAATTAAAATACAATTAAAAAACAAATTTCTAAATAGTATAAATACATGAATCTAATCGATCAATACATGCATGCACTAATATATATAACGCAAATGAACATATGTGCACACTCATTATTATCAACATTTTTAGAAGTTGAACATATATGCACGCTTTCAATAATCATATTTCTTCAAACGCCGCATTGTATCTATGTGTGCATCCACTTCTAATATCTTCATTGCTATCACCATCTTCATCAATCTGATACAAACATGCCCAAAAGAAATTAAACCATAACCAAATAGTGTAAGTAACTTTCTAATCATAATAACTAGCCTAACATATATGCACAATCTATGTTCAATGAAATACAGTCATGTTCAATGTAAATACAAGTATGTTCAATGAATAACATGTATGTTTTATGAAAACCATGTTCAATGTAAAAACAAGTATGTTCAATAACATGTATGTTAATAACATGAAATAAAGCCATGTTCAATGTAAAAACAAATATGTTCAATGAATAACATGTATGTTCTTTGAAAACCAAAATGTGTACAGAAAAACAAGTATGTTCAAAAAAGTATGTTCACTGGAAAAGCAAGTATGTTAAAAACCTTGCTTGCACAAGTCAGAAAAGTTCCAAATACATTACTACAAGAAATATAAAAAGTTGTTCAAATAATAATGATTATTATTGAAAATTGTATAAAGAGTATTACATCTTTTAGAAATCTATTTTAAGCCGACGCTATAGTTATTCAAAAAACGCTACAAGCCTACAATATCTTCTTCTTGCTAATAAATGGGATATGACGTGTGTTAATAAGATGATTTTACCGACAAATTTATAGAACTTGTAGCACACATAGATTATATTAAACTTAAGGTATAAAAATCAAAAAAGAAAAGTACTACGTAACATCATTTGTTACTTTACCAATATCACCAACATTATCACACGTAAGATGAATGTCTTTTTTATCCCCACATAACACCTTTGAAGATCTTTTTGAAGATTCAAACTCATTGTGATAATCTTTCAATAATAATAATAGACAAACAAATTAAGACCTAATAATAGACAAACAAATCAAGACCTACCAAACAAATAAAAGATGAGGTCAACCAACACTTCCTTATTCCTCTTCTCACCAAGAAAATTCATTTTCATTAAATCAATTTACATCCAAAAACATAACACCATCATTCATTCAATTCTCCCAATCAAAAAAGAAAATGAAAAAACACCATTTTCATAAAATTATCAATATATTCATACTTTTGTTTCTCTACCCTTATCTCTCACTAGCCATAGACACAATTACACCAAAACAACCTTTATCAATCGATCAAACTTTAGTCTCAAGATATCAAAGAAAAACGAAAACCATCATCGATCTATTAAAGACTCGAACCAAACAAGAACAAAACTTACCCGAAACCATATCAAGATCTTTGCAGAAAGTTTGCAAGATAAACCAAACAATAGGGTGTTGTTATTTAACATAGTAAGTGCGTACCTGGTGATAAATCTTGCACACATGATTGTTTAACAAACGTGAGAAGGCTCCGTTGATACGAGAGAGATACGTGAGAAGGCCGAATAATGGATCTTGAGAGGAGAGGCGGCGGTTGGTTTTTGTGTGGGATTTCAGGTTTACAGAGAATATGAGAGAGATACGTGGGTTTTTTTTTCTTTTTTTTTTCTAATAAAATCATCAATTAATCATGCCCTTAATTTAGGACGGTTTTCAAAATTGTTTGACATAAAATTCCTATATTGCCCTTCGAGCCAAAAAGGAAAATATTTGTACTTTTAATTAATTACATTAATGGCACAATCAATTATAGCCATTGATCAAACTCATCTAACGGTGTAAAGCGAGTTCTCGCAGTTCCCGCACTTAACAGGGTTCTGAAAATAAAGATACACTACATATATATATATATATATATATATATATATATATATATATATATATATATATATATTATATATATATATATATATATATATATATATATATATATATATATATATATATATATATATATATATATATTATTGGTTAAAATTGTAACTAAATGATTTTTCAGTATTTTAATTTTTCTATAAAAACTTTTTAAAAAAATGAGATGTTTTTCACTAAGCACACCCTAAAATTTTGTGAGGACAACAATTGACCGCATGGTTGACCACAACAACTGACTATAGGAGTTTCTTTTTTTCTTTTATTATTATTATTATTATTATTATAGGAAATATTATTATTATTATTATTATTATTATTATTATTATTATTATTATTATTTTATGAAATGTTTCTTTTAGTTGGTTATTTCTAGTACTATTGTTTCACATAACATATAAATCGGGATATTCTAACAACATGACCGGTGTCAACTATTGAAGGGATGTAGTCGAGCCGAGCTCAAGCTTGACAAGGCTTGAGCACGGCTCGAAAATTACAAAGTAGGCTTGATTGCTTGACGAGCTTATAAGCTTATATAAGCCATAAACGGCTTATGAATATGTTTGGCGAAGGGCTTATGAGGGTTTATAGGGGCTTGGGCTTTTGAAGTAAGTCAGCTTATAAAATAAGTCTTGCTTGTCACACAGACTTATGAAGGCTTATGGCTTATAAAATAAGTCACAAGCCTCCATAAGCCCAAGCTCACAGAAAGAGACTTATAAAGGCTTATCACTAGTTAAATTACTTAAATATCAAAAATATAATAAATTATCACATAAAAACTAAACTTAAAAATATAATGAATTATCACGTAAAAACTGAAAATATATATGAATTTAATTTAATGTATTTTTACGTGATTTTATTTCAACTCCAACTAATTCGTCAAACAACTTTACAAAAATACAAATTACACCTTGCGCAATATAACCAGCTCAAGCCCCACCTCAACCCATTCCACTAAGACTGTGTGTAGTGGGGCGTGAAAAGCCTCAACCAAGCCCTAAAAACGCTCTATAGCGCCCCTATACCCAAAATGACTAGACGCTAAAGCCCAAAAAAAAATCCTGGCGTTGCATTTACCACGCCCGCGCCCCATGCTTTGTTCGAAAAATATAACATCTTATTTTATAATTTGAGGCGCTAAAGCTCCTACTACCACTACACCACTTTTTCCACCAAGCCCTAACATGACCCACACTGTCACATGGCGCGCACCGGCCCATCCACTCTTACATACACATCTTTACATATATATGAGACAAGTTTCGACTTGCACATGATGCTGTACAAGTTGTACCCAACAGAGTGCTGACTGGATAATATGAGTCATATGCCCAGTCATCACCTTTTGTCCTACTTGGCAGCTCCACGTGGCAGCTACATTTCGTAGCTATATCAAAAAAATGAGTCACAAGTGGGATTCGAACCCGAGCATGTTGAGTAATTCCACATGCGCCCAACCAACAGAGCAACTTGCTCTTTTGGTTTAAACTCTACAAAACAATATTAACATCCTATCAATTCATCCACTTTCCAAAACACAAACATAAAACCATAATACGGATCTAATCAAAAAAACAAAAAACACATTCATTTCATCCACTCTTCACTCTCAGGTTAGGGTAAATCATATGAACAATTTTATAGATTTTTTTTTTCAATTATTTTCATTACATTTTTTATTTTGCAAAGTTTTATTTTGAAGTTATTAACAAATTCATCACAAATTATTTTCATTATAATTAGGAAGGTTTTTGGTTTTAATCAATAATGATAACCCCGTGATTCTCTCACTTTGACACCGGGATTAGTTGAAACTGAAATGCACATTCCATAACATTCAACAAAATTTAGAAAACATCCCATAAATATCCCGTAAATCACTATGATTGTTGTTTGTTTTGAAAATCGTATCAACAAAATCATGGACGATTTTCAAATATCAATATTACCCCGAAATCATAGTGATTTTGGCATTTCAAAACCCTACCTTCACAGTATAAATAACTCGCCTAATCAGTCTACCCATTCATTATCCTCATACCACATAATCAATAATAACTACGAAAATCAATTGCATCATGTTTAATAAGTTTTCAGGCAAAAGAAATGGTAACATGGGCTACCAAAAGTCACCAACTGGTCTAGGTAGCAGTTTCAAAAAAAATGGAGGTTTTGGAGGTACTGGAGGTTATGGAGGATTTGGAGGTTCAAAGGGTGCTGGATGTTCTGGTGGATCAGGAGGTTTGTCAGTCAAATGAATAACAATGTTTTATATTTTTTTAGAAATTATTGCAATTATATTGATTTTTTGCAGTTCTCTTCATACATGAACTTTATTTTGTTATTCATAAAATATGTTAATTTATGGTATTTATTTATTGTATATCAGGAAATGTAAAGGATAAAAAGATCACCCCTATCAAAGATGTGGATCCTATGTTGGATGACATATCTGTTCAAGCTAGGTGCATATCTGTATTTCATTCGCATAGGTTGAATGCTGCTCATGATCCATACAGCCTGGATCTTGTCTTGCAAGATGCCCAGGTATGATATCTTACATATTCTCTTATAACGACCAATAGTAGCTTATGTATATGACAAAAGTAAACTCTGTTCCATCAAGAACAGAGCATTTGACAATATATCCATCATTCAATTGCAAAAATTCACCATTATATAGCACCTATCATTTACCTAAATTATATTTAAGCTACAATATATTATTTTGTTTTCTATTTTGTTTCCATCTGTTTACTTTATAAAATGTATTGTTTTGCAGAATTCAAGGATACAGGTGTACATCAAAAAAGAATTTATGTTCCGCTTCGAACCTCTTTTTGAGGAAGGGAAGTGCTACATCATTTCCAATTTTGGAATAGCTGAGAATGGAGGCAAACTACCATTGTTGCCTCATAGGTATAAAATTAGTTTCTACAAAAATACCACTGTCACTCGAGTGGAACCTTTTGACAACAACACTCATGGGTTCATTTTTGAACCATTCAACCATTTGCACGATCCGGTGAATCACCAATATTATGATAATGATGCCGTTGGTATGTACTTTAATAATTATTTGATATCTATATTTTTATACTATTAATCATGTAACTTATATTGAACAAACATAATAAATTGAACAGATTTAATTGGTTCGGTGATCGGTATTGGGGACATTGTTCCTGTCATGTCCGCTGCAGGCAAAAAAATACGTCGTACAATTGTTGTTGAGAACGCTGAGTGAGTATTTTTAGACTAATTCTTTATTTATACATTTTAACCATGTGATGTTTATAAAGTCAATTTCATTAATATGTGATCTATTTCATTATACAGGGGTGAACCGTTGAACCTTACATTCTGGGATGCATGGGCGACCATGTGGGATCAGTATGCAAGCAAGCGAGATTCAATTGGACATTGTGTTGTTATACTTCAGCTTGGGAAGGTCAAGTATTGGGATGGTAATTGCAATGTTTTCATATTATTATTAATTTTATGATTTATTAAACACCAATTATTTACTTACTATATGTTATTTTATATTGTTCAATATACTTTTTCAGGGGATGCCGCCGTTCACAATGCCCTGTTTGGCACAAAGATATATATAAACCAGGACATACCTGAAATTGTGGAATTCAGAACAAGGTTTCTATGTGATTTGATTATATTGTTCAATATTACACTTCTTTATAAATTAACATGTTTAGTGACATTACTTATATATTTATTATTTGTATTTTGTATTTTAGGGTTCAACAGCGTGATGGCTATGATGCCAACTAGGTTAAGATTGAACTTTTCGCACCCGAACAGAAGTTGGTGACTGTTGCTGAGTTTTTTCACGGGAGTGTGAAAAAGATGATAGGTGGCATTCTTGATTGTGATCCGGTAAGTTTGTTACCATAAATCCCATAAAGTATGATAATGATAATTATCTTTTATTGCGATATTATTTTAAACGCATTATTATTTTTAAACTGTAGGATTCTCACTGTATAGTGTACGCAACAATTCATAGACTCCATAGGGAGCATGGCTGGGCTTATACAGCATGTAAACAGTGTAACAAAAGGGTTGACATTGTTGAGGGAAGGAATAAAAAGCCTGCATTTGTTTGTGAGGATCATGGCAGTGTGCAAGTTGCATCCAGGTAACAATCATAAAGTATTGATTTTCAAAAAATCTATATCATTCATTGAACTTAAGGTTAACTCATTTCCGTAATTTACAAACTATTTCATATATTTCATACACTCTGAATACAGGTTTAAGGTGATTGTAAGGCTAATTGATGAGACCGGCTCTGCGCCGGTGGTGTTCTTTAACAACAACTTTTGCAAGATTTCAGGCCATACTGCGTGGGCATTGATGGAACAACACGGAATGGACCCTGATGAGTACTGGCCACAAGAGTTGGATGCATTAGTTGGAAAAAAATTTCTATTTAAGATATACTTTTCCGAGTACAACGTTAACTACAACAATCACACCTACCGTTGTGATACGTTTTCGGAAAATGATGAGTTCATCAACCATTTTAAAAAAGACTTTTTTGAAGAAGAAATCACGGAAGATGTGCCTGATGAGGTAATCTTTTATATATATCATTTTAATTTATTTGAACAATTATAGATTTTTATCCCAATTTACAATTGAGTATACATCTTTGTTTATTAGGTTCCAACTCAGGAGTTCAACACACCTGCTACTCTTATCAAGAAGATAAGCATGGGTGATCCAAGTGTTAACCGTGTGTTGGATATGCAGTCACCTTCTGGAACATTGCAATCAGCTGGAAGTTCATCAGGTTCTGGTTCAAAGAAGAGCCGTGTGGTTGATTTGGAGTCACCTGATTTGGATTCATCAGGTAGTGCAGACAAAAAGAGACGTGTGGTTGTTGATCTTGATGATATTGACAGTGAACCCGAGGATGAAGCAGGCAAATACAATCAAGAGCTGGTTCAAGTCAAGATTGAACCTGAGGATTAAAATCTCATTCGACACTCCATGGTTTATCTTTTGTCTGCTTTATGTTTTCAATTAGTATTTGCAATAAACAAGGTTGTTTGTTTTAATAATTAATGAAGGATTACATGTATTTATCCTTCATGAAAGAATTGTTATTTTTGTGAAAGCCATGGAGATGGTATTTGTTAAACAATGTTTTCACTTTTTATCTTATTTGTTAAACAATGTTGATGCTGTTTCTCTTTTTATGGATTGGAATAATACTGAATACGATTTCATATTTATTTGTTGTTCTTCTATCAAAATTGTTTTGTTAAACTTCAAACTGATGATGATGATTAAAACAATAATATCATCCTATCATTTTATATCTTTTACATAATTAACATGATTTAAACAATAATAGCATCCTATCTTTTTATCCACTTTCAAAATATGATGAAATCTAACACAATCAATTATACGTAAATCACTCTTATTAATTGAAATACATAATTAAAAACGTAACAAACTTTCACATATAAACTCAAGTATATCCTTTACATAATTAGAATTATTTTGTGATTATATATACGACTCCTTGCTCATCTCAGAAACACAAAACATTTTTCAGAGTGTATGCAGCCATGGGTGATAGTATACCAAATAAACAAGATCAACTTAATCATGGAGATCCAAACGTTGGAATTTCGGCACCAAAAGGTATTTTATTTGTTATTCATAAGAATGAAATACATTTAATATGATATTTTTAATTTTCTATGATTGTATATGCATGTTTAAGTCTTATATGTTGATTTGTTAATATTTCCGGTATCCGGTTAAACATTAGTGGATTCGTCCAAAAGATTACCAGGAAGAAAGGCAACAAAAGTTCCAATGACAGAAAGTAAACAAGTTTTTAAATCTTTAACTTATAAAATACTAATCCAGTCATTTTTAATTTTCATCTTTTATTATACATTTATATTTATTTATTATTTGATTTGTTAGGTATGCGTAATGAGTTACTCAACTCCAAAAACAAAAGAGGGAGACCAAGACTACCATTGAAGGAAATTAGAATAAGTACGTTTTATAATTTGTTGGATAAAAATTAAATTTAAGTTGATTATCCAATAAGTGAATTTTGTTTCGTTATTTAAATTGCAGATCAAACTTCAGTCGATAACATTGATAATCAAACACATCAACATGCACTTCCGGTTCAAACGGTTGGACGACAGTTAGAAAAAAGCATTCAAACACGTAATTCAGTACTTAGTAATGGCCACATTGAAACAAGAGCTAAAGGTATTCAATTTATTGTTTACTTTTCATCATGAAGTATTTATAAATAATTTGAAATTACATTATAAGTAATTACTGTTTTTATACTCACTAAGTTATTTTGTATATTAGGAAAAAGAACATCTACACCATTATCTCCGGATTCAAGTCAACATCATAAAGTTGTTTGTTCTGTTTCTGCAACACCAATTGACTTATCAAAACGATGTACGAGTAAAACATACATTTCAACACCTACTTCATTTATAGTTTATTAAATATCTTATGAAAATTTTAGTTTGTGTTAGTTATATTCATACCATTTATTTTTTCATTAGGTACGCCACTTCAACATTGTGCGCCTCTCGGCTCATTACCTCCTAAATCTACAATACATAATCATCCAATTATGTATACTCAAAATACAAAGACTGTATCTAAAGGTATATATCCCAATGGGTTCTTTTAAACATAAACATGTTATAACACAATTTAATGTTTACGCATTCGTACTCAATACTTTTAGTTTTAATAAAAAATATGGAAATCTTTTTTGTATTAGGAAAAAGAACATGTACTCCATTATCCCCGGCATCAACTCAAGCTCATAAAGTTATTTGCGATGTTTCTGGAATGTCGATGGATTCAACAATTCGTCGTGGGGGACATTCGGTTTCAAGATGTAATTATCTTTTTTGCATTAATTTTATATGAAAATTATATCACATGTATATTAAATTTTTGACGATATTACTTACATCAGGTACACCCCATTCGAATGTTACGACTCTTGGCTCATTACCTCCATTGGTTAATGGTTCGGTTTGTGGTGTTGCAAATACCGACAAAACATCAAATGGTACTTACCTTATGATAATAATCATAAAATCACTCCATACATATCAAGATAAAATTATTTTCTATATCTACATTGCTTATATGCTAGAGATGTTAACAAAAACATTTATACGGAACAATAATGGTTCAAGGTTTCGCAACCATACTCCCGTCAAATTCAATTTAGGTATCATTTTAAATATTTTTATAGATTGTCATTATTTTTGGTTTTAAACTTTAAAACATCAAACGGATGTAATGGTACGTTATGTCTCAGGTTCAACAACTTCTAATCCGGATGATGCGTCACATTGCCAGACGTCTTTACATACAAATAACTCTCAGAAGCTTAAATCCAAAACGGTTACCAGGCAATCCGCACGTCGCATTAACTTCACTGATGCTCAGCAATAAGTTGATAAAACTGGACAAAGACACGCATTTGTTGGAATTTCCAAAGGTAAACAATACAAACTCCATAACTTTCAATAATATTACTCATTTGTAACGCTTCAAGTATGTAATTTTGTGTAATTAAATGCCATATAATCGATACTCATATATGCCAGATTACATTGATCATGGAGATCCAACATTTTCATGTGAATCATGTGGAGCACTGGTATGGCATGCCGAGGCTATCCGAGGTGCAACAAATACCAGTTCCAAATCGTATTCAATATGTTGCGGTAGAGGCAAGGTTAAGTTGGGTCAAGATGTTAAACAGCCACCTGAGTTGCTTAAAAAACTTATTACGAATCAACACCCTAAAAGTGCGTCATTCATAGATAATATCAGGCGTTATAACTCAATGTTTGCCTTCACTTCCATGGGTGCTAAACAAGACACTTCCGTTAATGTTGGACGTGGTCCGTATTGCTATCGAATACAAGGTGAGAATTACCATTTGGCAGGTACTCTTTTGCCTAAGCAAGGAAAGGAGCCAAAGTTTTCCCAACTTTATATATTCGATACTGAGAACGAGATTAAGAACAGAATGCAAGCTGTCAGGTGCAACTTTTATTACAACTATATTTTTTTTCTTTACATTAACACATACACTTTGTATTTTCATTAACAAAATGTACTTACCAAATACTATACAATTTTTTTTAACAGCAATGGACCTTCGACGTCTTCAAATACAAATGAGTTAGATCAGAAACTAACTACAGATATACGTGACATGCTTGATTCAATTAATCCGTTGGTCAAGGAGTTTCGTATGGCTGGTGAACGTATCAGGACAAAGGATGATCAAAGATTGAAGCTTAAGCTTATTGGTACAAGGACGCGAGATGGTAGAGACTATAATCTACCTACTGCATCCGAGGTGGCTGCGTTAATAGTTGGAGATTTTGACGAAACCAAAACAAAAGGGATATTATTCTACATAGACAAGATGGCGATCTTAAGCGGATCAGTGAACTACATCCCTCCTATCTCGCAATGCAATACCCTTTGATTTTTCCTTATGCCGAGGATGGTTACCGCACTAATATATTCCATTTCGGCATAACGGACTATGATGAAAAAAACAAAGGAACACGTGTTACAATGAAAGAGTGGTTTGCTTATCGCATACAGGAAAGGCCAAACGAATTCTCTATGATGCTAAACGGAAGACGTCTATTTCAGCAATTTATTGTAGATGGTTACACAATGATTGAGTCTGAAAGGATGTCATTTAATAAAAAGAATAATAAGGAACTTAGAAGTGAAACGTACGCTAAGCTTGCAAAACTTGCAGAGAATCCTGATTCCGGGGTTAAATTGCGTGGCAGAAAAGTGGTGTTGCCATCATCATTTACCGGGAGTCCCAGGTATATGATGCAGAACTATTTAGATGCAATGACTATTTGCAAGTTTTATGGCTATCCAGACTTATTCATAACCTTTACATGCAACCCTAATTGGCCTGAGATCAATCGTTTTATGGCTAAGAGAGGTTTGAAATCTGAGGACAGACCGGATGTAATTACACGCGTATTCAAAATTAAGCTGGACTGTCTTATGCATGATTTAAAGGATCGACGGACGTTTGGACGTGTTAAAGGAGGTAACTTCAGTATACATCTTGATCATCTTTACTTTATGTCTCACATATTATACTTTATTATCTTATTGATTAATTACATAATGTATTTTTTAACGTTGCAGCTGTTTACACGATTGAGTTTCAAAAGAGAGGACTACCGCACGCTCACATCTTACTATGGCTTAAACCGGAAGATAAGATAACCACAACAGCAAATATCGATAAGTATATATCAGCGGAAATACCAAATAAGGATGAGGACCCTGACTTGTATCAGATTGTTACGGATCACATGATGCATGGCCCATGTGGTGTTGATAATCCAAGCTGCCCTTGCACTGTTGATTTCAAATGTACCAAGAGCTTTCCTAAGCAATTTAACGAAACGACAGTCATTGATGACACTGGTTATGCAATATATAAGAGAAGAAATGACGGAAATACTATCAATAAAGGTGGAAAAGATTTGCATAACGGTTTCGTTGTTCCTTACAACCCAGGCTTGCTTAAGCGGTACCAATCACATATCAATGTGGAATGGTGCAACCAGTTTGGGTCAATCAAGTATTTGTTCAAGTATATCAACAAAGGTCCTGACAGGGTTACTGCTGCTATAGATGGCGAAGAAATTGATGAAATTAAGGATTTCTATGATTGTAGATATCTTTCGGCTTGTGAAGCAGCTTGGCGTATTTATGGATTTGACATTCACTATAGGACTCCAAGTGTTGAACGTTTGCCATTTCATTTGAAGAATGAACAACCCGTCTTATTTGATGAAAGTGATAGCATTGATTACACACTTGAAAAATCATCAGTTAACGAGACCAAGTTTCTACAGTGGATGGAATTAAACAAGACTGATACATTTGCACAAACATTGCTATATGTTGAGATTCCTAAATTCTATGTGTGGAATGCGAAAAATAGAATTTGGACTCTAAGACAAAGAGGTGAGAGTTTAGGCAGGATTCATCACGTCCCGCCTTCTTGGGGTGAATATTTTTACTTACGTGTATTGCTAAACAAGGTGAGAGGTGCGCGTAGTTTTGAAGAGATCAGAACATATGATGATGTGGAGTATCCAACATATAGAGATGCATGTTATGCTCGCGGTCTTTTGCAAGATGACAAGGAGTACATTGATGGGCTTTTGGAAGCGAGTCAATGGGGAATGGGCGATTATTTGAGATCTTTCTTTGTCATGCTACTCATGACAGATAGTATGTCTCGGCCGGAGGTCGTATGGGAAAAAACTTGGCATGTTTTGGCTGCGGACGTGGAGAATGTTGAGCGCATAAAGCACAATAATCCTGGTATGTTATATTAATTTATACCACCTTATATACTTCACATAAACATATGCATATAACACCTGATATTTATATAAGCAAATGCATAACATATAACACATTTGTGTTCAACCTGACATAATGGACTTTTTAATTGCAACTACATATAGAACAGTTACTTGCTAATTATAACCATGGTGGACCAGCGAAAGCCAATTGCATAAGCCTCAATAGATGCTCACTTATATACTTGTAGTAGACCTGATATATGCAGCATACTTTTGATTAACTCACAATGCCAAACACCCTCATAACTATTTTAAAGGCCGTCATGCAATACCAAACTTAACCAAAACTGATTAGATTGACAACCCATACAAGACTTGACATCAGAACATGTAACGCACAACTTAATGCAGCTCAAACACAAATATCTCAACACTTGCAGCCCACAAATAAATTAAGTTATTATTTTACTACGTATTAGATCAGTACCATAATCCTAACATGCTTTTTAATTTAATTTGCTCCAGCTTAATGCTTAATTGCTCCAACTGAATTCAATTAAATTAACTTTTTTGTATAGAATATTTTTAATTGCTCCAACTGAATTCTCATGTCTCAAGCACACTCCCGTGATCCTCACCTGCATTTTAATTAAGTTATTATATTATTAGATCAGTAACATGCTCAATTGACAACTTATATACTCTTGACATTACAACTAAAAGTTCAAAAGCAATTTTACCCTTGCAAGTTTAAAAGAGTAGATAATAAGTAGATGCATAACATATAACACATTTGTATATTAACTTTTAGTAATTTAACATTGCAGAGTTGCAGCTTTCAGACACTCAGAAATACAATATATGTCTAACTTATATTGAACACATGCTACTGTGTAACAATAAGAGTTTAAAGTCTTTCTTGAAAATGCCATATCCGAATAACGAATATACGATGGAAGGTTATAACAGGTTGATATATGACGAGACAACGTACAATAAAGATGAATTAAAAGAGCAACACAAGACATTGTACGGTAGCTTGACATCGGAACAAAAGGGTATTTATTCAACTGTTATGGACGCGGTTGACAAAAACAAAGGTGGAATGTTTTTTGTATATGGATACGGTGGCACGGGGAAGACATACCTTTACAAAACTATGTCTGCTTTTTTACGTTCAAAAGGTGATATAGTATTAAATGTGGCGTCAAGCGGTATTGCAGCTCTTTTGTTGGAAGGCGGAAGGACAGCACATTCTCGGTTTGCAATACCAATTAATATACTCGAAGATTCAATGTGCAACATAGCTGGTGACAGTGACCTTGCTGATTTGATACGCCAGGCAAAGCTCATAATATGGGATGAGGCTCCTATGATACAGTCATATTGCTATGAAGCACTTGATAGGACATTGCGAGACATTTGCAGATCAGACCAAGGAGAACCATCTAAACATGTTTTTGGCGGAAAAGTTGTTTTGTTTGGTGGTGATTTTAGACAGATTCTTCCAGTCATTCCTAATGCCAGCCGTAATCAAGTCGTACATGCAACAGTTAACTCATCTTATCTTTGGGAACACTGCAAAGTAATGAGGTTGACAGTGAACATGCGATTGAGCTCTGGATCTACTGAATCTGAAAAAAAGGAAATACAAGAATTTGCGGATTGGATTTTAGACATTGGTAATGGAAAAATTGGTGGGAAGAATGAAGATCATGCGACAGTTGTATTTCCAGATGCAATGTTGATTCCAGAGTCTGATGATCATGTTGGATCAATTATAGGTGAAACATACCCAAATCTGCTCCAAAACCTATGGAACCCTCACTTCTTTCAAGAAAGGGCCATTCTTGCACCAACTCATGAAATGGTTGATAGGATTAATGACCGGATGCTAGATTTACTGGAAGGAGACGAGACGATTTACGAATCATCAGATTCTGTTGCTTTGGACGATGCAGATACCAATTTTGATGACTCTATATACACGACAGATTTCCTTAACGGTATAAGGATGTCCGGTCTTCCGCATCATGCAATAAAGCTAAAGGTTGGTACTCCGGTAATGTTAATGCGAAACATTGATCAAAAAGCAAGATTGTGCAATGGAACAAGGCTTCAAGTACAACGTCTGGGAGTCAATGTAATTGAAGCAAAGATTATATCTGGTGGCCAAATTGGTAAGATTTGCGCTATTCCACGTATGATTATTAGCCCTTCAGAGACTAAGATGCCGTTCAAATTGAATAGAAGGCAGTTTCCAATTCAAGTTTGTTTTGGTATGACGATTAATAAAAGCCAAGGACAGACTTTGTCACAGGTTGGTTTGTTTTTGCCGAAGCCTGTATTCTCACACGGTCAACTGTACGTCGCTATGTCAAGAGTCAAGAGCAAGCGAGGATTGAAGGTTCTATGTTTAGATAAAGACGACAACTATTGCAACTACACTTCAAATGTCGTATATAAAGAAGTCTTAGGTCGGATTTGAGTAACCATTAATTTATTGTACATTAAACGTATGCATTGTTACTTATGAAACCGACATGTTCTCTAAACAATTTTATATTTTTTTTATTATGTTTTGCGCTTATGAATGTTTATTTTC
This sequence comes from Artemisia tridentata subsp. tridentata, assembly GCA_021014915.2. NCBI lineage: Eukaryota > Viridiplantae > Streptophyta > Magnoliopsida > Asterales > Asteraceae > Artemisia > Artemisia tridentata. Next base: position 23,458,548 of record CP139507.1, on the reverse strand, counting down.
TTCCTGTTAATATTATCTATGTTATTATTAACTGTTTGCCAATTTCAACAACTGATTAATACATTCATATTACATAATTCAATAAGAACATGATCATTATACTTTATCTTTAAACATGAGCATAAAATGTCATAAAATAAGATATTCGTCTACTAACCAACATTATATAACATAGTCAAGGATGATTCATTACAAACCAAAATTAGCAAACAAGTATTCTGTTGCTTTAACCTTTCAGTGATAATCCTAATTAACGACTTAATAATATAAGTTCATAGTCCTAAACATAACATACTTTAAACGTCCTATTAACGATACGAGTTTCCATTACATAAACAAACTAACAAACGTGGAATGTTGCAATTTTAATTTCTTCCCTTCGACCACCTCCACATTTGTGTTCATCAACTTTATTCGCATCATTTTTGGCTGCTTGAACCCACACATATTTCCAAACTTCCTCCGGTTTCCAGTTAGCTTCACATGGTTTATTTTCTTCCTCTTAACATTATCTATATTATTATGAAGCGAACCCGCCCATCGGGCGGGTTATGAAGCTAGTACATTATGTAAGACAAGTATAAGCCAACTTATAAGCTTAGCCAAACACGCCCTTAAACACTTTAAAAACAAGTTCTGATTCATTATATACCTCGACTTTTTTTTTTAACCCCTCACCCCCACTCTCTCGAGCCACCAACACCATCACTGTTGTCATCGTCGGAAAATTTACTACATTTAATGGTTTCACTCTTGTTTAAGCAAACAAATCAATTCAGTCGTGATTAGTTCAGTTTTGGTAAAATTTGTTTCCTATCTTGTTATATAAATTTATTTTTTTATATGCAGCTCAAGTGTTTGATAAAATGTATCAATCAAATTTATCTGTTGCAACTTACAATATTTCAATCACAACTATTTTCTCTTTTGTAGGGTTAAGTAGATTGTGTGTTTTGGTTAGATGGCATTAGAAGAAGATCGTATAAGTTCATTACCAGATTGCCTACTTATTGAAATCTTGTCTCGTTTAGATGACACAAAATATGCCATTAGAACAGGCGCTCTTTCCAAAAGATGGCACCATCTCTGGCCTCAGCTTTCTAATCTTTCTTTTACCTATTTTACTGAAACTTGTCGTAACATCCCCCAATTCTATTCATCCCTTGAAAGAATCTTACAAACTCAGACTCAAGTCAACAAGCTCAAACTGCATGCCTATTACCACAGCCAGTTTAATGTCAGCGACTGTATTCGTAATGTGCAAGAAAGAACTACTCTAGTACTTTACTACTTTGTGAAATACTTTTACTTCAAAACTTAAGTACTCGTATTACTGTTTGTTTAGTACTACTAGTTTAGGCTGGTTTAACATGACCAATTTACGAGTTCTTTCTTCTCATAGCCCAGTTTTTAAAAATGTTATAGTTTTGATAAAATAATCACATTAAATGGTAAGCATTTTGATATAATTTGTATGATATTTAATATGTTTAGTTTTTATTTTTTGTCTATAATAATTGGAGAACATTTTTTGTTGCATTTATACAAACTCGAGTACCTGACCCGACCGAATTAGTTTAGCGCTACACGAAAAACCTTCTTATTGTTCGATGCCCCCTGTGGTCGCATTTCCTGGCTTCGCCATTGGAGGAGAGCTACCGACGCCGTGCAGAAAGAACTAGGTGTCATCAAGGTCAAACTTGATGACGTCATTGAAAAGATGGTGGAGCTTGAGGTGAATGATGGGGCTGACGTCACCCCTAAGAAGAAAAAGTGGAAGAACAGGAGCCCGAAGAAGAAGTTGTCAATGTCTGCTGTTCAGAGAAAGGTGAAAGTGGCTCTCAAGTCACTCAAGAAGGAGAAGGCAAAAAAGGGGTTTTCTGGTGACGATGACGTGGTCAAGAAGTCAAAGTCAAACCGCAGCAAAAGGTTCTAGGAGGTTTGTTGGTCGTTTTATCTGATAAGTTTGGTTTATGGATTTTAGTTTCCAGATGTGATGTTTTGAGGATTTAGTTTGTTCATTATGATGATGATGTTATAGAGTCTATCAGATTTTGTTATGAGTTTTTTCTTCAATGTGTGCTTATTCTGTTTTGTTGGTTCAATTAGGAATTAATGAAAGTTTATGCTGTTAGGTCAAAATCCGATAAACTCCATAACATCATCATCATAATGAACAAACTAAATCCTCAAAACATCACATCTGGAAACTAAAATCCATAAACCAAACTTATCAGATAAAACGACCAACAAACCTCCTAGAACCTTTTGCTGCGGTTCGAATTTAACTTCTTGACCACGTCATCGTCACCAGAAAACCCCTTTTTTGCCTTCTCCTTCTTGAGTGACTTGAGAGCCACTTTCACCTTTCTTTGAACAGCAGACCTTGACAACTTCTTCTTCGGGCTCCTGTTCTTCCACTTTTTCTTCTTAGGGGTGACGTCAGCCCCATCATTCACCTCAAGCTCCACCATCTTTTCAATGAAGTCATCAAGTTTGACCTTGATGACGCCTAGTTCTTTCTGCACGGCGTCGGTGGCTCTCCTGCAGTGGCGGAGCCAGGAAATGCGACCACAGGGGGCATCGAACAATAAGAAGGTTTTTCGTGTAGCGCTAAACTAATCGGGTCGGGTCAGGTACTCGAGTTTGTATAAATGCAACAAAAAATGTTCTCCAATTATTATAGACAAAAAATAAAAACTAAACATATTAATTATCATACAAATTATATCAAAATGCTTACCATTTAATGTGATTATTTTATCAAAACTATAACATTTTTAAAAACTGGGCTATGAGATGAAAGAACTCGTAAATAGGTCATGTTAGAAGAAAGAGAGATAAAAAATATTATATTAAATTAACTTTGTAAATAAAACAAATTATATTAAATTAGATAAGTTCTTTCTTCAGGCTCGTACCGGATACGATGAGTTTGTTTTACCTGACTTTTTTTTCACCTGTTCAAGTTTTATCCGTGTTAGCTTGTGTGGGTGCATATTTGACCCACACGATATCATTAGTTGGGAAAACCTTAGGACTTTGCATATTAACGCCTTTTTAGACGACGATATGATTGAGAATATTTTATCCGGATGTCCTCTTTTGGAAACTTTGGAGTTGGATCATTGCTGTGGTTTTGAGCAGATTGATATTATTACTAACAAGAGTGTTAAGAACTTGGGGTTCTTTGAATACCGTTCGGACGTTTATTGTATGAATATCATCCAAATCAATGCTCCTTATATTTTGTCACTAGCAATCAAAGGGAAATTGATGTTGAAGGATCTTATGCTGCTAAATGTGTCTTCACTAATTAACGTTGAACTAAATTATTCCAAGAAGAGATATCGGCCCGTGGACATACATGAAGAGCAGGAAAGGAATGAAGAGATGCTTAAAGGACATCTACTTAGCCTTGCCCATGCCAAGGAGGTTAAAATTGGGAAATTATGTTTAGAGGTACATACAACTTTCTTTTTTTACTTTGGGAATTTGTGGTTGTTTGGATATGTCACTTGTATGAATCACAACAATTCCATTTTCATTTTGACTTGATAACAATCAGTTCTCATTTTATGTTATCTTTTTGTTGGCAGACTCTCGCTCGTTTAAAAGCTAAAGGTTTTGTAATTCCATCGAATTTGAAGGTTCTTGGTGAGATTGCTTCAGGTTGAAGCGTAGACCGGAAAGAGCTAATACTTGATCATGGTCGTAAAGGTGATGAAATTAGTTGATTGATGGCACTTTAGTTCTTCTTTAGGCTAGACAACATTCTGAATGCGTTTAAATTAGTTACTCTATAGTGACTTTGATTCTGCAGACTCTAAACAATGCTTGTATTAACTGTACAAACCTAGTTATTGGCACGCCATTATGAATCCTAGTCACAAGCTTATTAACCTTTGGTGCTAAAGTTGTTTAGTGCTATATCTTATCTTCCATCTTAAGTTTTTGCTTATCAAGTCTGCTCCTGCTAGGCAATCATGTTGACAGATTTGATTGTGCTTATGTTTATCTTTTCTATGATGCTGGTTTATCATATGTCATATGCTCGTGTTAGCTTTGTTAAGCTTGATTGCGGTCATGTACTTGAAGGATTGATTGTGGTCGTGTACTTGAAGATGAAAGTACTCTCTTGAACATATTAATATAGGGTCAGATTAAGTCGCACCTTGTACCTTTTTTAACATACAAGTATAGGTTAGTGTGTGATGTTCGGTTGTGAACCTTCTTATTTCTTCACTCACGGATCTTGGGTTTTAGTAGTGTGTTGGGTCACTTAAGATGTAACTGTTGACATTTTACTTTCATTGTCAAACTTAATGGCATTGAAATCCCACATTTCTATAATTTGTAGCTCTACATTCTCGACGTCTTTTTGCATAAAAGGTATAGTGCTTATACGTTTTAAAGTGGTTACATTTTTGTATAAAAAGCGACTAAGTTTTGACTAATATGTAATGCAAAAAAATAGTTAGTTTGACTCTTAAAAGTCATTGATAAGGAAGAGGAGTAAATCAGAAGTTATCACTACACCCTCTTGACTTACCATTTTGGTAGTTTTGTCCATTCTATGTTGAGGGTCCATTTGCCCTCTTGACTTGCCATTATGGTAGTTTTGTCCATTCTATGTTCAGGGTCCATTTGCTAATGTTTACTAGTTGCTCCTCAAACACATGTGTAATAGTTCTGAAACTTTGTCAAGAGCGTTCTAGTGATTAATTATGCTCAATGTCAGCCTTCTGGTTTAGCATACATGGTCAACTTGTGTCAACAAGGTTAGTAATGTGGCCAAATAGTCTGGTTGGACGAGTTAGGTAATTGGTTAATATTCATGTCGATTTTAGTTTTCTAGGTGATATTTGAATCAGTCTTTGTGATACAATGCTGCTGCAGCAGCGTGTTGTGCAGTGTTCTTCTGTCATCCAAGCTTAGAAATGTCATCGCAGCAATTGGCAAAATAGACCAACCTTGGCTGCAATGCATTAACCCGCTGGTTATATAATTTAGCCTTCTGACGCAATGCTTTAGCTCTCCCTTCACATGCTTTAGCCCGCTGCAGATATTCATCAGCCAACGTACCCAATGCATCAGCCCGGCACCATGAACCACCCTGCTGTTCCAATGCCTTCATCCTGTCCAATATGTCAGTCCAACGTTTCATTGCCTCATTCTTTCGCCCTAAAACCCCAACCAACCGTTTCTTAGCATCACACCGCTTTTTCAATGCAAAATTCCGCCGTGCAGTTTCAAACTTATGGAATGCGATCATTCCAAGGTTGCTCAAGAGAAAGCATCTGGTGGATGTCTGGATGAAATTTTAATAGTTTATTATAAAACCAAAAGTGGAGTTATTTGCATCATCTCAAATACCACACGTAAATTAGTTGAAATGCATGGTTCTAATATGCAAAGTGGATTTTAGGGGTTCTGGTAAGATGATATCTATTACTATTAAAGATCAGTAGATGTCAAGGGGTGTTCGGAATTTTAGTTAGCGTTTACTTTTTGGTTATTTATATATTTTACTTTTGACCAAAGAAGTTGCAACATGCGAAGTGTTATTAGTTGTGTTGGTTTGTTCTTACGAATCAAAGCTCATCATGTCTCTTTCCTATATTCTCTTTGGAGCAGCTTGGTGCTATGTTGGATGCAGCTAAGTTGATTGCTACGCCACATAAAAATGGGAAGATTGAATTGATATTTATGTAGATGAGGAAATTGGTTGTAATTAATCGTATGGTATTCGTAGTTTTTTTAATATAAGATGTGAATCGACTACCCTTTTTATGGATCTGATATAATCTGGGAGTCTCATGTATTTAAGCTGTCCAGGTGTGGTGATGTATATGGTAACAAATTGATGATGTATGTCTAGATACTTGACCAGCAGAGGCATATATATTTGTTTCTCCTCCGGTGCACACGGTAAGCTTGGCCCTTCTTGACAAATTGGATAGGTTATTAGTAAAAAAAAAAAAAAAAAAAAAAAAGGGTAAAAAAAAGGGGGGGAAAAATTCTGGTGGTGGTTGTTTCGTGGCGAGTTTGATGATGAAAGTGGGGGTTTGAAAAAGATATGATTTATGTGGAAGGTGAAAAGTGTTTATGTTTGGTTTTGATTTTTTCAAAGTTAGAAAAATCGCGAATCGATAGTCGGACGGTTATTATAATCTTTTGTAGCTTGTAATCGGTCTAGGCATAATTACTTGGTGAATAATTAGATTGGAATTTTTGGAAAGTTTTGAGTATTTTCGGCGAGTTTAGCGTACTCCCGACAAAATTTTTATTAAAAAAAATCTTGTTGATATAAAATCGACTATAAAGTGATTAAAATTAGTTTATAGCGAGTTTTAGGTATTTTCAGCAAGATTTGCAAGTTTCCAACAAGTTTGACCATCGTTGACATTCGTTGGCCGCCAATGACCATGGCTGGCCGATTTGTTTGACCGATTTACACAAATCGAAAAGGTTAGTGACCTAGTTGCGACTAGATGGTAATTAATCGGCCTTGTATGTTTTTTTTGGCAACACTAGGGGTGCGTTTAGTTGGAGGAAAACACATTTGTTTTCCACAAAATGTTTTGTAAAAAACAAGAAAAACAAAGATCACGTTCAAATTAGCGTTTTCCAACAAAACGTTTTTCAAAACACAAAATTTCTATTTCCAACTCTAATAAAGAAACCACAAAACATTTTTTTTTGTTTCCCATTTTCCTATTTCTATTCTATTTCCCTTAAAACATAATCAGACACTCCAGCCTACCCTAACGCCAAACACCACCCTCCCACAGCCCACTTCAGCATCACCACCCTCACCAGCGTCGTTCCAACTGTTTTTTACGTTTTCGTCCGATTCTTTACGTTTTCGTCTGATTTTTTACGTTTTCGTCTGATTCTTTACGTTTTCATCCGATTCTTTACGTTTTCGTCCGATTTTTTACGTTTTCATCCCACTTTTTACGTTTTCGTCCGATTTTTACGTTTTCGTCCTATTCTTACCGTTTTCGTCTGTTTTTTTAGGTTTTCGTCTGAATTTTTACATTTTCATCCGATTCTTTACGCTTTCGTCCGATTCTTTACGTTTTCGTCCGACTCTTTACCTCTTCGTCCGACTTTTTACCTTTTCGTCAGATTCTTTACGTTTTCGTCTGTTTTTTTACGTTTTCGTCTGATTTTCGGTTTTCGTTTGATTTTTTACGTTTTCGTCCGATTTTTTACGTTTTCGTCCGATTCCTTACGTTTTCGTCCGGTTTTTTACGTTTTCGTCCGAATTTTTACATTTTCGTCCGATTCTTTAAGTTTTCTTCCGATTCTTTACGTTTTCATCCCATTCTTAACGTTTTCATCCGACTTTTTACGTTTTCGTCAGATTCTTTACGTTTTCGTCTGTTTTTTTATGTTTTCGTCTAAATTTTTACGTTTTCGTCCGATTCTTTACGTTTTCGTCCGATTCTTTATGTTTTCGTCCGATTCTTTAAGTTTTCATCCGATTCTTTACGTTTTCGTCTGATTTTTTACATTTTCGTCTGATTCTTTACGTTTTAGTCCGAATCTTTATGTTTTCGTGAGATTCTTTACGTTTTCATATGTTTTTTTACGTTTTCGTCTGAATTTTTACGTTTTTGTCCTATTCATTACGTTTTCGTCCAATTCTTTACGTTTTTGTCCGATTTTTTAAGTTTTAGTCCGATTCTTTAGGTTTTTGTCCAACTTTTTACGTTTTTGTCAGATTCTGTACGTTTTCGTCTGTTTTTTTATGTTTTCGTCCGATTCTTTACGTTTTCATCAGATTCTTTATGTTTTCGTCCGATTTTGTACGTTTTCGTCCGATTCTTTACGTTTTCGTCTGATTCTAAACGTAAAGTATCAGACGAAAACATAAAGAATCGGACAAAAACCTAAAGAAACCTACGAAAACGTAAAGAATCGGACGAAAACATAAAAAAAGAGAAGAAAACGTAAAAAAGCCTACGAAAACGTAAAAACGACGAAAACGTAAAAAAATAGACGAAGACATAAAAATTCTGACGAAAACGTAAAAATTCGGACAAAAACGTAAAGAATCAAACGAAAACGTAAAAATTCGGACGAAAACTTAAAAATTCAGGCGAAAACGTAAAGAATCGGACAAAAACGTAAAGAATCGGACGAAAACGTAAAAATTCAGACGAAAATGTAAAAAAAAATGACGAAAACCTAAAAAAACAGACGAAAACGTAAAAAAAAACCCTCCAAAAACGTAAAAATGGAAGAAAACGTAAAAAACAGATGAAAACTTAAAGTATCGGACGAAAACATAAAGAATCGGACGAAAACATAAAGAATAGGCGAAAACGTAAAAAATGATAAAAACTTAAAAAAAACCTACGAAAACGTAAAAAATCGGATAAAAACATAAAAAACATACGAAAACGTAAAGTATCGGACGAAAATCTAAAGAATCGGACGAAAACGTAAAAAAATAGGCGAAAACATAAAAATTCGAACGAAAACGTAAAAATTCGGACGAAAACGTAAAAATTCGGACGAAAATGTAAAGAATCGGACGAAAACGTAAAGAATCGGACGAAAACGTAAAAATTCGGACGAAAACGTAAAAATTCGGACGAAAACGTAAAGAATCGGACGAAAACGTAATGAATCGGACGAAAACATAAAAAATCGGACGAAAACGTAAAAAATCTGACCAAAACCTAAAAAAAGGGACGAAAACGTAAAAATTCGGACGAAAACGTAAAAAATTCGGATGAAAACGTAAAGAATCGGACGAAAATGTAGAACACGAAAAAGTAAAAATTCGGACGAAAACGTAAAGAATCGGACGAAAACGTAATGAATCGGACGAAAACGTAAAAAATCTGACGAAAACCTAAAAAACGGACGAAAACGTAAAAAAAACCACCAAAACCGTAAAAAACGGAAGATAACGTAAAAAAACAGACGAAAATGTAATAAAACGAACGAAAATTTAAAAAAGCGGACAAAAACGTAACCTAGATTTTTGTGTGTTTTGTTTTTTGATTTTTGTAAAAATATAGTTTATATGTGTAACAATTTCACATTATTAAACAAGGGCATTTTAGTTATTTCAAGTAAAATTAATGTTAACTAACCCATAACAATGTTTCATTTTAGGACTGGATCCAATATTTTTAAAACTGTTGTACTCAATGTGGAAAAGCCGACAAACCACAAAGACAAATTATAGTTAACTTTAATATTAATAGTAACAACATATAAGTTGGGTTTTTTTCTAAAAGCTAAAGATAAGATTTTGATGACGTATGTATATTTAGGGGTGTTCATTGGTTCGGTTATTGGGTAGTTTGGTTTATCCGGTTCGGTTAGTTTCGTTAATTTTTTTTTTCTTTTGGGTACAACCGAAAAACGGACCGAACCAAATTCAAATTGGGTTAAATTCGAACCGAACAACCGAAAGCCAAACAGAATAACCAGAATTACAAAATTTTAATAATTTATTTATTTAATTATATATATTTTCTATTAAAAAAATTAAGCTTAAAAAAGTTCGCCTATGTTACTAAAGTTTCAAAAATGTCATCTAAGTTACTCAACTTGAGAAAAAGTTCGTCTATGGTTTTAACCTGTAACGGGCTTGGTCCTTTGACCACTAAAACTATAGTTTGATTGTTAATTTTACCATGTGACATGCTATAAAGGAGTAAATATGTTAGTGTTACCCTTACTACAGGAATATCATCATTCTCACCGGATTTTTACCGTTCAACATGAGAAACCGAGCATCTGTCCATCACCACCCGACTTATACCCATTTCACACATGATACTCTAATAGGTTTATAATTTATTTGAAAGTTAACAGTTACAATTGTATTTATTACATAGTACTTTTTATTAGTGTTATATTTACAAAATTGACACCTATATCGTTATATCATTTTTTTGTCCCGCAAGGTTTCTATTTAGGCTTGACTAAGGGAAGTTATTTTTTGACTCTTAATTTGATAATTGGAATGATTTATTTCAAATATAGCTCTCTCATTAATCCAATTTTAATTGATTGAACCATTTTTTTTTTCAATCCCTTATTTTATAAGAGAATTTTGGAAAAATGAGATCAGTGTTTTTTAGTGTATTTTCTAATACTATGTTCGTTTCCATGTTTATAGATTTGAAGCATAATACAAGAACAAATTCAATTACTAATCCATAACAACAATATTACACAATCTCGCTAGAATGAGGTATAAGAAAGGTAAGATATACATATTATTAACATGAATCTGAATATAACCGAACTTGAACGAAACTAGCCTGTACTCGACCCCTCAATAGGTTCAAATTCCGGAATGTGTGTGTTTTCTATTACCTTCCTCGACCCTGATTGACCGAAATGGTATCATGCTATTTTTTAGGAGTGTCGGGTTGCGGGTCACAAGTTTATAATAAAATCCCGAATCAACTTTCTGTTGTTGGGCGGAACTATAATTTTCAAGAGTTTAGGGCAAAATGGAAACTTTATTCGACACTGCTACTAATATTGAGCAACATTATATTTCAAGAGTCCTTTTTTAACTTTCATCATAGATTATGCTAAACTATCGAAACAAATCCTATTAGTAGACAAGTTCAAATCCTAGGAAGGACATTTATGCTAAATTTGTGTGTACAATCCATTCAATATTGGTCACATGTCTTCGTATTTTTACCTTAACATGAATGCAAACCTGATTTTTAGGATATACAAACAGCCAATCATGTACATAAATTAGTTTAGTTTACTAAACATTATTCGTATTTAGTACTGGTAACTAAATAAATTATATTATGCCGTTTTCACGTTTTTCAATATTCAAGGTTCTTTTGGTTTGCAATTAGGAATCACTATTGGTATAGGTTTGATAGTATGCGGTAATTAGAATGGGAATAGATTTTTAAACCCATCATTATTTGTGGGTTTGAATCCCAATCTCAAAATCCATATTTCTTAGTCAAACATCCTCAATAGTTATTTTTAACATTCCCATTTGCATTCCCATACCTCATTCCAAAACCCATGAACCAAACGCACCCTCAATAGTTATTTTTTAGGGCGATAACAGTCAAAAGTCAAAACATTTAACTGGCTATACTAGTAATTATTTTGAAGACACTTAGGGGAGTTTGGCTAAGCTTATATGATGGACTTATTAGCTTATTAATGTTGAAACTAAAAAAGGAAATGTTGAAATATATGTGTCAAAAGGAAACTATTAATACACATTGAAAACCGGGTTGACCAGAGACTCTTCAAATCCGGCGGGTTGACTCGATTTAACCATTTTTCGACCCAACCCGGAGGGTTGACCCTATTTAAATTGACCCGTTTTTCGACCGGAACGGTTCAACCAGTTAAACCACCCGGGTCGACTCGGGTTTCAAAACATTATGTTTAATTCCCAAATATTCAAACTTTTATTATTTTTCGTTTATAACCCATACACTATTTTTTATCACTATCGCTATAAAATTACGTTACTATGCATGGGTACTCGTAGCATAAACCCAATTAATAAACTTAGCCAAACACCCCGCTTAAATTGGATTGGATTAGCTGGAGCCCAAGTGGGGAGAACATAGGCCTAAAAACAAACATCGGAATCACAATTTAAACTAAAAAAAAAAAAAAAAAAAAAAAAAAAAAAAAAAAAAAAAACTCTATTCAGGTCAGGTACTGTTCCTTATTAGTTTGTTCTAAAGATCTGCTATATTTATTGTTAACTTGTGCTTATACTAGTAGATTGGAATATTGGTTATATATGTTTATGAAATACTTATGTGATTGCCCTTAAGTGGTTATGCTTTTGTTGGGTTTGCAAGGTTCAACATATTAATCGGATAATTAGTCGAATAATACGTTTTGGGCAACTCAATCTGATTATAACTATTTCGATCTCTTGTAGGGCGGAATGTTACTTTTGGCATTAGGAGAAGATAGAATAAGTTCATTACCAGATTGCCTACTGCTTGAAATCCTGTCTCGTTTATCTGACACAAAGTACGCAATAAGAACAGGTGCTCTTTCCAAAAGATGGCACCATCTTTGGCCTCAACTTTCTAATCTTTCTTTTACCCATGAAAGTGCGCGTAATGTCCCCGAATTCTATTCATACCTAGGAAGAATCTTAACAAGTTAGACCCATCAAGTCAACAAGCTCAAACTGCAAGCCTTTTACAACGACCATACTGAAGTTAGCAATTGTATTCGTAGTGCTATTAGTCGTAATGTCCAAGAGGTTGATTTTAATATGACTTACCAGTGGTGTCTTTATTCTTCTGGTATATACGATGGGTTTGTTTTACCTGACTTTTGTTTCACCTGTTCAAGTTTTATCCGTATTAGCTTGTGTGGGTGCAAATTTGAACAAGCGGGTGTCATTAGTTGGGAAAACCTTAGGACTTTGCATCTTGAAGGAGCGGAAATAGACCAAGATAGGTTTGACGATATTTTATGCGGAAGTCCTCTTTTGGAAACTTTGGAGTTGGCTAGTTGCGATGGAATTGAGCGGATTGATATTACCACTAATAAGAGTGTTAAGAACTTGGGGTTGAAGAATTGTTTGTATATCTCCCATATCAATGCTCCGTATATTTTGTCACTAGCGATCAAAGGACGTGTGATGTTGAATTATCATATGTTGGTAAATGTGTCTTCGCTAATTAATGCCGAACTAAATTATTCCACGGAGATATTTGATGAGCCCGTGGATATACATGAAGAGCAGGAAATGAATGAAGAGATGCTCAAAGGACATCTACTTAAGCTTGCCCATGCCAAGGAGGTTATAATTGGAGAATCATGTTTAGAGGTACATACAACATTCTTTTTATACTTTGGTAATTTGTGGTTGTTTTGATATGTGATTTGTATAAACAATTTGTTATTGTGGAGTTCAATTTCAACTCTCATTTTTCGTTATTTTTTTGTTGGCAGACTCTCGCTCGTTTAATAGGTAAAGGTTTTGTAATTCCATCGAATTTGAAGGTTCTTGGTGATATTGCTTCAGGTTGAAGCGGAGACTCGAAAGAACTATTACTTGATCAGGGTCCTAAAGGTGATAAAGTTAGTTGATTGATGGCACTTTAGTTCGTGTTTAGACTAGACAGCATTCCGAATGCATTTACTCCATAGTGACTTTGATTTTGCAGACTCTAAACAATGCCTGTGTTAACTGTAAAAAGCTAGTTATTGGCACGCTATTATGAATCCTAGTCACAAGCTTATTAATCCTTGGTGCTAAAGTTGTTCAGTGCTATATCTTATCTTTCATCTTAAGTTTTTGCTTATCAAGTCTGCTATTGCTTGGCAATCATGTTGACAGATTTGATTGTGCTTATGTTTATCCTTTTTACGATGCTGGTTTATCATATGTCATATGCTTGTGTGAGCTTTGTTAAGCTTGATTGCGGACATGTACTTGAAGATGAAAGTACTCTCTTGAGCATATTAATATAGGGTTAGATTAAGTCGCACCTTGTACTTTTTTTAACATACAAGTATAGGTTAGCGTGTGATGCTCGGTTGTGAACCTTCTGCTTTTTTCATTCACAGATCTTGGGTTTTAGTGGTGTGTTGGTCACTTAAGAGGTGACTGTTGACTTTTTACTTTCATTGTCAAACTTAATGGTGTTGAAATCCAAGATTTCTATGATTTGTAGCTCTACACCCTCTTGACTTACCATTATGGTAGTTTTGTCCATTCTATGTTCAAGGTCCATTTGATAATTATGATCAATGTCAGCCTTCTGGTTTAGCATGCTCAATCTTCAGATAGTTGGCTTTAGTTTCTTCGTACGATTTCATGGTATGCTAGAAATGCAGACACTGGTTGTAGGAACTAGTTTTAATCTACCATTCTACCCTGTTACTTAGATCTGCCAGTGCTGGAAAAAGTGAAAAATATGATTTTAGCAGCTTAGCAATAGGTAACCACTAGCCAGTTAGGAGTACCTGAAGGGCTGAAGTATTATGTATATACATTGAATCCCAGCATACCAGTAAGGTACTATAGATGATTAGGATCCTCTTACCCTTGGAGGCAATTTGGAAAAGGAATACTTTCTGCAAGGTGGCTTTCTTTGTGCGAAATTGGTTGAGAAATAGAACATGCTATTGTGCTCAATTTGTATTTATATTATAAAAAGCTTCTTGAAAAGCTAATAAAACACGATATCATGCTCAAATTTGCGCGTTTTTCAGATTATTGGGTTTGCTTGCTCTGTAACAGGTATTGCCGGTGATGCCATTATTGGTTAGTTCAGTAGATGCTTGTGGTAGGAATTAGCTGTAGCCTTCTTTATTGGTTAGTTCTGCGGATGTTGGAAAGAAATTGATAATATGATATCAACTTAGCAATACAACATTTAGATTATAGTGAAGCCATCAAGAGTTTCTTAGGAGTTAGGAAGCCAGTTAGAAGTGCCTAAAGTATTACATTACCTTTGGAGCCAATATAGAGTGACTGAAATTAACCCCTGCTCTTTATTTGTGGCTCCTTAGTTGGCCCTTGCAGACAAGTTCAAAATTTCTGTTGATCTTTTATTCTACATTATAAATTTTTGTGAACGAAGATGTGATACTGAAGTTCTTATAGGCATCATATTAGTGATAAAATGTAGTCATCTCTATCTTAAGACCCCGAAGCAGGCACGATACATTGCACCCCTGAAACTCTGTGACCTAAACATGTAAAATTGTACTAGCATTCACTTTCAAAATGCCAACTGTGGACCAAAACTATTGATTCCCTTTTAAAAAAGATAATATATATAGTACGGTAGTACCAATTATTGGCATGCATTTATCACTTCGTGTTACGTTCTGAGAGTATAGATGTAGTGATGTTGCAACTCAGTCAACCCCTTGAAGGTGACTTTCGTTGTGCAAAAGGGGTTGATAGATTGTGGTTCATGAACTTTGCTAATTCTCCCTGGTGAGTGCAAAAGGGCTTTTGGTGGTCTTTTCGTTATACGTCTTAAGATTTTTGGAATATAGATGTGATACTGCAGCTGATATAAGCAGCATCTTAGTGGGGTGGGTCAACATCAATAGTAAAATATATTAGTATCAACCTGATGCAGGCAACAACAGGATGCACTTCTTAAAATTTTGATTTGAAAACATGTCCTGTAGCTTCGACTTCTATTGTGCCAGCTTTTTTGTAAGGAGCATCTAATGTGCTAGCTGTTAACCAAACCATTGATTGTGTGCGACATAGATAATTATGTTTTCTGTTTATGTTTTGAGTTTTGGAATTTATATGTGATGTTGCAACTTGCAAACTGAATCAACTGGCAGATTAATGTTAATACATTTCATCTCTATCTAGAAGATACTCAATGGTTTTCGTTAACAGATGACATAATTGGAGCAGAAGTTGTAATTATACATTTTTTCTACTAGTTAGATCTCATTGTACCCTAGTAGGCTAGTATCATATACGAGAACCTTTTGTGATTCCTAGGTGCATGTATGCTGTTTTGGGCCTGAGGTGCATCATACTAGCATCAGGTCTACATACACGGTCAACATGTGTCAACCAGGTTAGTAATGTGGCCAAATGGTCTGGTTGGACGAGTTAGGTAACTGGTTAATATGAGTCCGGGTTGAAACATGTAAAGCATAAGTCTTGTTAAAGTTGGGTGGCTCAGGTTGAGCCACAAACACACTCAAATTAAAAGATAGTATAGATCAATGTTTTTCTCTTGACATGGAGAATAGTGCCAAGTGCCATTTTAGGGCTTAAGGATATTCATGTCGATTATGGTTTTCTGGGTGATATTTAAATTAAATACTTTTCAGTTTTCCTGAGAGGCTTTGGTTGGTTGTTTCGTATCAATCTTTAACAAGTACGGTCATGGCTTAAGTAGCGTCATTTGTTGATCAAACAGACAAACACTAGGGACCAGGTTAGACAGATCAGAGTACACAGAGCATTCTTGCTTTGCATTATAGTTACATGAGACTAGTTAGCATATTCTATTTCATTAGTTGAATATAAACTTTCTTGTCATAGGACATTTCTGTCTCAGTTGCATTATAGTTACCTGATATTACATCACCTCTATACTTTGGTGATGATTCACTGGAGAGGTAAGTGATTGGTTTGATAGCAATTCAGGGGAAGGGCTGAGATCGGTAGGTGATATCACTCGATCAAGACCTTTACTGATGTTGTTTGACTTGTGAATCCTGATGAAAGTTTACTTGCTTACCTTTGTATGCCCAATGAAAGTGTCATGGGTCTCTTGAGATGCAGTTGACTTTTACTTTAGATGTCATGCTATAACAAATGACATGCTATCCAAGCATTATTATTCGATCACCTTGACCATTCTTCATGATCACAAGTACTAGGAGTAACACTGATGTTTAGCAACCGTAATCCATTTGAGCAGATAACAATTCAGCACGCTTACTTGTGCAGAATTTGAATATTCATCTTTACGTTCCAGTCTTGCTACATCATATGTAGTAGATGATATGGATGCTTGCGGGCCGGGCTGGGTCGGCTCGGCTAGTGAGAAATAAAAGGCTGTCACTATGGATTATGGAAGACAAATCACTCCTCCAAATCGTAATACGTTCCGTGAAAAGTGAGATAACAATATAAGTGTTGAATAAAAAAGTGGTTTACGACTGTGATAGTTTTCACAAACACTTTCTAGTGTGAACAATTGAGATAATAGATCATATAATCTAACAGAGGGAACATTAAATAAAAGTGGTGACATATAGTGATATAGACCTGATCACCTTACCAATCGATGTCGTAATACCCGCAACCTTTGGTACACAAAGAACCTTAAAGAGCTCCGCACGGGATCAAACTCCCTGTCCTTAAAGGTGTTTACGCACTCAATTCGCTGCAAGCCTCATGCGTAACGGACCCCAGGATTTGATGCAGACTCGATGCTGTCGATCACCAGCGAATGATAACAACATATAGACAATGGCGGAGCAGATTTCTTATGTTGGCAATAACACAACAACATTCAGCATATTAGGGATGATTTTGTATGTGTGGTTATTTTGGATTTTCAACTTACTCTAAAAGGCTTTAGTAATCCTCAATTTATAGGCCAAAGTTGCAACCAGAAATAGAGAGATCATGGTCACGTCTATAGCCCTATAAATTAGGGTCATGGCTGATGGTTTCAAACACTTATTTTGACAACCAAATCAGCCCACTACTGCCTTTTACTTAGTCAAAACACACGTTAGTATTTAGTCTAATATTAATATAGACATGTACCATTTGCAAAATATACAATCAGCTGCTGAATCAGCTGCTGCATCAGCTAATTGTACCCTTTGCTTTGAATGTGTTAAAACATCATGAAAACTTGCCAAACTCCTCTATAGTTCCAACAATAAGTACATAGGTCTTATTAGCATAAGCATTTTCATTTATCAAACAATAACATTTGTCTTAAATAAGATTATCCGGTTAAATTAACCACTCCAATCTAACGCAAAGTGCAAGCCAAGTTACACCTTGTTAAATATAAAATTCAACATTTATTTTTAGTTAAATCAAAATAAATTGACAAAAGTATATGATGGTGGGCAGCGACGGCGAAAATGAAAGGTGGAGGTGATTAGGGTTAGAATAAGATATTTGAATAGTACATATGTAAATCTCGTTGTCCTTTTTTTTTAAGAAAAAAAAGTGAAGAATAATAAATTGGAATTTTAATTTTTTAGTTAAAATTTAAAATGTGAATTTTTTTTATTTTTTATTTTTAATGTTAATTAATTATTGGTTAAAATTGTGACTAAATGAGTTTTCAGTATCTTAATTTATCTGAAAAAACTTTTTTAAAAAACGAGATGTTTTGCACTAGCGCACACCCTAAAATTTTGTGAGGAAAACAATTGACTACATGAGGGGTTTTTTTTTTTTTTTTTTTTTTTTTTTTTTTTTTTTTAATAATGAAATGTTTCTTTTAGTTGGTTATTTGTAGTACTATTGTTTTAGATAACATATAAATTGGGATATTCTAACAACATGGCCAGTATCAACTATTGATGGGCTGTAATCGAGTAGAACTGAGCTCGAGCTTGACAGGGCTTGAGCCCGACTCGAAAATTACAAGGTATGCTTGATCTTGGCTTGATAGCTTGACGAGCTTTAATCATCCAGGCTTGAGCTCGACTCGAGTAAGGCTCGAGCTCGGCCAGAAAAGCTTGAATTTATATACAAACATTAAATTCGATAGCCAAACTCATAAATGAATTAAAGAAAATCCGTGGTTAACTCAAGAGGAAAGAACTTATACAAAACATTCGGGAGAATTAGGGTTTAAATAGTCATTCAACAAATATTTAATTATTATACCAATATTAACGTTAGCTTTTAGGTTGTTTGTATAAATATGTATAATAAAAATATATATGTTCTTGAAGCCTCAAAAAGCTTGTTAAAAGCTTGAGCTCGAGCTATTAAAAGTTCAAGCTCGGCTCGTTATGTATTTCGAGTTGGTTTATTAGGCTCGAGCTCGAGCTTGAGCTCGATAAAAGCTCAACTCGATCGAGTTAAGTTCAAGCTCAAGCTTACTTAATAAAAGTTTGGCTTATTTATAGCCCTACCTATTGCATGTTTCACATAACATATAACTTAGTTTTTCTACTTGGTTATCATTTACTATAATAAGTCAACATGATACGTCATGTTAGCCTATTAGAAACATGATATACGATATCAGAGTCCACTTTTAAGTATTAATCAACGGCGTATTGTTTTATAGACTCTCATAATATGTTCAAATTGACCATTTTAAAATCTCAATCCTACAAATTTGTAATAAGAGTAAATTGCACCGTTCGTCCCTGTGGTTTAGGCCAAATCCCACCGTTCGTCCCTGATCTTTTTTTTTTGCACCGTTCGTCCCTGTGGTTTATATATGTAGCACCGTTCGTCACTATCTCAAAGATTTGGCCTGAAATTATGTAACAGTGAATTGCACCGTTCGTCTGTATCTCTAGAGATAAGGACGAACGGTGCTACATATATAAACCACAGGGACGAACGGTGCAAAAAAAAAAAAAAAAGATCAGGGACGAACGGTGGGATTTGGCCTAAACCACAGGGACGAACGGTGCAATTTACTCTTGTAATAATAAAGTTGCGTTAACCAATTTCACGTAAGCGAATATATCAAACTGAGCTATTATAATCATCATACTTCTAATTTCATTGCAAATCATCAAATATTTTATATAGTAAACTACACCGTTGGTCCTTGTGGTTTGCGTTGACTGGCGGATATGGTCCTTTGACCAAAAAAATTGCGCCGGTGGTCCTTAAGTCAGAAACGTTATGCACCGTTAGTCCCTCCATCCAAATGGCCCCACAAACAGATACTAACTCTCGTTATCTATTGGATTTAAAAAGGCAATTTGGTCATTTTACTCATATCTTTAAATCAAGACTTTGTCATGTTCACACCTAAGTCCTCATGACCTCACATGATCAGTTGATCACCAAAACATACAAAAATGTCAAACCATTGACTCTTCATCTACACTCGTCCCCACAGTAACAATCAAACCCATCTTATACACAAAGCCGTCCTTGATACCAAACAAAAAAACCACATTTTTTCCACACAATCATGATCATCACAAAAAAAAAAAAAAAAAAAAAAAAAAAAAAAAAAAAAAATGATCACAATTATGGACCAAGAACCTTCGGTTACCCACTTCGTCTTCCTTGCTTTTGACAACTCAACGTTCAGTTCATTAAAAACTCTTTTTTTTTCCTTCTTTGAGACATTTCGCCAAACTCTTTATAGTCATCTTTATAAAAGTATAAAATTAAGGTTCGTTAATGCATGTTTTTTGGGAAAAATTGCAGGTTTGAGACAAGTGAGATGCTGGGAAGATTCTTAGCGAGTACCCATTTAATGCCGGAGTCATGGAAGGTGTGTGCAAGGGCTAATATGGGTAATGGAGGGTTTATGTGTGATGAAGTTGATGGGGTGGTTTATGTTGGGTTTGAGTGATAGTTTGTTTCAGGGTTTGGTTAAAAACGGTAATGAGGAGGAGGTTATGGTGGATGCTGGTTTTGCTTAGATTGTTTTTTAGTGTTTTGAACCCCTTTGTTTTTCAAAACCAGGTACTACTTTTTGGTTGCCGGATTCTGTGGTGGTTGGTCGCCGGTTTCTGAGTTTGGGGTCGTCGGAATCTGGGTTTATAACATCAAACCCAGCTCCCACTTAATTTATAACAGCAAACCCAGATCCCAGATTCAATCAAACTAATCATATGATGTCTTCTTGTTGCTCCCACTTGCTGCCATTGAATCTCCAAATGGGGTTAGGATTAAAATGAAGAAAATAAATATTGTACCGAAAAAGATTAAGGATACTAAGTCTAGGATACGCCATTGTTGTCTTGTTGGGTGGTTTGTTGATGATGACGTCAGCATTGTTTAATGGGGATTTGGAGATCTGGGTTGTGGAGGGTTTTGTGAGTTTGGAAGTGGGTGTGTGTTGGAAAATTTGTTTTGGAAAATTTGTTTAATGGGGAGCTGATGAAGATGGAATGGAGATCAGTGTTTGCTTTGTTTTGGAAAATTTGTGTATGATTTTTTTGTATCTTGATTTGTTTTAGATCGAGATTTGTTGCTTGGTTTGCTTTAGATCGAGATTTGTTTGCCAGATGAGTAAAAAAGAAGTTTCAACCTGAATGGACGAATTTGCCCCTTTAAATGTAATAGATAACGGACGTTAGTATCTAATTGTAGGGCCACTTGGAATGAGAGACTAACGGTGCATAACGTTTCTGACTTAAGGACCACCGGCGCAATTTTTTTGGTCAAAGGACCATATCCGCCAGTCAACGCAAACCACAAGGACCAACGGTGTAGTTTACTCTATTTTATAAAAGGTTTCATTCTAACGTAGTTTATTGTTGCCTTTCTTTTTCTAAAAGTGAAATTATCACTCATTAAAGAAGCTACAAGTCACCCAACAAATGTACCAGAACATAAACATAACACTTAAGAACCGATCCCGGTAATGATACAATGTTTCCAAATGGCAAAGCACAAAAAACCCAAAAAGAAATTGATCAAAACAAGCAAGTGGGAATGACATTTCTAGTGTTATTTGATGAACTCAAATAAGTACATTTTATTACTATCATTTATCCTAATTATTTGACTTGTTTTATTATATTATGTATGAGGATTGATACTTAATCGTTTACTTTTGTAATTCTCAGGTAAAAACAAGCATTTGGTGAAACTTGGCGATTTTGGACTTATTATGGAGCAAAACATGCAAGAAGTTAAGAGTCTACTGAAATGGACAAGATCAAGATGAATCTGCTCCAGATGCGCCGCATCTCACTCATTACATACGGCGCATCACTATCAATATTTCACCAGATACGATCCAAGATACAAGAGGACATGCGCCGCATCTATTTATGGAGTTACGCCGCATCTTCTGGCGGTGTACGAATATTCCTGAATATTATAATCTTGGACCCCACGCGAAGTTAAGTCAATGCGCCGCATCTACTTACTAGATGCGCCGCATCTTACCCTCAGACAGAAACTATAAATACCCCAAAGACCAGACGAGTTAAAAAAGTTCCGAAGTTCGACAGAAGACCGAAGTACAGAAACCTAGGACAAATTCAGACGAATAGGCAGCACAAGACACACCCAAACAAAGATACAAGAGCTGTAAGAAGGTGCTGCATGTGTTTAATTCATTAAGTAGTTTTGTTTTATTGTGTTAGTAAACTTTAATTCATCAAGATTGGTGGCTTGTGTAATGTGACAACGGAAAGATTGCACTCCCTTAAAACTGCTTTCTCATTAATTAAAGTTTATATGTTGATGTCTTTGGTGACTTTTATTAGTGCATTGATAACCTCTGTGTCTAGCTGAGCGTTGATCGGGTCGCCATGCCTCTGCCCTCGCCTATTTATTAGATCGCCTATGCATTCTATCGTCTGTAGAAAAGTAGGAAGAAAGATAAATAGGATAGTCATAAGTAATCATTAAGGGTTTACTCGCCGATAAGATTAGAACCAACGAGAAAGGACTTAATCTCGGTGCGTTGCATCGAACTATACACTTCATATAAAACTAGCAATAAAATAAGTGACAAACTACTTATCTATCAGGACAGATCTTCTTATTGTCTCGAGTATTTATCTGTGTACGTGTGTGCTATTCGCTGATTCGTGCCTATTGGTTTAGTTTATTATTTAATTGCAACCAAATCGTGCCAGTCTCTCAGGCTGAACCCCCTTGCGTTAGAATAGGTTGTATAGCTAACTTAATATATTAAAATACTGATTAGAATAACTAGATAATACGTTCCACTCTTAGTGATCGACACTCTACTTACCATTATATTCATACTGACCGGGTACACTGCTCGTTAAGTGTGTGTGTTATTGATAAGTCGGCTAAATATAAATTTAAAACTTGAGTAGGCATTAATACTGCTAAACCGCAACGACACAACGCACCGCATCAAGTTTTTGGCGCCGCTGCCGGGGAGTGAATTGTTATTATCTGTTAATTTGATTAGTATTTTAATTAGGTTTTTAATTTTTTTATCTAACCGCTAATTCTGTTGTGTATTAGATTAAATTGCATTCATTGTATTATTTTGCATATTTTCTGTTTTTGTGTGTTATTTGTTTTCTTTGTGTTTATTTTCGTTTGTGTTTTTATTTGTTTTTATTTTTCGTATTTTTTGCATACTGCTATCGTTGTACTGAGCTAAATCGAACGATACGACGCATCTGATCTCTCAGATACGGCGTATTGCGTTTAATTTTTATAAAATACAACGCATTTAATTAATTCGATACGACGCATCTTTTCCCCAAGATACGGCGTATCTGTTTTTGATAAAAAAAATTTCTAAACGTTAACGCCATACGACGCATCTGCTTTAGCAGATACGGCGTATCTATTATTTTAATTAAAAACAGTTTTCGAATTATTAAACAGATACGACGCATCGATATCTGTCGATACGGCGTATCTTCTGAATAAAAAATCTTATATTTTGAAACGTAACGAAAATACGGCGCATTAACTTTTGTTAATACGACGCATTTAATTTTAAATAAATATCGATTTTTTGATTATTAAAATTGATACGGCGCATTCAAATTTCTAAGCGGCGTATCTATTTTCTGAATAAAAGTCTGATTTAATTTTAACGATTATAAGATACGGCGTATCCAACTTTTTGGATACGGCGCATCGTCCGCAGATATCAGCCATTTTTATTCTTTATATTAGTTTCTTAATTCATTAATCTTCTAGCGAACAGATGCTACTGACGATTTTACCTATGATAACAGGTTTTGCTATGGAAGATATGTCAATGAACGGATATCTTGCTAAAGGAACAAAACAACATGATTAACGGATTGGCAATTGAGTGCACCAATTATCAACGGTGCTTAACAAAGTTCTTTTGGTAAAACACGATTTGAAAGGGTAATACCTAGAGGCGGAAAGTCAACCTTTCAAATGTGATCGGTATTAAGGAGCTGAACGTGAGTCTAACTTGAAGACTCTGGAATAAAGACAAGTGCTGACCGGGAGACAACCCGGAGAAATTTTTATTATTCTGTTTTTGTGTCGAGTCAGTCAGGCCGCAGAGGATACGGCGCATCTCAATTCTGAGATGCGACGCATCTCCTGCACTGGTCATATCTTACTTTATTTTTCTGCATTTTTTTATTTTCGACTTTAAAACTTTTTATCAGTTTATTTTAATGCGGCGCATCCCTGGTTAAGGATGCGGCGCATCTTCTATTCTGATCCATATTTATTCCAGGCTCGATACGGCGTATCTTCTTCCATAAGATACGGCGCATCGACTGACCTGATGATTTTCATTTTTTATTTTTTATGTTTTATTTTAACTAACTACTAATGTATTATGCAAGTTTGAACCTTTCTTAACTTAGGTATGTTTTAAAGCCTTGGTGGTATTATAGATTCCTGCATCTCCTGTGGATACATTGATTATGAAGCTTAAACGTTCTCATCCACAAGAAGATGATTTTTGCTCTTATACAAATGGAGGATCATACCGAGCAAATCTCAGGGGAGTTTTTCTGTTCTAATTCTTTTATTTTCCAGTTTTTAACCTTTGATACAAACAACGAGGACGTTGTTTAACTTAAGTGGGGGGATTGGAGAATTAGAACACTTAACACTTACTTGTCCTAAACTTTTCAAAATATGCTTAAAATGTGCTTAATATATCAAAATTTAAAATTTTTTAGCATGTTTTTGTTTAAAGTCTAAGTTGCATAGCTGTACACATGACGTTATTTTCAAAAATTGTGATTTTTCAAAACTCACAAATCTATGAGTGTGCCGGTGACTTGTAAACTTTAGAACTTGGCTTGTATACTATTCGAGACCACCATAATAAGTATTATTTATATAATGGGAATGACTTGTCTAAATTGGTAAAATTTCTAGGATTACACCCAAATAGCCTTATATGTTATGTGTTATTAGCTAACTACACTGGTTAGTTAACCCCCGTATAAACCCTTTTGTTACTCTCATTTTTAGAGTAAGATACCCCTAGAAAAACACTCAGAGCCATTCCTTTCGTTTCTTACACATTTGTTTAAAATGTTTCGTTAAACCCTTACACCTTAGCCTACCCTGTAGATTAAAATCCGTGGTTGGTTAATTGCTTTAGGCAAAGTGTGTTTCCTTACATTACCTGTGTTCGCGTGCGTAATTCATTATCTATGGTTAGGTCGGGAAATTGCACAATGCAATTGGAGTGAAAGTAAATATTGTATATCTTTGAGTTTATTTTTCGTGTGTTTACTACTTTCACTATTACCGTTATTTCTGAAGTCATGAAAAGTATGGAAAAATTATCCAGAATTATTGTTATAGTGATGTGGTGAAATTTTACACATCTTTGTTTATGTCAATTGAAAAAAAAAAAAAAAAAATCGAAAAAATAAGAAAAGAAAAAGAAAAAGAGAAGAAAGTTGGATGTTTGTTTTAACCAACTTATGTGAAGTTTTGTATTAAGTGGTCGATATCACCACTAATTGTTGTATATTATATCTATGGATTGAATGGGAGTTGGCAGTTATAGGAACGCCAACTAAGGTTTATTCTTTGATTAAGATCTTGTTGAGTATAATTCGTGTCTACCTAAAGCGTGCGTTTCAAGTGTTAAAGCGTGAGTTATTCTGTGATATGAGTCTTATTCATGGGATGGTTGGGATAGTGATTAACCACACTTAGGATTTTAATTTATTTGTTTTGTTTATTTTTTATTTTACACCAATTTATATCCCAAATATTATCCATGCCCTATATTATTCTTGATCCAAACCTTTGATTTATTGAGATTAGGGATTTGAGCAATCTTAAGTATCGTAGTCGTGGATTCGGCTATGTATTTATGACTTTGTCGCCCTTTTTGATATAATATTATTGGTAAAGATTACTTGGTCCTATCTTTAGCCTATTCGAGTCAAGGATTTGAGCAATTGCAAGTATCGTGTTCGTGGATTCGATCATGTATTTGTGATTTTGTCGCCTTTTCTGGAATTTGAGATCGATAGAGATTAAGGAGAATAATTAACCCTTAAACCTAAAAACCCTTTTTACCGCTTTAGACTTGTTATTCCTTGGCTTTAGTGGGGGAGATGTGTATACTTGCCAAGCTTATGATAGAATATTCGTCACGACTGGACAGTTAAACGATTAGATTTGCTTTTATCAAATTATTTTATTTTACTTCTAATTCGTTAAGTGTTTGGTTGTGTGATTATGGCAAAAACGAATACATGCTTAAATATAAAAATAAATCCTAATATCTTTTAGGATACATTTTCATAAGATTAATTCTAAGGTTTACTTGGGGACAAGTAAAGTTCAAGTGGGGGGATATTTGATGAACTCAAATAAGTACATTTTATTACTATCATTTATCCTAATTATTTGACTTGTTTTATTATATTATGTATGAGGATTGATACTTAATCGTTTACTTTTGTAATTCTCAGGTAAAAACAAACATTTGGTGAAACTTGGCGATTTTGGACTTATTATGGAGCAAAACATGCAAGAAGTTAAGAGTTTACTGAAATGGACAAGATCAAGACGAATCTGCTCCAGATGCGCCGCATCTCACTCATTACATACGGCGCATCACTATCAATATTTTACCAGATACGATCCAAGATACAAGAGGACATGCGCCGCATCTATTTATGGAGTTACGCCGCATCTTCTGGCGGTGTACGAATATTCCTGAATATTATAATCTTGGACCCCACGCGAAGTTAAGTCAATGCGCCGCATCTACTTACTAGATGCGCCGCATCTTACCCTCAGACAGAAACTATAAATACCCCAAAGACCAAACGAGTTAAAAAAGTTCCGAAGTTCGACAGAAGACCGAAGTACAGAAACCTAGGACGAATTCAGACGAATAGGCAGCACAAGACACACCCAAACAAAGATACAAGAGCTGTAAGAAGGTGCTGCATGTGTTTAATTCATTAAGTAGTTTTGTTTTATTGTGTTAGTAAACTTTAATTCATCAAGATTGGTGGCTTGTGTAATGTGACAACGGAAAGATTGCACTCCCTTAAAACTGCTTTCTCATTAATTAAAGTTTATATGTTGATGTCTTTGGTGACTTTTATTAGTGCATTGATAACCTCTGTGTCTAGCTGAGCGTTGATCGGGTCGCCATGCCTCTGCCCTCGCCTATTTATTAGATCGCCTATGCATTCTATCGTCTGTAGAAAAGTAGGAAGAAAGATAAATAGGATAGTCATAAGTAATCATTAAGGGTTTACTCGCCGATAAGATTAGAACCAACGAGAAAGGACTTAATCTCGGTGCGTTGCATCGAACTATACACTTCATATAAAACTAGCAATAAAACAAGTGACAAACTACTTATCTATCAGGACAGATCTTCTTATTGTCTCGAGTATTTATCTGTGTACGTGTGTGCTATTCGCTGATTCGTGCCTATTGGTTTAGTTTATTATTTAATTGCAACCAAATCGTGCCAGTCTCTCAGGCTGAACCCCCTTGCGTTAGAATAGGTTGTATAACTAACTTAATATATTAAAATACTGATTAGAATAACTAGATAATACGTTCCACTCTTAGTGATCGACACTCTACTTACCATTATATTCATACTGACTGGGTACACTGCTCGTTAAGTGTGTGTGTTATTGATAAGTCGGCTAAATATAAATTTAAAACTTGAGTAGGCATTAATACTGCTAAACCGCAACGACACATCGCACCACATCATTATTATACAATAAAATGGCATGTATTGAAGTCGGCTCAAAGTCAATAACATCAAACACTGAATTATCTATTATCCTATATATAATTTACCATCAACTTTTAGCTACAGTGCTCAGCTACAGTTGACGCAATAGTGTTGGGCTATGCTCTGGGCTCCCGCTTTTTCCCTTTAGTCGCTTTTTATCCTTTTTTCGGTAGGTAGCAAATGATATTTGGTGGCTTCTTTTACCCTTTTTTCGATGGCTGCCATTCCATAACATTCCACCGTCTTCCAAATCACACACCACCATCACCATCCACTCTTCCCAAGATCTGTTGCCGTCGTTAGTTTGGGGGTGTGCACCTTGAGGGAAGCGGTTAGATCGGGTAAATCAGGTAAGATTATGTGGATTTTTTTTCACTTAGTTTCTGTTTTCGATTAATTTTATTGATTATGCTTCTAATGTCTGATTTTACTCCTTCCATCTGTTGCCGTCGTTAGTTTGGGGGTGTGGACCTTGAGGGAAGCGGTTAGATTGGGTAAATCAGGTAAGATTATCTGGATTTTTTCCCGCTTAGTTTGTGTTTTCTATTAATTTTATTGATTATGCTAAACACTTTTATAGAAAAAAAATTGTAAACAAACCCTAAAAAAATATTGGGCGAAATCACCCAGGAAACCCTAAAAAAATTTGGCCGAAATCACACTGATGCATTAATTATTAGCTATAAATTTTATGTTATTGTATTTAATTTATCAATAATCAAACAAATTATGCTTATTGTAATTTGGAGATTTTGTGGTTTTCTGTGTTATGGCTCAAGATGAACTTCATAGGTTTTATGGTATGTTTATGTTTATACTTATGGTTCCTTTCATAGGTTTTAGGCGATGTTCATTTGGTGACATTTGGTTTTTGCGTGTTGTTGTTCAGCGTTTACAGACAGAATACAGGGACCGGAACATTATATGGGTTCTCTTGAATCTGTAGTTGGTTATGCAGGTGCAGACGCTTCTTTTCATTCCGCAGGTAATAAGCTGTTCATGAACTTGGTGATTCTCTGTTTTAGTTGTTTCAGTTTTGATGTTCTATGGTGTTTGTCTCGCAGGTGTTGTATCTCCGCTGTGTTACTCGGACAACAATAACAGTAATGTCCATGTTACTGATCGTATGTGCGGTCGAGTTTCTACTTCCGCCGGTATTGGAAACGAACACTTATCTCCATCTCATGTGCTGCAGGTTTATTGTGTCATTATTATTTTGTTGTTTCTGGTCTTTCTATCATTGTTTTTGTGACCTATTTTGTCGCCATAATTTTGTATCAGTTGAAAGTTCCGTTGTCCTTGTGCCGATTGCATGTGCTGTGGATTCGCCGGACCAAATGACTGCACCTGTCATTCAACCTACCGAAATCTTTTCAGGTCCGGTAGCATGTTGAATTTGTGTGTGGTGTTCTATTGTTGTTTCGATACCGAGTTTGTGGATACTAGCATTTGGTAGCAGAGTATGTCTTTTAACGAGTACAGGATTAGTTATTCTTTTATTCATAATGATAAAGTTATAAACACTGGAGATGCCTGTGTTTTTGCAGTTTCGGGTGCACACACACTGTACTGGCCGACCGGTGCGTACAGGTATATGAAAATTTATTTTCTGTTTATTTCTTTTGTTGTTTCTTTCGGATATGGTATACTGGCGCACTTTTTTTTTTGGCATCCAAGCGCTGCCAACAGTAGGTCTAATTTTACCAGACGACTGCTCCATGCTCGATGTGCCAGTGTAACCGAAAGTGAGGTTTCTAAAGTCTACTGTGTTATTGTCATTCAGTTCATTAACAGTGTTTTTTTGGAGGTTTCTTTTCGGCTGTTACTTCTGTCATAATTTATTAATTACTGTTTCTTATGCAGGTGGCGCTGTGGCTTCCAATGTGCGTCCCGAAACAAGTGACAACATATGAAGGAAGTTGATGATAGAGCTCGAGGCAGCTACATCGCGGTTCGGGTGAGTTGTACATTTAGTTTCTATGTATTTGCAGTCCCGCCCGTATCTACAAATTATATCCTATCCTAATCTATATACATGATATAAAATTAAGAATTTTTTTGCTATACATTGGTTTCACCAAGGTGACTAACAAGTCTTTGGTGACATAAGCCGGTAACAATGATATTTGTGCACGCTGTACATTGTTTTATATCAAGGAATATGTGAAAATACTTATCTTAGCTTCGTGAAACTACTTAATCAAAATAAAAGTCGGTAAATAAAAACTACTTAATCTCATATGTGAAACTACTTATCTTAACAATGATAAGTAGTTTCTCCATCATCTGAAACGGATAGCATCAGATCAAGTTTCTCCATCATCGGATCAAGTTTCTCAATCAAAAGCCAATCCCATATTTTTCCATCATCTGAAACGGATAGCATACTTTTTGACTTTTTCTGAAGTGTGGGGCAAACGGCCAATGAACTCCTCGCTTTAGTTCGTTCGTTTTTTTCCTTCTTTGGGCTCACCGTGTATGCTATCGCCCAGTGTAACCTAAACGTAAGCCAAAGTGTTTGTTTAGCGTGCTTACAGTTGAGAACTCTTAATCTGAATGATTGTTTTCCTACTGTTTCAGGACGGGCAATGGACAATGGATGTTTCATGAGGTATTCTCGGACTCCATTCTTTGGACAAAACCAGACAATGGATATTTCGTCTCTCCTTTGGGATGGTGAGACCTTTACTCTTTCTAGGACTGATCTTTTTTTACAGTTTATAAGGTACGGAAATTTCTTTCAAGTTTAACAGCCGGAGGGCAAGATCTACAGAAATCAACAGCCGGAGGGCAAGATCGGGAAACACAAATATAAGGTACGGAAATTTCTTTCAAGTTTAACAATTTTACAGTTTATACATATATAAAAATTCAATTTTTAAATTAGGCTTTTGTCATAGTTTGGGGTTTTGTTAATTGCAGTTTTGTTAATTGCAGGTTACTATTAGGGAGGTGGCTAAGTTATTAAGCCTAAATTTGCTTATTTGGTGTAGTCCAGACGAACGGGGAGAAGATAGTAGTACCGCTGCGATTTCAGCGCTAAAAACGATATGGCCATGGATTCCGTTATGTTTATCTGGGTCTGTGTTTATCGGTACTAAAACCGAAACATGATCATCGGTTTTGAGTGTTGCCCAGATATGTGTATTTTTTGAAGGTAATGCCTTTTCTGTTTTTATCATATACTATTTTCATGTTCATTATTTTTAATGTCTATTTTTAATCATGTTAATCATATAAAGGTGGGTACACTAGAGGTGGATATGGAAGATTAAACTAAAGATGCAAAGACAGATGGACTGCCGCCATAGGTATGGTGATGTTTTATTTTTTGTTTGGTCAATTAATAGACATGAGTATCTTGATAAACAAGATGCTCACAAGATCAGTGAAGCTTATGGCATGACTGGCCAATTTCCTAACTTCCTGTTGGTCAAATAATAACTTATTAGTTGACTTTCTGTAAACACATTATCCATGCTTTTGGGTTTTGAGACTTTATATAGTGTGTAATTGAAGTCTTTTGGTCTCATTTTTATTGATTTTAGATGTTTATGATTTATGAAAAAAATCAAGTTTGTGCCTTTGTGTGGTTTACAATGGTTGGCCTACTTTTTGTTGAACATATGTTTAAGCTGATCAGTGGTGTAATGACCCCATTAATTGCTTGAGTAAACCGGCCTAATCATTTGGTAGCCTAAAGAAAATAAAAAAGGGTTTAGCTTATGACATATGTTTCAGAGTTGTGCTTTGTTATGGTGTATCCAAATCATTAGTAACCTTATGTTAATACATCTTATATTTTTCGCATGTGTGCTTATGCAAAAAACGAGTACCCGACAATTTTGAATATCGATGAATCACAGGCTGGTATCTTTGTCTCCATATCCGTTGTGACCACATATTTGATAAATGTATCTCGAAGAAATGCATTTGCTGAGGTCACAAATGTATGCATATATTTATGTTTGGTCAATTTGGACTTATTATGTTGCTAACGTTAAATATGGTACTCTCTTTTAAGTAAAATGAAGTATTGTGGTCCATTCGTCTATAGTTTGACAGACTTTAGATGTGATAGATGATATTTATGGATTGTCGAGTGGTATACCAGTTACTACCTAACTGCATTCTTCTGTGAAAACTATGATCAAGAGTATCTCTAAGTCGATTATACCAGGTAAAATTTTTATGGCTTTCGGTTTAATTCTATTTAATTTTTACGGATTTTGTTTTTTTTATATTTGTGTTTGTTGTTGGTGTGTGAATGCAGGTGTGTAGCTAAGGAAGTGGATGTTCATACTGAACACAACATGCTTATGGCGCACCTGAGCCAAACCTTCATCAAACACAACGTTCCACAGGTACAACAGATTTATAGAGGATCAGACTTTGCAAGTTGTGAACACATCATCCACAACAGGTAACGAACGGTTGTGTTTTTTGTTCGTAAAATTTAATATCTATGTGTTTGTCGTTATGCAACGCGCGCTAAACCTCCGTTGTCATCATTTACATAGGAGACACTTCATATGCCTCTGCACAACATATTTTTGCCGCACCTGAATCGCCGCTGCGTCAACCATCCTGCTCTACGAGTACAAGAGGTTTATTTCTTTGATGCTTTAGACTGTTGCTATTTGTTTTGTGGTTTCTAAAATATTTGTTATCACTAAACATTTTATTGATTTCTGTTCAGGCCCTCCTACAGAATACAGGCGATTTGGCTCTTGCAGCCAGGTGTGTCGTAAGTGTAGCGCTGTATTTTGGGAAGAAGAAAAGCTAACTCGCTCCACGGTAGCAACTGGATGTGTATATCATCGTTGTTGTCTTGAAGGAAGGGTGAAGCTGTTTGTGCCGCTGGAATACCAAATGTACTGAAAATTACTGTCTATATATGAATTACATTGAAAGTTCTATTTCCTGTGCATGATTTTGTGGTTAATTAGGTCCCGGGGATGGAAGATGGAAAGAGTAACAATCATTTAACTTCGCCTGCAGCTTTTGTGGAAGGAGGGATGATGATGGCAGGAAATTGCCAAAACTTGATCAGGCCACTGCTGATTATGCTCGCAATGGTTTAACTGTGAGTCAAAATTCACATTTCTATTAAGTAATCAAGACTTCTATACCATGTTCACTTTCAAAAAGTTCGGTACTAATTTTTATTTTTTTAAACAATGTGTAGCCAAGGTGGAGTGACTTGGATGATGCAGGTCAACTAGCATGAACACCTTACAAATTATGAGGATGATTGAGGAAGAGGCTAGCCGTTTGGATAGAGGTTTGTTTTTCACTCTATAGTATTATCATGAAATATTTAAAAGCATGTTCCTTTTGACTTTAGATTTAAGCATTCAAAACTCTTTGGATCCTCTTTCAAAGAAATTCTATTTCGAGATTTTTGATTAAATATTGCAAAGCATTATTATCTATGTAGTATAGCATTAAAAGTTTTGAGGGAATACAAAATTATTGCACAAAATTTTAGCATGTGCTAGGCGTACTGATGAATACAGATTCTTACAAAAATCCTAGACACTAATCTGTATACAATATTATCATTACCACATGATAACTTCGATTGATAAAATAGTTTTAATTCGTATTTTTTAGTACTTGTGTAGTTGTGTACCCATGAGCAAATCGACAAATCCCATCAAATATTACCCATGGCTATCCGTAGGTATATGCAAGAAGTTAATTCAGATACGAGTTACTTATATATGCAAGATTCTTCAAAAAAAGATCCTGGTATAAGTAGTAACCATTATTCATTTTTATAATACCGCTTTAGTAAAAAAAAATTTGTACGCTTTAGGTTGTCGCTTTGGTGCTTCAGTTTGTCGCTTTGGTGCTTCATAGATGGAAGGTTTTTTAATGCCCTGGAAAAAGTTAAAATATTGTTGGTAGTCTGATGTTAAAAAGGTAACAGATTGATAATCCCGTTTTCCCTAATGTTGGATTGTAGTTGTTTGACGACTTCATATCTTTTGCACCAGGTTCTGCTATACAGGCTAACGGAAGTATACATTTTAGAGGTTCAAAGCTTTTCACATGGTTTCCTCATACATGCAACTTCAGTTAAATCTGCTTTGTGATCTCTACCAGGTAACATGTTTGTACTTTTTTTTATGTTATCAATGAATTAGTTAAAAACACATCCGTTAATAGTCAGTTAGATTTATCGGTGACAATCTCAGTATAATTTGGTACGATTCAGTATGTTGTTTCTAATAAATAAACTATTGTGCGTAGTTATTTGAGCGTGTCTTTTTACTGTTCTATTTTGTCTCTGGGTTTAGGTTGCCCTTATTATTGGTAAAGGAGACCAAACCATAAAAAGTATGGAAGTAAGTACAACGGTATCGCCTGTAATACTATCGACAGTGTAATGTTGGAACTTTTACATTTGAAGCAGCTGCAGATGCAGTTGAGGCAACAGCTTCAACAGCAGAATTTGCAAGGGCCGGCTGCTGTGAAACGACCTTAGAAGTTATTATGCGCCAATAAAAGGCATGCAGGTAAATTTTGGTCTGTCTACTAATAACTGTAAGAAGAATAATAAAATCACCAACGCATCATTGTTGGATCCATTCAGTTATTCCAGTATTAATTTCATTGTTGATCCAAATGTGTAAATGCTAACTTAGTGTGAATTTGTTTATGTGAATCTGTTTAGTTTTATGTAAGAAAATGTAATATATACTATGACAACAATATTTATTATCTTTTGATCATGTAAATTATTATTAGCTGTATAATATCAAAAACTTTGAACTGCTATCGGCTAAAAATACCAATGAGGTATCGCTGCCCCGCCGCAACGCGCGGTTCGCAGCCCATCTCGTTTACTTAAATTGCAATCAATACGGTGCCGTTTTACATAGGGCTTTTCCCGCCAAATTTTTTTAGGCTATATTGATCTGCCTCAAATGATCCAGCTGCCTGTTGTCCGGTCAAAAAAATATATAATAATAAGAGTAAACTACACCGTTGGTCCTTGTGGTTTGCGTTGACTGGCGGATATGGTCCTTTGACCAAAAAAATTGCGCCGGCGGTCCTTAAGTCAGAAACGTTATGCACCGTTAGTCCCTCATTCCAAGTGGCCCCACAAACTGATGATAACGCTCGTTAAGGATTAGATTTAAAAGGGCAATTTCGTCAATTCATTACACAAGGACCAACGGTGTAATTTACTCTAAAATATATCATTAAAATGTAAAAATATAAAACACAAACACAAATCTGAACACAAACAAATCAAACCCTAATCTAAACAAATCCAACCACAAATCTGATCATCAAATTAGACCACAAATCAAAACCTTAATCTAAACAAATCCAAACACAAGAAGCTTAATAAAAAAAAAATTTAAAACCAAACACAAAAGATCTCCGGCGAGGCAAAGCAGATTCCGGCGAGGCAAAGCAGATTCCGGCGAGGAAAAAAATACTTGTTTCTTTTCCATCCCGAATGAAAGTATTCTACATACGAAATGGCCTATTTGCCCATCTATTTAATAAATATGCAAACCAAAAAATCAGTTGCAAATAAAATCAAAATCAAAATTCAAACTTTGTTCAAAGTGAATTCCAAAGATCAAAAAATTAAGAAAGATAGAGTAAATAGTTAAGAATTTAACCTGTTGGTAAATAAAGAAGATATGTCTTATAAAAAGTGAAACCATCCAAAATTATGTCTTATTCGATTATTCTCAAATCAATTCCAGCCAAATTCATACTCTTCTATAACTATTCAAAATCAAAAGATCAAACCACAAACAAACTTTAATAATTGCAAACTTCCAAAAATTCGAGAAGAACGACAAAATTAAAAGTTTGCACCATGTGAAAGATCTATCGTGAGGGGTCAAATCTGGTATGAAGAAGAAATAATAAATGGGGATACGGAAAGCAGATCGGCCAAATCGGTAGTTGAAGGTGACAACAGTGGAGATTGTGGGGGTGGTGATTGGTGGTGCGGTGGTTATGATTTGCCTGGTGCGGTGGTGATGCTGGTGCACAAGAGAGGTGGGTGGGTAGGGATTAATAAAGGAAGGAGGAGGTGGGTGGGTAGGGATTAATTTTCACATCCTTTGCATCAGGAATCATTCACCCTGCTAATAAGACCTGATTGTGGTGGTAGTTTAATTACTGGTAGAATCAAAGAAGAGGAAGGAGGAGGTGGGTGGGTAGGAATTAATAAAGATGGGAAAGCTAGGGTTAAAGATATAGGGTGTAACATGAATTGACGAAATTGCCCCTTTAAATCTAATCCTTAACGAGCGTTAGTGGATGTTTGTGGGGCCACTTGGAATGAGGGACTAACGGTGTATAACGTTTATGACTTAAGGACCACTGGCGCAATTTTTTTGGTCAAAGGACCATATCCGCCAGTCAACGCAAACCACAAGGACCAATGGTGTAGTTTACTCTAATAATAATAATAAAAAAATAGTGTTTATATCACTTTCGGTGTCTCTAGAATCCACCACATACCCTCACCGCCTCTTTTCATTCATTCGTATGAACAATCACACTGATGCTAAAAGTTTGATTCCAGTGTGATAAGAGGTAATACAGAAGATGCAGAGCGGCAGTTCATCAAATCTACAAGAAAGGTATAAAATTATTTGTATAAAATCTAATCGAAAATTAGGGTTTTATTATAATTTGGGGGGCTTTGCTAATTTCGGATTTATTTATAAATTTTAGGTGTTTTGTAGATTTTTTGTTCGCTGCCTTGCATTTACCGACGTTTGATTGGCTTAGGGTTCGCTTGCGTTATGTAGTGGTGTTGGAAGTTTACAACTCTAAGCAGCTATGTATTTTGCTATGTATCTTGGCTTGGTGACTTTTGTTTGTATCCTTGATTTACTGGTAGAAATAATGTAACACCCCCGTTTTCGATATACGCAGCGGAATATAAGTTTGGGGTATTACTTCATGGTTCACAGTCATGAGAATAGAAAACGACTTGAAAAGAGACGTTTTAAATAAAATTGTTATCATTCATTTATTTAATATCAGAGTACATAAGATAGGTCCCAGAGGGAGGTTTCAAAATACGTTATAGAAGTTACATTATTCTTTTTGAATGATAACAAAATGGACACCCTTTTTATTTTAGAAAGAAAGTCCACCGCCACTCCGTGCCATCAGTCATACTTCTAGATACCTGAGATAAACATGCTTAAAAAGTCAACAAAAAGGTTGAGTGAATCCATACCGTTTAAAGTTATAATCAGTTTTGAACACGAGCAAAATAGAGAAATCAGTTATATCATAATTCGGAATATTGCACTAAACCTCATGACACGCAATGCGTTAACAGTTTCCAGTCTCACTAGCATAATAAAAATGATAGTGGTTTGCCCCCAGGTTTAAGATATCAAATATAATGCATCTGTCTAACCGACTACCATGAAGATATCCATCCGGTTAGAACAAATGGGTCGTCAGGCCAATAGATCTATTCACATATTCGCGCTCACCCAGCAGGTGACTAATGGTGCATGATATGAGGGTCTTTTAATAAACAATATAAATTCAGATAGGATAAACGTTAGCTTAGTGCAATAACAATCAGGAAAATACTTGTGTTCGGTTTAATAGCATGTATCTCCCCACAAGTTTGGAAAACATATAATGAAAAAGTGGGACTATAAACTCACCTTGAAAGTCTGGATGGAAAACAAAGTTAAACAAAGTTGATAAACGTCTCCGGCTTGCAACCTGGGTTGGTATGTCAAGTTTCAGTAATCGTTTCTGAATATATGAGTTTTTGTTTATTCGTTCCGTCACGTTTTCGATAGATGTTAAATTTGAGACAACATGAAGTCTCTCCAAAAGTTATAAGATTTTATCTCCTTTCTTATCTGTGAGTTTCCGTTCTGTTCGTTAAATAAATACTTCGTTCGTCCGTTATCAAAGAAAACGTATTTTAGTTTATTTAAATCATAATAATAATAATAATAATAATAATAATAATAATAATAATATTTTTTTAGTAGGATTAACTTTTCTATAGCTAAAGGAGTGGGGGCCCAGTTAGTATCTCGGCTCCCTACTAACTTCTTGTAAATCCTATTTGTTTATAATAAAGTGATGTTCTCATAAAAAAAATAAAATAATTAAAATAATAATAATAATAATAATAGTTATTATTATAGAAAAGTTACACTTTAGACCTTCTAGTTTTATATGTTGACAACTTTTACCCTTGAACTTTTGTAAAATGGCAAGTTTTACCCCTCAACTTTCACAAAATTACAATTTTTACCCCTTAACTTTGGTTAAATGACAATTTTTACCCCTACAGTTTCAAAAATGACACTTTCTACCATGGAGTTGTAAGTCGACATAAATTAAATCCAAGTTATAAAAATTAGTTAGAGTCTCGACACTTTTTACCCTTAAAGCATTTTTGACGTTTCACCCGACGTCCTTGTTTTATAGAATACGTTTTAAAATTTTGGAAAGGCACGACTCGTCATGGTTCTCTTAAATAAGTTAGTAAATAACTTATTCTCAACTTATAGGCTTATTATTTGAGCTTTTTAGCTCGCAAAAAGTTAAAAGGGTGGGTATAAAATAAGTTGCGACAAGCAACCTTTGGACACAAATAAAAATGAGGCGAGGGCATGGTTTTTCGTTATTCTTTTTCCTACATGAAGCTAGCTAGGTGATCCTGTTACTGGCAAAAGCTCAGAATTTTTAGAGATCAAATAAAGGTCGAAACAATTTCTCAAAGTTGGTCGAACAGAACAAACTTTTGACAAAAACTGGAAAATGGCTTTTTGGTTCTAGCGATAAGGTAAACTTTAAGACTTGATAACTTTTTATCCATTCAACCTTTCTACATGTTTCTTTCTCCTAAAATTAGTTAGCTAGGTGTTCTTTAACATGGCAAAAATCCAAAATTTTTAGAGATCGTTTAGAGGTCGAAAACTAAGTCCAAAGTGGACGAGTTGGGTCACTGATTCAACAAAACTGAAATAAAAGGGGTGTGACCCTAGCGATAGGCAGAAAAATAGGACCTGATAATTTTATGAAGACTTAACCATATTACAAAGTTCTCTTTCCTATATTAAGCTAGCTAGGTGGTTTGTAGGTTTGTGATGACGTATAGTCCGCATTCGGGTCACGAACCTGACCAATGGACACTACTACCACTCAAGCCCATCACGAATGGGCTCAAGACCATCACGAATGGGCTATCACGATAACGGTTTGGGCTTACGAAGGCCCAACCCGAAGTTATTTATGGTCTTGATATAGGATATCTCTTATTTATGGGATATGTATCACACGACCGACTTAGGCGGATACGCCGAGGAGTGAGGAACACAAAACCAACAAGGATTTCGTGTGTATATAAAGGGTCCCTCGACTCTCATTAAAGGTACGATCTAAGAACCCTAACTCTTCAACTAAACCCTAAAACCGATTACTTACTCTCACGCCGGAGGATAATCGTGGGAGACAATCCCACGATAAGCCTAACGGTGTCTTTTTGTTTTCTTAGTGCGCAGGTCTCAAGCATTAAGATCTAATTGATACGGAAACAAGGAACGCCCAACTTTTGTATCAAAAAGTGGCGCCATCCGTGGGACCAAACACTAAGAACTCTACGAAGAACTAGAATGACGAAGCACGGAAACCAAAATCAGCGGACTCCGCAGGCAGAGAAAACGCATGACGACCTACAGGGGAAGAAGCAGCCAACTGATGCAGCCCCTAAGCAAGCCTCTGGAACAACCAGTGCGCCCAAAAGCCTAGGATCGTACTCAGATCTGGTCTTTACTGCAGTAGAACCGCTCGCAAGGACTACCCATGCTACTACAACAACCACTAGCGCGGTAGATCTACTGCGCACTCCTTTCACCATGCCAGAATTAGACTTCACTGAGCCGCCAAATGCGCCTATCCGAAACAAGGGTCCTGATGTGGAAACAAACATCCTCGCGCTAGAAGGAGTCACGCCTGAACTAGCGCCAAGTGATTTCGTATCTCAAAACTATGAAACCTTGGCTGCGCTGATGCGAGAGGAAGCGAAAAAGAGGTCAAGTCAGAGTCTGCAAGCCAGGCTCAACTTTGACCCTGAGCATGAAGCATCCCCACCGCGTTACCGAAAGGAAAGGCGCGAGAAGGATGACCGCCGACACCCAGTGTTTACTAGGATTGGAAGGAAAGTTGTGGACGATGAAGCAGCCGACTTACAGTCTCAGGAGGAGCATGAAGATGATGGACGGCGCACCAATGTCCACGCTAGACTTGGCAGTCGCAGGATCCACGATAGACTTGGGCGACGATGCTCCCCAAGCGAAAGACCTTCATGCTCGGATTCCGAGGATAGTCGGCGCAAGCGCCGCAAAAGGGTAAGCTCATCCTCAAGTGACTTCTCGGACAACGAGGACAAAGAAACAGGACACTGGAAGTCCAGGAGAAAATACCGCGACCAGGAGGACGAAGATATGTCTCGTCCCTGGCGCCGCCAAAAGGTTGACGCATTCACTCGGCGCATCAGTGAATTTTCAGAAGATAAGAGAAGGCGCATGCCCTCTATTGTTAAAACTTATGATGGGACAGGTGATCCTGATGACCACCTAAAAATTTTCGAATCAGCAGCAACTATCGAAAATTGGCCACAACCTGTGTGGTGCCACATGTTTAACTCTACATTAGTGGGGAATGCACGAAACTGGTTCAGTAAGCTTCCACGTAGAAGCATCGGTGGGTTTGAAGAGTTGCGGAAGGCGTTTCGTTTGAACTTTACTCAGAGGAAGAAGTGCGCCAAGAACCCTGTCGAACTCGCTAGGGTAAAACAGCGCCAAGGGGAATCCACAAGCGCTTTTATGGAGCGCTTTAAAGACGAATGCATACATGTCAAGGCATGCCCCGAAATACTAAAGATCTCAGGGTTTACGAACGGAATCAATTACCCAGAACTTATTAAAAAGTTAAATGATAGGGTTCCCCAAACCTTTGACGAACTCATGAAGCGCACGAGGTCCTTCATCCAAGGTGAAGCAGCCGCTGCGGATAGCAAGAAAGGCTACTCAAACTATAGGTCACAAGAGGAGCCAAGGAGACAATCCAATGACCAGAGTAGCAATCGTAACAAAAGCTATCGCAGTCAAGGGGGCGGACGGGGAAACGACAAGTATACCCCACTAACGAAGACTCCAAGGGAGATATTTGCAATGGAAGGCGCGAACTTTCCGAGACCCCCACCAATGCGCACCCCAGAAGGGCAGCGCGTAGGGAACGGGTACTGCGAGTATCACGGACAGAAGGGCCATACCACCAATGAGTGTGTCCAATTGCGCCAACTAATTGATAAACTAGTAAAAGAAGGCAGATTGGATCATCTGGTTAAGAACATCAAGGATGGGAAAAACAAACAAAAGACCGAGAACAAGAAAGAAGCACCTAAGGAAAAGGCTGATACTATCTACATGATACAATCATGGCAGCGAAAGACTAGGCAAAAGGTCAGCCAGAAATTTTCTCATGGAAGCGAAATCTCTTTCCCCACCTTGACTGCGGACAACGCAGTGGTGGAACCGCTCACCATCGAGATAAATGCGGGGGGTCACGATATCCACTGCATGTATGTTGATGGAGGAGCATCAGCAGACATAATGTATGAGCATTGTTTCAAGAGATTGCAACCTGGGATACAAAGTCAGTTAAGCCCAGCCACGACGCCGTTGACTGGCTTCACAGGAGAAAAGATATGGCCTATGGGGCAACTACGACTACTAGTCGCTGTTGGTAATAAGGAACATTTCACAACAGCCTGGATGAATTTTATGGTGATCAGATCTCCTTCGCCATACAATGGCATCATCGGAAGACCAGGAATTTCGGCAATACGCGCAGTACCGTCCACAGCACATGGGATGCTCAAATTCCCGGTAGAAGGCGGCATTGTCACCATCTACAATAACGCTGCGCCACCTAGAGAGTGCAACACTATTACATGTGAGACAACACACACCCCAGAACAGAGCGCAGCTAAAGTATCAAATCTGAAGGTCGCAATTCATCCTGATTACCCGGAACAAGAAGTATCGATCGGGGGATCGCAGTCTGATAAAGGCAGAGCTGCCGTGTGCGCACTCTTGCAAAAGAATATGGATATCTTCACATGGGAACCAAAGCACATGACTGGTGTGCCATGCTCGATTGCAGAACACAAGCTGAAAATCCGACAAGGATATTCCCCAGTACGGCAGAAAAAGCGCGGCCAGGCTCCAGAACGCGCAAAAGCCATTCTGGAAGAAGTACACAAACTTGTGGACGCAGGCATCATGCGAGAAGTCTATTACCATGACTGGCTCTCCAATCTAGTAATGGTCAAGAAGAGCGATGGTAGTTGGCGGATGTGTGTGGATTTCACTGATCTCAACAAAGCATGTCCATAGGATTGCTACCCACTGCCAGAGATAGACTGGAAGGTAGAATCTTTGTGCGGATATCCCTTTAAATGTTTCTTAGATGCATATAAAGGGTACCACCAAATCCAAATGGCCAAGGAAGACGAGGAAAAAACAGCCTTCCACACAAGCCAAGGTGTCTATTGCTATACAAAGATGCCTTTTGGCCTGTAGAATGCGGGCGCCACCTACCAGCGATTGGTAGATAATGCATTTGAAATGCAAGTGGGCCGCAACCTAGAGGTCTATGTGGACGACCTTGTTATAAAAAGCCATACTAAAGACAAAGTGGTGCGCAACATTGAAGAAACATTTAAAACACTACGAAAGATCAACATGAAGTTAAATTCTAAGAAATGCACTTTTGGCGCTACAGAAGGCATGTTCCTGGGATACTTGATAGAACCAGATGGCATTAAGCCATGCCCAGAAAAAACAGAGGCTGTCATCCAACTCCCTTCACCACGCACGTTGAAAGAAGTTCAGTCTCTGAATGGAAAACTAGCCGGTTTGAACAGATTCCTGTCCAAATCAGCGGATAAGTCACTTCCTCTCTTTAAAATACTCAAGAAGTGTACAAGAAAGGGAGACTTTCGTTGGACTACGGAAGCGGAAGAAGCTTTCACACAGCTTAAGCAACATATAGCAGCGCTTCCTAAGCTAGTCGCACCCCGACCAGGGGAGGAGTTAATTGTCTACTTATCTGCGACTCATGGAGCGGTCAGCGCAGTGCTACTAACGGATAGGAACTCCGTACAAACACCGGTATATTTTGTAAGCAAAGCACTCAAGAAGACAGGGATTAACTACAGCCCAATGGAGAAGTTGGTCTTGGCGTTAGTATTTGCCGCCAAAAGACTGCGTAGATACTTTCAAGCACACCCAATAGCGGTGATCACAGACCAACCTATCAAGCAAGTTATCTCTAAACCTGACGCATCGGGGCGACTACAAAAATGAAGTGTGCTGCTAGGCGAGTATAACATCTCTTATAGACCACACACTGCGGTTAAGGGGCAAATACTAGCAGACTTTATCATCGAAAAACCGGACACCGATGCTGCACCTCCACTGAGCGAAGTAGAACTACAAGAGCCATGGGTCCTGTTCACGGACGGATCTTCATGCGTAGACGGATCGGGCGCAGGCCTTATCCTCACCAACCCAGAAGGAATGGAATTCACTTACGCACTGCGCTTTGAATTCACAGCCACGAACAACGAGGCAGAATATGAAGCCCTAATCGCTGGATTACGCATTGCAACTCGAATGGGCATACGCAACCTAGAAACAAACGTGGATTCTCGATTAGTAGCCAACCATGTGTTGGGCGAATATGTGGCTAAGGAGGATAACATGGTCCAATACCTCGACAAGACCAAGTCACTAATCCAAGGTTTTGACAGGTTTAGCATTAGACAAGTTCCTAGAGGAGAGAACAAAAAGGCGGACGCACTAAGCAAAATCGCATCTACAAGCTTCACGCACCTGTCAAAACAAGTATTGGTGGAGATCCTAAAAAACAAATCCATCTCAGAGATGAAGATATCTACGGTGATAGAAGAGCAGGATCCTACATGGTTGACCCCTATCATCGAATTCATAAGTAAGGGCAAATTGCCCGAGGAGCAGAAAAACGCTCGACGGATACGGCGCACAGCGCAGAGGTTCGAACTTAGATATGGAATCCTATATCGGCGCTCATTCCTACAACCATGGCTTCGTTGCGTTGGACCTCTTCAGGCAGATTACGTACTCCGAGAGATCCACGCCGGTTCATGCAGTATGCATTCGGGACCACGGTCCGTCGTAGCACGAGCATTGCGCTCAGGATACTACTGGCCCACTATGCATCGTGATGCGCACGATGTAATAAAAAAATGTAGCGACTGCCAAGTTCATAGACACATCCCGCGCAGACCACAACAAGAGCTAACACCTATCACTTCCCCATGGCCATTCTATAAGTGGGGTATCGACATTGCGGGTCCCTTCCCTGTTGCAGCGGGGGGACTGAAATTTCTTATTGTGGCAATAGACTACTTCACTAAGTACAGACATTGTAACCACAATCATATTTGATACAATATGCGTACAATGAAGCTTGATGCGCAGCAGCCAAGCATAACTCCTCGATCAACTGGTCCGTAGGCACATCTTCAGAAGCCTTTGCCTACGGATCTGGGGCATATTGTATCAAATGTGATTGTGGTTATAATGTCTGTACTTAGTGAAGAAGTCTATTGCCACAATAAGAAATTTCAGTCCCCCCGCTGCAACAGGGAAGGGACCCGCAATGTCGATACCCTACTTATAGAATGACCATG
The DNA here is from genome assembly GCA_021014915.2 of Artemisia tridentata subsp. tridentata. Lineage (NCBI taxonomy): Eukaryota > Viridiplantae > Streptophyta > Magnoliopsida > Asterales > Asteraceae > Artemisia > Artemisia tridentata. The sequence continues at coordinate 23,414,409 of CP139507.1, read as the reverse complement.
GGGAAGTGATAGGTGTTAGCTCTTGTTGTGGTCTGCGCGGGATGGGTCTATGAACTTGGCAGTCGCTACATTTCTTTATCACATCGCGCGCATCACGATGCATAGTGGGCCAGTAGTATCCTGAGCGCAATGCTCGTGCTCCGACGGACCGTGGTCCTGAATGCATACTGCATGAACCGGCGTGGATCTCTCGGAGTACGTAATCTGCCTGAAGAGGTCCAACGCACCGAGGCAATGGTTGTAGGAATGAGCGCCGATATAGGATTCCATATCTAAGTTCGAACCTTTGCGCTGTGCGCCGTATCCGTCGAGCGTTTTTCTGCTCCTCGGGCAATTTGCCCTTACTTATGAATTCGATGATAGGGGTCAACCATGTAGGATCCTGCTCTTCTATCACCGTAGATATCTCCATCTCCGAGATGGATTTGTTTTTTAGGATCTCCACCAATACTTGTTTTGACAGGTGCGCGAAGCTTGTAGATGCGATTTTGCTTAGTGCGTCCGCCTTTTTGTTCTCTCCTCTAGGAACTTGTCTAATGCTAAACCTGTCAAAACCTTGGATTAGTGACTTGGTCTTGTCGAGGTATTGGACCATGTTATCCTCCTTAGCCACATATTCGCCCAACACATGGTTGGCTACTAATCGAGAATCCACGTTTGCTTCTAGGTTGCGTACGCCCATTCAAGTTGCAATGCGTAATCCAGCGATTAGGGTTTCATATTCTGCCTCGTTGTTCGTGGCTGTGAATTCAAAGCGCAGTGCGTAAGTGAATTCCATTCCTTCTGGGTTGGTGAGGATAAGGCCTGCGCCCGATCCGTCTACGCATGAAGATCCGTCCGTGAACAGGACCCATGGCTCTTGTAGTTCTACTTCGCTCAGTGGAGGTGCAGCATCGGTGTCCGGTTTTTCGATGATGAAGTCTGCTAGTATTTGCCCCTTAACCGCAGTGTGTGGTCTATAAGAGATGTTATACTCGCCTAGCAGCACACTCCATTTTTGTAATCGCCCCGATGCGTCAGGTTTAGAGATAACTTGCTTGATAGGTTGGTCTGTGATCACCGCTATTGGGTGTGCTTGAAAGTATCTACGCAGTCTTTTGGCGGCAAATACTAACGCCAAGACTTACTTCTCCATTGGGCTGTAGTTAATCTCTGTCTTCTTTAGTGCTTTGCTTACAAAATATACCGGTGTTTGTACGGAGTTCCTATCCGTTAGTAGCACTGCGCTGACCGCTCCATGAGTCGCAGATAAGTAGACAATTAACTCCTCCCCTGGTCGGGGTGCGACTAGCTTAGGAAGCGCTGCTATATGTTGCTTAAGCTGTGTGAAAGCTTCTTCCGCTTCCGTAGTCCAACGAAAGTCTCCCTTTCTTGTACACTTCTTAAGTGTTTTAAAGAGAGGAAGTGACTTATCCGATGATTTGGACAGGAATCTTTTCAAACCGGCTAGTTTTCCATTCAGAGACTGAACTTCTTTCAACGTGCGTGGTGAAGGGAGTTGGATGACAGCCTCTGTTTTTTCTGGGCATGGCTTAATGCCATCTGGTTCTATCAAGTATCCCAGGAACATGCCTTCTGTAGCGCCAAAAGTGCATTTCTTAGAATTTAACTTCATGTTGATCTTTCGTAGTGTTCTAAATGTTTCTTCAATGTCGCGCACCACTTCGTCTTCAGTATGGCTTTTTATGACAAGGTCATCTACATAGACCTCTAGGTTGCGGCCCACTTGCTTTTCAAATGCATTATCTACCATCCGCTGGTAGGTGGCGCCCGCATTCTACAGGCCAAAAGGCATCTTTGTATAGCAATAGACACCTTGGCTTGTGTGGAAGGCTGTTTTTTCCTCGTCTTCCTTGGCCATTTGGATTTGGTGGTACCCTTTATATGCATCTAAGAAACATTTAAAGGGATATCCGCACAAAGATTCTACCTTCCAGTCTATCTCTGGCAGTGGGTAGCAATCCTGTGGACATGCTTTGTTGAGATCAGTGAAATCCACGCACATCCGCCAACTACCATCGCTCTTCTTGACCATTACTAGATTGGAGAGCCAGTCATGGTAATAGACTTCTCGCATGATACCTGCGTCCACAAGTTTGTGTACTTCTTTTAGAATGGCTTTTGCGCGTTCTGGAGCCTGGCCGCGCTTTTTCTGCCGTACTGGGGAATATCCTTGTCGAATTTTCAACTTGTGTTCTGCAATCGAGCATGGCACACCAGTCATGTGCTTTGGTTCCCATGCGAAGATATCCAGTTTCTTTTGCAAGAGTGCGCACACGGCAGCTCTGCCTTTATCAGACTGCGATCCCCCGATCGATACTTCTTGTTCCGGGTAATCAGGATGAATTGCGACCTTCAGATTTGATACTTTAACTGCGCTATGTTCTGGGGTGTGTGTTGTCTCACATGTAATCGTGTTGCACTCTCTAGGTGGCGCAGCGTTATTGTAGATGGTGACAATGCCGCCTTCTACCGGGAATTTAAGCATCCCATGTGCTGTGGACGATACTGCGCGTATTGCCAAAATTCCTGGTCTTCCGATGATTCCATTGTATGGCGAAGGAGATCTGATCACCATAAAATTCATCCAGGCTGTTGTGGAATGTTCCTTATTACCAACAGCGACTAGTAGTCGTAGTTGCCCCATAGGCCATATCTTTTCTCCTGTGAAGCCAGTCAACAGCGTCGTGGCTGGGCTTAACTGACTTTGTATCCCAGGTTGCAATCTCTTGAAACAATGCTCATACATTATGTCTGCTGATGCTCCTCCATCAACATACATGCGGTGGATATCGTGACCCCCCGCATTTATCTCGATGGTGAGCGGTTCCACCACTGCGTTGTCCGCAGTCAAGGTGGGGAAAGAGATTTCGCTTCCATGAGAAAATTTCTTGCTGACCTTTTGCCTAGTCTTTCGCTGCCATAATTGTATCATGTAGATAGTATCAGCCTTTTCCTTAGGTGCTTCTTTCTTGTTCTCGGTCTTTTGTTTGTTTTTCCCATCCTTGATGTTCTTAACCAGATGATCCAATCTGCCTTCTTTTACTAGTTTATCAATTAGTTGGCGCAATTGGACACACTCATTGGTGGTATGGCCCTTCTGTCCGTGATACTCGCAGTACCCGTTCCCTACGCGCTGCCCTTCTGGGGTGCGCATTGGTGGGGGTCTCGGAAATTTCGCGCCTTCCGTTGCAAATATCTCCCTTGGAGTCTTCGTTAGTGGGGTATACTTGTCGTTTCCCCGTCCGCCCCCTTGACTGCGATAGCTTTTGTTACGATTGCTACTCTGGTCATTGGATTGTCTCCTTGGCTCCTCTTGTGACCTATAGTTGGAGTAGCCTTTCTTGCTATCCGCAGCAGCTGCTTCACCTTGGATGAAGGACCTCGTGCGCTTCATGAGTTCGTCAAAGGTTTGGGGAACCCTATCATTTAACTTTTTAATAAGTTCTGGGTAATTGATTCCGTTCGTAAACCCTGAGATCTTTAGTATTTCGGGGCATGCCTTGACATGTATGCATTCGTCTTTAAAGCGCTCCATAAAAGCGCTTGTGGATTCCCCTTGGCGCTGTTTTACCCTAGCGAGTTCGACAGGGTTCTTGGCGCACTTCTTCCTCTGAGTAAAGTTCAAACGAAACGCCTTTCGCAACTCTTCAAACCCACTGATGCTTCTACGTGGAAGCTTACTGAACCAGTTTCGCGCATTCCCCACTAATGTAGAGTTAAACATGTGGCACCACACAGGTTGTGGCCAATTTTCGATAGTTGCTGCTGATTCAAAAATTTTTAGGTGGTCATCAGGATCACCTGTCCCATCATAAGTTTTAACATTAGAGGGCATGCGCCTTCTCTTATCTTCTGAAAAGTCACTGATGCACCGAGTGAATGCGTTAACCTTTTGGTGGCGCCAGGGACGAGACATATCTTCGTCCTCCTAGTCGCGGTATTTTCTCCTGGACTTCCAGTGTCCTGTTTCTTTGTCTTCGTTGTCCGAGGAGTCACTTGAGGATGAGCTTACCCTTTTGCGGCACTTGCGCTGACTATCCTCGGAATCCGAGCTTGAAGGGCTTTTGCTTGGGGAGCATCGTCGCCCAAGTCTATCGTGGATCCTGCGACTGCCAAGTCTAGCGTGGAAATTGGTGCGCCGTCCATCATCTTCATGCTCCTCCAGAGACTGTAAGTCGGCTGCTTCATCGTCCACAACTTTCCTTCCGATCCTAGTAAACACTGGGTGTCGGCGGTCATCCTTCTCGCGCCTTTCCTTTCGGTAACGCGGTGGGGATGCTTCATGCTCAGGGTCAAAGTTGAGCCTGGCTTGCAGACTCTGACTTGACCTCTTTTTCGCTTCCTCTCGCATCAGCGCAGCCAAGGTTTCATAGTTTTGAGATACGAAATCACTTGGCGCTAGTTCAGGCGTGACTCCTTCTAGCGCGAGGATGTTTGTTTCCACATCAGGACCCTTGTTTCGGATAGGCGCATTTGGCGGCTCAGTGAAGTCTAATTCTGGCATGGTGAAAGGAGTGCGCAGTAGATCTACCGCGCTAGTGGTTGTTGTAGTAGCATGGGTAGTCCTTGCGAGCGGTTCTACTGCAGTAAAGACCAGATCTGAGTACGATCCTAGGCTTTTGGGCGCACTGGTTGTTCCAGAGGCTTGCTTAGGGGCTGCATCAGTTGGCTGCTTCTTCCCCTGTAGGTCGTCATGCGTTTTCTTTGCCTGCGGAGTCCGCTGATTTTGGTTTCCGTGCTTCGTCATTCTAGTTCTTCGTAGAGTTCATAGTGTTTGGTCCCACGGATGGCGCCACTTTTTGATACAAAAGTTGTATGTTCCTTGTTTCCGTATCAATTAGATCTTAATGCTTGAGACCTGCGCACTAAGAAAACAAAAAGACACCGTTAGGCTTATCGTGGGATTGTCTCCCACGATTATCCTCCGGCGTGAGAGTAAGTAATCGGTTTTAGGGTTTAGTTGAAGAGTTAGGGTTCTTAGATTGTACCTTTAATGAGAGTCGAGGGACCCTTTATATACACACGAAATCCTTGTTGGTTTCGTGTTCCTCACTCCTCGGCGTATCCGCCTATGTCGGTCGTGTGATACATATCCCATAAATAAGAGATATCCTATATCAAGACCATAAATAACTTCGGGTTGGGCCTTCGTAAGCCCAAACCGTTATCGTGATAGCCCATTCGTGATGGTCTTGAGCCCATTCGTGATGGGCTTGAGTGGTAGTAGCGTCTATTGGTCGGGTTCGTTACCCAAATGGGAAATATGTAGCCCATTCGTGATGTACCAGCGCCATTATCCGATTTTACTTCCGATATATCTGAGGACGAACTTCGTCAGTTCACCTCAGATTATTACATCCCTACCGCATTGCACCCGGTGGTTCCGGTGGCGACTGCGTCAATTGCAAACTTCCCTGAGGGGAAAGTAGGGGTATACACACGTTTTTTCGAATTCGCGAATCAACGTGTGCCCATTTCCCTATTTTTGTGTGATATTTTAAACCACTATCGTCTACATATTTCCCAACTGCACTGTATAGGTGCAGCAAAAATAACCAATTTTGAAGTGAATTGTCGCTTGTTGGCGATTAACCCTACAATTCATCTATTCCGCTCGTTTTACCACACATCGTGGTCGAACGGGTGGGTATCCTTTTCCAAGCGCGCAGGGCCACTGCAGTGTTATACGGAAAAGTTAGACGCACTGAGGAATTGGAGGGAAAAGTTCTTTTGGGTTGATAGTGCATTTTTTCCATGGATTTTTGAGTTTTATACCCAAGAATCATTATCGAGAGATGAGCGTCCCATCCCCGGAACGTATAGCGCAGATGATGCGGAGACAATTAATGCTAATCGCATACCGATCAAGTCGTATCCAGAGGAGTTTTTGGTGCACATGGGCATCAGTCGCAATTACTTCGGTAGTCCAGAGGAAGTGCCAACTATTTTGGACGAAAATAGCCGGGGTGGGTGCTTGTCTCTCCTTCCTCTTCGCTTATTAATTGTAAGCGCTCTTCCCTTTGTAGCTTATCTAACTCATTTTGTGTTTGTTTTTTGCTTGTTGCGCAGAGATGGATCTATTCGGTGTTGTTCGCTTGGAGAGGCCGAAACAAGTGACTGTGGGTGTGCGCCCTTTAAGGGATGGCGAGTCGCCAGTTTTAGAGGCCACTGCGGGGCGCACGATGGAGATAGTGTAGGAGGAACCTGAGGATACGCCCCCAGTTGTTTTAGAGGCGACTCCTCTGCGTAGTTTTCCCACTCCGAAGATACAACTCCATGTAGAAGAGCTATCGCAGACTGATTTGTCGGAAAGTGGGGAGTTTGCCATGTCTGAAAGTGGGCAAGAAGGCGCTGGCCAAGGGGTGAAGCGCAAGAAAGCTGCTGGGGATGATGGCGCTGGTACATCCAAAAGAAGGCACCATATTATCTCTGGTGAGCAATCATCATCAGAGGATACAACTGAAACTCCTCCCTTCAAGTAAGTCATTAGGCTTGTATCTTTAGATTTGCATTTCTTTATTCTGCAATGATACTATAAGTAGCTTTGTTATTTGCGTGCAGTGTTGAGGCTGTTGGTGATGATGCTGCGCGTGTTGGGGATTCGCCACCCAAGGCGGGTCCCTCGCCTACTGGCCATATTGCGCAGGGGAGCCAAGGATCTGGGGCAAAGGCTTCTGAAGATGTGCCTACGGACCAGTTGATCGAGGAGTTATGCTTGGCTGCTACGCATCAAGCCTCATTGGTTGCACAGCTCAAAGCTAGGCATGCGGGTGAGGGTAGCAGCAGCGCGCAGAAGGATAGGGAAATTGCGCTACTGAAGGCGCAGTTAGCTGATGCTCAAGCTGAAGTGGAGTCGATCACTGTGTATGCTCAGAAGCTTGCTGATGAGAGGCTATCCTTGTTTGCTCAAGTGAACCAAGAGCGCGCTGGCGCAAAAGAGTACAAGGCCACTTGCCTTTGGGCCTTGAAGTATATGGAGCAGAACAAGAGCACTCACTTCGCCAGGCTAGATGATTTCCGCAAGGCTGTGGAAGAGTCGCTGGAGAAGCAAGAAATCAAGCTGCGCAAGCTCAGTATCGAGTATGACGAAGAGCTGTATCCTCATCTGGTGTCTTCTATCGCTGAGCGCAGGTGGCTTATCAGTCATGGGTTACGCCTCGCTGCCTTGGGTACTTTGGAATCCCAGGAGGTGCGGGAGGCTTTTGGGGAAGTTGTGGAGCGTGCGCTTGCGCGTGGCAAGGCACAGGCTATAGAGGAGCTCTCTGAGAGCGGACTGTTGAAGGTGCCTGCCACACAAGTGCCCGAGTATAATGCTGATTCCTTCGATGAGCTTGTCGCTGCCATGGAAAAGATGAAGCTGCTAGACCTGCCTCACATTGCTCAACTGGAGCGCGACCAAGATTACCCCATAAGTGTTATTATGGAGGGGTTAACCTTGGCTAGGCATGCAGCGGAGGGCGCAGAGGCACAAGCTGACTATTTTCTTAAGCCGGATGAATCGCAGCTACAGGTACCTATCTTCGCTCGTCCTTGCAACATCCTGGATCCTTTTGCCCTTGAAAAGGAAATTTCTCTAAAGGAGTCCTTAGAGGCCCACGCTATGAGGCTTGCGAAGAAGTAGGGTGTGAAGGGGAAGGCCATCCTTTGCGGTGTCGGTGCTGCGCATATTCCTAGGTCTGATGGAGTGCCCGTTAGCGTGCCGACAGTGTCGCCCCAAGATAGTGGTCTTCTGAGGGAGCTTGAGGAAACTGGTCGTGCTGCGTACCATGTTGGTGGTTCAGGGCTTAGACGCACCCATAGCTTTTAGATTTTTTGTCTTGGTAATTTTTTGTAATAGATTAACATTTTGTTGCACATGTGCATGTTAAGTCTATATCTTGTATGAACTCGTAGTCCGTAATAAAATGTTGATTAGAAAAATACGATTGTACGCATATTGTATCAAATGTGATTGTGGTTATAATGTCTGTACTTAGTTATTTTTGTCTTTGCGTAAAAGACGTCCATGTTATGTCTAAGAAGCAAACGGTTGTGTACATACTTAAGAAAATTTATAAGAATCCATAATCGTGTATGAAGTTCATAAAATTTGCAAGTGTATGGGTTGATATGCAGCGTACTACAAATATCATATCAAGGAGTTAAGTGTCTTAACTCCTAATTTGTTAAACGCGCACAGTGTGCATTGTTGTGTATCCGTCGTGGGATACACATTGAACTTACTCCAACGTCTTGAGAGTAAGGTGTTTAACAAGGATGCGTGATCCGATGTTGATGGGTTTGCAACCCTCTTACTCAACGAGTTATTTAGTAGGTTTACTCATCCTTTTACCATCGTAGGTGTTAATAAGTGCATGCACGCCATGTAGGCAGAAAGTAAAGTAACAGCAATATTGAGACATACATAACATGTAAACAAAAAAGTGAAATGTGTCGCGGAATTAGCTAGAAACCGCGACATTGAATTAATACTTGCAAGTTTTTGAAAAAAGAAAAAACATTTGCCTAAATGAAACAAAATGTAAATACACGGATATTTATTGAGCACTTACTAAAGTGCGGAGGTGTCCGTGTGTTGGGTCGTAACCTTTCCTAAAGATAGCATCTCTTGAGATTGCAAACATTCCATGTGCGTTGTAGCTCACGGCCATCCATGTCACGCAGCTTGTACGCGCCTTTACCTAGTGCTTCAACGACCTCATAGGGTCCTTACCAGTTTAGTCCAAGTTTACCTGTATCTTCTGCGTGGCTCGCATCATTAGCGCGATATACAAACTCGCCTGGTCTGAATGAGGTGCTTCGAACTTTAGCATCGTAGTATCCCTTCATTTTTGACTTGGCTTTTACCTCACGTATAGTTGCGCGTTCACGCCTTTCTTCCAATAGGTCCAAATCTATACGTCGTTGTAGAGATCGACCCACTTCTATATCATACAAATAAACACAAACTTGATGACACTCATAACATATTAAGTCAAGAACAATAAGAGAGATATGTGGATATTTTACAAGTCTAATGATTATATTCAACTTTGAAGATAATACAAAGACTTGAGAGGTTTTGCTTTTACACACACACACACTCTTTTTTATGTAAATAATGAGGCACACTTTCTAAAACAAAGAGTGTGTGTGTTTATACGAATGCCACAGCCAACAATTGGCTTGTGGGCTTTTTCTTGGACTTCTTAGTGGACTATACATTGTATTACACATATACAAGTTATAACTAACAAAGCTAATACATATAGCCCACTAATCTAAACTAAATATTATACTTGACACAATAAATTGTTAGCAAATGACCATCACTTTATATTGACATAAAATGATTGCTAACAATCTCCCCCTAAGGGATGGTCATTTCAATGATGCTCCCGTGATTGGTCTTTAGCTTTTGACATCTTGAACTTCGTGTGTCAATGTATAACATTCTTCAATCAATGTTCCTTCATGCACTGTGATCTTCATAGAGTCGTCTTGTGGTCTTCCTCGCCTTGATCTACATCTTCAGTTCAGCTGCATCGCCGTTGTAGATGATGATGGTGAATGGACTTTCATCGGTACCTGCATAAAACAGTTAGCAATAAAACGTCCAGCGGCCATCATGTCGTGAGGCAAGATCCTTAGATCTCATTAAGACTCATACAACTTGTATCCTTTTGATGAACACAAGTGTATTGCATAGGAAGTGTTCCTAAGAGATCTTTTGATGAATCTCATGTCTCTAGACTCAATTATGTGCGTTTTGGTTTTAGTCGTCGGAGGCATGGAGCAGAGTGCCACCTTTTCAATATCAACACTTCTCGGAGTGAGAGGTCGATAGATTATGTAGTGTTCTCCGTGAGAAATGAAACAAATATCTTTTGAGAGATATCTGAGTGGATAGGAGGGGTGGTGCAAATGCGTCACTGGGTCCATGACGTCTTGTCTTCAATATCAGTATCACCTTAGTGAATACCGATAGCAGATGTATTGACCCGGTTTCTGACCTAAGTTTTCATGGAGGGCTATTTCTTTTCACCCTTACAAAAACTTTTCTTTTTCATTCTTCAACCCCTTCTTTCTCCTTTCTCATTAACTCCTTTTTTCAATCTTACCTAAGGACTTCTAATGCTAAGCTATTGGAATTGTCCTTGGGTAGATCCCTCCGGTTCTGGCGGATCATTGGACATAACCTAACCATAATCACCTTATTACTCCATGATTATCCTAGATTATTTGTCACATGCCATTAAACCTTGTGAAAATCTCTCAATGTGTTTATGAGTAAACACATTTTGTTATCACATCGAGAGTTTTGCATTTATGAAACACTCCCCCTTCACATGTGCTCATGCATTTTTGTAATAAATTGCACATGTTGGGTAGAGTTCGCACATTTGAACTGATCGATTTTCAATGAACATGACCTTCGCGAGACACGCTTACATCACTAGTTAGACTAGTTTGAAATTATTACCCGTCCTGGTCATATTCAAAGATCATCTCTCGAATTGGTACATTCTACTCAGACAAGTCCTTTGCGAGACACGCTTACATCACTAGTTAGACTAATTTGAAATTATTACCCGTCCTGGACATGTCTTTTCGAGAACGGACATTTAGTTTCATCAATTCGAGGGTTATCCCTGAGTCTTTAGATTCAAACCACAAAAACTTTTTGATCACATTTTAATCTCATCTTCTCCCCCTCAAAAATAACATGCATTGATATTTTTGATATCAACTGATGAAAGGCAAGACGTTTTGGAGAACAAGATGGATTTGAGCATGAAACATGGAACATTTTTCTTTGTCAACTCCCCCTTACTCAGAGCAAATGGTTTAAACCTTTGAGTTTAAAAAGCATTTAGGGGTCTTTGAGGGAGTTGTTGTGAGCACAAAATTTATAAAAAGACTTTGAAAAATCTTTTGAAACCATTTTGATTAAGTGCTCACTGGTTTTAGCTTTTCGCCATTAACATTGCGAGTTCTGATCGGAAATAATCAGAAGTCATTCAATGTAGCGCGGGTTTCGTACTGAAATGCACGAAAGCCGTAATGAAGAAAAAGTTGAGAAACGACATGTTTTAGAAAAACATAAAAAATAACTCTCGCTCAAGCATCTGTACATGTCCGTATCATTGTTGAATGACATATCTAGATACGTACAGAATATTGATTAGACAAGAGACATGTCGTGAGAAGAATATTTTTGGTTTTTGTTGTTTTATATTTTTTATGTCTTTTTGAAGTTTTCTATTTTTATATTTTTGTTTTTGAAAAAGTGTATATATATATTTACCAAAAATATATACATAACTATTTACAAACATATTTACACATATATATTTACATGCGAAGCTTTATGAAGTAAATCAATAAGATTCGAGAAGACTTTCTAACTCTTCGGGAGTTAGGCTTCGCATGCCAATTCGACGAACTAAGTTTTCAAACCGCTCTTTTGGGAGGGCCTTAGTAAATAGATCAGCGAGTTGGTATTCAGTCTTCACGAAAAACAATTCAACGGTACCCTCTTCAACGTGCTCTTTTATGAAGTGGTAGCGGACTCTAATATGCTTGGTCTTCGAGTGTTGCACTGGGTTGCACGAGATGGCTATGGCACTTTTTGAATCGCAATACAAAGGTATGCGGTTGAAAGAGAAACCATAATCTGTGAGTTGTGTTCTCATCCAAAGGACTTGAGCACAACACGCAGATAGAGACACATACTCGGCCTCTGCTGTTGATAAAGCAGTGCAATCTTGTTTTCTTGACGACCAGCCTACTAGCTTTTCTCCCAGAAATTGCGCTCCGCCTGATGTACTTTTTGCTGTAACTTGGCATCCAGCATGATCTGCATCTGAAAATGCTATTAGTGTAAACTCCGAATCCTTCGGATACCAAAGTCCCATGTTAATGGTTCTTCGAAGGTATCGAAAGATCCGTTTAACCTCTTGGAGGTGAAGTTCGGTAGGCCTTGCCTGAAACCGTGCAAGTAAGCAAACAGCAAAATGAATATCTGGTCGGCTTGCAGTTAGGTACATGAGAGAACCAATCATGCTCCGATATTTCTTCGGATCCATGGGTTTCCCATATAGGTCATCGCCAATTTTTGGTGAAGTGACCATTGGAGTACCAACAGAGTCACAATTGTCCATACCATGTTTTTTCAAAATCTCAATTGTGTATTTAGCTTGATTAAGGAAAATTCCACGTAGGGATTGATGAATTTGTAAGCCTAAAAAGAATTTTAATTCACCCATCATGGACATTTCGAATTTGCTTTTCATGAGATTTGCAAAATGTTTTGAATGTGTCGGATTAGTGGACCCAAATATTATGTCGTCCACGTAAATCTGAACAATCAAAATATCATTTTTGTATTTTCTTGTAAACAAGGTTGGATCAATCGTTCCTTTGGTGAAATTATTTGACAACAAGAAAGATGATAACTCGTCATACCACGCCCGTGGGGCTTGTTTCAAACCATAGATTGCCTTCTTTAGCTTGTAGACGTATTCCGGATGATCTTTGTCAACGAAACCGTCTGGTTGACTCACATACACTTCTTCTTTCAGAGTTCCATTCAAGAATGCCGTCTTGATGTCCATCTGATAAACCGTGATGTTCTTGTGAGCGGCATAAGCTAAGAAAATCCTGACAGCTTCAAGCCTTGCAACCGGTGCGAATGACTCTTCAAAATCTATTCCTTCTTCTTGTCTGAATCCCTTTGCTACCAGACGAGCCTTGTTGCGAATCACAGTCATTTCTTCATCCTTTTTATTTTTCCATAACCACTTAAGATCAATGACTAGTTTGTCAATTGGTCTTGGAACTAAATCCCAGGTGTCATGGATTTGAAATTGAAGAAGTTCTTCCTGCATTGCCTCAATCCAGGCATTATCTGCCATTGCTTCCTGAATATTCTTAGGTTCTATGAGACTGACTGAGTAGACATAGATGCACATGTCGCAATCGGTATGAAGTTGTTTTCTCGTCTGAATTGGTCTTGAGGGTTCACCAATAACCTGTTCAATCGGATAGTCTTTTGTCCACTGTAATGTTGAAGGATACCTTGGACTGAATAACTGCATGTTAGTCAGTTCATGTAATCTGGAAGATGATTCACCAGATTCCGTTCCAAACGGGTTTTCAAATACTTCTTCGTCTAACACAGCATTATTTTGTTCTTGCTCATCAATTCTTGGTAGAACAATTTCAATGAATGGAGTTGCTGTAGATGATGTTGATGCCGAGGGAGTTGGTGCGTCAGCTTCAAATGTTGTGGATGCATCTGGATTTGGTGGAATTGGTGGTGGTTGTTGATGTTGAGTGGATGCAGCGGAATGTTGGTTAGATGCATTTTTCGAAGCGCCACCATAGTATTCATCGTACATGAACTCGAAGAAATTATCCAGTTCTTGAGTTGTGGGTTGTTCGTCATGAATTGATTGAGCTTGTTGAGGTGCGAGTCCCGAACTGATATGTCCGGAAGTCATCGGGTTAAGCGCGGGTTCTAGAGCGAGTCTCTCAGAAGCCATTTGTGAAATTTCATCAAACTTCACATTCATCGACTCCATGATCTTTTTCGTTCTCCTGTTATACACCCTGAATGCCCTCGAGTTTTCAGAATACCCAATAAAGATTCCAATATCACCCTTAGCCTTCAACTTTCCCAGATCTTCCCTGTCATTTGTTGGATAGCATAAAGCACCAAATACATGAAGATAAGAAATATCCGGTTTTCGGTTGTTGACAAGTTCGTATGGGGTTTTATTGAATCTTGGATGGATTAGGGATCGGTTTTGAGTAAAACAAGCAGTAGAAACAGCATCAGCCCATAAAAATAACGGAGCACTGGAATAAATTAGCATAGTGCGAGCAGCTTCTACAAAGGTTCAATTCCTTCTTTCAACTACCCCATTCTGCTGTGGATTTCGAACGACTGATGTCTGGTGAGTAATACCAGTTTCTTCATAGAATGTTCTTAACTCCTGATTGACAAATTCCGTGCCATTATCCGTTCTTACTATCCTAACTGGAGCTTGAAGTAGAACTTGAATCCGCTTCAGAAAGGTGATGACGGTGCTTGGTGCTTCATCTTTTGATCTCAAAAACTTCACCCATGTATATCTTGAATAGTCGTCAACAATTACAAGAATATACTTCTTCCCATTTATGCTTTGAACTCTCATCGGGCCACATAAGTCCATGTGCAACAGATGCAACCTATCAACCAAACTAGGTACGGGTTTAGGTTTATATGTTGCTCTTTTGCTCTTTCCCTGCTCACATGATGGACATAGGTGTTCTTTGGTGTATTTGAATTTAGGAAGACCGGAGACGATGTCGTCTTTGGCAAGCTTGTTGATCGTGTCAAAGTTCAGATGGGACAAACGTCTATGCCACAACCAGGATTTTGTTTCGCCTGCCCTGGTCATGAGACAAATAGGTGATGAAGAGGCCATTTGGTTTATGTCAATTGCATAAAGATTGGTGCCACGATCCCCAATTAAGAGATCATCCCCAACCAAATTCCTGACAAAGCAAGTGTTTCTCCGAAATGCAACCTCTAAATCAGCATCACAAAACTGTTCGACAGAGAACAGATTGTGTCCCAACCCTTCGACATAGTAAACCCGAGTGATCAGATAATTTCCAAACCGAAGATCTCCATAACCCAGAATAGCTGCAACATGATCATTCCCAAACCGTACAGTCCCCATGAACTGCCACACAAAATTAATTAGCAGCTTCAGATTCCCGGTCATGTGCTTGGAGCAACCCGAGTCGACGATCCAAAGACAAATTTCAATGACCTGCAAAGAACAGAGGATTTTGTATATGGAAACCGTTTAACATTTGGTTCCAAGGGGTTAGATGTAACAGGTGGAGTACACTTAGAGATGGTTTCCTTAGATGCATTGGGAACTATTTCTACTGTGCCATTCTTAGGTGTGAACAATCTACCCGTTGGTTTCCATGCACAAAACTTAGAGTGATCCTTAGGCAATAGGCTGCTAGTGGTTATCCTAGCTTTTGCAATAAGTCTTCGAATATATCTAGACTTAGCCTTAGTTACAAAAGGACCCTTTTTCTGTTCTGGCATATCATTCTTTTTCACATTAGTGGAAACATTATCATCACAAGCATTTACAGACAAAGATATCTTTTGCATTAAACAATCAGAATCATTACATGCATTAGAAACAGGAGTCTTATCATTACAACTAGATGATACATGTTTCTTCTTGGGAAGCGGTAAATTCCTAGGGTGTTCTTCTACTTTCTTGCATGCACTCTCAGAAACAGACGAGACACTAGGTTTCTTGTTATTGCTCCTAGACTGTCTTTTGCTCCTAGAGTTGCTTTCTAATCCTGTAGAAGGTAAGGCACACTCATTAGAATTTATGTTGTTGTCCTGAGATGTTGTTTTAGCAGTCCTAATCTCGTTTGGATTATCTTTAATATCTTTGTCTATCGCCCTATATGTTTTAGATGTAGAGGCAGACGCAGTAGTGGGACTAATCCTATAAAGGCCAGGTGCTATCACATTAGTGTTCTTGACAACAGCTTTCCCTTTTTGTTTCTCATTAGGCAAGGGGGTTAATGGTGCAATACCCGTAGTTTCCTTACCCTGCCCTTTTTGACTTGCAAGCTGAGACTTCAAAAGATTTATTTGATCTTGCATGTTTTTGTAAGAACGCTCATACGACAGTTTGTCATACTTGCATTCTTCCTTTTTCGTATCAAGTTGTTTAAAATATGTGCAATTTTGTTTTTCAAGCTTCAAAAGTGCCTTTTCATATTTTTTAGCAATTTGAGAAGTCTCAGCTCGAAGTGTTTCATCATCCTCCACAGAATATGTTTGGAAAATAATAGACATGATATCAGTCGATAGAGCTTCGAAAGAGAGAGAGAGTCATTTTGTTGTTCCAAAACTTTTATGTGTTCCAAGTATTCATTGGCTTCATTCACTAAGGATTTGTGGTCCTCAACAAATGCTGCTGATTCTTTCAAAAGATTATTTTCCACATTTTGAACAACCGCATAGATTGCAGAAATGTGAGGATTAATTTCCAATTCAAAAATCTCTTTAATTTCATCCTGAACACCTGAAAACCATTCAAATTTTTGACTGTTTGTTTTGGAAGCCACAATACTTTGAAGTGTTTCAATTCTCTGTTTAAGATCCACCAAATATAGTCTAGCTGCACTTGTATCAAAAGTTTTTTTAGATGCCATTTGTTGAATGTTAGACAGATGAATTGAGACAGCTTTTTGTCTTGTGAAAACCACTGGTTTTTGAAAAAACAGAGGTGACTCCTTTTTAACAAGATGAACCCCAGCAAGTTTGTTAACTTCATTATAGTTAATGGGTTTAATTTCTGGGTTCATTTGTCTCATTTTGACTCGTCTCTTTTCAGTACGCTCAATCGTTTCATCCGAATCATAAATCTCAATCGGATCATGATTATCATTTAGCACACTACCATTATATAACACATTCTGATTTTTCTGAGCTTTCTTGAGATAAGAAGGGTTTTCACAACCGATAGCCGTTTTCTTTAGCGTATGTAAAATCGGGTTTGGATCGTTTATTAACAAGTTAATTGTTTGTGCAGAATGACCCGTTTTTACAAGTAAATCTTCCAACTTTGCAATGGTTTCCTTTTTGTCAGTGATCTCTTTTTGAAGATCTTTTTCACGTTTTGAAAACCTTTCATTCAACTCCTTCTTTTCTTTTTCAAGATTGGAATAAGTTGATTTTTGTTTTGAAAGCTGGTTATTTGCAAATGTTTCTCTCTTAACTCAGAATCTCTTAAGCTAACCTCAAGTTCTGACTGTTTTTCGTTATGAAAATCATAAGCTTGTGCATTCACCTTATAACTCTCAAGCTCAGCGGTCAATTTTTCATTCGCGGCCTTAACCTCGCGATTGACCGTTTTAACTTTCTCAATTTCAATACTACAATTATGCAATAATGATTCAAACATAGCACGTGTTTCCTCATCATTATCAGTATGCTGTGACTCGAATTCTTCATTAGGATCCATATCTGGAGTTACCAAATTAGTATTACTACAACTTGGTTCGTCCATGTATGTATCATAAATGAGATTAGGAGTCTCAGGATACTGTTCATTTTGAGGTGACATATCAAACATTTCATTATTGTGACATGTAATATATGGTTGTACCTCAGAAACCGCATTAGTGTCAAAAGCAGGAGGTGCTTCTGAATCCGTGTCGTACTTTGCCTCCTGAAGATTAGCCATAAAAATGCAGTTTGCATCGATGTCTTCAAGATCTTCTGAAGCATCCATAATAGCCATGAAGTCATTCTCTTCTGCACTTAACTGAAGCCCAGCCGTTTCCTTGTTTGCCAACATTAATGCTTTCTGCAAGTAAGCTGGATCCTTTTTATTCGGCTTGTCTGGACAGTTCCTAGCCATATGACCAACACCCTGACAATTGAAGCATTTCATCGCATTACCCTGATTCCTGTTCCCAGCTCCCTGAGCAACATTCCCAAACTGATTCCCAGCATTCTGTACCCTTTGATTACCAACAGCATTACCCATCTGATTCCCTGCAAACTGACCCATCTGATTACCAACATACTGCCCTACATTCTGATTACCCATCTGATATCTTGGAGCATATCCCTGCTGATTCCCATATCCCCCAACCATCTGTCCTTGTTGTCCCATTTTGAAACTCGGCTGTGCAATCTGCTTGTTGCGAGTGTTCGATGAGATTCGTTGATTGTTGTTGGTGGGTGTGGAGTAACGTCCTTGGAATGCTTTTGATAGGTAGGCAAAAGCTTGAGTCAAAGCATCAGTTGACTCATCCTGATCATGTTGATCTGGGTGTTGTGGGTATTGTTGTTGTGGGATTACATGTTGTTGTAGTGGGTAGAACGGTGTTTGAGGATTGTATTGTTGTTGCATGACTTGTTGGGATGAAGATGATGATGAAGGTTGTGAATTAACTGTTGCAGGTGTAGGTGTTTGGACTATGAGTGCAAGAGGATCTTGTTGTTTAGCTTGTTTCTCTTGTCTGACTTCATTTGCCTCTGCTTGGTTTTGTTTTAGGAAGTCATAAAGCTGATCATAGTTCATCTTGTGAAGGTTTTGTGTCTGGTTGACAATAGTAACATATCGTCCCCATTCTTCAGGAAGGTTGTTGATGAACTTGATATTTTGAACAATTGGTTTAGGTGCCAAATTGTTTCTGATCAACTCATTCATTAGAGTACAAAACCATGTGTAGTAAGATTCAATCTGTTCAGCTGGTGTAGATGTGAACTTCTCCCATTCAGTCAGAAGCTTGTTTTCCAATTCTTGTTTACCAATATCTGTACCATAACATAGTCTTTTGACTCGTTCCCACATTGCATGAGCAGTTTCACAACTGTCTACAGCACAGAATATATCTTGAGGTAACCCAAGTTGGATTAGATGCATTGCCAAGTTATCAGCTTCAATTTGCTTCCAATCATCTGCCGTATAATCCTTTTCTTCTTGGATTTTGTAAGTTGCTTCAACGGGAGGTTCTGAAGTTCGATCTTCAGCTGTAAGTTCCGTCCTACGAGGCTTGAATGGACCTTTCTCAACGGAGTTAGCCAAGAGTCTACCTTGTCCATTAGGTTTTGATTTCATATAACGAAGCATACGACTCGTCCATGGAAGGTAACCACCTTTTTCTAACATTGGAGGACGGTTTTCTGAACCTGCGGCATGAATGTCTTGTTGTGTAGTCATCTTTAAGATATGGTATGATAAAGTGGATTGAGGATCGTTTCAACAAAATAGAAGTAGTTGTAGTTGTTGTTGAAGGTTAAACTTGGTTGTTGACGTGAGGCTTTGGTTTGTTGTTGATGTTAAGCAAGTTGTTACGGTGGAATTTTGGTCTGGAAACTTAAAACCTCAATAACTTCATTTTGGAGCGTTTTCAGGCCTCGAAACTTGGGTTGAATGAATAAATCATTCAACGTGTCCTTCTCCTCGGTCTCACGGTCGTTTTGACAGGTCGTGGACTGAAAACGGAGTTACGGTTCAAAAGTTATAACCTTTTGAAGTTTTGACGTAAAATGACAACTTTGAACTCGTTTCACAGAAGTACGAGGACCAAAACTGCCAATTCTGAAAGTTCCCAAAGGCTGCTGAAAAGTACAGGGACTAAAAATTTCAATTCTGAAAACTGCTCAAAATCCTTTGTTGTCCGATATCCTAGAGGTCTTCTTTGTCCGATATCTGACGAGGCCAAGGATCTCGGATGACACTATGTAAAGCACAACTGCGATAAGGCTAAAAATGGCCAAATGCGATAACTATCGCAGTTGCAATTGCGATAAAACTTGGTCAGATGAATTGCGATATGTCAAATGCGATGGTCAACTGCGATAGGTCAGTCAACAGCGATAAGCCAATAGCGACACCTATCGCAATTCTAATACAAGAAGTGCGATAACTGAATTGTGATAAGGTCCGACTAAGTCAACTGCGATAAGGCTTTCAAATGCGATAAAACGCAGATTTGTCTTCCAATTGCGATAAAACGCAGATATTTCTTGCAAGTGTGATATATTGAACTTTTCCCACCTTTTTTAACTTTTTCCCTTACACACACACGTGATGCCTTATTTCAAGGGATATCTCAGACCCAAGTTGCAATATTCCTTACAACTTTTCACTTCTTTAACCAATAATATCCAAGATATTATACAAACACATAAAGTGATTTTGCTTTTGAGTAACTTCGATCAAAAGACAACTAAGAACACCAAAAAGTGAAATTTTTTCCAGCAATCAAGTGAAGAAAAATCACAAGTTTGCCAAACCAAGAACAAACACAACCTTATACAAGATTTTTCACTATTCGATTTCCTTAAAAAGAACCCACTTCGTGCCTTTTTGAGAATCCAAAACCACAACAGTTGGTTTCTTTGCAAACAAACCGAACACACTAAGACACAAACCTTCTACCTTGTTGCTTGGCTCATGTATACCACTTGTAGAGATCGACCCACTTCTATATCATACAAATAAACACAAACTTGATGACACTCATAACATATTAAGTCCAGAACAATAAGAGAGATATGTGGATATTTTACAAGTCTAATGATTATATTCAAATTTGAAGATAATACAAAGACTTGAGAGGTTTTGCTTTTACACACACACACACTCTTTTTTTCGCAGATAAGTAGACAATTAACTCCTCCCCTGGTCGGGGTGCGACTAGCTTAGGAAGCGCTGCTATATGTTGCTTAAGCTGTGTGAAAGCTTCTTCCGCTTCCGTAGTCCAACGAAAGTCTCCCTTTCTTTTACACTTCTTGAGTGTTTTAAAGAGAGGAAGTGACTTATCCTCTGATTTGGACAGGAATCTGTTCAAACCGGCTAGTTTTCCATTCAGAGACTGAACTTCTTTCAACGTGCGTAGTGAAGGGAGTTGGATGACAGCCTCTGTTTTTTCTGGGCATGGCTTAATGCCATCTGGTTCTATCAAGTATCCCAGGAACATGCCTTCTGTAGCGCCAAAAGTGCATTTCTTAGGATTTAACTTCATGTTGATCTTTCGTAGTGTTCTAAATGTTTCTTCAATGTCGCGCACCACTTCGTCTTCAGTATGGCTTTTTATGACAAGGTCGTCCACATAGACCTCTAGGTTGCGGGCCACTTGCTTTTCAAATGCATTATCTACCAATCGCTGGTAGGTGGCGCCCGCATTCTTCAGGCCAAAAGGCATCTTTGTATAGCAGTAGACACCTTGGCTTGTGTGGAAGGCTATTTTTTCCTCGTCTTCCTTGGCCATTTGGATTTGGTGGTACCCTTTATATGCATCTAAGAAACATTTAAAGGGATATCCGCACAAAGATTCTACCTTCCTGTCTATTTCTGGCAGTGGGTAGCAATCCTGTGGACATGCTTTGTTGAGATCAGTGAAATCCACGCACATCCGCCAACTACCATCGCTCTTCTTGACCATTACTAGATTGGAGAGCCAGTCATGGTAATAGACTTCTCGCATGATGCCTGCGTCCACAAGTTTGTGTACTTCTTCCAGAATGGATTTTGCGCGCTCTGGAGCCTGGCCGCGCTTTTTCTGCCGTACTGGGGAATATCCTTGTCGGATTTTCAGCTTGTGTTCTGCAATCGAGCGTGGCACACCAATCATGTGCTTTGGTTCCCATGCGAATATATCCAGATTCTTTTGCAAGAGTGCGCACACGGCAACTCTGCCTTTATCAGACAGCGATCCCCCGATCGATACTTCTTGTTTCGGGTAATCAGGATGAATTGCGACCTTCAGATTTGATACTTTAGCTGCGCTCTGTTCTGGGGTGTGTGTTGTCTCACATGTAATCGTGTTGCACTCTCTAGGTGGCGCAGCGTTATTGTAGATGGTGACAATGCCGCCTTCTACCGGGAATTTGAGCATCCCATGTGCTGTGGACGGTACTGCGCGTATTGCCGAAATTCCTAGTCTTCCGATGATGCCATTGTATGGCGAAAGAGATCTGATCACCATAAAATTCATCCAGGCTGTTGTGGAATGTTCCTTATTACCAACAACGACTAGTAGTCGTAGTTGCCCCATAGGCCATATCTTTTCTCCTGTGAAGCCAGTCAACGGCGTCGTGGCTGGGCTTAACTGACTTTGTATCCCAGGTTGCAATCTCTTGAAACAATGCTCATACATTATGTCTGCTGATGCTCCTCCATCAACATACATGCGGTGGATATCGTGACCCCCCGCATTTATCTCGATGGTGAGCGGTTCCACCACTGCGTTGTCCGCAGTCAAGGTGGGGAAAGAGATTTCGCTTCCAAGAGAAAATTTATGGCTGACCTTTTGCCTAGTCTTTCGCTGCCATGATTGTATCATGTAGATAGTATCAGCCTTTTCCTTAGGTGCTTCTTTCTTTTTCTCGGTCTTTTGTTTGTTTTTCCCATCCTTGATGTTCTTAACCAGATGATCCAATCTGCCTTCTTTTACTAGTTTATCAATTAGTTGGCGCAATTGGACACACTCATTGGTGGTATGGCCCTTCTGTCCGTGATACTCGCAGTACTCGTTCCCTACGCGCTGCCCTTCTGGGGTGCGCATTGGTGGGGGTCTCGGAAAGTTCGCGCCTTCCGTTGCAAATATCTCCCTTGGAGTCTTCGTTAGTGGGGTATACTTGTCGTTTCCCCGTCCGCCCCCTTGACTGCGATAGCTTTTGTTACGATTGCTACTCTGGTCATTGGATTGTCTCCTTGGCTCCTCTTGTGACCTATAGTTTGAGTAGCCTTTCTTGCTATCCGCAGCGGCTGCTTCACCTTGGATGAAGGACCTCGTGCGCTTCATGAGTTCGTCAAAGGTTTGGGGAACCCTATCATTTAACTTTTTAATAAGTTCTGGGTTATTGATTCCGTTCATAAACCCTGAGATCTTTAGTATTTCGGGGCATGCCTTGACATGTATGCATTCGTCTTTAAAGCACTCCATAAAAGCGCTTGTGGATTCCCCTTGGCGTTGTTTTACCCTAGCGAGTTCGACAGGGTTCTTGGCGCACTTCTTCCTCTGAGTAAAGTTCAAACGAAATGCCTTCCGCAACTCTTCAAACCCACCGATGCTTCTACGTGGAAGCTTACTGAACCAGTTTCGCGCATTCCCCACTAATGTAGAGTTAAACATGTGGCACCACACAGGTTGTGGCCAATTTTTGATAGTTGCTGCTGATTCAAAAATTTTTAGGTGGTCATCAGGATCACCTGTCCCATCATAAGTTTTAACATTAGAGGGCATGCGCCTTCTCTTATCTTCTGAAAAGTCACAGATGCGCCGAGTGAATGCGTCAACCTTTTGGCGGTGCCAGGGACGAGACATATCTTCGTCCTCCTGGTCGCGGTATTTTCTCCTGGACTTCCAGTGTCCTGTTTCTTTGTCTTCGTTGTCCGAGGAGTCACTTGAGGATGAGCTTACCCTTTTGCGGCGCTTGCGCCGACTATCCTTGGAATCCGAGCTTGAAGGGCTTTCGCTTGGGGAGCATCGTCGCCCAAGTCTATCGTGGATCCTGCGACTGCCAAGTCTAGCGTGGACATTGATGCGCCGTCCATCATCTTCATGCTCCTCCAGAGACTGTAAGTCGGCTGCTTCATCGTCCACAACTTTCCTTCCGATCCTAGTAAACACTGGGTGTCGGCGGTCATCCTTCTCGCGCCTTTCCTTTCGGTCACGCGGTGGGGATGCTTCATGCTCAGGGTCAAAGTTGAGCCTGGCTTGCAGACTCTGACTTGACCTCTTTTTCGCTTCCTCTCGCATCAGCGCAGCCAAGGTTTCATAGTTTTGAGATACGAAATCACTTGGCGCTAGTTCAGGCGTGACTCCTTCTAGCGCGAGGATGTTTGTTTCCACATCAGGACCCTTGTTTTGGATAGGCGCATTTGGCGGCTCAGTGAAGTCTAATTCTGGCATGGTGAAAGGAGTGCGCAGTAGATCTACCGCGCTAGTGGTTGTTGTAGTAGCATGGGTAGTCCTTGCGAGCTGTTCTACTGCAGTAAAGACCAGATCTGAGTACGATCCTAGGCTTTTTGGCGCACTGGTTGTTCCAGAGGCTTGCTTAGGGCCTGCATCAGTTGGCTGCTTCTTCCCCTGTAGGTCGTCATGCGTTTTCTTTGCCTGCGGAGTCCGCTGATTTTGGTTTCCGTGCTTCGTCATTCTAGTTCTTCGTAGAGTTCTTAGTGTTTGGTCTCACGGATGGCGCCACTTGTTGATACAAAAGTTGGGCGTTCCTTGTTTCCGTATCAATTAGATCTTAATGCTTGAGACCTGCGCACTAAGAAAACAAAAAGACACCGTTAGGCTTATCGTGGGATTGTCTCCCACGATTATCCTCCGGCGTGAGAGTAAGTAATCGGTTTTAGGGTTTAGTTGAAGAGTTAGGGTTCTTAGATCGTACCTTTAATGAGAGTCGAGGGAACCTTTATATACACACGAAATCCTTGTTGGTTTCGTGTTCCTCACTCCTCGGCGTATCTGCCTAAGTCGGTCGTGTGATACATATCCCATAAATAAGAGATATCCTATATCAAGACCATAAATAACTTCGGGTTGGGCCTTCGTAAGCCCAAACCGTTATCGTGATAGCCCATTCGTGATGGTCTTGAGCCCATTCGTGATGGGCTTGAGTGGTAGTAGCGTCCATTGGTCGGGTTCGTGACCTGAATGCGGACTATACGTCATCAGTTTTTACATATGATATGATAATATTTTGTATATTTTAACATGTTTTATAAGTTCTTGATTTGTTTTTACAAAAATCATTATATAGGGTGTGTTTAGTTTCTGTTCGAACAGGAAAGAAAAGAAAGAAAAATATTTAGTTTTTGAATTACGTTTTCTTTTAGAGGTTTATGTATTAACATCTTTTAAGAGTATTAACAATATCTAAAGAGATGCGTGGGTTTTGCAACCTTACAACAGGTTTTACCTCTCGAGAGATCCCAAGAGGCTTACAACCCCACCAGGCAGTGTACCTGACCGATGTAGTATAGTGTAGTGGTAAGTACGGGGGATTGATCGTTCTCCACAGGGAATAGTGTTCGTTAGGTGTGAAAGACTACTCTAATTAGGTCTAAGGGTTGAGGAAGATTCTTTTTATGTTTTTATATTTTTATGAAAGCAAGTAAAATCTCGGTTTTGAAAGAGTGGGCGGAATTAGTTGCTAGTCAACTAACCCAAAATTACTACGAATGCAAATAAAATAAAATAACAAAAATGAAAATGTGGTGAGAAACTTATGTGTAGAGAAATGTGTTTACTTAGATTTCCTTACTCCCTAACTATCTTTTACCGGTTAATTAGTGTGTATTAGTCGCGTGGATGACGGGTGTATTCCTTAATACCATTCGTGGGGTGGCGTACTTACTTCCCCAACTCTACAAGCTCCTACTTCACTCCTATGTCGAGCCGGCTAGGAAGCTCCTAACATGGGATCACTAGAATTCGCTTGTGCATTAAATACAACCATAAAAACCTTTAGTACGCATTTGGTTCATGTTTCTTAAGACGTTCAAGCAAGTTACCGAATAGGAAGTTAGCCAGTTTTCTTAAGCCTAACATAGATAAACAATCATCCAATACAACTAACAACACACTAATAACCAATAATCAATAGCTAGGTTTCATTAGATCTAAGCAAACACAAGATAAATTTAGCCTAACATGTTAAACAAAAGACAAGAATAAGATAGAATCAAACAACACATAGAAATATTGAATGATTAATTGATAACTTATCTTTCAATGTAACATGGAAGATCTCAAGGCAAAAAGCCTTGAAAAAGTAGCTAAATTCGTCTTAGGGTTTTCTCCCAAAATTCCACACACTAAGCTCTCCTTTATGACAAAAAATTAGAAAACTATATATAGACTTTTGGATCTGACGGCGTCACCTTATGGATTGTGACGCCGTCACCTCGCCGCTTCTAGGGTTCCCGGATGACCTTCTTGACGCCTTCCCTCTTTAGCTCTTCAAAAATCCATTATGGCTTATCAAGGCTTGACGCCGTCGAACCTTGAACGTGACGCCGTCCCCTTATGATTTAAGCCGTGACGCCCTTAATCAAGTTAAAGCGTGACGCCGTCAGAATTTACATGCTATTTTCACTGGCTTATCATGAGTAAATTTCACGTCCACTTTTTCTTGCCAAGGCATGACGCCGTCTGGGGTTAAATGTGACGCCGTCAAAGGTAACTTTCAGCCGATTTTGAGACTTTGCCGTTTTCTTCACTTTTATGCTCCAAAAACGTCCAAAATGCCTCCTTTTCCAGATTTCTCCTCAAAAGTACCTAAAATGACAAAAGGAACGATTTAGGGCGATATTTGATCAAATAAATACGATTTAAGGCTTAAATGACCCCTTAAAAGCGGTACACTTTTCGCTTCATCAAATACCCTTACACTTGAGATTTGCTTGTCCTCAAGCAAATGCGCTTTTATTCTAATCAAAATACAAGTTAGGGGTCATTTAATGCAAACATAAAAGTAATTACAACAAATAATCGTTCCACTTCAATCATAATAAGCACGGAGATTATAAACTAGCACCTCACAAGTAGTGTTTAGATACTCACATCTCTCAAGTGTCATCAAAATAAATCTCATAAATAAAAACGGATAATATCTCTCACTACCTGTCATAGCAAATAGATTACCATAGGCTTGGGAAAGGATCGAAAACCTCCTCCACTAGGCGTAAGCACCAAAGATAAACTATCAAAGAGGGCTTTTAAATGGGTTATAACGTTAGGTGTAGGGAAAAGGAAAACACGGTTTTGTTGGATACGGGATATTTTACTGGTGGCGAGTTAAAGATCTTGATTAATTACATGTACTATACAATGTTGCTAAGCCAAGACTCGACTCGATCTTAAGCTAGAAACGAAATAACAAAAACAAAAACATAAACATAAAATGAAACGGGATGGTAGTCCGTATGTTTTTTCTACTTTTTCTTTTTCTCATTTTTTTTTTGTGTTTTTCTTGATTTTTTTTTTTTTTTTTTTTTTTTTTTTTTTTTTTTTTTTTTCATACACTCTTGCCCTACCATCCAAAATAATACATCATAGGGGCGTTGCATTCCCCTTACACTTGAACTTTTACATAACTTTACAAATAACTATTCTAATGACTCGAATTAAGATAATTGAAAAACTTGGAGTACTTTTAAAACATTTAGCACATATGGGGGTAATAATGTTGTTCTTCCCCATTACTCCATTACACTAGTACTTTACCCATGAGTCCCAATCGTCCCAAAACAATATGTACAAGGATATGACTCGACTTAGCAACCATGTAATCAACTAGATAATTAACTTGGGTTTAAACAAATGTTGTCACAATAATGCACTAAAAATGAGTGCATACAAGGTAGGCTAAGGCGATTTGGGTGTACATTTAAGTGGGGTGTAACAAATTCTTCCTTTAAGTAAAATGCTTAAAGGTCGAAACGAAAAGATAGGCTCTGAGGGGTGTACTAGGGGTATCGTGTACCAAAAATGAGTACAACGCAAAGGGTGTGGGAGAATTACTTGACCAATGTAGCCAACGTAATTATAACAAAAACACAGGTGTAAAACAATGGGTTAATCCTAATGCCTCTTATCATGTAGTAAATCTAACTACACGAATGTAGTCTCACTTGTGGCCTTGGAATGGTCCTAACGCAAGTTCTAGAATCTAAGTGCTACCGGTACACACATCATAGCATAAATGCTTTTCCTACCAATTCTAGGGGCGAACCTCACATATTTGGGGTGGAAAATTTTTTTAGTGGTACGGTTTTTTGTGCTAGTCATATAACTCCTATCCGTGAGACGCTCATTAAGATCAAAGTTTCACTCCTAAGTGTTGTAAAAAATTTTAAATTTGGCACTAAAATTACCCTAACAGGTATTTATCTCAGTTTTATTACACATCTACTATTAAACAAACAAACATCAAGCGCAATTGTATTCTCTAAAATCGTACTTTTACCCTCCCCTTACACTTAAGATGAACATTGTCCCCAATGTTCAAATAACAAGATGTAAAAGAAAAAAGTAAAAGAATGAAATCAAATACTCCCCTGATTCGCTCGGTGGATAATGAAATTACACGGTTAGATCTTCCTCCAAAGTAATGTAGAAGCTCCATGACTAATGCATCGCCACAAGCTTGATTCAAAACATTTCCTTGTCCAAAATAACCTGTTAAACCTGAGAAAACAAACACGAAAACCTGCATAACATCGGCGGGATAAAATCTATATATAAGGATATAATGCTTGTGGAATGATAATTTTGCAGATTCCTAGAGATTATAAGTTGGAGATTTAACAAAAACTTTTTTTAAAAACAAAACTTTCAAAAATTTCTGAAAATTAAATCTGACGCCGTCAGGTTATAAACCCTGACGCCGTCAGAAATGACCTGACAAAAATTCTCATTTTAAGTTTCCGGAAAATTTCTGAAAAAACCTTTACCTTACTTCCTGGAAATCCTGCAAAACATCATTATGACTCGATACAAGCATTTGACTCAAACAAATACGAATATGTATGCTAATTTATTATTATTACGATTCATGTTCATTTGTGTTCTAATAAACCGATTTAGATTTACCTTACACTTAACTTTTGCAAAATACCTTTATATGTAGTTAAGACGAAGTTAAAAACAAAATAAAGCATTTTCACAAATTAATTTTGAACATGAATCAATAATGATAAAAATTAAACACACATACGGAAACAAATAAAAACAAACAAACAAACAAACAAACACACAAAGCAAATAAAATAAATAAAGCTTGGGTTGCCTCCCAAGAAGCGCTTTTCTTTATTAACGAGTCTTGTAGCTAGACTCAAAGTCACGTACATTACGTGACTTCTTCATCAAAGGTTATGTCTTCCTCATTGATCATTTCATTACCATTCTCTTGATAATGCTTGACTCGTTGTATATTCACAGTGAATTCTCTATCATCGTCGTCAATCAACACAACGGCTCCGGTTTTAGAGGAGCTCCTTACGGTAAAAGGTCCATACCATCTAGATTTAAGTTTCCCAGGAAATAGCTTTAAGCGAGAATTATATAATAAGACCTTGTCCCCTTCTAAAAACTCCTTGGGTCTCTTAATCCGTTGGTCATGCCATCTTTTCGCCCTTTCTTTGTATGTAATGGAAGATTCATAAGCCTCTAATCTCAATTCATCGAGCTCTTGGAGCTGTAAGAATCTATTTGTTCCCGCAACTGTATAATCCAAATTACAGGCCTTAAGTGCCCAATATGCTTTGTGTTCCAGTTCTACTGGGAGGTGGCATGCCTTGCCATATACCATACGGAACGGGGTTGTCCCGATTGGTGTCTTATAGGCGGTTCGAAATGCCCACAAAGCCTCATCGAGCTTAAAAGACCAATCTTTTCTGTTTTGATTAACCGTTTTCTCTAATATTCTCTTTATGGCTCTATTAGTGTTTTCGACTTGACCGTTGGTTTGAGGATGGTAAGCGGTGGAGAATCGGTGAGAGACTCCATACCTTTTCATGACTTTCTCCATTTGTGAATTGCAAAAATGGGTTCCCCTGTCACTAATAAGAGCCTTCGGAATTCCGAACCTAGCGAACAATTTTTTTAAGAAATGAATGACTACCCTAGCGTCGTTAGTCCTAAGGGCTTGTGCTTCCACCCATTTCGAAACATAATCAATGGCCACCAAGATGTATTCATTCCCTCCAGAAGATGGGAATGGTCCCATGAAATCAATTCCCCAGACATCAAAAACCTCACAAACTTGTATATAATTCTGTGGGGCTTCATCCCTCCTAGAGATATTCCCAGCTCTTTGACATGCGTCACAAGTTTGTATCATTCCCTTCACATCACGAAATATTGTAGGCCAATAGAATCCCGCGTCGAAGACCTTTCGTGCAGTAGTGCTTATTCCGTGATGTCCTCCAGATGGACCTGCATGACACTCTTTCATAATTCTGACAGCCTCTCTTTCCGAAACACAACGCCTGATTACCTGATCTGGACATCTTCGAAATAAGAAGGGTTCATCCCAAAAGTAGTACTTTAATTGATTAAAGAACCTCCTTTTTTCATGCCTGCTCATATGCTCAGGGATGACTCTACTTGCCAGGTAGTTAGCATAATCCGCATACCAAGGTTCAGAATCATTTATTAACATGAGCTGCTCTTCAGGAAATGTTTCCCGAATCTCACTCGTGTCAGATTCAGCGAGGCTGGGGTTTTCGAGACGAGAGAGATGATCAGCCGCAAGATTCTCTGCTCCTTTCTTATCACGAATTTCAACATCGAACTCTTGCAATAGTAGGATCCAACGAAGTAACCGTGGTTTAGCATCCTGTTTAGCGAAAAGATATCGAATAGCTGAATGATCCGTAAAAACAACCGTTTTAGAAAGGACAAGATACTGGCAAAATTTATCAAAAGCGAATACCACGGCTAGTAATTCCTTTTCAGTGGTAGTGTAGTTTTCTTGAGCAGGATTCATGGTTTTGCTAGCGTAGTATATTGGCTGAAAGTGTTTGTTAAGCCTTTGGCCTAATACCGCTCCAACAGCATAATCACTAGCATCGCACATGATTTCAAAGGGTAACTCCCAGTTAGGGGTAACCATAATTGGAGCTTGGGTAAGTTCCTGCTTCAATAGATCGAATGCATCCTTGCACTCTTGAGAGAAGTCGAACGGGGCATCCTTCATGAGTAACTGAGTCATTGGTTTAGCTACCTTTGAGAAATCTTTAATGAATCTCCTATAGAAGCCAGCATGACCCAAAAAACTACGGATTGCCTTGACAGTTGTTGGATAGGGAAGTTTGGATATAGCTTCAATTTTTGCCCGGTCTACTTCGATTCCATTTCCTGAAATTTTGTGCCCCAGCACAATCCCTTCTTTTACCATAAAGTGGCACTTTTCCCAGTTTAGTACCAAGTTGGTCTCCTCACAACGTTTGAGCATTTTCTCAAGGTTAGCAAGACAGCGATCAAAAGAGTTTCCAAAGACTGAAAAATCATCCATAAAGACCTCCATGCTGTCTTCCATTAACTCATGGAAGATTGCCGTCATGCAGCGCTGGAAAGTGGCGGGGGCGTTACATAGTCCAAAGGGCATTCGCTTGTAGGCGAAGGTGCCATAAGGGCATGTAAACGTGGTCTTTTCTTGGTCCTCAGGAGCGATAGGGATTTGGAAATACCCTGAGAACCCATCTAGGAAGCAGTAGTACTCATGCCCTGCTAACCTTTCCAACATTTGGTCGATAAATGGGAGAGGGAAATGATCTTTTCGGGTTGCATCATTCAACTTCCTATAATCGATGCACACACGCCATCCAGTTACTGTTCGTTGAGGTACTAACTCATCCTTATCGTTCTTCACCACCGTCATTCCTCCCTTTTTTGGTACAACCTGTACAGGACTTACCCATGGACTGTCCGAAATCGGGTAAATTAGTCCTGCATCTAGGAGCTTAATGACTTCCTTCTTTACGACTTCCTTTATGTTGGGATTTACTCGCCTTTGAGGTTGCACGGTGGGTTTATAATCCTCCTCCATGAGGATTTTATGCATACAAAAGGTAGAGTCAATACCCTTGATATCGGCTACACTCCATGCTATAACTCCTTTATATTTTTTTAAAACTCCTAAGAGTTTATCCTTTTGTTCACTTTTCAAAGAAGAGCTTATGATTACCGGAAGTTGATCTTCCCCTTGGAGGAAAGCATATTCAAGGTTGGTTGGGAGTTCCTTGAGTTCTACCGCAGGTGGCTCGATGATGGAAGGTTTAAGTTTGTTCTCGGGTTTACGAAGCTCAAGCTGTTCGATTTCTTGTCTGGGATAGAAGGAGACTGCATTCACATCCATAGCCTTCTCCTCCTCTAAGATGGGTAAGAAAGCTTCATCTCGCAACCAACCAGCTTCCACCTGTTCATCTACACAATTATCAATCTCGTCGGATAGTTCATCGATTTCTTCGATGAAATACAGTTGATTATCTGCTTCGAGAGAAAGATTCATTGTGTCCTTGATGTCGAAGGTTAAGCTATCGGCCCCCACTCGTAAGGTTAGTTTGCCGTCATGAACATCAATAACAGCACGAGAAGTTGCAAGGAAGGGTCTTCCTAGAATGATGGGCACAAGATCATCTTCTTCCATTTCTAGGATGACGAAGTCAACTGGAAATTTAAACTTCCCTACCTTAACCAGCACATTCTCGCATATTCCTAAGGGGTATTTGACTGATCTATCGGCCAGTTGGATGCTCATACGGGTTGGTTTCAACCCAGAATACCCTAGCTTGAGGAACAGGGAATGCGGCATAAGATTGATGCTTGCTCCTAAGTCGGCTAAAGCATTTTTGACTGAAAGAGATCCAATTGAACAGGGCAAGGTGAAACTACCTGGGTCGTCCACCTTCTTTGGTAGCCCTCGTTGAGTCACCACAGAACATTCTTCTCCTAAGGTTACAAGACCCTCGAGCCCTTTCCTGTTGGTGAGCAGCCTCTTGAAGTATGTACTATATTTGGGCATATGATAACATGCATCAAGAAGGGGTATGGTGACGACCGAATTCTTCAAATATGACAGGAATCTTTTATTATCACTTTCGACCTTTTGATTCTTGAGGCGAGATGGGTATGGGACTTTAAGGGGCTGTTTGGCAGGAGTAGGTGGGGATGGAGTTACCGGAGGGGTTTGCTCGGGATTTTCGTCGTTCACATTATCGTTCTCCTCATGAGGGGTGTTGGGTTCCATGACGTTAGATGGTTGAGCTGGGTAGGGTGGATCCTTAGTAGTTGTTCCAGCACGAGTGGTGATGGCGAGTAAAGGATCTCTTTGCGGTTCGCCAAGGCCGTCGAGAGTGGCGTTGAGTTCTGCGAATTTGGCCTTCACGTTGGTTTGTTGGCTATTGATAAAGTTGTCAAGACCATTTAGTTGCAGATTCTTTTCAAACGTGAAATGCCCGAGATCATCCTCAAAAGTGCTCCTAACCTTATAGTCAGGATATTCTCCTCCTCCCTCTTCTCTCACAAGATTTCCCCAAGGGGTGAAATCATTGTTTTGGTAGAAAGTTAAGAGCGAAGGATCATCGAAGATGTCGTGGCTTGACAAGCATGCTTGTTCGGTGGTGGTATCATCCTCGCATTCCTCCACTTCATGCGGGCCACCACATTGATCACAGATCAAGTATGGGTTTGATAACCGCTTAGTTGGTTGCGACTTGTCTAGATAAGATACCTGATCACTCAATCTACTCACCCGGCTAGCAAAAGGAGGCTCTTTCATGATCTTGGAAACGCTCATGATCGAATCGGGTTCATCCCAGGTATCGTCTTGATCATTCGCGTATTCCTCAATTCTATTCCATCCTTCCTCAACGCTTAGTTTGGCTATTTTTCCTTTTGATGAATTATTAATGCCCAATTGGTCGTTTTTGGAGACACTGTCATAAAAGATTTGGACAAGAAGCCAGAGTTCAATGCCATGATGAGGGACCTGTCTAATTAGATCCTTGAATCTAACCCAAGATTTGTGAATAGGTTCTGCTGGTCCAACATGGAAGCGGAGGATTTCGTCCCTCAACTTTGAAGTTCTTCCTATGGGAAAGAATTTCTCATAGAATTTTGAGATAAGCTGTTCCCATGTGAAGATGGATTCGGAAGGAAGTTGGTTATACCAGTCTCCGGCTCTTTCATGAAGGGTGAAGGGAAAGAATCGCAACCGGGAGGTATCTCTAGTGGCTCCGTCCGTATGGAGGGTATCCACTATTTTCAGGAAGTCCTTGATGTGTTGGATTGGATCTTCAGTTTTCAATCCGTGAAACTTGCATACACTTTGGACCAGCCAAATATCAGTTGCACGCAAGACCCCATCCGTGTGTTCATTTGGAAAAACGATAGCATTGGAAAAACCACGAGGGGTGGGAGAAGAGTAGTCCTTGAGACATTTAGGGATTGGGATTTCGGGAACTTCCATATTGTGATTGGGTTGAGGGCTAGGAGGTGTAGAATGATGATTGGATTCTTCCTCGGAGAGGGCATCATCAAAATTGATCGTGGATGGTTCAGCCGCTTGGTGGAGTCGCCTTAATTTATGCATTTCCCTTTCGGGTTCAGCATAGGGTGTGGCAAGAGTCTTTATCGAGCTTCGGCTCCTAGTGATTCTAAGATTAGGGGGTCATCATCCAAAATTAGGGAATATCCTCCTAAAGTGCGTGCTCTAGGAGGTGGTTGTGGTTGTTGTGGTGGTGGGTTGTTGGGGTTAAGGATATTACCATCTTCCATGATGTCGGATGGTATGGTTACGAACAAAGACACGAAGAAAATAGATAGACTAAAGAAAATCTAGAAAAATAAAATAAAAATCTCACTAGAAAGGAATCTAGTGAGTAGACCTAATAGAAATAAAAATTCAACCTAAACAATAACTATTCCCCGGCAGCGGCGCCAAAAACTTGATGCGTGGGTTTTGCAACCTTACAACAGGTTTTACCTCTCGAGGGATCCCAAGAGGCTTACAACCCCACCAGGCAGTGTACCTGACCGATGTAGTATAGTGTAGTGGTAAGTACGGGGGATTGATCGTTCTCCACAGGGAATAGTGTTCGTTAGGTGTGAAAGACTACTCTAATTAGGTCTAAGGGTTGAGGAAGATTCTTTTTATGTTTTTATATTTTTATGAAAGCAAGTAAAATCTCGGTTTTGAAAGAGTGGGCGGAATTAGTTGCTAGTCAACTAACCCAAAATTACTACGAATGCAAATAAAATAAAATAACAAAAATGAAAATGTGGTGAGAAACTTATGTGTAGAGAAATGTGTTTACTTAGATTTCCTTACTCCCTAACTATCTTTTACCGGTTAATTAGTGTGTATTAGTCGCGTGGATGACGGGTGTATTCCTTAATACCATTCGTGGGGTGGCGTACTTACTTCCCCAACTCTACAAGCTCCTACTTCACTCCTATGTCGAGCCGGCTAGGAAGCTCCTAACATGGGATCACTAGAATTCGCTTGTGCATTAAATACAACCATAAAAACCTTTAGTACGCATTTGGTTCATGTTTCTTAAGACGTTCAAGCAAGTTACCGAATAGGAAGTTAGCCAGTTTTCTTAAGCTTAACATAGATAAACAATCATCCAATACAACTAACAACACACTAATAACCAATAATCAATAGCTAGGTTTCATTAGATCTAAGCAAACACAAGATAAATTTAGCCTAACATGTTAAACAAAAGACAAGAATAAGATAGAATCAAACAACACATAGACATATTGAATGATTAATTGATAACTTATCTTTCAATGTAACATGGAAGATCTCAAGGCAAAAAGCCTTGAAAAAGTAGCTAAATTCGTCTTAGGGTTTTCTCCCAAAATTCCACACACTAAGCTCTCCTTTATGACAAAAAATTAGAAAACTATATATAGACTTTTGGATCTGACGGCGTCACCTTATGGATTGTGACGCCGTCACCTCGCCGCTTCTAGGGTTCCCGGATAACCTTCTTGACGCCGTCCCTCTTTAGCTCTTCAAAAATCCATTCTGGCTTATCAAGGCTTGACGCCGTCGAACCTTGAACGTGACGCCGTCCCCTTATGATTTAAGCCGTGACGCCCTTGATCAAGTTAAAGCGTGACGCCGTCAGAATTTACATGCTATTTTCACTGGCTTATCATGAGTAAATTTCACGTCCACTTTTTCTTGCCAAGGCATGACGCCGTCTGGGGTTAAATGTGACGCCGTCAAAGGTAACTTTCAGCCGATTTTTGAGACTTTGCCGTTTTCTTCACTTTTATGCTCCAAAAACGTCCAAAATGCCTCCTTTTCCAGATTTCTCCTCAAAAGTACCTAAAATGACAAAAGGAACGATTTAGGGCGATATTTGATCAAATAAATACGATTTAAGGCTTAAATGACCCCTTAAAAGCGGTACACTTTTCGCTTCATCAACATCTTTTAAGAGTATTAACAATATCTAAAGAAATGAAATAGGATTAAATTGCTTACTTGAGTTATATCCGATTATGGGTTTATGTATGGCGATTTTTGGATTTGGACATAAACACCAACGTTCCTCCTTTCTCCTAGGCTTTCTATTATCTTTCTTTTGGTTTATAAGGGGCTGTAAAATCAGTAGGGAAATGGAAAGGTGGCTGCTTCTTTTGGTTCGAATGGGATGTGAGGAAAAAAGGGAGAATATGAGTTGACATTTATAAAAGGAAAAGGTTAGGGTTTTTGAAAGTGAAATTTAGGGTTAGGAGGGGACAAGAAGGTGTGTCAAACTCTTATTGGTTCCATGTGTATGGAGGGGAGGGTTTGTACGCATGGTTATGGAAAGGGATGATGTGGAGGTTTCTTTTCCATACAAGTATCTATTTGGAGAAGACAAGATGATGTGGAGGAGGTTTGGACTTAGGAGGGGACATTTGAGGTAGGTTATACTTAGAAAACTAATTTTGTTATTGTTTAGTTATGGGTTCGAACTAAGGAAAGAAAACATGGATATAATGGCTTATAAAGTTGTACTTTGAGTTATGGGTTGTTGTACACTAGGTTTTAGTGAGAAGACAAGTTAGTTTCTAAGGCTTGATTTTATGTAAATATTAATAAGAAATAAATTTTTAGGGTTTACTTATAGGTTTATGTATATGTATCGAATAAAAGAAAATTATTTGGTGCTTTGGTGAGTTGTATCACAGGCTTAGAGATATTGTACTAGGGTTTAGAAAATATGAAAAATATAATTTTTAATAATTTCTTAATTTATATAATTTTTATATAATTTTTATTAAGGCTTTTAAAGTAATTAAATGAGTTTTTAAGTTTTGTGCATTAAGGTTGTCTATAGATTGAGGGTTTGTACACATGTATTTTAAAAATTAATAAACTTATTTTAAAAATTAATGTACAAAATATGCCTTTATAATGTTTATTTTTAAAGTTTATACAAGGTTTTTTTATAAATAATTAGTTTCTATGCATTAAAGACTTGTACTTTGATTTTAAGGACTTGTTCATATATATTTTGTAAAAATCTTATGCAAATAAATTAGGGTTTGTAAATTTTATTACCTATAATAATAGTTTTGTGAAATTAGGGTTTTACCGGGAGTTATAGTGGAATTAGGGTTTCTATGCTTTAGTGACTTGTACATTACCTAAATAAATTGTATTTTAGTATTTCTAGGGTTTTGTTATCTTCACATATTGTTATGGTAATTTAGGATTTCATAAAAACTCTTATTAGTTAAGAAACGCTCGGTTTTAAACGTACGTTAACGAAATAACATAAAGTGATAAATGGGACCTCATAACGTTTTAGGTCAAAGATGTTTACATAGTTAAATACTAAATTAGTTAAGGTTGGGTTGCAAGCACGGTTATCAGGGATGTGATCTACGTCACATAAGATAATAGTTATAACTAGATAACAAATAAAAAAAAATTCACACGTAGAAAAAGGATAAGTATTCTAAGAGATAATTTATTTTAAGGTGGGATTTTCAAAGTGGTTACAAATAACGGAGGCCATGATGATGAAATGTAGATGTCTGCAAAAAGATGTTTAAAGGCTGATATGTATCTTGGCTAGGCAATCCGGATGGTAATTGCTACTTGAAAAGGTGGCATTTGCAACTGTGATTGCAGCCATGCCTTATTAGCCCATGATGATCTGAATACAACTGTGATTGCAGCCATACCATATTGACCGCACCTTAATATATATTTATTCTCAACGGTGTTCTTCGTCATTTTGTATGCACGGGAACTTAGGTTCCAGTATGTTGCGTTTTACTTGGCTGTGATGATTGTTCGAATATGATGTGTTGCTGCACTATGTGGACGGATGGCAGAGTGGGATAAACACTCGCCTCAGCAACCTTCACGCGTATACCAGTGCACGAATAAATTTGAGCCCACTTTTCTCTTTATATAGGTGATGATGATAATTTTCTAGCTATTGCGTTTATGCATTTATCTGAGTCTTATTTGTTACCATTACGCGTATGTACTCATACCATTGTCAGTGGCTTTAGTTTGCTGTGATGATTGTTCGAATATGATGTGTCGTTGCACTATGTGGATGGATGGCAGAGTGCGAGAGACACTTGCCTCAGCAACCTTCACGCGTGTACCAGGACATGAATAAACGTGAGCCGACTTTTCTCTTTCTTTAGGCGATGATGATAATTTTCCGGCTATTGCGCTTATGGATTTATCTGAGCCTTATTTGTTACCATTACGCGTACGTACTGATACCATTGTCAGTGGCGAGGGTTCTCATCGGTGTTATTTTACCTGATACGAAAGTCGTCAAGCAAAGGTTACTTTCTCATTTTGCTTTATTAGCGTTTTTGATTATTTTGTATTCGTTAGATGTTGTTGATTGACTTGAACTTCGTGCATTTGTAGCCTATAGGGTGCATTAATTTCCTTTTGTTGGCTGTTGTTGAAGGTAACGACCAGCTGCTGCTGGATGGGTCGGTACGCGTACGCGCCAACACTACAACCGACGTTTAAGAAAAAAAAGAACCTGCTGATCTTCAGGAACAACCTGGTGGTTTAAAAGGTTAGTCCTACAAAAATGAATTCTTATATCCGTGTAACGCCTAAATATTCTACTTTATTTATGCAAAATCACCTCCACCAAAAAACAGGCCCGCCCGCAACGCAGCAGACCGCTGCCATTCTCGTTGACTGTTAAACCATCGAGTTTTACTATCGTAGTAGTTACATTTTCAATATTTGAAAAAAAAAAAAATAGAGGAAGAAATGAATCATATTTAGATTTGCATTATAACCTTATCCCGGGTATTATGCATACGAAACGAAACACGGAACCGAATAAAATATTAGGTTCTCACCTTCTCGGTTTTGTTATGGTTTTAGCAAAATGTAAACCAAACCGAATTCGTATAAATACATATACTTTTTGTTGTTTGGGCCAATAGCGAAAAGTGACCCGAAACAAAAGCCCATTGAAAAGTTATGTCATGTGATATAAATTCACTCTCACTCATTCACCACTAGAGGTGGCAAAACGTGCTGGCCAGCCATGCTCGGGCCACGAGTCCAAACGGACTCGGCCCGAACGGGCACGAGCTTAAACGGACATAGGCCAAATGAGCTCATGTTATACGAACCACTTTAAAAAAGACCCAAAACGACGAAAAAAAATTCCTTAAACGTAACACCTCATTTATGTTTAAATAACTAAATATATTATATGTTGGTTCCGGGGTTCTAGAATAATGGCTAATGTATACGTATAAACTAACAATCGGTAAACCGAACTACAACTTATTGCTTTGAGTCGAGTGCTCACTATCCTTGAAATAATTTTGCCCCCACCGTTTCAATAGAACATGTGTGCTAAGGGTTATTAGCGAATCACTTCCCAAGATAAAACAAAGCAACGGGTAGTGCTCTTTATCAACAATGCACGGTTGGTGATAAGCCGATTGGACTACTGAGTTTCAAGGTTTTCTGGACACTATCGAAGTCATTCCTCGAGTAACGAAGACGATAGCAATCTGGTGTGATAAGAGAGGGTTTTGGTGTGTAAAATGGCAGAAATCTCGCTATATTATATAGGCCAAATGGTGGCTGTTCGTAACAGTCACAATGGTTCACCACTTTAAACAGTCGCGATGGATCAGTCACAAACACCATTTGAACCGAATTAACCGCCACCTTTATGAAAAGGTGCGTCTTTATAATAGTGATGGTTCATTAGCGACGGTTTTGTGACAGAAAAACTGTCGCTAATAGCCATATCGTAGGTCAAACATCAAAACACAACAAAACTCTTAATTTCCTTCATAAGACTTAAACCCAAAATGATTTCAACATAGTGTATTTTGAAAATTTCCCGAACATTATATTTATAAGTTTTTCTTTAAAAACAATTGCAATATTCTCTAATTATGAGAAAACGTATGACTCTCAGAGGGGAGGGAGTGGCAATCGGGCAAGGCTCGGCAAACGTCGGCAAGTTTCGGCAAAACCATTGCCGCCGGTCGGCAAACTTCGGCATGTGGTGTTTTCGGCAACTTTTGCCGATTGAAAAAGTGGACCATGTTTGCAAGATTCAAGGAATAACGGTCAACATTTTAATTTGTTTAAAGGAATAAGATCCGGAACCAGAACCAAGTCGAAACATATTAATTTGTTTAAAGGAATAAGAATATTTGATTTGGCTGTTGTTAAGATGGATTATAAGAATAATATAAGAATAGTATTACGGAGTGAATTGAGGAGAGGGCATAAGAAAATGAACAAGGCTGTTGAGGAGCCTATGGTAATGATGTTGATGCTAAAGGAATCTGTAAAAGTGCGGAGGAAGTTAGGAAATGAAGGTTGAAGAGAGAGGCAAGAGAGAAGGAAAAGGAACGAGCTTTGCTACGGGGTCAGAATGATAGAGGAGGAAATAGTGAAATACAACAAAGTAACTTTAAGGGGATTAGAACTTTTTGCTTATTGCTCTTGTTTCCATGCTGTATAATGTTCTAATTTTTAAGTATTATGTAATATTTTTTTTTAATTTTTAAGTATTATGTAATTTTTTTTTTTTAAAAGTATTATGTAATGTTTTTTTTTTTTTTTTTTTAATTTTTAAGTATTATGTAATGTTTTCTTTTTATGTATTATGTAATGTTTTTTTTTTTTTTTTTTTTTTTTTTGTTATTAATAAAATGTTGTGTTTTAATTTTATATATTTTTTGTTAGATTATATGTATTAAAAAAAAATGTGATGTATTAAAAAAAATGTGGATTTGGTAAACTTTGGTGACCGCCGCCACCATTTTGGTAAAGTTTGGTAAACTTTGAGTTGGAATGTTGTAATTGGTAGATGATGATGTGGCAATTTGGCAAACTTTGGTAAACTAGTGACCACTCCCTCCCCCCCCCAATGATCATTCAACTTTTAAATAGATGAGCCATACATGCCAGTTAATGCCCATTCAACGTTTCTAAGAATTTAATGAATTCAGCTAACACATTAAACAAAGTTCCAACCACCAACTTAATTGCATGCATCATCAAAAGTTCACTTGCATCAGTAAAAAAAACCCACATTACACATTCTATATTTATGTAACACAATATATAGTTAAGCACTGTATATTTTATTTTTCGAAAAGTTCTCAACTAAATGCCTGACTTCAAACCTTCCTTAATTCTATCATTAATTCCAATTTCTTTTCAGTAATAATCCATCCAATATTAGTTTTGACTTGCTACGTTTATCACAAATGTTGGAATGATCTAGTGTTTGGAGTGTTTCATTCTTTTTGAATAGATCCGAAGTTCGCTCCTTGCCAGGTTCATTTTTACATATTATCCAAATTTTAGCATGTTTGAAGTATGCCATGTAATCAAGTATTGCTGACGTGACATTATTGATGTGCCAATGATGACTTGTCATGTTCTCCTCCAATATATAGCGTGGAGATTGTAGTCCTCCCATTTCAATAAAACTTGATACATTGTTTGAAGTATGCCATGTCATCAAGTATTGTTGACTTGGCATTATTGACGTGTCAATGATGACTTGTCATGTTCTCCTCCCATATATAGTGTGGAGATTGTAGCCCTCCCATTCCAATAAAACTTGATACATTTAACTTGAGGGAGCTGCACAGACGGAAACCTAACCATAATCGGGCGTAGGATGATAGGTAAATCTTGTTTAGTAGTCGTAGAGGTAAAATGACCTATTTCCCTTGCGCGTGGCTTACACCGTAAGCACCGACACTAGTCATCAACTTCTGGACAAAATAATTACAAATATTTTATTGATATATACTTTAATAGATTAAGAATATGAATTGCATTATACAACGATTAGTTATATGAAAACACATTAAATCAAATTATATTGACATATATCATATTTTTGCGCAATAAAAATAAAGTAATT
The DNA here is from genome assembly GCA_021014915.2 of Artemisia tridentata subsp. tridentata. NCBI lineage: Eukaryota > Viridiplantae > Streptophyta > Magnoliopsida > Asterales > Asteraceae > Artemisia > Artemisia tridentata. Next base: position 23,372,926 of record CP139507.1, on the reverse strand, counting down.
AAAAAACTTTACTCATCAAACAATACACATGCACGCCGAAACGCGCGTGTATTTATTTCTCGTTAATACCAATAAAGATGAAAAGTTTGCACGCAAACTCCTTTTAAGCAAATAAAATAACTCTGTCTGTGTTCCTCAAATCAATTAACATTCACTTTCACCTATAGTCCTATGTGGGAAAGGGAAATCACAATTATATATAATATATACATACAAGTGTTTCTAACAAATTTGAACACATAGCTCATAAATCAATTAATCATTACAGCACATTGCGTTTGAAGATGAAAGCAAAAGTTTCACATCATAAGAATCACAACGTTTTGTTCATATATGAGGTTCCATTCATCACATTAAGAAAATATGATTCTCTTGAGGTTAGGGTGTATCACATCGTTCTTCACAGTAAACGCCCTTAAGGTATAAACCGGAAAGTTAAGGCCACAGGCTTAACACTGACAAAAAGGGACGAGAAACCGTAACTGAACCGACACCATAACCGGAGTAATCTCTATGTTTTGGCTTAGTCAAGTCCGCCCCTGCTACTTTATTGTACATATATACTACTCAAGAGATGAAGAAATTAAACAAGAAAGTCTCTCTCTCCCACAACCACAAACAGATACAAAAACACCGTGTTTCTTTCTTAAACACCAATCTCGTCAACACAAAAACCTTTCTCAGATCTAAAGAACAACAAAGATCTGAACAGAGTGTGTGGGAAAAACCAAAGACCTGTTTCATGTTTCTAACTTTTTCAAGAAAACCAAAGACTTGTTTCAAGAAAACTAAAGACTAAGAAAACAATGATTGAAGTTTGGTTGTTTCGATCTCATCACAACCACCAGCCACCATAACGGGTAAGGAAAATGCTTGCAACATACATATTTTTTATTTTATTTTATTTTATTTTTCTTAATTTTCTTATAACATAAGGATGGATGGTGCGAGTGTTTTTAACTTTGAGGGCTTATTATGTCTTTTTTTAACTGAAAGGGTTGATAGTGCCCGATCTGGGGACTATTTTCTGATTGGTGCGCGGATTGAGATCACAAAATTTTTAAAATGCCCGCCCAACCTCATTTTGCAAATTCTATAAATATCAAACCATAAAAATTCCAATCACATCTCAAAAAAACACACACACACACTCCAATTTCAATCAAAAATGTCTTCTGATAAGATAAGGTGCATATTTTGCAAAGATGAAGACGCGGAGACTGTATGATATAGAATTAATTCACGAGCACGTCAGAGAAAAGCAGTGATTTGAATTTTGTTTTATTTATTTTAATAATGAAATGTCACTTTTGATTTGAATTTTTCTTTCTCATCGGTATGTGTTCGCTTTTCCTGATGAGGAGGATGAGACTCAGACTGAGACCGCTGACGTAGATGGGATGGATGAGATCTTCAATGAAGGATTTGGACCGAGTGTGAGTGATTTGAATTTTATTTTATTTTATTTTATTTAATAATGAAATATCACTTTTAATAATGAAAATTAAAAGTGATATTTCATTATAAAATAAAATAAAATAAAATAAAATTCAAATCACTCACACTCAGTCCAAATCTTTCATTGAAGATCTCATCCATCTCATCATCGTCAGCGGTCTCAGTCTCATCCTCCTCATCCGGAAAAGCGAACACATACTGGTAAGAAAGAAAAATTCAAATTAAAAGTGACATTTCATATTAAATTAAATAAAACAAAATTCAAATCACTTAGAGGATGCTTTTCTCGGACGTGCTCGTGAATTAATTCCACATCATACAGAGTCTCTGCATCTTCATATTTGCAAAATATACCTTATCTTATCAGAAGACATTTTTGATTGAAATTGGAGTGTGTGTTTGTGTGTGTGTGTGTGTGTGTGTGTGTTTGAGATGCGATTTGAATTTTTAAGGTTTGATATTTATAGAATTTGCAAAATGAGGGTTGGGCGGGCGTTTTAAAAATTTAGGGATCTAAATCCGTGCACTAATCAGAAAATAGTCCCCGGATCGGGCACTATCAACCCTTTCAGTTAAAAAAAAAAGACATAATAAGCCCTCACCGTTAAAACCACTCGCACCATCCATCCTTATGTTATACGAAAAAAAATGAAGATAAAATAAAATAAAAAATATATTGCAAGCATCATCCTTACCGGTTATGGTGGCTGGTGGTTGTGATGAGATCGAAACAACCAAGCTTCAATCATTGTTTTTTTAGTCTTTGGTTTTCTTGAAAAAGATAGAAAACTTGAAACAAGTCTTTGGTTTTCTTGAAAAAGTTAGAAACATGAAACAGGTCTTTGGTTTTTCCCACACACACTCTGTTAAGATCTTTGTTGTTGTTTAGATCTGAGAAAGGTTTTTGTGTTGACCAGATTGGTGTTTAAGAAAGAAACACAATGTTTTTCTGTTTATGGTTGTGGGAGAGATAATGAGAGAAAGACTTTCTTGTTTCTTCATCTCTTGAGTAGTATATATGTACAATAATAATAAGTCACAAGCCTCCATAAGCCCAAGCTCATAGAAAGGGGCTAATAAAGGCTTATGACTAGTTAAATTACTTAAATACCCAAAATATAATAAATTATCACATAAAAGTTGAACTTAAAAATATAATGAACTAGCCTATAAACCCGTGATAAATCACGGGTAGCTAATAACAAGTTGTAAGTAAAATATATACTTAAACATCCTAAGTAATATAAGATTATAGAATAGAAGTAGTTTTTTCGAGAAGTATTGGTTGTAAACTTCGGAAACGGTTGTGCTTACAGTGTTGATTATAAACACCTTAATCAAGTAAGTGTGATGTATTACCTTAAATGGTGATGTAGTATGATTTTGGTTATGGCTATGATCAAGACTTGGCACCCACAATAAGTGCTTAAAATATCTAATTCGTGATAGAAGTAAGCTTTTCAATTTTTGTAAACTTCGGGAACGGTTGTGCTTACAGTGTTGATTATAAACACCTTAATCAAGTAAGTGTGATGTATTACCTTCAATGGTGATGTAGTATGATTTTGGTTATGGCTATGATCAAGACTTGGCACCCACAATAAGTGCTTAAAATATCTAATTCGTGATAGAAGTAAGCTTTTCAATTTTGATAGGGACTAAGTCGTAGAATAGCAATTTACTTTTAAAGTGTCCCATTTTGGTATGTGTACTTTTTTTAAGTTGTAGAATAGCAATGTACTTTCATAAATGTTCCAATTTGGTACTTGTATTTTTTTTAAGTTGTAGAATAGCAATGTACTTTCCATAAGTGTTCCAGTTTGGTACGTGGGATGATGTACCAAATTGGAACACTATGGAAAGTAAATTGCTATTCTACAACTTAAAAAAAATACACGTACCAAAATGTGACACATTGAAAAGTACACCGGTATTCTACAACTTAAAAAAAGTACACGTACCAAAACGAGACACTTTGAAAAGTACATTGCTATTCTACGACTTAATCCCTAAATATAATTACATAATAATCAAAATAATAAGGTCATTGATCACCTCTAGTTAGTAAATAGAAGGACCGTACCACCTTGCCAATAAGAATAATCTTGGTACTGATCTACGTTTTAAATTAGCTATAATCTCGTACTTTATTTTGAATAGGTGGGTTGCTCATTGCCTCTAGTTGTCGTCTTAGTATATAAGAAATATTTAACATTCTTAATGGATCATAGGTTCACTTTGAGATCAAAGAATCATGTTAAAAATCGATTCAGTCAAAATATTGAAAAAGTTTAAATTTTACCTTAACTCAATGTAAAGTAATCATTTGAGTAAATAAACTTATGATGTGCATCTGCTTTGGGGTGTTCTACAACCTAAATATGATATCATAAAATTCGCAATCCGATCAAAGCATCATAACTAAGCCTTACAAAAATAAAAAACATCACAACTAAACCTGAGTTTCAAAAATAGAATAAAGATTCAATTTGGAATACAGGGACCAAAGGTGAAGTCTGACAGTAAATTATCCTTAATCGATTAAGGTTCTTATTTAAAAACAAAATGAATGAATAATGAGCAACCGTAGGAGGGGATTTTGCAATGTGTTTTTTTTTTTCCGCTCGTTTAATGAGATCTCCAATACAAAACCAAGAGTATACTTTATAGTGAAGATTACAAATGAAGCATTGACGTTTTCAAAATAGAATAGTAAAAATAGGAAATAATGATTCGTATTCTTTAATTTAAGGATATGACAATAACTGACATTTAAAACATTCCTTAATAAGAAGATGGAAAACGGAAATTGACATAGCATTGGTCAAACAAAATTGTTAATGAAGGGCTAATTAGTAACATTGCAATGCCGCATGATTTAATGAGATGGCATTAGTGACATGGATTAAGTGCCAACATGGCTTTAATGACATGACAAAATTCAAATAAAACATTTGTTTATTATATATATAGATTATCACGTAAAAGCAAAAAATATATGAATTTAATTTAATGTATTTTTACGTGAATTTATTTCAGCTCCAACTAATTCGCCAAACAGCTTTACAAAAATATAAACTTCAGCTTACGGCTTATAATATAATAAGCCCCAGCCCCACCCCCAGCTCAAGTCCCACCTCAACCCATTCCACCAAACATACCCTATGTAGCCCAAGCTCAAGTCCCACCTCAACCCATTCCACCAAACATACCTAATGTAACACAAGTATAAGCCCAACTTATAAGCTTAGCCAAACAACCCCTTATACACTTTAAAAAAAAGGCCTGATTCATTATATACCTCGACTTTTCTTTAATGTTTAACCTCTCACCCCCACTCTCTCGAGCCACCAACATCTTCACCGTTGTCATCGTCGGAAAATTTACTACATTTTTTTTTCAATCGATTCGTGATTAGTTCAGTTTAGGTAAAAAACTTTCTTATCTTGTAATAATGCTTTTACATATAAATTTATATTTTTATTTGCTGCTCAAGTGTTTGTTAAAATGTCTCAATCAAATTTATCTGCAATATTTTCATCACAACTATTTTCTCTTTTGTAGGGTTAAGTAGATTGTGTGTTTTGGTGAGATGAAACGGCTGGCATTAGAAGAAGATCGAATAAGTTCATTGCCGGATTGCCTACTTATTGAAATCCTGTCTCGTTTAGATGACACGAAATACGCCATTAGAACAGGCGTTCTTTCCAAAAGATGGCACCATCTCTGGCCTCAGCTTTCTAATATTTCTTTTACACATCGAACTGACCGTAATATCCCCCAATTCTATTCTTCCGTCAAAAGAATCTTACAAACTCAGACTCAAGTCAACAAGCTCAAACTGCATGCCTATTACCGCAGCCAGTTTGATGTCAGCGATGTCAGCGACTGTATTCGTAGTGCTATTAGTCATAATGTTCAAGAGGTTGATTTTTATATGACTTACCGCCACCGGTGGTCTATTTTGGATACCAATAGGCCCAATGGGTTTGTTTTACCTGACTTTTTTTTAACCTGTTCAAGTTTTATCCGTGTTAGCTTGTGTGGGTGCGTATTTGAACCAGACGATATCATTAGTTGGGAAAACCTTAGGACTTTACATATTAACGCCTTTTTAGACGACGATATGATTGAGAATATTTTATCCGGATGTCCTCTTTTGGAAACTTTGGAGTTGGATGGTTGCTGTGGTTTTGAGCAGATTGATATTATTACTAACAAGAGTGTTAAGAACTTGGGGTTCTTTGAATACCGTTCGGACGTTTATGGTAAGAATATCATCCAAATCAATGCTCCTTATATTTTGTCACTAGCAATCAAAGGGAAATTGATGTTGAAGGATCTTATGCTGCTAAATGTGTCTTCACTAATTAACGTTGAACTAAATTATTCCAAGGAGAGATATTTTTGGCCCGTGGACATACATGAAGAGGAGGAAAGGAATGAAGAGATGCTTAAAGGACATCTACTTAGCCTTGCCCATGCCAAGGAGGTTAAAATTGGGAAATTATGTTTAGAGGCAGTGGCGGATCTATGTTAGGGCCCGGGGGGGCCCGGGCCCCCCCCCATTTTTTCGCTCCGTAGTGTTAATTTATCCGTATTTCGTCCGAAAAAAAATATATTTACTAAGTCGGCCCCCCCGAATTAGAAGACCCTAATATAATGATATGACAAAAAAAATTCCGGCCCCCCCTAGTAAAAACTTCAAGATCCGCCACTGTTTAGAGGTACATACAACTTTCTTTTTTTACTTTGGGTTTTTGTGGTTGTTTGGATATGTCACTTGTATGAATCACAACAATTCCATTTTCATTTTGACTTGATAACAATCAATTCTCATTATTCGTTATCTTTTTGTTGGCAGACTCTCGCTCGTTTAAAAGCTAAAGGTTTTGTAATTCCATCAAATTTGAAGGTTCTTGGTGAGATTGCTTCAGGTTGAAGCGTAGACTGGAAAGAGCTAATAATTGATCATGGTCGTAAAGGTGATGAAGTTAGTTGATTGATGGTACTTTAGTTCTTGTTTAGACTAGACAGCATTCCAAATGCATTTACTCCATAGTGACTTTGATTTTGCAGACTCTAAACAATGCATGTGTTAACTGTAAAAACCTAGTTATTGGAACGCTATTATGAATCCTAGTCACAAGCTTAAGTTTTTGCTTATCTAGTCTGCTCTTGCTTGGCAATCATGTTGACAGATTCTATTGTGCTTATGTTTATCCTTTCTTCGATGCTGGTTTATCATATGTCATATGCTCGTGTGAGCTTTGTTAAGCTTGATTGCGGTCATATACTTGAAGATAAAGTACTCTCTTGAGCATTTTAATATAGGGTTAGATTAAGTTGCATCTTGTACTTTTTTTAAGATACAAGTATAGGTTAGTGTGTGATACTCGGTGTGAACTTTCTTTTTTCATTCCCAGATCTTGGGTTTTGGTGGTGTGTGGGTCACTTAAGAGGTGAGTGTTGACTTTTTACTTTCATTGTCAAACTTAATGGCATTGAAATCCAAGATTTCTATGATTTGTAGCTCTACTGCACCCTCTCGACTTACCATTATGGTAGTTTTGTCCATTCTATGTTCAAGGTCCATTTGATAATTATGCTCAATGTCAGCCTTCTGGTTTAGCATGCTCAATCTTCAGATAGTTGGCTTTAGTTTCTTTGTACGATTTCATGGTATGCTAGAAATGCCGACACTGGTTGTAGGAACTAGTTTTAATCTACCCTATTACTTAGATCTGCCAGTGCTGGAAAAAGTGAAAAAAATGATTGTAGCAGCTAAGCAATAGGTAACCACTAGCCATTTAGGAGTACCTGAAGGGCTGAAGTACTATTATATATATACATTGAATCCCGGCATACCAGTAAGGTACTATGATGTTTAGGATCCTCTTACCCTTGGAGGCAATTTGGAGAAGGAATACTTTCTACAAGGTGGCTTTCTTTGTGCGAAATTGGTTGAGAAATAGAACATGCTATTGTGCTCATTTTGTATTTATATTATAAAAAGCTTCTTGAAAAGCTAATAAAACACGATATCATTATTTTGTATATATATATATATATATATATACATATTTTTGTATATATATATATATATATATTTTAATTTTTTTTTATTTTATTATTATTATTTTTTTACATAAACACCTCTTAACGCAACGTTAAAGGGTTAACGCACCCTTTTAACGCTGCGTTAACCCAGCTCTCGTTCATTGGTTAACTCACGTTTAACGCACACACGTTAAACTTTAACGCAGGGCCGAGTTAAACGTTGAGAGTGCCCATATCGAGGACAAATCACTCCTCCAAATCGTAATATGTTCCGTGAAAAGTGAGATAGCATAAGCAATTTCATTTATCAAACAAAAACATTTGTCTTAAATAAGATAATCCGGTTAAATTAACCACTCCAATCTAACGCAAAGTGTGAGCCAAGTTACACCTTGTTAAATATAAAATTCAACATTTATTTTTAGTTTAATCAAAAGAATTGACAAAAGTATATGATGGTGGGCGGCGACGGCGATAATGAAAGGTGGAAGTGTTACCAATAGTAATTAAGGTTAGAATAAGATATTTGAATAGTAGATAGTAAATCTCGTTTTTATTTTTAATTTTTTTTAAGAAAAAAAAAAGTGAAGAATAATAAATTGGAATTTTAATTTTTTAGTTAAAATTTAAAATGTGTGTTTTAAAAAAAAAAAATTTAATTATTGGTTAAAATTGTGACTAAATGAGTTTTCAGTATTTTAATTTATCTGAAAAAACTTTTTTAAAAACGAGATGTTTTTCACTAGCGCACACCCTAAATTTTGTGAGGACAACAATTGACCGCATGGTTGATGACAACAAATTGACAACTTTTTTTTTTTTTTTTTTTTTTTTTTTTTTTAGTGAAATGTTTCTTTTAGTTGGTTATTTGTAGTACAATTGGTTCACATAACATATAAATTGGGATATTCTAACAACATGACCATTATGAACTATTGATGGGCTGTAATCGATTAGAGCTGAGCTCGAGCTTGACAGGGCTTGAGCCCGGCTTGAAAATTACAAGGTACGCTTGATCTTAGCTTGATGGCTTGACGAGCTTTAATCATTCAGGCTTGAGCTCGGTTCGAGTAAGGCTCGGGCTCGGCTAGAAAAGCTTGAATTTATATACAAACATTAAATTCGATAGCCAAACTCATAAATGAATAAAAGAAAATCTGTGGTTAACTCACGAGCAAAGAACTATACAAAACACTCGGGAGAATTAGGGTTTAAATAGTCATTCTACATATATATAATTATTATACCAATATTCATGTTAGCTTTTAGGTTGTTTGTATAAATATGTATAATAAAAATATGAGAAAATTACTAAAGTAGTACAAAAATCCAACATTGATCCACTGTATTGTCACTTTTAGCTTATTTTCTCATTTTGGTCATGCTCAACTCAACTGATCAACTGCTCGACTTCACCTATTTTATGACACGTGTCTTTTGCAAGTACAAGTGTTAGGTGGAGATATTTTTTGTTTTATGATAAAATTACTTATACACCCTCATGCTTTAATAATAGTACATTATTAATTAGTTATACCTTATGTTATGTTAGAGATACTTTATGCATTAATATTTGTACATCACACACCCTTATTTCCACCACCACTCTCTCACCTACTCTTATCTCCACCACCACTTTCACGCCTACTCCATTTCTTCTTCTCTCATATCATCCATCACCACCACACCTTATCTCCACAAAATGAGTTAGAAACATGAAACAGGTCTTCGGTTTTCTTGAAACAAGTCTTCGGTTTTCTTGAAAAAGTTAGAAACATGAAACAGGTCTCTGGTTTTTCCCACACACACTCTGTTCATATCTTTGTTGTTGTTTAGATCTTAGAAAGGTTTTTGTGTTGACGAGATTGGTGTTTAAGAAAGAAACACAATGTTTCTGTTTCTATTTGTGGTTGTGGGAGAGATAATGAGAGAAATACTTTCTTGTTTCTTCATCTCTTGAGTAGTATATATGTACAATAATAATAAGTCACAAGCCTCCATAAGCCAAAGCCCATAGAAAGGGGCTTATAAAGGCTTATGACTAGTTAAATTACTTAAATACCCAAAATATAATAAATTATCACATAAAAGCTGAACTTAAAAATATAATGAATTATCACGTAAAAGCAGAAAATATATATGAATTTTATTTAATGTATTTTTACGTGATTTTATTTCAGCTCCAACTAATTCGCCAAACAGCTTTACAAAAATATAAACTTCAGCTTACGACTTATAATATAATAAACCCCAGCCCCAGCCTCAGCCCCAGTCCCAGCCCCAGTCCCAGTCCGAGTCCCAGTCCCAGCTATAGCTCAAGCCCCACCTCAACCCATTCCACTAAACATACCCTATGTTAGGGGTGTTAACGAGTCGAGCTTTTAATGAGCTACTCGAGCTCGAACTCGATTAACTCGAGCTCGAGCCCACAAATTGTCACGCTCGAGTCGAGCTCGAACAAAAGATCATGCTCATTTAGTTAAATGAGCCGAGCTTTTATAAGGCAATATTCGGATCGGCTCATTCGAAAACTCGTTTAGTTACTCGAGTCGAACGATCCGGTCGAGCTTGTCGAACTTAATGAGTCGAACGAGCTAAACGAGCCGAACATCTAATATTTTCAACTTTTTTTTTTTTTTTTTTTTTTTTTTAATCTAGCAAGTATTGACAATTTATTTTTAAATCAAACAATAACTATGAAATTGTCAAACTTTATGAGCATCTAATTAGATACTCTTTGAAATGTCAATTTTATTTTTTGGGCTTTGCTTTTATATCTTTTTTCTTTCCTTTATTTTGTGTCCATCTTTTTATGTGTGATGCATTCTAGTTTATACTTTTGTATTTTTTATTTAACACAAAAAAAATATACATAAAAGAAACTAAAGAAAGAAATGAACTTAAAAGTACAAAACAGCCGACGATGTATTTTTCTAAGATTTTCATATCAAATCTCAAGGGATATATAGTGTTACTTAATTTTGATGTCTAATGCATATAGCTTATAGGAAATAGGCGCTATTGCAACTTGACACTTGATAGTATAGATTTAGTTAACAAATTAATAGTAAGCTTACGAAAGCATATGTATAGATTTCATATGAAACATATACATACTACTAAAAGGATAACAATTGATGTTTACCAACATCGCAAAAGAGGTTTAAGTTAGATAAAGAACTAATCTCTATTGTTTGATTTATTTCTTTTTATTTGGAGAAGCCTAATAATACAATTGAGAAGGTGAAGTAAATGTACATTCCAAGGGACTCATGTTGGTGTCTTACTTTTTTATCTTGTCATAGCGTCACATGTACTAATCAAAATATGTGCTTGTAAGTTTTTTAAGTTATAGATTATTCCTACTTGAAGCATCTTTACGTGAAGGAATGAGTTTTTGAAAAAAAATCAAAGAAAGCCTTTCTACCTTCGTAGGGGTAAGGTTGTCTACATCTCACCTCCTTCATACCCCGTGGAAGACGGAATTGGGCACCGTTGATTTTCTATTTCTTTTAAGGAGATATGGTGAACTCATTTCCATATCTCTAAGAAGCTAAAGAGTAGTTTGGACTACAACGTTAAAGAATATGATGTGAGAGGGCTTAAGCATGACCCTATCCGCTAGGCTAATTGCATCTTCTAGACTCATTTTTTTATACAAACATGTACACGTTTGATATAAAGTATACATGTTATATATTGAATACGTCGAATATAAAACCAATTTATATATTGATTTGATAGTTTCATCAGTCCACTCGATTGGACTAGTCTCAAAAGCCGCTGGGTTTTACACCATTTTGAATAGTTTGTTTTAGTATATAAAAGATACGCGATACACTAAATACTAAATAGACAACAAAATAGCTTTTTAATATATCTTTCACTTTTGCTTATTTATTGCTTGAAACTAAAATTCAATATTTACTTACAATTACATGTTTTCTATTATGTATTTTGTTGTTTGTGTTTATTTATTTATTTAATTAATAAGTATTAATAATCTAATGAATACCTTTTGATATTTTATTATGCTATAAAAAAGATAAAAATCCTTTAGTGTAGTCATTAGTTACTAAATATTTGTATGTGTATAAGTTTATCTTACTTTTGTTTGGTGTGAAATTAGAAAAAATCTAAATGTATAATGATAATTTTTATTTTTTTGCTAACTAGAAATACTTAGAAAAAAAAAAAAAAAAAAAAAAAAAAAAAAAAAAAAAAAAAAAAAGGAAAAAAAAAAAAGTTTGTAAAGATCAAAAGAACAAGAGAAATTAAAATTTAGGGGGGACATGGCTATTAGACTTATCCTACATTATTTGAAGAGGAAAACTTTCAAAGGAAAAAAACTCTATATAAGCAAAGCCCCCACCTTATTTTGAAACTTAGTTAAGCATTAGATGTTATTAAACATTGATTGTGTGTTCCTAAACAAGCTTTGTTGAGCTTATGAAAGAAGAAAAACCTTGTGTTCGAGTTTATAAATTATAATCGAGAAACTTGAGTTTGAGTAGTTACTTAAAAATTTCAATAACTAAACGAGCTTCGAGCTCGAGCTCGAACAATAAATAGTTACTCGAGCTCGAGTTCGAGCAACATTTGAAAAACTTATTCGAGCTCGAGTCGAGTTCGAGCCGAATCATAGTTAAACGAGCTGAGCCGAATATCCTGAAACTCGACTCGGCTCAGATCGTTAACACCCCTACCCTATGTAACACAAGTATAAGCCCAACTTATAAGCTTAGCCAAACACCCCCTTAAACACTTTAAAAAAAGGTCTGATTCATTATATACCTCGACTTTTCAAACCCTCACCCCCACTCTCTCGAGCCACCAACATCATCACCGTTGTCATCGTCGGAAAATTTACTACATTTAATGGTTTCATGATTAATTCTGTTTAGGTAATTTTTTTCTTATCTTGTTATTTTGCTTTTACATATAATTTTATTTATTTATTTATTTTTTTATCTGTTGCAACTTACAATATTTTTCATCACAACTATTTTCTCTTTTGTAGGGTTAAGTAGATTGTGTGTTTTGAAGCGGATGGCATTAGAAGAAGATCGAATAAGTTCATTGCCGGATTGCCTACTTATTGAAATCCTGTCTCGGTTAGATGACACAAAATACGCAATAAGAACAGGTGCTCTTTCCAAAAGATGGCACCATCTCTGGCCTCAGCTTTCTAATCTTTCTTTTACCCATCGAACTGACCGTAATATCCCCCAATTCTATTCTTCGGTCGAAAGAATCTTACAAACTCAGACTCAAGTCAACAAGCTCAAACTGCATGCCGAGTACGACGACCAGACTCGTGTCAGCAATTGTATTCGTAGTGCTATTAGTCGTAATGTTCAAGAGGTTGATTTTTATTTAACTTATGGGTATTATATCGATGAGTTTGAGTTTGTTTTACCTGACTTTTTTTTCACCTGTTCAAGCTTTATCCATGTTAGTGTGTGTGTGTGCATATTTGAACCAGACTGTGTCATTAGTTGGGAAAACCTTAGGACTTTGCATATTAACGCCTTTTTAAACGACGATATGATTGAGAATATTTTATCCGGATGTCCTCTTTTGGAAACTTTGGAGTTGGCTTCTGGGAAGGGTTTTAATCGGATTGATATTACTACTAACAAGAGTGTTAAGAACTTGGGGTTCTTTGGATACAGAGATCTATTCGGTTTTTGTATCATCCAAATCAATGCTCCTTATATTTTGACACTAGCGATCAAAGAGGAGTTGATGTTGAAGGATCTTATGCTGCTAAATGTGTCTTCGCTAATTGAGGCTGAACTAAATTATTCCAAGAAGAGATTTTTTCAGCCCGTGGACATACATGAAGAGCAGGAAAGGAATGAAGAGATGCTTAAAGGACATCTACTTAGCCTTGCCCATGCCAAGGAGGTTAAAATTGGGAAATTATGTTTAGAGGTACATACAACTTTCTTTTTTTACTTTGGGAATTTGTGGTTGTTTGGATATGTCACTTGTATGAATCACAACAATTCCATTTTCATTTTGACTTGATAACAATCAATTCTAATTATTCGTTATCTTTTTATTGGCAGACTCTCGCTTGTTTAAAAGATAAAGGTTTTGTAATTCCATCGAATTTGAAGGTTCTTGGTGAGATTGCTTCAGGTTGAAGCGTAGACTGGAAAGAGCTAATAATTGATCATGGTCGTAAAGGTGATGAAGTTAGTTGATTGATGGCACTTTAGTTCTTGTTTAGACTAGACAGCATTCCGAATGCATTTACTCCATAGTGACTTTGATTTTGCAGACTCTAAACATTGCATGTGTTAACTGTAAAAACCTAGTTATTGGAACACTATTATGAATCCTAGTCGCAAGCTTATTAATCCTTGGTGCTAAAGTTGTTCAGTGGTATATCTTATCTTTCATCTTAAGTTTTTGCTTATCAAGTCTGCGTTGCTTGGCAATCATGTTGACAGATTCTATTGTGCTTATGTTTATCCTTTCTTCGATGCTGGTTTATCATATGTCATATGCTCGTGTAAGCTTTGTTAAGCTTGATTGCGGTCATATACTTGAAGATAAAGTACTCTCTTGAGCATATTAATAAAGGGTTAGATTAAGTCGCACCTTGTACTTTTTTTAACATACAAGTATAGGTTAGCGTGTGATACTCGGTGTGAACTTTCTTTTTTCATTCACAGATCTTGGGTTTTGGTGGTGTGTGGGTCACTTAAGAGGTGAGTGTTGACTTTTTACTTTCATTGTCAAACTTAATGGCGTTGAAATCCAAGATTTCTATGATTTGTAGCTCTACTGCACCCTCTCGACTTACCATTATGGTAGTTTTGTCCATTCTATGTTCAAGGTCCATTTGATAATTATGCTCAATGTCAGCCTTCTGGTTTAGCATGCTCAATCTTCAGATAGTTGGCTTTAGTTTCTTTGTACGATTTCATGGTATGCTAGAAATGCAGACACTGTTTGTAGGAACTAGTTTTAATCTACCCTATTACTTAGATCTGCCAGTGCTGGAAAAAGTGAAAAAAATGATTGTAGCAGCTAAGCAATAGGTAACCACTAGCCATTTAGGAGTACCTGATGGGCTGAAGTACCATTATATATACATTGAATCCCAGCATACTAGTAAGGTACTATAGATGTTTAGGATCCTCTTACCCTTGGAGGCAATTTGGAAAAGGAATACTTTCTACAAGGTGGCTTTCTTTGTGCGAAATTTGTTGAGAAATAGAACATGCTATTGTGCTCAATTTGTATTTATATTATAAAAAGCTTCTTGAAAAGCTAATAAAACACGATATCATGCTCAAATTTGCGCGTTTTTCAGATTATTGGGTTTGCTTGCTCTGTAACAGGTATTGCCGGTGATGCCATTATTGGTTAGTTCAGTAGATGCTTGTGGTAGGAATTAGCTGTAACCTGCTTTATTGGTTAATTCTGCGGATGTTGGAAAGAAATTGATAATATGATATCAACTTAGCAATACAACATTTAGATTGTAGTGAAACCATCAAGAGTTTCTTAGGAGTTAGGAAGCCAGTTAGAAGTGCCTAAAGTATTACATTACCTTTGGAGCCAATATAGAGTGTGATTCCTGAACTCCACTGCTTATTCCTAGTGACTGAAATTAACCGCTGCTCTTTATTGGTGGCTCCTTAGTTGGCCCTTGCAGACAAGTTCAAAATTTCTGTTGATCTTTTATTCTACATTATAAATTTTTGTGAACGAAGATGTGATACTGAAGTTCTTATAGGCATCATATTAGTGATAAAATGTAGTCATCTCTATCTTAAGACCCCGAAGCAGGCACGATACACATGCATATTGCACCCCTGAAACTCTGTGACCTAAACATGTAAAATTGTAGCATTCACTTTCAAAATGCCAACTGTGGACCAAAACTATTGATTCCCTTTTTTAAAAGATAATATGTATAGTACGGTAGTACCAATTATTGGCATGCATTTATCACTTCCTGTTTTACATTCTGAGAGTTTAGATGTAGTGATGTTGCAACTCAGTCAACCCCTTGAAGGTGACTTTCGTTGTGCAAAAGGGGTTGATAGATTGTGGTTCATGAACTTTGCTAATTCTCCCTGGTGAGTGCAAAAGGGCTTTTGGTGCTCTTTTCGTTATGTGTCTTAAGATTTTTGGAATATAGATGTGATACTGCAGCTGATATAAGCAGCATCTTAGTGGGGTGGGTCAACATCAATAGTAAAATATACTAGTATCAACCTGATGCAGGCAGCAACAGGATGCACTTCTTAAAATTTTCCTGTAGCTTCGACTTCTATTGTGCCAGCTTGTTGTTAAGGAGCATCTAATGTTGCTAGCTGTTAACCAAACCATTGATTGTGTGCGACATAGATAATTATGTTTTCTGTTTATGTTTTGAGTTTTGGAATTTATATGTGATGTTGCAACTTGCGAACTGAATCAATTGGCAGATTAATGTTAATACATTTCATCCCTATCTAGAAGATACTCGATGGTTTTCGTTAACAGATGGCATAATTGGAGCAGAAGTTGTAATTATACATTTTTTCTAGTATTTAGATCTCATTGTACCCTAGTATGCTAGTATCATATACGAGAACCTTTTGTGATTCCTAGGTGCATGTATGCTGTTTTGGGCCTGAGGTGCATCATACTAGCATCAGGTCTACATACACGGTCAACATGTGTCAACCAGGTTAGTAATGTGGCCAAATGGTCTGGTTGGACGAGTTAGGTAACTGGTTAATATGAGTCCGGGTTGAAACATGTAAAGCATAAGTCTTGTTAAAGTTGGGTGGCTCAGGTTGGGCCACAAACACACTCAAATTAAAAGATTAGTATAGATCAATGTTTTTCTCTTGACATGGAGAATAGTGCCAAGTGCCATTTTAGGGCTTAAGGATATTCATGTCGATTATGGTTTTCTGGGTGATATTTAAATTAAATACTTTTCAGTTTTCCTGAGATGCTTTGGTTGGTTGTTTTGTATCAATCTTTAACAAGTACGGTCATGGCTTAAGTGGCGTCATTTGTTGATCAAACACTAGGGACCAGGTTAGACAGATCAGAGTATACAGAGCATTCTTGCTTTGCATTATAGTTACATGAGACTAGTTAGCATATTCTATTTCATTAGTTGAATATAAACTTTCTTGTCATAGGACATTTCTGTCTCAGTTGCATTATAGTTACCTGATGTTACATCACCTCTATACTTTGGTGATGATTCACTGGAGAGGTAAGTGATTGGTTTGATAGCAATTCAGGGGAAGGGCTGAGATCGGGAGGTGATATCACTCGATCAAGACCTTTACTGATGTTGTTTGACTTGTGAATCCTGATGAAAGTTTACTTGCTTACCTTTGTATGCCCAATGAATGTGTCATGGGTCACTTGAGATGCAGTTGACTTTTACTTTAGATCTCATGCTATAACAAATGACATGCTATCCAAGCATTATTCTTACATTCAGCACGCTAACACTGATGTTTAGCAACCGTAATCCATTTGAGCAGATAAGAGTTCAGCAAACTTGCTTGTGCAGAGTTTGAATATTCATCTTTACGTTCCAGTTTTGCTACATCATATGTAGTAGATGATATGGATGCTTGCGGGCCGGGCTGGGTCGGCTCGGCTTGTGAGAAATAAAAGGCTGTCACTATGGATTAGAGCACTTCCATTCATAACACTGAGTTAAACTTTAACACACTGCCACGTCAGCGCCACATTAGCTTTAACCTTTTCACATTTAACTCAAAAAAACACCCACAATCATAACTCACCTTTAAATCAAATATTTTCAAACTCAACCCCTAAACTTATAATTATACTTCATTTATTAAAAACATAACATTCATTAAAAACATATTACATTACATACTTAATAAAAAAAGTTACAACGAAATTAAAAAATAATAATAATAACGGAAAAAAAAAAAAAAAAACAACATAAAAAAAAAAAAAAAAAAAAAATACTAAATCTAGTGCCGAGGTTGGAGGTTATATTTTTTGATGATTCGATCTTTTTCGTCATTGATCCAACCAACAACGTTTGGATCCAAACCGGTGGTGTCCGTCATCAAAAATTTCATTTCCTCCAATCTTGTTATCGTCTCATCTTTTATTTGGGCCGCCCGATACGCGGCTTGGGCGGTTTCCCATTTCAAATGATACTCAGATGTCATAGCCTCCCCGAATTGGCTAGACGAGCTCGTTCCTCCCGTACTCGCTCCCCCCGTACTTGTGCTCTCGGATCTAGCTTTCTTTGAAGCACGCTTTATTCCTATAGGACGTGGGTTTTCATCACGACCAAACAACCCCTCGTTTGTTTGGCTTGGGACATCGGCGGTTAAATCAACCCCTTCCGACGCGTCCAATTTCATATGAGCCCGCAAAACCTCCCAAGCCTCCTCGTTGTTAAAAGGAGCGGTTCTGTGCTCGTCCCGATACATTTGTTTGGCGCGTTTAAGGATATCCATTTCACTTTCCCCACTTTTTTGTTGGCTTTGGGAACGTTTGTAATAGGCGTTGAACTTTGAGCAATCACGGTTCAACGTTTTCCATTTTCCTTGAATCATATCCTTGTTTCGCTTTTGAAAATTGAGTCTATTAAACTCATTTTTCACCCGTTGCCAAAATGTATCCTTGCTTTGATTTCGACCCACTTGTGAATCCTCCGTCGCGGCAACATAACACGACGCAAGTAATTTTTCCTCGTTTTGGTTCCAACGTTTGATGAAGTCGGTATTTTCTTCATCCTCCTCCAATGGTTCGGGATCTTTCGTTTTTTTTTCCTTTCGTTTGCCACCCCGTTTGTATGGCTTTGGAGGAGACGTTGGAGTATCGGGAACATCATGGGTTTCCGTTTGAGATTGTTGTGTGAATTGATGATTAGAGAAATTGGTGTTTAGGTTCGATTGTTGTTGTTGTTGTTCCCAATATAGCATTCGTTGATGCTGTTCGTAAAGTTGTTGGCTCGACAAGCCAAGTGGGTTGTCGATTGGGTAGTTGGGTGATGGTGCGTTCGGGTTTGAAGATGACCCAGCGTTTGGGTTATTCCACCCGGTGTTTAGGAGATTAATGAAACTATCATCGTCGTTTGGGTTAAATCCGGACTTCTTTTTTTTTTTTTTTTTTTTTTTTTTTTTTTTTTTAATTTTTTTGTGGAAGTTTGAAGATGGAAGTATATGATGTATTAGATTGATTTGTGGAAGTGTGAAAAAAATGTGGTGTTAATTGGGTATTTATAGGAGAGGGAAAAAGGTTTTCATATATCACCCTACTTTCATAATTAATTTCATATATACTCAAAGTGCAAGTATTGAATGCATAATGTACAATGTTTTTAATGCATGTTTGGGTATATATGAAATTTTCAACTAAAAGGAGGGGAGATATGAAATTGCCCTTTTTTTATTTTATTTATTTATTTATTTTTTATTTTTATTTTTTTTAATATAACGGGCTATATTAGACGTTAGAGGGGGCCAAAGTGGATTTTTTTTTTTTTTTTACATAAACACCCCTTAACGCAGCGTTAAAGGGTTAACGCACCCCTTTAACGCTGCGTCAACGCAACTCTCGTTCATTGGTTAACTCACATTTAACGCACCCACGTTAAACTTTAACGCAGGGTTGCGTTAAACGTTGAGAGTGCCCTTATGGAAGACAAATCACTCCTCCAAATCGTAATACGTTCCGTATAAAGTGAGATAGCATAAGCATTTTCATTTATCAAACAAAAACATTTGTCTTAAATAAGATAATCCGGGTAAATTAACCACTCCAATCTAACGCAAAGTGCGAGTCAAGTTACACCTTGTTAAATATAAAATTCAACATTTATTTTTAGTTAAATCAAAATAAATTGACAAAAGTATATGATGGTGGGCGGCGACGGCGATAATGAAAGGTGGAGGTGTTACCAATGGTAATTAGGGTTAGAATAAGATATTTGAATAGTAATAGTAAATCTCGTTATTTATTTATTTATTTTATTTTTTTAAGAAAAAAAGTTAAGAATAATAAATTGGAATTTTAATTTTTTAGTTAAAATTTAAAATGTGATTTTTTTTTTAATTTTAATTATTGGTTAAAATTGTGACTAAATAAGTTTTCAATATTTTAATTTATCTGAAAAAACTTTTTTTAAAAACGAGATGTTTTTCACTATCGCACACCTCATCAACCATTGACTACATGAGGTGTTTTTTTTTTTTTTTTTTTTTTTTTTAGTTGGTTATTTGTAGTACTATTGTTTCACATAACATATAAATTGGGATATTCTAACAACATGACCAGTATCAACTATTGATGGGCTGTAATCGAGTAGAGCTGAGCTCGAGCTTGACAGGGCTTGAGCCCGACTCGAAAATTACAAGGTATGCTTGATCTTAGCTTGATAGCTTAGAAAAGCTTGAATTTATATACAAACATTAAATTCGATAGCCAAACTCATAAATGAATTAAAGAAAATCTGTGGTTAACTCACGAGCAAAGAACTTATACAAAACATTCGGGAGAATTAGGGTTTAAATAGTCATTCTACATATATTTAATTATTATACCAATATTCACGTTAGCTTTTAGGTTGTTTGTATAAATATGTATAATAAAAATATGAGAAAATTACCAAAGTAGTACAAAAATCAAACATTGATCCACTATATAATCACTTTTAGCATCATTTTCTCATTTTGGTCATGCTCAACTGATCAACTGCTCGACTTCACCTATTTTATGACACGTGTCTTTTGCAAGTACAAGTGTTAGGTGGAGATATTTTTTGTTTTATGATAAAATTACTTATACACCCTCATGCTTTAATAATAGTACATTTTTAATTAGTTATACCTTATGTTATGTTAGAGATACTTTATGCATTAATATTTGTACATCACACACCCTTATTTCCACCACCACTCTCTCACCTACTCTTATCTCCACCACCACTTTCACGCCTACTCCATTTCTTCTTCTCTCATATCATCCATCACCACCACACCTCCCAACCTCCATTCACGAAATCACCTTTCAGCCGCCATGTAACCACTATGAAAAATCCCTCATTTAAATAAACTATCTCTCAGAATACTTATCCTTTTTCCACGTAGAATTTTTTTTTCTTTCTTGATTGTAACTATTATCTTATGTGACGGAGATCACATCCCGAATAACCGTGCTTGCAACCCAACCTTAACTGATTTAGTATTCAACTATGTAAACATCTTTGACCTGAAACGTTATGAGGTCTCACTTACCACTTTACGTTATTTCGTTAACGAACGTTTAAAAACTAAATATTTCTTATTTAATAAGAGTTTTACGAAACCCTAAACTACCATAACAACATGTGAAGATAACGAAACCCTAGAAATATTAAAATACAACTTACTTGAGCAATGTACAAGTCACTAAAGCATAGAAACCCTAATTCCACTATAACTTCTGATAAAACCCTAATTTCTCAGAAACTATTATTTTATTTGTAAAACTCTAGTTAATATTTTTATAAAAATATTATGTACAAGTGTTTTAAGTTAAGGTACAAGTCCTTTAAGCATAGAATCTAAATAGAAATAAAAACCTTATAAAACATTTAAAAACAATTATTTAAATAACATTTTATGTAATATTTTCACACAATAAATTATAAAAATAATTTATTTATTTATTTTATATATGTACAACTTCATAAACCTAATGTACAACCCTTTTATGCAAAAAAAATATAAAAACTCATTTAATGGCATTTAAAGTGTAATAAAAATTACATAAAAATTTTAGAAAATTAAGAAATAATTAAAAATATATTTTTCTTATTTTTCTTACATTAGTACAAGTCCTCCTAGCCTAGAGTACAACTTGATAAAGCACAAAACCTATTTTTCTTACTTTAACTACAATTCGATAAGTATTAAATTGTGTCATATAGATTCAAAATGCATTTCTAATCAAACCCTAACCTTAGAAACCCTAACTAGGATCCAAACCCTAGAGTACTACTTAACAAAGCCTTAGGTACAACTACTGATACGACCAAGAAACACGTTTGGAGGTGGAGGAAACATGATAAACTCGAACTAAAGATTAAACTTTTAACATTCGGTTTATTGATTGCCGAGGTGTGTATGTATTCTAGAGAGAGAAGTCTAGAACACACACACACCTCGTGTGTTACTAATGAATCCTCAACCCTCCTAGTATTGACATAGGAGGGTATTTATTACAAGCTACAAGTTCTAACTTAGCAATATGACTAAACTAGTCCTTGTACTTTAAATGCTATTGCAATTCCCACATATGACAAAACTTTAAAGCTAACAATCTCTCCCCAAAGTGAAGTCATATGGGAATTGCTTACAATGTTCCCTACAAGTAAAATATAAACAGTAAGTACAGAGAATAATCTTCAAACTTCATTACTTCGTTCAGCTTGCAGAATCTTCTCAGCTTTTATTTCTTCACTTGCAGACGAACCATGTGAGCAAATCTAATTAGGGTTTAATATAGAGTGCCCTGAGTGCTCTCCCCGTGCTCTCCCCTAATTAGCGCTCTCCCCCAAACTGACAACCTCATATTTTGAATGCCCTGAGTGCCCTGCAGTTCGGGGGAATATGGTATCAACATCTTTATCTCACCAAATGCATCCCAGTTATTTTTCCCATGAGAGATCAGCCCGTACATTTCTCTCCCCTGCTGGTTACGATTTATCGGAATCAGCATACTGATGTGTACGTGAAATACAAACTGGAAGCCCTTTATAAGGAATCAAATCAGCCCGTGAGAAGATGTCGATATACCCAATCTAACCTCCTGTATCAAAAACAACGGCTTCATGTAGTGACTACTGATGGAGAAAACCCACTATGCCAAACTTGAGACTGAAGCAGAATAACCCAAACTTGTGACTTATACTTGCACGATAGTGTGACTAAGAACCTATACTGAGCACTACAACGTAACTCCTTAAAGTATATAGGTCGTTTCATATACCCATCCATCCTTCCTTAACTGTATATGAACCTCTCTTGAATTATCCACATCTTTGTGTGACACTGAGTACTACAACGTATCTCCTTTAAGTGATAGTTAACTAGGTCTTCGTCCATCCTCCCCTTGACCTATGAAAACTAGATAACCCAAGACTTAATCACTATTCCCATGAGTGTCCAAACAAGGATCTCGAAGAATCATGCATCCAACCAACCCCGATATCTTCAAGATACTAAGTACACGTACCCGAGATATTCCACTTCAACTTCAAATAAGTAATAATGAATCATCATCCTTGTAGCCACAGCTGATAATTTGACCATTGTCATCTGATTGTGAATCTTGATCAGGATCTTTTCGGCTATACGTGGTGATGTTGAAGGTGCAGTCCGATAATATTATTTGTGATGTTGGTGTGAAATATGTCATAAAATGACATTATAATGATGCTGGAAAAATTTGAGTTTAAGAAATTTTTACGCCAAAAATTCCCCGAAAAATTCGAATTTTGGCCAAAAAATTTGAATTTTGGGCCAAAATTTTCACTCTTGTACCAGAATTTGAATCTCGCGTAAAAATGGACCGTTAAGTCTCCTGTAAAAATTAAATTTTACTCAAGTTTTCCCGCCAAAAAACTCTTTTTTTTTTTTTTTTTTTTTTTTTTTTTTTTTTTTTTTTTTTTTTTTTTTTTTTTTTTTTTAACAAAGGTTGTCCGATATCGCAGAAGCAAGAGTTGTCCGATATCGCAGTTGATAAAACTTCTCGGACAGAACTGCGATAATGTCTGAACTGCGATAAGTCAGATGTCAAATGCGATAACCATCTGAGTTGTCAACTGCGATAAGGTCAAATGCGATAGAGCAAAACAGCGATGCCAAATGCGATAAGGCCAAATGCGACACCTATCGCAATTCTCATACAAGAAATGCGATAATCAATTCGAATTGCGATAACCTCGCTGCTTTTCTTCAATTGCGATAAAACGCAACTTTTGCCCACTTTTGTTGACTTTGTTGTGTCACATGCCTAGACCTTATCTTGTAAGATATTGTTACTGACAATCTTTCACCAACTTGAGCAATAATTCTTTTGGAAAGAATTACACGCCAAAGAAAGTCAGTAAAATATCCACAAACAAATCTTGCATAATCTTCAATACTTTTGGTCGATCTAGAGACTTAGAACACCAAAAAATTCAACCTTCTACAACAAGATTTTTGCAAACCAACTCTTTAACACACAACAGACACAACCTTTGATCTTCAAAAGGTGTACGATTTCAAGATAAACACCAAAAGGGTCACGTTTTTATGAAACAAAAACGCAACATTTGGGTTCTTTTAAACATAAATCGAACACAAAGCATCAAAACTGCTACTGATGAACAGTAACAATCAAGAACACACCACAAAATCACATATTTTACCTTAAAACACACCACGAATCGCTAAGAATCTCCCAGGTTTGCTCTTGATACCAATTATTACGACCAAGAAACACGTTTGGAGGTGGAGGAAACATGATAAACTCGAACTAAAGATTAAACTTTTAACATTCGGTTTATTGATTGCCGAGGTGTGTATGTATTCTAGAGAGAGAAGTCTAGAACACACACACACCTCGTGTGTTACTAATGAATCCTCAACCCTCCTAGTATTGACATAGGAGGGTATTTATTACAAGCTACAAGTTCTAACTTAGCAATATGACTAAACTAGTCCTTGTACTTTAAATGCTATTGCAATTCCCACATATGTCAAAACTTTAAAGCTAACAACTACTCATAGCACAATTCGATCACTACCAACCAAATTACTTCACTTAGTTGGATCCTAACCCTAATCTAACTCATACTTAGCATTCTTAACCCTTAAGCAAGCCAAATGAATGAACCCTAATTGAACACATAGTTCCTCTTCTAGAAAGCAATACACTTGTGTGATTATTAAGCATACACATCACTTCACCTCTTTCCCCCTCATGTGGCGCCTCCCCATCCATACACATCATCTCCTTCTTCATAAATACCAGCCCTAGAAGCTCCATGAAACCCTAGTTAGTCCCCTATAAATAGAAACCCTCATGAAACCCTAATATGCCATAACCCATCGAACCACTACAAACAGCCTCTCACCCTTAGTCCACTAAATAACCCTAAGAAGGCAGTAGGATGAAGCTAGAACCATAGGAGAGCTCAAATCAAACCATACACCAAAATTTTGCCCTAGTCGAACAAATATAGAAGGTATACCTACGACCCTTTTCATTCACCTTCATATAGTTATTTTGTGTCTAAATATATCATAGAACATATCTTAAGTAGCAATATGACCCAGAAATATAGGAAGCTAATTTTTGTTCCTTTATTTTCAAACCGAGTTAAATTATAAACATATATGAAACGAATTTCTGGAAACCCTAGGCTATCAGATATTTACATATTGTTAAGGAGAATAATTTTAGAAGAACGTGGCAATTTGAATCATCGAAAACGGATAAACGAGTCAAAAGTTATGGCTATTTGAAGTTATATTAAAATCTGAAAACTTTCTGTAACAGCAGACGAACCTCACGCGAAACGAGGCATTTCTGGTCCGTTTCGTCGAAAACTTAAAACACGAAAGTTGTCCGGAACGTCGTTTCCTTCAAAAAGTATTTAGACCTCGAGTCGTGAAAACGCTTAACAAATGGTCTTTTTATTTAATTACAGAACAGTTTTTGTTATATGTACAGCATCAGACGTCGAGTTTTGAACCTAAGTTTCGACCCTTTAACGTGTTCCTAAAATTCTAGGTTTTGGCATAGTTAAAGACCACTAAGAGGGCTACGTTTAGGAAAAAGAATCACTAAATTTGGTTGAGTGTCGAGGGAGAACTAGCCTTATTTTGTCAAGTCAAAACTGTGTCGAACCAACTGTGGTTCGAGAGTTTTAAAAATTAATTGTGATCTCGTGGGTTCGAACCATGGTCTAATTTTTCGTGAAAATACTCTTAAAACATTAATAGATAATTTGGCTAAGGAGTCGTAAAAGGTCTCGTCTCAAATCGTGTGAAACAAATCGTTTTTGTGTGAAAAGGACTTCGGGTGAATTAAACTAGAAGTCTCAAGGGCTAGTTTTGCCAAAGCTATAATAAGTTTCATGAATTGGACTAGTTGTGCAGTCGAGGAAAACCCTAGGGATAAAAATTGTCTATTTTGAAACTTAAAGGTAGAAAGTGTCATTTTAAGAAAGTCCAGGGGTAAAAATTGTCATTTTCATATAGTTCAAGGTTTAAAATGAAAATAAATTATAAACCCTAATTCCTATTTAATATTATTTTTATTATTGTATTATTATTATTATTATTATTATTATTATTATTAAGTTTTATTTAAACTTAATATACGTTTTGTACCGTAACTAACAAACGAAGTATCTTTTTAACGAACGAACGGAACCGAATCTTACAGATAAGAAAATATAATAAAATCTTACTTTTGAAACTACATATTGGCTCAATTAAGCTTTTAATCACCAACCAGAAGGTTACAAAACGAACACTGGAAACTTATATATATTCAGGAACGATTACTGAAACTTGACATAACAACCCAGGTTGCAAGCCGGAGACGTTTATCAACTTTAGTATAACTTTGTATTCCATCCAGATTATTCAGGTGAGTTTGAATTATTTATTTAAAAGACCCTCATATCATGCACCATTAGTCACCTGCTGGGTGAGCGCGAATATGTGAATAGATCTATTGGCCTGACGACCCATTTGTTCTAACCGGATGGATATCTACGTGGTAGCCGGTTAGACAGATGCATTATATTTGATATCTTTAACTCGGGGGCAAGACCACTCTCATTTCAATCGTGATTGTGGAACCTGGAAACTGTCAACGCATTGCGTGTCATGAGGTTTAGTGCAATATTACCGAACTACGATATAACTGATTTCTCTTATTTTGGCTTGTGTTCAAACTGATTATAACTTTAAACACTATAGATTCACTCAACCTTTGTGTTGACTTTTTAAGCATGTTTATCTCAGGTAACTAGGAGTATGGCAATGGCACGAAGTGGCTGTGGACTTTCTTTTTACAAGAGTGTCAACTTTGTTATCATTCAATGAATAATGTAACTTTTATCATGTATTTCTGAACTTCCCTCTGGGACCTATCTTATGTACTCTGATATTAAATAAATGAATGATAACAATTTTTATTTAAAAACGTCTCTTTTCGAGTCGTTTTCTATTCCCATGACTGTGAACCATGAAGTAACACCCCAAGCTTATATTCCGTTGCGTATCTCGAAAATGGGGGTGTTACACGCCACCGTCGTTATGACATTTAACAAGTTATAAGATGCACCATTTGAAGATCTTTGGCTATCTTTATGCACCAGATCCGGCCAAGACCATTGTAAAAAGACACCACCATATCTGGCCAAGACCATTGTAAAGACACCACCAGATTCGGCCAACACCGATCGTCAAAGATCTTTAAAGATCTGGCCATATCCGGCCTCCAGATCTGATCTAGAGTCATCTTCTTCGCCAGAGTAATCTTTGCCGGAGTCATCTTCGCCGGAGTCATAGTCATCTTCGCCGGAGTTGGTGAATGTTGTGTTGTTTTAGACCAAGTGTAATACCTGAAATTCAGATAACATGTAAAAAGACCAAAATGCCCTCTAAATTTAAAATTTTAAGAACTTATGAAATACGCTATAAATTAAAACTCGAGTTATACAACATGTTATGACTCCAAATTATATGATATGAACATATAACCTAAAGTAAATACGGAATGTTACGGGAAACCTTATAATATAAAAGTATGGCACGTTTAAGAAAGTTCATATGGGTCGAAATTAATAAACCATTCGCACGTTTTCCCTTATGCGTTTCCTTTGGGCCGAATTGACCTTGACACTTGTGCACAACCTTTGGGCCTTAATCCATAATGATAATACTTCAAGCTTGGCCCATCCTTCCCCTATCAATAGGTCGGTTTCCCTTATTTTTTTGATATGCCGAATATTTTTTGAAACCCTAAACTCTCTCTCTACAAAGTTCTTGGCTGCCTCTCTTTGTTTGCTGCTGTCGATCCACAAAACAACCACAAGGAGGCTTTGATCTTGTGTTCCTGCTCTATTCGTATCACAAATAAGGTAATCAATACACATCATGATTTAATCCATTCGAATTTTGAAGCGAAACCCTAATTATTTACATAAAATCATAAAACTGCTGCTGATCAGGAATATTAATCCGACTTTAATCAATCGAATCTTGATGATAGCTAAGTGTTTTTAGGTGGTTTTTGAGTCTAGAATTAAATTCAATGAAATAGCTTTCTGTAGAAATTAACCTTGTAATTTTTAGAGGCCTGGAAGACCACTTTTTGATTTTTGGAAAGTTAAGTGTCAAATCGGAATAGTATGTCTGGAAAAACAGTCTGGGTTTTCCATTTTTCATTTTCAAACCGTAACGAATTAGAAGGTCTCCTTTGAACTGAGTAATATTTGATGAGTCTATTAGTTAATGGAATTTTTCTAGAGTTTTATAAATTTTATAAATGGGGCTGAGGATTAATTACTTTTCGGGTGTTTTAATTGATCCGGTTCTGGAACAGGTTTGGAAAAAGGATTTTTCATTCGTACCCATACTAGTAAATAAAATCTGGAAAAATTTGGTAAAATACTAGGGGAACTGAGGTAGCTCTGTGAATTTTGGTGAATTTTATTTCGAAGATATAATATGATTCATAATTTATTTTAAACAGGCCCAGTCCATACTTAAAAACTGTTAAAGTGTAAAGAACTTTTAAAAGTTGTTATGTGGTTACTTTTCTAATAACTAAAGGGGTATGAATTGTAATTTGTGAAACTTAAAGGTTAAAAGCGTAATTCTGGAAAACTTATGTATTTAAATGGATGACTTGTGATACTTTTATTTTAAACCTTTGAATTATATGAATTTACAATTAAAACCCTAAACTATGTATACTTGTCATAATTAACCCTAAACTTTTGTAATTTGATAAAATGTACTTTATTTCCATAATAGTCCTTAAATAAGAACTTAACCTAATCTGGGGTACTAATATCTTACTAAATATGGAAATCTGTTAATTATAGAAACTTAAAAAGTTATTAAAATGAAAAGGTGAATTAAAAATAGTAATCTGAGTTAGAATCCTTTATAATTCCGTCTTCTACTCCTTTAGGTGTAAAGAAGGAGGAGCCCTGATTCTGTTCCATGTTTGTCTTGCTTATTTGCTTTGCTAATAAGGTACAGCTATTCTGCCCTTCTCTAGTAAGGTGCCTTCGTTTTCTTTTGATTTCGTATTTTGATTCGTTTAGGATTCCCTATACCATTGCTATGTTCCCTCCTGTTTGTGCACCGTTCATGTGATCTTTTATTTGTGGATCCTTGATGTGTTTTCCTTTGTTCTGAAACTTCTTGAATCTCTTTGTTTTGACCTATTGTCCTGAATCCTGATCTGTAAATCTTGTTTTGAAACTTAATCTGATATACTTGTAGTAAAACTTGATTTGATTCTTGATATAAACCTTAATCTGTTAAATCCTTATTTGAACATAATTGATTTTGGAACTATCTTTAAAATACATATGAAACCGTTTGAGAAAAGCTATTTTAAAAGAAGCAACACTACTTTTCATGGAAGTTAATAAAAGTTTTGGAAGACCATTTTTATGAAGACTATTTTGTAAGATCAGTTGTCATGAAACCGTTTGTGAAGGATTGTTTAAATGGACTTTTAAATAGAAACCTTTTTAAATGAACTTTGGCTATAACCTCTAATTATGAACTTGTGAAAACTCTTTTCTGAAAACCTTTTGATATTGCCCTTTGGAACTGAACTTAAACTTTGATATAAAAACTTAATCTGATAAACTCCGACTAAAACCTTTGATATTAAATCCTAAAAATTTCTTGATATGAACCTTATGCCATGAACCCTTAAGATTTGACTTTCTAATTATGCTAGTACATTTGACGTTTGACCTGACAGTTTGATATCCGAGCCAATCACTAGGCATGAGGGTTTCATGTCCATGTCATTGACGCACCTCTGACATGACTCTAGGGCAGGAGAGTGATGACCTGTTCCGTCCCTTATTTATTATTTGTTATGGCCATTATGATTATTATTATTGATTTGTCTGCGGGGGCGTATGGGTGCATCCTAGACTTGACCTGTTATCTGTATATGTTATTTGTTTATTGTTATATTTATCTGGTGACTGATGGTGTGTGCGATACACGTCTTTCACATTGTCTGAGAGCTGATCACTCTACACAGGTTTGTTTTATTATATTGGTATGCTATGATATTATTTGTTATCTGGGCTCGTGATAGATTCCTGTTTTCCCTTATTCTATAACTTTATTGTTTCCTTTCCTTATTTCTTTTCTTTTGTCCTTATTCCGATCCTTATTACTTTTGCTTTGATTTTGTATCGGTATGATCTAAATTCTTGGTTTTCTTTGTACTACTCTCTATTACTGCTTTTGTTACCGTTATATCTGTTCACTGAGCTCTCGTAGCTCAGCCGCATTTCTTTTCCTGCGGCAGGTTTTAGTAGGAAGCTGGGAATGAGTGAAGAGTGTACCTTTGGACTTAGAAGATTTGATAGCTATTCGGGGTTAGAGATGACTAGAAGATAATGTATTTTAGAATTAGTGTTTTTGGAATTTCTCATTTGAAACCTTGTAGATTCAGTATTTCATTTGTAATCCTTTGAGATTTTTGTATTACTAAAGATGTATGCTTTGTTTTGATCTGATGTGAATCCATTATTGTGATATCTTTGCCCTTGTCGGGTTGGGGTGTTACAATTTATGGTATCAGAGAGACAGGCTGCGACTCGTAATACATTTACCCTTGACCTGTGAAGTCTGGACCACTAAGTTTCCACTGTAGGCGCTCGTAGGACAACCTTTGAGAATTTGCTTTAGGATTTCCCTATAGGAATTTAAAATTCTGACCAGTGAGGAATGGGTAGACTATAAGTCATATGTTTAAGTAGCATTGCTTCCGCATTACTCTGATGAGTGTCTAAATACTCATCATTTTTACCTAATCTGAGCTGCCAAAACATCCAAAAACACTCAGAAATGCATCATAATACTGAAATTATCCCAGAATTGTGTTTTATATGTTTCAGATGCAAAATGTTTAAAAACAGATAAAAAACGAACAAAGTTTGCATAATTGGCAGTTTCAGTCCCTCAACTTTCAAAAGTTGTCAAAACTAGTCCCTGGTTATTCTAAAAACAAGAAAAGTCATCAAAGGTCCTTTAAGAATCATAAAATTGCATAATAAGTCCTTTGGTGCAAAGTTTCATAAAATTACAAATTTAGTCCCTCAACTTTGAAAAATGTCAAAAATGGTCCTTAAGGTTTTAAAAATGGAGAATTATCAAAAATAAACCTTTGAACTAATCTTTGGCAGGAATGGTCCTTGGATGGAAAATTTGGAGAAAGTACATGTTTGGTCCCTGGAATTACAAATTTGGCAGATTTAGTCCTTGTGATTTATCTATAAACCAAACCGGACCACAAATTAAAATAAACCCAATCCCTTTATAACCCAACACAACCCAACCCATTCCTTTATAATTAAACACCAGCCCAAGCCCAATCCTTAAATAAAATAACCCGACCCAGCCTGGTATTTAAAACCAGAGTTTGACTCTGGTCAAACTCTTCTTCCTCACACAAACCCGCCAAAACCACCTAGCCCATAGTATCTCTGCAATACAACCCCCCTCCTATCCCACTCACCTAACAATGCCAAGTGCATTGAATGCTTCTTCTCCACCTCCCTGAAATACATTAAATGCTATAAACCTGCTCAATCCACTATCTCTAATTTTGGCGCCAAAATCCAAATCAATGGCTGAGATCGATTTGAGACAATTCAAGGGTGCAGATGAGTTCAGAGAAGTCGGCTAGGGATTTCCCAGTTGTATTTTGTATATATAGATCAAATGTAATAGGAATTAAGTAGTAGTTAATTTATTTTTCAATCGTCTTTTATTTAATTGTCTTTCCTTATTGTAATTTTCATTATCAGTCATCAATATAGTCAATTTACAGTCATTTTGATCTCTCTTTATTGTATCTTGCATTTAATTTCAGTCACTTTACAATTCCATGCTTTACTGTAATTCGTTTTAATTTAAATGTTGTTTGGAATAGCTTATTATCTGTTTAAATAAGCTCATATCAGCTCAATATAGCTTTTGGTGAGTTTATTTTAGTTCTATATGTTCTATTTCAAGAAATCAAGAGAAAGTCAACCAAAGTCAACTGATGGGTCAAAATAAGCAATTCTGGGTTTAGAAGCTAAGCTGGATGGTTTTCTGGTTTCTAGCTTGTTGACAACAAGCTAGGAGTAGTTTTTGATCCTTGGTTCTTGTTCTAAAAGCCCTTTGCAGTTGTAAGAAATTTTCAAGCTCTTTCTCAATTTCTATAGTTTACTGTTACAGTGCTTATTTTTAGCTTATCTTCACAATTTATTGCTTATTGTTAGTTTACAATCATATTTCATCAGTAGTATAAGTATTTAATAGTCCTTATTTCATATTGCTTAAAAAACTCTAAAAAGTCAAAAACAGTCAACTCTAGCATAGCTTATTCTATTGCTTAATTTTGTTTTGAAAGTTGCTTATCATAGTTCTTATAAGTTGTTTAGTCAATAATAATCAGTATTCATAAGTCAAATTTTCTATTTTCTTTGGAAACCCAAAACAGACTCAACCAAAAGGGTTGTTTGGTTTAGCAGTCAAACTAGGTCAAACCTTGGTTTTACTGTGCATTTACCACAATCCCAACTTTGATTAAGCTTATTTTGGCCATTTTAAGTTATTTTTAGGATTTAAAAAGTCATTTAGATAGAATTGGCCCTTTTTCATATCCTGTGGGAATTTTAGCAATCAAAAAGCTCAAATAAGCCAAAAGGAGCTATAAGCTCTTTTGGTCCTTTTTCTTGGGTTCTCTGAGTCCTTTGTGGTCTATTTAGAGTAGAGACATCAGTTGGTTTAAAGCCTTTTGGCCTATGCACTTCTGTGCAGCCCTGCATCTACACTGATTGTTGAGGCTGCTGATCTAGCCTCATTTGTGGCTTATTTACTTAAGCTCTTGCCTAGCTCTTTGTGTTTCTGAAAAGTTCATACTGCTATCTTACTTTTGCCCCAATAAGATTGCATCTCAGTGCTTATTTAGACTGCTTAAATTGCCTTTAAAGTTGGCCAATTTCTGAGTTTTCTGTTTGAGTTTCACTGCTGCATAGGTGCTTATCTTGTTAATCTCTTGTGCTTATTTGTATTTTTTAGTTGTTTTGTGTTTATTTAAGTGTACTAAACCTTTCCTGAGCATTTGGTTGAGTTTTGTGCTTTTTAGCTTATTTTTAGCTTATTAGCTTACTGCTTATCTGCCCAAATCTGCTTATTGGGCTTTGTCAACTTCTGATTTTATTTTTCATAGCTTTTAAATATTAATTTAGACTTATCCTGAATTTTTCAGATTTTTCCTAAGTCATTTAATATTTTTAATCTTTTTTATTAGTTTCTATTAGTAATAAAATCATAATAAATAGAAAAATAATCAGAAAAATATAAATCTAATTTTCATAATTTTCTTTTGTCATTTTTAATCTAGGAAAAATATAATATCATTTTTAGACCTTAAGAAAAATCAAAAATAGAAATAAAGTGATAGCTTCTATTTAATAGAATTTATCTTTTTAAATTTTAATTAAGTAAGTTTCATTTTTATAATTTTCTTAGCTTCTATTTATCTTATAATATTTTTAGAAAAAGTTTTAGAATTTTCTTTGTTCATTTAGTATTTTTTATAAATTTAAATAGTTTAATTAGTAATTAAATAAATAAATAATTAATAATAATTAAATAAAAAGTATAAAAAATATAATTTAAGTTTTTAAATAAGTTTTAAGTAATTTTACATTTTTAGGTTTTAAATTTCATAAATTTTATTTTTGTCCCATTTTAGCTTTCCCGTTACGCGTTTGTAATTTATTAATTCGCGTTTAATTTTCTTGTGCATATCTGTTTTTAAATTATTATTTAGAATTGTTAAAAAGCAAAATCAAAAGCAATCTAAATCATCTATCACTCTAATCCTAGCTTTTCACAGTTGCCCATTCACATCTCGTTGGGAAACGATTCGGGTAATTACTTACCTGACTGCACACTACACACGAACGTGAGTTTTTTGCAAGTATCCTTTTTCACAAAGGGGTAATTTGTAATTATTCACGTGTATCCGCAGTCTGCATTTATTTATAGGTGTGTTCAGCACGGATCAAATTTTGGCGCCGCTGCCGGGGAGGTGTGCTGCGACAGTTGTGTAAGTTTTAGCGATTAGTGATTCGAGATCCTTCTTTCAAGAAGTTCCTATTTCCCAAAAACAATATAAAATACCAAAAATATTTTTCTTTTCTTTTCTATATATATTATTATTAATATTATCACATAAAAAAAATAATAAAAACCCAAAAACATTTTCCGTTTTCTTTGTTAATAATAAATAACAAATAAAATTCACCATCGAGAACCAAGACTGAGTATTACCTAACTGGGGGTACGGCCATAATAAGTTCCCAAACCTAAGATAAAAACTTGCCTCTGTATCACTTGCGAATTCGGCTCACCTTTGATTGATAAACAAACTCTAACGGAGGTTCTAGGATAGTCTGACATTAAATTGTCGGACTGAAAGAAGCGGGTTTTTAAGGAGCATTTAATTGCCCACCTCTGCTTCTCCGCCACTCTGTGCGTTTATCTTTTAGAGAGCTACCGTACGCTTGTTGATTATTGGTTTAAGTTCACTTGTGTTTTTTCTCGATCTTGATTTTAATTGAAAATTTTTGCTAAGTGCATGCGCACTCGTTCTTCTAGGTCATCAAGCCCTTTTCGTGAGCTTGGAAACATACCTCGAAGACGTCGTAGACGTTCTGCTCCGTCAGTCGTACCCGAGTTACGTACTGATCCCAAAACCCCTGTCATCATGGCAGAAGACCGTCCTATGAATGAGCTTCTCCAAGCTCCCACCATTGGGTACGGAGATGCCATTGTTGTTCCAGCCATCGTGGCTGAGAATTTTGAGCTTAAGACTGGGTTAATAAACCTGGTAACCCAGAGGCAATTCTATGGTTTTGACAGGGACGATCCTCAAGATCACATTAGATGGTTCAATAAAATCACATCCACCATCAAATGCAAAAATGTCCCTGAGGAATCAATCAAACTTCTTCTTTTCCCATTTTCCATCGATGGGGCAGCCCGAATTTGGCTTGACAAACAACCCCCTCGATCAATAACAACATGGGAAGATTTGGTTCAGAAATTCGTGAATGAATTCTTTCCTCCGTCTAAAACCACGTATCTAAAAAATGAAATCATGAAATTCTCTCAAAGGTTTGATGAACCATTTGGAGAAGCATGGGAGCGTTTCAAAGAATTGCTCCGCAAATGTCCTCATCACGGTTTTACCGATTTGATGCAAATGGACACTTTTTACAATGGGTTAAACCCATCTGACCAAGATTCTCTTAATGCCTCAGCTGGAGGTAATTTTCTGAGCAAATCCACTAAGGAAGCCATTGCACTCATAGAAAATAAGTCAAAGGTCCGCACTGCACGAGCCAGACCATATAATTCTCAGGCTGGTGCTGGTCCTTCTACTTCATCTCCCGTGAGTCAGTCCAGTACTGATACTCAGCTTGCTGAACTCACGAAGGTTATTCAAGCTTTGGTTTTCTCCACACAAAAGAAAGAGTCCGCTCCGCAAACTTCTAACACTGCTGAAATAAAAAAGGTAGAAGTTTGTGTTACTTGTGGTGGCCCTCACGCTTACTACAATTGTACTGCCACCGATGGCAATGCATTTGAAGTCAAAGCTTTAGCCGGATCTTCCAATCAAGGAGGTGGTCAATACCATCCTCAAGTCGAAACAAATTACCGTGCTAGCAATCAGCATGGACCACCCGGATTTCCTTCTCCTAATAATCCAAATAGGAATAATCCTAATCAGCAAAGAGGGCAAAACACGCAGAATCAATATCATGCCCCGAACAATCAATACCCACCCCAAAGGGGTAATCAAGGGTATTCAGCTCCTAATTCCCAAAGACCTCTCTCAAGTGAGCTTGATAGCTACATCAAGGTTAATGAGACCAATATGAAGGCAATGCAAAATCAAATCTCTAATTTGAAGAATGAATTTCAGTCCTCAATACACAAGCAAGGGACTGAGCTTTCAAACAAAATCGATCATTCTCAAAGCGAAGTTAAAAATATGTTTGCCAGTCTCATGGACCATCTTAATCCACCTTCTACTTCGGGAGGTCTCCCAAGTAACACTGTTGTCAACCCAAGGGGTGAACTCAAAGCTGTCACTACACATAGTGGTAAAGCTTATGAGGGACTCAAGGTGATAAAGGACCCGGTACTTCCCACTAACAATGGAAGTGCTAAATACGTCCAACCTTCAGTCATCCAAAATTCTACACCCACAATTGCTCCTCAACCGTCAAGAATAGATCCAACTCTATCACGATTTACGGTTAAAAGTTTGTCAACCAAACTTAGTGAGCAAAGAACAGCCAGATATTATTCCGAAATGCTCAATGCTGTTCCTGTCAGTGTGCTTGATGACAGTGATGATGACGGAGATACCACTTTCGTCAAGGCCATCACCACAAGGAGTGGTGCTGCTTATGAGGGGCCAGCTAGCCCTATTCCTCCTCCGTTGTTTGAAATGGAAAAAGAGACGGAGGATACTGTTAAGATTCCTGAAGTCCATCCTCCGGGTGTCCCTAAAAAGAAATCCAAACCAGGAGTTGTCTTTGAATCTGTTGAGACTCCTGAAGTCATTGTCCCTAAATCCAAACCTTACATTCCTTACCCATCACGCTTAAATGAGCAAAAGCTCCGTGAAAAAGCTAGTCAACAAA
This sequence comes from Artemisia tridentata subsp. tridentata, assembly GCA_021014915.2. Classification (NCBI taxonomy): domain Eukaryota; kingdom Viridiplantae; phylum Streptophyta; class Magnoliopsida; order Asterales; family Asteraceae; genus Artemisia; species Artemisia tridentata. The sequence continues at coordinate 23,336,412 of CP139507.1, read as the reverse complement.
TGGACAAGTTCTTTCAAATCTTTAAAGAATTACATTTTGACATAAGTTTTGCGGATGCTATCATTCTGATGCCCAAATTTGCATCAACAATCAAACACTTATTAAGCAACAAGGAAAAGCTGATTGAAATGGCTAAAACTCCGTTAAATGAGAACTGCTCAGCGGTTATCTTAAAAAAGCTTCCGAGAAGCTTGGAGATCCTGGAAAATTTCTTATACCATGTGTATTTCCGGGAATGGTTGAATGCTATGCCTTAGCAGATCTAGGTGCAAGCATCAACCTGATGCCTCATTCAGTATGGAAGAAACTTTCTCTTCCGGCTCTTACTCCTACCTGCATGACTCTTGAGCTTGCAGATCGAACCATATCTCATCCTTGCGGCATTGCCGAAGATATGTTTGTGAAAGTAGGAAAGTTCCACTTTCCAGCTGACTTTGTGGTTGTTGAATTCGACGCAGATCAAAAGGTTCCTCTAATTCTTGGAAGAGGGTTCCTAAAAACGGGCCATGCTCTTATTGATGTATTTAAGCATGAGATCACCTTGCGTGTGGATAAGGAAGCTGTCACCTTTAACCATGATCAAACTTCGAGGTACTCCTCAAATTATAATTCTGCATCGGTTAACCGAATAGATGTCATTGACATTACTTCAGAGGAGTACTCTCAAGAAAGTCTTGGTTATTTTCATAATTCTGTGAGTGGTAATCCCACTCCATCTTCTCAACCTATCATTTCCGACTCTTCCCCTTCTCTCCCTCCGTTTGAGGGAAGTGATTCCAATTTGGAAGAGATCGAGGCTTTTCTCAAGTGTGATTCATTTCTGGAAGGAATTGATAACGCTGAGATTGATTTGGAGGGAGATATTCTTCTTCTTGAGAAATTGTTAAATCAGGACAATTCCCCTCCTCTCCCTCCCGTTGAACTTCATAAATTTCCGGAGATCAAGATTAAGGACTTGCCTCCTCCACTTGAAAATGCAATTCTTGAGGAGGAAGTTCTTATCTTAATTGCTATTCAGATCTCTCTTCTTCCCTTCACCTACCCGGTGATTTCCCCTATCTTTCACTCATTCGGGAGTGAGGATATTACCTTTGACCCCGGCATTGTCCATCTAACATTGGTTTAAATGCCGGATTTATCTCATCGGTGTGGAACTTTCTTATGCTCAATTGGTTATCCAAGCATCTTGAAAGAAAGTCCGATAGAGATGGTTTCTTCCACTTACTTCCCCATGAGCAAATGAATTCGGGGTCGAGTCAAGCTAGCGACTCGGTTATCAAAAACAGTAGCAAAATATGGGTTTTCACCCATGTCTCACCTAAGTGTGGGGGGAGATGCCCCACATGTTGTATATATGAAAAAGAAAAAAAAAATAAAATTGTATGTATATAAATAATGGCTATTAGTATTTCCTTTTTACGTTCTAAGTGTTGGTTTAACAACCGGTTCTTTGAATATTGAGGGCAATATTCAGTTCTAAGTGTGGGGGGGAATTCTGGCGAATTTGTTCACATATGTACCTTTTAGTGCCCCAGTACCCCTATTTCGGCCAAAATTTTAAAATTTTTTCTCACTTAGAACGCAATAAATGGTTATCAGTCCGCCATGTCTAACCCACATAAGGATTGGCTAATCCGAGAGCAAACGGCTCTTGGTAAAGATATATCAAATCCGTTTATGGCATACAATTTGCCGAAAATTGTATGGTATTCGACTCACCATATCTTCATAAGTGAAGAGTTGGCTAGCCCGCAAGGTTATGGCTTGTGGTTAAGGCAATGGAAAACCATGATTGGTAATCAGCTCACCAAAGATAATATTGATAATTTATCTAAGAGTTGGCTAGTCCAGAAGCAAACGGCTTTTGGTAAAGACAAATCAAAACCGTTGACAGCTGATGGTTTGCACAAAATCATTTGGTTATCATTGTACCAAAGTATCACATACTAAAACATTGGCTACTCCAGAAGTAATGGCTTTTGGTAAAGAGACTTAAAATCCATTAAATTTTCATAAAAGATTGCTAGGGACTAGCAATAGTTTAGTGTGGGGGATTGATGAGTGTCTAAATACTCATCATTTTTACCTAATCTGAGCTGCCAAAACATCCAAAAACACTCAGAAATGCATCATAATACTGAAATTATCCCAGAATTGTGTTTTATATGTTTCAGATGCAAAATGTTTAAAAACAGATAAAAAACGAACAAAGTTTGCATAATTGGCAGTTTCAGTCCCTCAACTTTCAAAAGTTGTCAAAACTAGTCCCTGGTTATTCTAAAAACAAGAAAAGTCATCAAAGGTCCTTTAAGAATCATAAAATTGCATAATAAGTCCTTTGGTGCAAAGTTTCATAAAATTACAAATTTAGTCCCTCAACTTTGAAAAATGTCAAAAATGGTCCTTAAGGTTTTAAAAATGGAGAATTATCAAAAATAAACCTTTGAACTAATCTTTGGCAGGAATGGTCCTTGGATGGAAAATTTGGAGAAAGTACATGTTTGGTCCCTGGAATTACAAATTTGGCAGATTTAGTCCTTGTGATTTATCTATAAACCAAACCGGACCACAAATTAAAATAAACCCAATCCCTTTATAACCCAACACAACCCAACCCATTCCTTTATAATTAAACACCAGCCCAAGCCCAATCCTTAAATAAAATAACCCGACCCAGCCTGGTATTTAAAACCAGAGTTTGACTCTGGTCAAACTCTTCTTCCTCACACAAACCTGCCAAAACCACCTAGCCCATAGTATCTCTGCAATACAACCCCCCTCCTATCCCACTCACCTAACAATGCCAAGTGCATTGAATGCTTCTTCTCCACCTCCCTGAAATACATTAAATGCTATAAACCTGCTCAATCCACTATCTCTAATTTTGGCGCCAAAATCCAAATCAATGGCTGAGATCGATTTGAGACAATTCAAGGGTGCAGATGAGTTCAGAGAAGTCGGCTAGGGATTTCCCAGTTGTATTTTGTATATATAGATCAAATGTAATAGGAATTAAGTAGTAGTTAATTTATTTTTCAATCGTCTTTTATTTAATTGTCTTTCCTTATTGTAATTTTCATTATCAGTCATCAATATAGTCAATTTACAGTCATTTTGATCTCTCTTTATTGTATCTTGCATTTAATTTCAGTCACTTTACAATTCCAAGCTTTACTGTAATTCGTTTTAATTTAAATGTTGTTTGGAATAGCTTATTATCTGTTTAAATAAGCTCATATCAGCTCAATATAGCTTTTGGTGAGTTTATTTTAGTTCTATATGTTCTATTTCAAGAAATCAAGAGAAAGTCAACCAAAGTCAACTGATGGGTCAAAATAAGCAATTCTGGGTTTAGAAGCTAAGCTGGATGGTTTTCTGGTTTCTAGCTTGTTGACAACAAGCTAGGAGTAGTTTTTGATCCTTGGTTCTTGTTCTAAAAGCCCTTTGCAGTTGTAAGAAATTTTCAAGCTCTTTCTCAATTTCTATAGTTTACTGTTACAGTGCTTATTTTTAGCTTATCTTCACAATTTATTGCTTATTGTTAGTTTACAATCATATTTCATCAGTAGTATAAGTATTTAATAGTCCTTATTTCATATTGCTTAAAAAACTCTAAAAAGTCAAAAACAGTCAACTCTAGCATAGCTTATTCTATTGCTTAATTTTGTTTTGAAAGTTGCTTATCATAGTTCTTATAAGTTGTTTAGTCAATAATAATCAGTATTCATAAGTCAAATTTTCTATTTTCTTTGGAAACCCAAAACAGACTCAACCAAAAGGGTTGTTTGGTTTAGCAGTCAAACTAGGTCAAACCTTGGTTTTACTGTGCATTTACCACAATCCCAACTTTGATTAAGCTTATTTTGGCCATTTTAAGTTATTTTTAGGATTTAAAAAGTCATTTAGATAGAATTGGCCCTTTTTCATATCCTGTGGGAATTTTAGCAATCAAAAAGCTCAAATAAGCCAAAAGGAGCTATAAGCTCTTTTGGTCCTTTTTCTTGGGTTCTCTGAGTCCTTTGTGGTCTATTTAGAGTAGAGACATCAGTTGGTTTAAAGCCTTTTGGCCTATGCACTTCTGTGCAGCCCTGCATCTACACTGATTGTTGAGGCTGCTGATCTAGCCTCATTTGTGGCTTATTTACTTAAGCTCTTGCCTAGCTCTTTGTGTTTCTGAAAAGTTCATACTGCTATCTTACTTTTGCCCCAATAAGATTGCATCTCAGTGCTTATTTAGACTGCTTAAATTGCCTTTAAAGTTGGCCAATTTCTGAGTTTTCTGTTTGAGTTTCACTGCTGCATAGGTGCTTATCTTGTTAATCTCTTGTGCTTATTTGTATTTTTTAGTTGTTTTGTGTTTATTTAAGTGTACTAAACCTTTCCTGATCATTTGGTTGAGTTTTGTGCTTTTTAGCTTATTTTTAGCTTATTAGCTTACTGCTTATCTGCCCAAATCTGCTTATTGGGCTTTTTCAACTTCTACTTTTATTTTTCATAGCTTTTAAATATTAATTTAGACTTATCCTAAATTTTTCAGATTTTTCCTAAGTCATTTAATATTTTTAATCTTTTTTATTAGTTTCTATTAGTAATAAAATCATAATAAATAGAAAAATAATCAGAAAAATATAAATCTAATTTTCATAATTTTCTTTTGTCATTTTTAATCTAGGAAAAATATAATATCATTTTTAGACCTTAAGAAAAATCAAAAATAGAAATAAAGTGATAGCTTCTATTTAATAGAATTTATCTTTTTAAATTTTAATTAAGTAAGTTTCATTTTTATAATTTTCTTAGCTTCTATTTATCTTATAATATTTTTAGAAAAAGTTTTAGAATTTTCTTTGTTCATTTAGTATTTTTTATAAATTTAAATAGTTTAATTAGTAATTAAATAAATAAATAATTAATAATAATTAAATAAAAAGTATAAAAAATATAATTTAAGTTTTTAAATAAGTTTTAAGTAATTTTACATTTTTAGGTTTTAAATTTCATAAATTTTATTTTTGTCCCATTTTAGCTTTCCCGTTACGCGTTTGTAATTTATTAATTCGCGTTTAATTTTCTTGTGCATATCTGTTTTTAAATTATTATTTAGAATTGTTAAAAAGCAAAATCAAAAGCAATCTAAATCATCTATCACTCTAATCCTAGCTTTTCACAGTTGCCCATTCACATCTCGTTGGGAAACGATTCGGGTAATTACTTACCTGACTGCACACTACACACGAACGTGAGTTTTTTGCAAGTATCCTTTTTCACAAAGGGGTAATTTGTAATTATTCACGTGTATCCGCAGTCTGCATTTATTTATAGGTGTGTTCAGCACGGATCAGTAGCATTGCTTCCGCATTACTCTGATTCGTGCCTTTGCCTTTAGCTAAGCCTTATAAGAACTTTTGTTTCAGAAGCTAGAAAGCTTGCACCCTAAGTTTAGTAACCAAGTAAGTTTTAAATTCCTCGAGAACTACATGGATACCTTGCACCATTTAAGTTTCACTTCCTGATTTTGATCTCCATTTCCGATTCGTTTTATAAATAGTTTGATATTCTTCCGACCATCCAGATGGTCATGCAGCCATAATGTGTTTGACACATTCTACGAATTCATTAACATGTCGGATATGAAGTGTATCATCTGATACTACTCAGTTCTGCGTGATCCATTACCACTCCTATGAGAACTCTGACAATTATCACTTTTGGTTATATCCTGCTGATATCTGATATCACTTTTGGAAATCGAAAGCTTATGCTTTGCACCACCTAGGTTTTGAAACCTATTTAAATCTTAGAGAAATTGAAAAAAATTCACAAAAATTGCCTGACACCATTAATCCTCATCTTCAGATTTTGACTCTGACCTCTAATCCTTTCATCAATCATTTTGACGCCCCTTCGGATACTCTGAGAACCTCCATGGCGATGATGTACTGATAGGTTTTGTTTTGTCTCTTGCTGTTGATAAGTATCTATAAATCTTCCGATACTATTCGATTTCGTTTCACCCATCTCTATTCCTATGAGAGGTCTTGTGGTGCGTAACCACAAGTATAAAAATCTTTCCCCCTCATTTTTGAATGTTAAAGATTTGCTTTGTTGATCGGTCTTCCTTTGAATAGTTAACTTCGATTTTATTTTGACCATCGATTGGTCGATTGAGCATTCAAATATTGACAATTTCCCTTCTATGTCTCACCTTTAACGTTTGTCACAATTTTGAACCCCTACCATGATTGCCGATTATTAGACCCTCTGCTATCACTATTACTCGGGAGGGTCGCGTGTTACTTTCGCGGTTATGAAGTTTTCCTAGAACCAATTTCGTGCACCAATGAAGGAACTTTATCTGAGAGTTATTTGGCACCTTGAGTTTTCTAAATATGATTCCTGGTTGAATCACCAAGTTTTTCCGCCGGAATGTGAAGTAGGATGGGACATGAGACCGAGAGAGTGTCTAGCTGATGAAGCGAAAAGTGTACCGCTTTTAGGGGGTCATTTAAGCCCTAAATCGTATTTATTTGATCAAATATTGCCCTAAATCGTTCCTTTTGTCATTTTAGGTACTTTTGAGAAGAAATCTGGAAAAGGAAGCATTTTGGACGTTTTTGGAGCATAAAAGTGAAGAAAACGGCAAAGTCTCAAAATTATGCTGGAAGTTACCTTTGACGGCGTCAGGATTATCCCCAGACGGTGTCATGGCTTGGCAAAAGTGGTGGATGTGAAATTTACTCATGATAAGCCAGAGAAATTTGCATGGGAATTCTGACGGCGTCACCCTTTAATATGATCAAGGTCGTCACGGTATAAGTTAAAGCGGGACGACGTCATGCCTAATTCTGACGGCGTCAAGCCTTGATAAGCCAGAACGGATTTTGGAGAGCTAAAGAGGGACGGCGTCAAGAAGGCCATCCGGGAACCCTAAAAGCGGCGAGGTGACGGCGTCACACTCCATAACGTGACGCCGTCAGATCTGAAAGTCTATATATAGTTTTGCAATTTTTTGTCATTAGTGTGGAACTTATTGTGGAACTTTGTGTGTAAGAACCCTAAGACGATTTTAGCAGCTTTTTCAAGGCTTTTTGCCTTGAGATCTTCCATGTTACATTGAAGATAAGTTATCAATTAATCATTCAATATGTCTATGTGTTGTTTGATTCTATCTTGTTCTTGTCTTTTGTTTAACATGCTAGGCTAGATTTATCTTGTGTTTGCTTAGATCTAATGAAACCTAGCTATTGATTATTGGTTATTAGTGTGTTATTAGTTGTATTGGATGATTGTTTATCTATGTTAGGCTTAAGAAAACTGGCTAACTTCCTATTCGGTAACTTGCTTGAACGTCTTAAGAAACATGAACCAATGCGTACTAAGGTTTTTATGGTTGTATTTAATGCACAAGCGAATTCTAGTGATCCCATGTTAGGAGCTTCCTAGCCGGCTCGACATAGGAGTGAAGTAGGAGCTTGTAGAGTTGGGGAAGTACGTACGCCACCCCACGATTGGTATTAAGGAATACACCCGTCATCCACGCGATTAATACACACTAATCAACCGGTAAAAGATAGTTAGGGAGTAAGGAAATCTAAGTAAACACATTTCTCTCCACATAAGTTTTACCACCTTTTCATTTTCTGTTATTTTATTTTATTTGCATTCGTAGTAACTTGGGTTAGTTGACTAGCAACTAATTCCGCCCACTCTTTCAAACCCGAGATTTTACTTGCTTTCTATAAAACTACAAAAACACAAAAAGAATCTTCTCTCACCCTTAGGCCTATTAGAGTAGTCTTTCATACCTAACGAACACTATTCCCTGTGGAGAACGATTAATCCCCCGTACTTACCACTACACTATACTACATCGGTCAGGTACACTGCCTGGTGGGGTTGTAAGCCTCTTGAGATCCCTCGAGAGGTAAAACCTGTTGTAAGGTCGCAAAACCACGCATCAAGTTTTTGGCGCCGTTGCCGGGGAATAATTATTGTTTAGGTTGAATTTTTATTTTATAGGTCTACTCACTAGATTCCTTTCTAGTGAGATTTTTATTTTCTTTTTCTAGGTTTTCTTTAGTCTATCTATTTTCTTCGTTTCTTTGTTCGTAACCATTACCATTCGACATCATGGAAGATGGTAATATCCTTGATCCCAACATCCCACCACCACAACAACCACCACCACCTCCTAGAGCCCGTACTTTAGGAGAGTACTCCCGTCCTAGCCACCATGGCTATCGAAATACCATTGAGCTCACTCAAGGAGCCAATGTCACACCCTTGCGATCCGACACCATCCGGTTGGTGCAAAGCGGATGCGCATTCCATGGACTTCGTTCTGAAGATCCTAACCAACATCTCAAGGACTTTCTCAAAATCATTGATTCCATAGACCTTGATGTTGCCACTCGAGAGACGACCCGACTGCGTCTCTTTCAATTCTCTCTGCGGGACCAAGCTAGTCAATGGCTAGAGCGTCTACCCGCAGGATCCATCATCTCTTGGGATGATCTCACCACTCGTTTTCTTGCTCAGTTTTTTCCACCGGGAAGAACTACCAAGCTAAGGAATGATATCTTGATGTTCCAACAACGTCAAGGCGAAACCCTCTACGAGGCATGGACTCGATTCAAGGACTTACTCCAAAAAGTCCCTCACCATGGCATAGAACTTTGGCTCCAAGTCCAAATCTTCTATGACCATGTCAATCTCTCCACGAGGCAAACCATTGACCAAGCGGCCGGTGGTAAGCTACGTGATCTAAGTGCGGAACAATCATGGGCTCTCCTAGAGGATCTTGCTCTTTATGACAACGAAAGTTGGAGTGATCCCCGTGATTTGAATAAAATGGTCAAGGCAATATCTTTGCCTTCGAACAATTCAAGCACTTCCGACCGTAGGATCATAGAACTTGAAGACCAAGTCAAGTTTCTCATGAAATCCTACGAGGCTCCTAAACCTTCAAGCCAAGTGAACAAAATCACTTCTTCATGTGAATTATGTAGTGGTCCCCACGACACTCGTGATTGCATGAAACTCCCCGAACAAGCTTTTGCGGACTACGCATCCTCGCGTACCGACGGAGCGGGAGACAAGTGGTACACTTTCAAACCCGAGCCAAACCCCTACGGTGATTCATACAACCCCTCATGGAAAAATCACCCAAACCTTAGGTGGAAACAAAACCAAAACGTACAACAAACCAATTCTTCCAGCCCACCTAATCGTTTCCAATCAAGCGGTTCCAACTCGAACCGTACTTTCAATAACAATCCTTCCCACAATTATGGTAGTACCAATAACTTTGAAGGATTGATGTCCCAATTTATGGCATCTCAAGAAGCTCGGATAGCTAAGTTTGAATCCGAATTCAATCAACAACAAACGGAGATGACCAATAAAATTGACAACTTATTGAAAGCCCTCAATAACCAAGTGCTATCACCTCCACTTAAGGACGCTAGGAACACAAATAGCGGACCCCAAGTAAAAGACCCCTCTTCATCCAAACACGTCCACTTCGTCAACATTGTCACTATTAAACCAATTGATAGGAATGAGGATAATAGTGAACCTAAGGATGAGGATAAGAAAGTCGAGGTTGATAAGGAAGTTAGGACAAGTGAGATTGAAGAAGTAGATGATGATAAGGACTACTTCGATAGGCTACCCACTAAGGAAGAGCGCGCATATCATACAAACTTATTCGATGACCCCGAGACACCATACTTCCTAGGTAGACCAATTATAAAAATGGGCGACCCTTCTAACCTCAACATACCATGCAACATCGGACATTTGCATGTGTGGAAAGCTTACATCGACCTTAGATCGCCCATAAATATCATGACTAGAGCCCACTACAACTTAATAATGAAAAATCAACTTGGGTATAGGATGTTCCCTGATAAGGGTTGGATGAGTAACTTCACGGGAAGAGTTAAGGGATTACCGGTTTATGTAGGAAACTTCACCTGTATCACCGACTTTGTAATTGTAGAAGACATCCGCCCAGTAATCGATGCATCCTTAACTCAAGTGGTTTTTGGAAAACCATTTGTTGAGGTCTCTAGAATGACTTATGAACCTTCCTTAGGGATAGTTAGATTTAAGGATGAGACCGATGAGGTAAACTATCAAATGCCATATAAGATAGAACAATTCCAACACTTATCAAATGTTGAGAAGGAGCTTAAGCAAGCAGTCTACTATAGGAATGATAAAGATAGAAGTAAAGGAGTAGACTATGTTATGGGAAGGATATTCGGTTTCTACAAGGATTGTTTGAAATTAGGACCGGAATATAGAACCGGACATGAGGATGACCTAGAAACCGTGACCAATAATGGAATCACGTAATGTACGTGACTTTGAGTCTAGCTACAAGACTCGTTAATAAAGAAAAGCGCTTCTTGGGAGGCAACCCAAGCTTTATTTGCTTTGTGTGTTTATTTATTTGTTTGTTTGATTTTATTTGTTTCCGTATGTATGTGTAAATTTTATTATTATTGATTCATGTTCAAAACTAAATTGTGAAAATGCTTTATTTTGTTTTTAACTTCGTCTTAACTACATATAAAGGTATTTTGCAAAAGTTAAGTGTAAGGGAAATCTAAATCGGTTTATTAGAACAAATGAACATGAATCATAATAATAATAAATTAACATACATATTAGTATTTGTTTGAGTCAAATGCTTGTATCGAGTCATAATGATGTTTTGCAGGAATTCCAGGAAGTAAGGTATAGGTTTTTCCAAAATTTTTCCGGAAACTTAACATGAGAATTCTGTCAGATCATTTCTGACGGCGTCAGGAGTTACAACCTGACGGCGTCAGGTTTAATTTTCTGAAAAATTTTGAAAGTTTTGTTTTCATAAAAAGTTTTTATTAAATCTCTAACTTCTAATCTCCAGGAATCTGCAAAATTATCATTCCACAAGCATTATATCCTTATATATAGAGTTTATCCCGCCGATGTTATGCAGGTTTTCGTGTTTGTTTTCTCAGGTTTAACAGGTTATTTCGGACAAGGAAATGTTTGTTGGATCAAGCTTTTGGCGATGCATTAGTCATAAAGCTTCTACATTCTCTTGGAAGAAGATCTAACCGTGTTACCACATTATCCACCGAGCGAATCAGGGGAGTATTTGATTTCATTCTTTTACCTTTTTACTTGTACATCTTGTTATTTGAACATTGGGGACAATGTTCATCTTAAGTGTAAGGGGGGGGGGGGTAAAATACGATTAGAGAATGCTTTTACGCTTGATTTTTGTTTGTTTAATAGTAGATGTGTAATAAAACTGAGAGAAATACCTGTTAGGGTAATTTTAGTGCCAAATTAAAATTTTTTTTTACAACATTTAGGAGTGAAACTTTGATCTTAATGAGCGTCTCATGGATAGGAGTTATATGACTAGCACAAAAACCGTACCACTAAAAAATTTTCCACCCCAAATATGTGAGGTTCGCCCCTAGAATTGGTAGGAAAAGCATTTATGCTATGATGTGTGTACCGGTAGCACTTAGATTCTAGAACTTGCGTTAGGACCATTCCGAGGCCACAAGTGAGACTACATTCGTGTAGTTAGATTTACTACATGATAAGAGGCATTAGGATTAACCCATTGTTTTACACCTGTGTTTTTGTTATAATTACTTTGGCTACATTGGTCAAGTAATTCTCCCACACCCTTTGCGTTGTACTCATTTTTAGTACACGATACCCTTAGTACACCCCTCAGAGCCTATCTTTTCGTTTCGACCTTTAAGCATTTTACTTAAAGGAAGAATTTGTTTACACCCCACTTAAATGTACACCCAAATCGCCTTAGCCTACCTTGTATGCACTCATTTTTAGTGCATTATTGTGACAACATTTGTTTAAACCCAAGTTAATTATCTAATTGATTACATGGTTGCCAAGTCGAGTCATATCCTTGTACATATTATTTTGGGACGATTGGGACTCATGGGTAAAGTACTAGTGTAATGGAGTAATGGGGAAGAACATCATTTATTACCCCCATATGTGCTAAATATTTTTAAAAGTACTCCAAGTGTTTCGATTATCTTAATTCGAGTCATTAGAATAGTACTTGTAAAGTTATGTAAAAGTTCAAGTGTAAGGGGAATGCAACGCCCCTATGATGTATTATTTTGGAAGGTAGGGCAAGAGTGTATGCAAAAAAAAAAAAAAAAAAAAAAAAAAAAAAAAAAAAAAAAAATCAAGAAAAATACAAAAAAATGAGAAAAAGAAAAGTTGAAAAAACATACGGACTACCATCCCGTTTTATTTTATGTTTGTTTTATGTTTTTGTTATTTTCTTTCATTAGCTTAAGATCGAGTCGAGTCTTGGCTTAGCAATATTGTATAGTACATGTAATTAATCAAGATCTTTAACTCGCCACCAGTAAAATATCCTTTATCCTACAAAACCGTGTTTTCCTTTTCCCTACACCTAACGTTATAACCCGTTTAAAAGCCCTCTTTGATAGTTTATCTTAGGTGCTTACGCCTAGTGGAGGAGGTTTTTGATCCTTTCCCAAGCCTATGGTAATCTATTTGCTATGACAGGTAGTGAGAGATATTATCCGTTTTCATTTATGAGATTTATTTTGATGACACTTGAGAGATGTGAGTATCTAAAAACTACTTGTGAGGTGCTAGTATGTAATCTCCGTGCTTATTATGATTAAAGTGGAATGAATATTTGTTGTAATTACTTTTATATTAGTGTTAAATAACCCCTAACTTGTATTTTGATTAGAATAAAAGCGCATTTGCTTGAGGACAAGCAAATCTCAAGTGTAAGGGTATTTGATGAAGCGAAAAGTGTACCGCTTTTAGGGGGTCATTTAAGCCCTAAATCGTATTTATTTGATCAAATATTGCCCTAAATCGTTCCTTTTGTCATTTTAGGTACTTTTGAGAAGAAATCTGGAAAAGGAAGCATTTTGGACGTTTTTGGAGCATAAAAGTGAAGAAAACGGAAAAGTCTCAAAATTATGCTGGAAGTTACCTTTGACGGCGTCAGGATTATCCCCAGACGGCGTCATGGCTTGGCAAAAGTGGTGGATGTGAAATTTACTCATGATAAGCCAGAGAAATTTGCATGGGAATTCTGACGGCGTCACCCTTTAATATGATCAAGGTCGTCACGGTATAAGTTAAAGCGGGACGACGTCATGCCTAATTCTGACTGCATCAAGCCTTGATAAGCCAGAACGGATTTTGGAGAGCTAAAGAGGGACGGCGTCAAGAAGGCCATCCGGGAACCCTAAAAGCGGCGAGGTGACGGCGTCACACTCCATAACGTGACGCCGTCAGATCTGAAAGTCTATATATAGTTTTGCAATTTTTTGTCATTAGTGTGGAACTTATTGGGGAACTTTGTGTGTGAAAACCCTAAGACGATTTTAGCAGCTTTTTCAAGGCTTTTTGCCTTGAGATCTTCCATGTTACATTGAAGATAAGTTATCAATTAATCATTCAATATGTCTATGTGTTGTTTGATTCTATCTTGTTCTTGTCTTTTGTTTAACATGCTAGGCTAGATTTATCTTGTGTTTGCTTAGATCTAATGAAACCTAGCTATTGATTATTGGTTATTAGTGTGTTATTAGTTGTATTGGATGATTGTTCATCTATGTTAGGCTTAAGAAAACTGGCTAACTTCCTATTCGGTAACTTGCTTGAACGTCTTAAGAAACATGAACCAATGCGTACTAAGGTTTTTATGGTTGTATTTAATGCACAAGCGAATTCTAGTGATCCCATGTTAGGAGCTTCCTAGCCGGCTCGACATAGGAGTGAAGTAGGAGCTTGTAGAGTTGGGGAAGTACGTACGCCACCCCACGATTGGTATTAAGGAATACACCCGTCATCCACGCAATTAATACACACTAATCAACCGGTAAAAGATAGTTAGGGAGTAAGGAAATCTAAGTAAACACATTTCTCTCCACATAAGTTTTACCACCTTTTCATTTTCTGTTATTTTATTTTATTTGCATTCGTAGTAACTTGGGTTAGTTGACTAGCAACTAATTCCGCCCACTCTTTCAAACCCGAGATTTTACTTGCTTTCCATAAAATTACAAAAAGACAAAAAGAATCTTCTCTCACCCTTAGGCCTATTAGAGTAGTCTTTCATACCTAACGAACACTATTCCCTGTGGAGAACGATCAATCCCCCGTACTTACCACTACACTAAACTACATCGGTCAGGTACACTGCCTGGTGGGGTTGTAAGCCTCTTGAGATCCCTCGAGAGGTAAAACCTGTTGTAAGGTCGCAAAACCACGCATCACTAGCCACCAAGCAAAGATGTCTTTCAAATGTGTACGGGATCATACTAGTTGATTTGAGCAAACCGGGAAGAGCAGCAACCGAAGACCAGGAAGCAAGGTTGCTTAAGTGTATCATCTGGGCGTATTACAGTTTCGTTCGCGATTAAGAAGGATGGTGACAGGAGATATGTAGTGATTACTGGAAGCTGAACCGTATTGCTGTTAGGAACCATTATTCCTCCACCCTGAAACGATTATGTGTTTATTTAATTTTAGAGCGTGAAGTTTTCCTTGTGATGAGTTGATTTTATTCTTGGAATCGCCTCCCGTATCCGTAAACGACTGTTACGACGATTAGTAACACTAATAGTATTAGCTAAAGCTCTGACTACTTATAAGATTGATAATTAATGTTTTCTCGTGAGTACTGGGACAAATGGTCATTGTATGACTTAATCGTACGTTCGAAAACGAGGAAGAGCACGAAAATCATTTTGCACTTTGTTAGGAAATCCGTCAATCATCGTGCATTCTGAGAGATTGATATTTGTTGAGTCAATTAGAAGCATATAAGAAGGATTACTCCACTGCATAACCTAGAGATGACAACAACGTTGGTTACCCTGAAGAGTGAAGACATTCCTTACAAGGCAGAAGTGTTTGAAATACAGAAAGGGAAAACCGTTTAAGATGACGTACCTGAAGCTGATGTAATATGTTTTTGGTCCACCTCCGTGTTTCCCTTGAATACCCCTAGTAATTTATGAGGATGAAAGAGAAAATTTTGATTCAGCATATCAACTATCGTAAACCTAACCGTAATGTTAACCGTAATCACTTTTCATTTCTGCGTATCAATGATTGAATTGTTCTACCTTGAAACTCTGTATCAAAAGGCCTCGTTTAATGTTTGGAGGACTGAAGAAGCAACCACAAGAACTCCTAAGATAGGAGATGACTAACTAAGAGCAACGTCCGTAAAGTATTTCAGTTTTATTCGTAAAGATTGGTGATGTGAATTAGATATGAAGTTTTCCCTGAGACGATTCATGAAGCTGCTTCCGTACTCATTGTGACCATCATGAGTTTTAAATAATGCCAATTGTATTGGCTAATGGAATCATGTTTTCGTGAGTAATTGGACAACTGTCATAGTATGACAGCATGTTTTTGCTCTGAGACGAACGAGGAACATGTAGACCATCTTCGTATTAAATGGAATGACCTTTGTTTTGGAAGAGTAGATTTGATTGGCGTTCAGAGTTTGTAGCAGACACCACTACCAGGCATCCGGTGACGACAGCAGTCTGAGTTGGCGAATTTCGAACTATGCTAGTAGACCTGTCCAAGACTCGCAGTCTTGCTTCTTTATCCATTTTAGTTGTACTAAGATGAATTGAGAGCAGAAACAGACTTGAGAATGGAAATCGAGATCATGATTTTGAATGGAAGAAAATTCTGAAGTGAACGTTTTTGTTTGGAAGAATTAATTATGTGATGGATGAAGCTATGGATGACGTAATTCATTTCCTCTTGACCTATTTAAATTTCGGTTACCTGATGATAAAATCCTTTGAATGATTTAGGTTCCCTATTAGTAATTCCGCTCTGTGTTCATTCTACGTATGTTGGGCGATGGTTTTGTTATGTGAATTTGGACGAATGAAGGATGATCTGATGCTTTTAACGAAGTACCGAATTCGGATAGACATTCTGGGACTTCCGTTAACTCTTTCGAGTGATTCGTTCTCCTCTTAGTTAGGGTATTCGATTTTGATGACCTCTGAGACCATAGAAAGACTAGGTGGATTAAGATAAGTTGTTCTGTTCACGACTTGAGATAAAGTATGACCATCATGAGGGCATATTTATATGATGCCAGTATTATGACGTCTGGCCAACGTGATAATACTTACATCATATAACGTGCACTTGTTGTGGGCATCGGATATTTCGAGAAGTGCCTTAGAGCTTTATAAATTCTGATAACTGTTTGAGGTTATCTGCGTTAGTGAGACCTTAAGTTCATTCTACCTTTACGCGTAATCTGCTTTCGCCGTTATACGAATTGATACATCTGGATTCTAGTCACGCATTCTGCTGACCTCTGGACTCCCGATAAAAATCTTAGGTTCTGTTATAGAACTTCTACCAATTGATGTTATCGATAATCTATTCCTGTATGTTCTAATCTGACTTGTCAAATCAAATCCTGTGGACGGCATATCCGTCAAAATCCTGTGTAATTCTTACGTCTTTTCCGAGAGAATCCTATTATCATCTATTAGGTCTGGTATGTCTGTGTTTTGTGTTCCGTTCTCTTTTCTTTCTGCTTCCTGCAAATTTCGAGGACGAAATTTTTTTGTTAGTGGGGAAGAAGTTGTAATACCTGAAATTCAGATAACATGTAAAAAGACCAAAATGCCCTCTAAATTTAAAATTTTAAGAACTTATGAAATACGCTATAAATTAAAACTCGAGTTATGCAACATGTTATGACTCCAAATTATATGATATGAACATATAACCTAAAGTAAATACGAAATGTTACGGGAAACCTTATAATATAAAAGTATGGCACGTTTAAGAAAGTTCATATGGGTTGAAATTAATAAAACATTCGCACGTTTTCCCTTATGCGTTTCCTTTGGGCCGAATTGACCTTGACACTTGTGCACAACCTTTGGGCCTTAATCCATAACGATAATACTTCAAGCTTGGCCCATCCTTCCCCTATCAATAGGTCGGTTTCCCTTATTTTTGATATGCCGAATATTTTTTGAAACCCTAAACTCTCTCTCTACAAAGTTCTTGGCTGCCTCTCTTTGTTTGCTGCTGTCGATCCACAAAACAACCACAAGGAGGCTTTGATCTTGTGTTCCTGCTCTATTCGTATCACAAATAAGGTAATCAATACACATCATGATTTAATCCATTCGAATTTTGAAGCGAAACCCTAATTATTTACATAAAATCATAAAACTGCTGCTGATCAGGAATATTAATCTGAATTTAATCAATCGAATCTTGATGATAACTAAGTGTTTTTAGGTGGTTTTTGAGTCTAGAATTAAATTCAATGAAATAGATTTCTGTATAAATTAACCTTGTAATTTTTAGAGGCCTGGAAGACCACTTTTTGATTTTTGGAAAGTTAAGTGTCAAATCGGAATAGTATGTCTGGAAAAACAGTCTGGGTTTTCCATTTTTCATTTTCAAACCGTAACGAATTAGAAGGTCTCCTTTGAACTGAGTAATATTTGATGAGTCTATTAGTTAATGGAATTTTTATATATTTTTATAAATTTTATAAATGGTGCTGAGAATTAATTACTTTTCGGGTGTTTTAATTGATCCGGTTCTGGAACAGGTTTGGAAAAAGGATTTTTCATTCGTACCCATACTAGTAAATAAAATCTGGAAAAATTTGGTAAAATACTAGGGGAACTGAGGTAGCTCTGTGAATTTTGGTGAATTTTATTTCGAGGATATAATATGATTCATAATTTATTTTAAACAGGCCCAGTTCATACTTAAAAACTGTTAAAGTGTAAAGAACTTTTAAAAGTTGTTATGTGGTTACTTTTCTAATAACTAAAGGGGTATGAATTGTAATTTGTGAAACTTAAAGGTTAAAAGTGTAATTCTGGAAAACTTATGTATTTAAATGGATGACTTGTGATACTTTTATTTTAAACTTTGAATTATATGAATTTACAATTAAAACCCTAAACTATGTATACTTGTCATAATTAACCCTAAACTTTTGTAATTTGATAAAATGTACTTTAGTTCCATAATAGTCCTTAAATAAGAACTTAACCTAATCTGGGGTACTAATATCTTACTAAATATGGAAATCTGTTAATTATAGAAACTTAAAAAGTTATTAAAATGAAAAGGTGAATTAAAAATAGTAATCTGAGTTAGAATCCTTTATAATTCCGTCTTCTACTCCTTTAGGTGTAAAGAAGGAGGAGCCCTGATTCTGTTCCATGTTTGTCTTGCTTATTTGCTTTGCTAATAAGGTACAGATATTCTGCCCTTCTCTAGTAAGGTGCCTTCGTTTTCTTTTGATTTCGTATTTTGATTCGTTTAGGATTCCCTATACCATTGCTATGTTTCCTCCTGTTTGTGCACCGTTCATGTGATCTTTTATTTGTGGATCCTTGATGTGTTTTCCTTTGTTCTGAAACTTCTTGAATCTCTTTGTTTTGACCTATTGTCCTGAATCCTGATCTGTAAATCTTGTTTTGAAACTTAATCTGATATACTTGTAGTAAAACTTGATTTGATTCTTGATATAAACCTTAATCTGTTAAATCCTTATTTGAACATAATTGATTTTGAAACTATCTTTAAAATACATATGAAACCGTTTGAGAAAAGCTATTTTAAAAGAAGCAACACTACTTTTCATGGAAGTTAATAAAAGTTTTGGAAGACCATTTTTATGAAGACTATTTTGTAAGATCAGTTGTCATGAAACCGTTTGTGAAGGATTGTTTAAATGGACTTTTAAATATAAACCTTTTTAAATGAACTTTTGCTATGACCTCTAATTATGAACTTGTGAAAACTCTTTTCTGAAAACCTTTTGATATTGCCCTTTGGAACTGAACTTAAACTTTGATATAAAAACTTAATCTGATAAACTCCGACTAAAACCTTTGATATTAAATCCTAAAAATTTCTTGATATGAACCTTATGCCATGAACCCTTAAGATTTGACTTTCTAATTATGCTAGTACATTTGACCTTTGACCTGACAGTTTGATATCCGAGCCAATCACTAGGCATGAGGGTTTCATGTCCATGTCATTGACGCACCTCTGACATGACTCTAGGGCAGGAGAGTGATGACCTGTTCCGTCCCTATTTATTATTTGTTATGGCCATTATGATTATTATTATTGATTTGTCTGCGGGGGCGTATGGGTGCATCCTAGATTTGACCTGTTATCTGTATATGTTATTTGTTTATTGTTATATTTATCTGGTGACTGATGGTGTGTGCGATACACGTCTTTCACATTGTCTGAGAGCTGATCACTCTACACAGGTTTGTTTTATTATATTGGTATGCTATGATATTATTTGTTATCTGGGCTCGTGATAGATTCCTGTTTTCCCTTATTCTATAACTTTATTGTTTCCTTTCCTTATTTCTTTTCTTTTGTCCTTATTCCGATCCTTATTACTTTTGCTTTGATTTTGTATCGGTATGATCTAAATTCTTGGTTTTCTTTGTACTAATCTCGATTACTGTTTTTGTTACCGTTATATCTGTTCACTGAGCTCTCGTAGCTCAGCCGCATTTATTTTCCTGCGGCAGGTTTTAGTAGGAAGCTGGGAATGAGTGAAGAGTGTACCTTTGGACTTAGAAGATTTGATAGCTATTCGGGGTTAGAGATGACTAGAAGATAATGTATTTTAGAATTAGTGTTTTTGGAATTTCTCATTTGAAACCTTGTAGATTCAGTATTTCATTTGTAATCCTTTGAGATTTTTGTATTACTAAAGATGTATGCTTTGTTTTGATCTGATGTGAATCCATTATTGTGATATCTTTGCCCTTGTCGGGTTGGGGTGTTACACCAAGTCAATAGATCTCCTGTTAACGTTTTTTTTTTTTTTTTTTTTTTCTTCAGACTTTTTGGTTTTTTGGTTTTCGAATGAGCAGTGATGAGCTTTAAGAACACAACAGGAGTTATTAATGACTTTTGGATTTATATTTATGTTGTGTTGTTAATGACTCTCAACAAGTGAGTTTTGGAATTTTGGCCATTTTGTGTTGTTGATGTCTAAATATTATGTAAGTTTAATTATAAAGTTCATATAAGTTTGTATTTTGCTGCCATAAACTTTATGTAAATATTTTGTAAATAGTGGTCGATCAGTTGAGCAATGATGGTTAAATAGTTGAGCAGTTGTAGTTGAGTAGTTGATCATTGGTGGTCGAGCAGCAGTGAGTGGTGGTGGAGTCAGTCACATGGGAGAGGAGGTGGGTGGTGGGAGGTAGGTGGGTGAATTAAAAGAGAGAGAATATAAAAGATAAGGGTATTTAAGACTTTTAACTCTATTAATAATAAGACAAAACATCAAATCTTATGTACTTGCAAAGGACACGTGTCACAAAAGAACTGGAGTCGACCAGTTGATCAGTTGAGCATGACCAAAATGGGAAAATGATGATAAAAATGACTATATAGTGGATCAAGGTTGGATTTTTGTACTACTTTGGTAAATTTCTCTAAAAATATATATGTTCTTGAAGCCTCGAAAAGCTTGTTAAAAGCTTGAGCTCGAGCTATTAAAAGTTCAAGCTCGGCTCGTTATGTATTTCGAGTTGGTTTATTAGGCTCGAGTTCGAGCTTGAGCTCGATAAAAGCTCAACTCGATCGAGTCAAGTTCAAGCTTAAGCTCTAGTTACGTAATAAAAGTTTGGCTTATTTATAGCCCTACCTACTGTATGTTTCACATAACATGTAACTTAGTTTTTCTACTTGGTTATCTTTTACTATAATAAGTCAACATGATATGTCATGTTAGCCTATTAGAAACATGATATACGATATGAGAGTCCACGTTTAAGTATAAATCAACGGCGTATTGTTTTATAGACTCTCATAATATGTTCAAATTGACCATTTTAAAATCTCAATCCTACAAATTTGTAATAATAAAGTTGCGTTAACCAATTTCATGTAAGCGAATATATCAAACTGAGGTATTATAATCATCATACTTCTAATTTCGTTGCAAATCATCAAATATTTTATAAAAGGTTTCATTCTAACGTAGTTTATTGTTGCCTTTTCTTTTCTAAAAGTGAAATTATCACTCATTAAAAAGCTACTAGTCACCCAACAAATGTACCAGAACATAAACATAACACTTAAGAACCGATCCCGGTACATTTGATCGGTAATGATACAATGTTTCCAAATGGCAAAGCACAAAAAACCCAAAAAGAAATTTATCAAAACAAGCAAGTGGCAATGACATTTGCTAGTATTATTATACAATAAAATGGCATGTATTGAAGTCGGCTCAAAGTCAATAACATCAAACACTGAATGTTACACCATAGAGTTTTTCAATATTTGAAAAAAAAAATAATAATAATAAAAATAAAATAAAAAAAGAGGAAGAAATGAATCAGATTTAGATTTGCATTATAACCTTATCCCGGGTAAAGCTTGTTTTTAGTTTTTATATGTGTCAAAATATCGAAACAGTGAAGTTAGGTGTTCACAATTCGGATATTATGCATACGAACGAAACACCGAACCGAATAAAATATTAGGTTCTCGGTTTTGTTATGGTTTTAGCAAAATGTAAACCAAACCGAATTTGCATAAATACATATACTTTTTGTTGTTTTGGTAAATAGCGAAAAGTGGCCCCAAAAAAAAGCCCATTGAAAAGTTATGTCACGTGATATAAATTCACTCTCACTCATTCACCACTAGAGGTGGCAAAACTGGCTGGCCGGCCAGGCTCGGGCCACGGGTCCAAACGGGCACAGGTTTAAACAGACACAGGCCAAACGGGCTCATTTCATACGAACCACTTTAAAAAAGGCCCAAACGACGAAAAAAATTCCTCAAACGTAACACCTCATTTATGTGTAACATTTTATTTATTTATTTATTTATTATTATTTATTTATTTATTTTGCAAATCGATGTATTAAACTTCCCATTTTCGTTAACTTGATGTATTTTTTTTTTACCTTGACAACCGGTTGTGCCAGCGTGTATAAGTTACAGTACATAACTCTGGAAAAAAAAATTCGTTACACAAAAGTGGAACAGTTGGTAAGTAAGATACATTTATAAAAGATTATATTTTTTTTATTATTAGTTTAAGTAAACGATTGTTTTCCTCCCTCCCCTTATTAGGGCAAACTAAAACTAAATTAAAACCTTACCATTCGAACCCAAACCCTAAAACCTCAAGCTTTCATCAATGGCAGACTTGCAAATACTCCGTTTACACCAACTCCGAACCCTTAGGGTTGTAAAAGAACCGGATGAACACGGACGAAGGTTTGATCTTGTTTGTTCGTTTACGAACCGGATGAACACGAACGAAGGTTTGATCGTGTTCGTTCGTTTAAGTTTAGCCGGACAAATGAACGTGCACGAATGTCGAACCGAACTGAGTTTAGATTGGGTTTAAAAGAACCGAAAACAGACTTGCAAATACAGTTTGGTTTTTGGGTTGACCCGAATAACCCGAATTACATAATTTATATATATATTTTAAAATTTAATTATATTGATTTTTAGCCAAATAACCCACCAAATCCCGATTTGGCCCAAAATTCTTTTCTTTAGGGATAATCATTTATAAATGTAGCTAACTTGTCACACTTTTCATTTTGTTGTATGGTAACCTGCAAATGGCTGAGAAGGTAAAAAAATACATCAAACTGACGAAAATGACAAGTTTAGTACCTCAATTTGCAAAAAAGAAAATAATAATAATATTAATAATAATAATAATAATAATAATAATAATAATAATAAGGAAAAAGAAAAAAAAGTTTGTTACATATACCTAGAGTTT
Source organism: Artemisia tridentata subsp. tridentata (assembly GCA_021014915.2). Lineage (NCBI taxonomy): Eukaryota > Viridiplantae > Streptophyta > Magnoliopsida > Asterales > Asteraceae > Artemisia > Artemisia tridentata. Next base: position 23,313,536 of record CP139507.1, on the reverse strand, counting down.
GTGACAAGTAAGATACATTTTAAATACATTAGCCCTATATTATATCTATAATTAAAAAAAAAAAAAAAAAAAAAAAAAAACAATTGTAATGTTCTCCAATTGAAGGAAAACATATGACTATTAATGCCCATTCAACTTTTAAATAGATGGGCCATACATGACAGTTAATGCCCATTCAACTTTTAAATAGATGAGCCATACATGCCAGTTAGGGGGTTGGCAATGGGGGATTCGGAGTCTTTGGAGGATTCCCACCGACCAATCAGAGAGTGCCATGTGGCAGGAGGATTCTGAAGGATTCTGCAGCTAAAACTGTTGGCAGTGGGAGGATTCGGAGTCATGCCTCAAAAAATAAAAAATAAAACAAACAAAACACACAAAGGTCCAAATATTTTTTGTCTTTTTGCTCCCTACAAAACCATAACGCAGCGTCTTACCTAAGACTCCAAATCCCATGATTCTAGAGTCTTGGGGGTTGGCGGCGGTGTAGACTCCGAGTCTTCCCAAGACTCTACCATTGCCAATGCCCTTAATGCCCATTCAACGTTTCTAGGAATTTAATGAATTCAACTAACACTTTTTCCCCCATCGGGTATTTAAATAAGGCTTTCCACTTCGAGAGAGCTTTCTAGCACGGGCTCGGTTAAGACAACGTAACCTAAACCTCTCGCTATCGAATGAAATTCACCTTAAAAAAAAAAAAAAAAAAAAAAAAAAAAAAAAAAAAAAAAAAAACTACATTAAACAAAGTTCCAACAACCAACTTAATTGCATGCATCATCAAAAGTTCACTTGCATCGGGAAAAAGAACCCACATTACACATTCTATATTTATGTAACACAATATATAGTTAAGCACTGTATATTTTATTTTTCGAAAAGTTCTCAACTAAATGTCTGACTTCAAACCTTCCTTAATTGTATCATTAATTCCAATTTCTTTTCAGTAGTAATAATCCATCCAATATTAGTTTTGACTTGCTACGTTTATCACAAGTGTTGGATTGATCTAGTGGTTGGGGTGTTTCATTCTTTTTGAATAGATCCGAAGTTCGTTCCTTGCCAGGTTCATTTTTACATATTATCCAAATTTAGCATGTTTGAAGTATGACATGTCATCAAGTATTGCTGACGTGGCATTATTGATGTGTGAATGATGACTTGTCATGTTCTCCTCCCATATATAGCGTGGAGACCCTAGTTCTCCCTAGGGGTGTTCAAAACATCCGAGAAATCGATGAACCGAGCCGATCCGTTCAATCCGAAACCGCAAAAAACCGTAACCGAAGAAACCGAAACAGAGAAAACCCGAAACCGGAAAAACCCGCTTATCACGGTTCGGTTTCGGTTTTAACTTTTAGTTATCCGCGATTACCCGAACCGAACCGTGTATAATTTACATGTAGGTTTCAACAAACCATTCATAAAAATGTACAAGTATTAACTAGTATATCATTGCACTACTTTTATCACATAACACATTTTTATTTTACTTACCTAATATGTTCATTTACTAATGTCCATGGATTGCATATGAAAAAGTGATCATAAATAATTGTCAAACAAATAGTTAGTTATTTTGTTACATATGATAATTTAAATGATTTTATTGCAACCGAACAACTTTACGATAACTCTAATGTCTTCAATGCTATTTAATTTTACTACAATGATATATTACGTTCTAATTTATGTTATTGTTCGTCTAATTCGATTCAATTAATTTTTTAGAATGGTTAACCGCGACCCGAACCGTGGGTAACCGCTCATTTTGGGTAACCGCATGTTCGGTTACCCACCTAGTGTTGGGAATTAAATGTTCTGAAGATTAAGTTTCGAGAATTACAAGTATTAACAGTTCCAACTGCTGAGAAGATTTCTCTAACAGTTCCAACTGCTGATGTATATCTTAGGACTCCTCAAGTTATAACTAACCGTTCCAACTGCTGGTACAAAGAAGAGACTGCTAGTTGATACTGTTGAGTTGAGACTGCTAGATGGATAAGTATTGAAAAGATATTTGTGTACTAAAGTCAAGAATATACGGTAGATAATATCTTACCCCATGTGCTTAGTTAACAAGTTGTGTACACAGATACATGTTGTATCTTATGTACTGACACTCAAGAGATAAGTTAACAAAGTAAGTCGGCTAGACTTTATACAATATTGTAATAGATCTCTTGGACTATAAAAGAGATCTTAGACTTGTGTTTTAGAGGTAGTACTCAATTAGAACATCATAACTGTTAAGATTTAGAACAAACACAAAGTTAGAAAAACTTAAGATTCAAGGTTGTAACCCTAGTGATATTTCAAGATCACTCGTATTATTATCATTAATAATATTGAATCGTTTGGTGATAATCTTTATGTGTTCATTGCTAACTAACAAACATAACAATTCCATTTCCATAACATACACAACCTTCTAAGTGTGGTTGAGTGAATTCCGTGCACTTAATCATATTAACATAACATATCATACACACAAAGTCACAAGGTTTAACCACCTTAACCGTGTGTCCAATCCTAACAAGTGGTATCAGAGCTAGGCTGATATTGTTGTTTTTAGAAGAAACAAAAATGGATGTACAAGATGTTCAAACCAATGTTGCTGCAAAGTTGCCCATGATCAAACCGAATGAGTTTGAGTTATGGAGGATGAGAGTTGAGCAATATTTTATGGTTCAAGATTATGCTCTTTGGGATATAATTCAGTATGGTGATTCCTTCACTCTAGGCTATTCAGATGTTCTTGTTGAAGGGAAAACAGTTAGAAAAAGAAATACTGGACCAGTTTCAAATGAAGAAAAGATACAAAAGAGAAATGATCAGAAAGCAAGAAACTTGTTGCTTATGACCATTCCTGGTGAGCAGATGCTATCTTTTAGCAAATATCTTGATGCAAAAACTCTTTTTGAAGAGATTTGTGCATGGTTTGGTGGTAATGAAACTACCAAAAAGACACAGAAGACATTGCTAAAGCAACAATTTGAAAACTTTACTGCTTTTAGTAATGAGTCTCTTGATAAGCTGTTTTCAAGATTACACAAGCTTGTCAGTCAGTTAGCTGTGTTGGGTGTTGAGACAGAGAAGGAAGATCTCAACATGAAGTTCTTGAAAAGTCTACCTGATGAATTCCATACTCATGTTATTGTCTAGATGAACAAACCAGAAATTGAAACAATGAAACTTAATGATTTGTTCAACAACTTTAAAATTGTTGAACAAAGTCTAAAAAGGGGTGGAAACTATGGTACTAGTTCTGGGAATGCTGCACTCTTATCAGTTCCTAGTGTTAGTCATTCAGAAGAGGTAGATGAAGTTGAAAGTGTTTCTAATGCTACTTATGGTGGTCCTTCTGCTAGTTTACAAAAGGATGTTGCTGGACTTGGAGATCCAACATTTTATGCCTTTATAACCAGTCAATCTAGTGGTTCTCCTCTAAATCATGAAGACCTTGAGCAGGTAGATGGTGATGATTTGGAAGAGATGGATATTAAGTGGCAAGTTGCTTTACTTAGCATGAGGGCTAAGAAGTTTTGGTAAAAAACTGGAAAGCAAATTACCATAAATGGTAATGATACTGCTGGGTTTGATAAGAAGAAAGTGGAATGTTTTAACTGTCATAGGTTGGGACACTTTGCTAAAGAATGTAGAAGCCCAAGGAAGCAGGATAATAGGAACACATGGTATAAGCAAGAGAGGAAGAAGGAAGTACTGGTGGAAGAGCCAAAGGCTATGCTGGCTATTGATGGTATTGGATATGATTGGAGCTCTATGGCTAATGAAAAGGATGCACCACCAAATGTTGCTCTTGTTGTCGATGAGATTGCTCTAATGGCCTTTTCTGATTCAGAGGTAGATGCCATTCCTACTTGTACTAATTCATGTCCTAATCTTAAAAATTATGAAGACATTAAAAAGAGATTTGATGCTTTTAGAGAAGAATTAATTGATGTCCTTCATAATTTAGCTAATCATAAGAGGTGTGTAGGAGTTCTAGAAAAACAAATCCAACATTTTCAAAAGAATGAATCTACGTTTACTGATGACTTAAATGCTTTACAAAGAGGATTAGCATTTAGAGATGAATTACTTAATGATCAAAGTAAACAGTTAAATGAAGCCAAAAATGAAAAAGAAAACGTTAAGATAACTATAGATGCTTTAGCTCATGCCTCAGAAGGAATGAATAAAATTTTGGAAGCTCAAGTAATTGATAAAGCTAATTTAGGTGTAGGTTACAAAACTGTTCCTCCACCATATAGAGGTGTTCATTCACCTCCAGGTGTTGACCTAGCACACACAGGTTTAGCTGAGTTTCAAGAACCAATCATGGAATATGGTTCTAAGGCTAGTAAGAGTCTTAAGGTAGAAAAGATAAGTAAAAGTTTAGATAAAACTTTACTTTATTAGGACAAGGTGTCCTTTGTTAAGAAAGGAGATCCTATAGTTGTTGAAGATTGTACAACTGATAGTGATGATGAAGAAGAACATGTTATGTCTAAACCTGAAGTGGTTAAGAAAGTAGGAACAAGTGTTCCTAAGATAGTCAAACACAATACTGATAGGCCTAAATCAAACATTAAGCATGTTAGGCAACCAGTTAGATATTGTGAACAATATAGAACCACCAACAAGCCCAGAGGTAACCAAAGGAATTGGAACAACCTCAAGTCTAACCAATTAGGTGATGACTTTGCTTTTTATAACAAAGCTTGTTACACATGTGGTAGTTTTGACCATCTTGCAGCTTTCTGTAACCAATGGGTATCTGGTTATGAAAACAATAGGGTGAATTACAAAAGGCAAACTCCTCAAACTCACTTTCACTCTAAGTCCAAAAGCTTAAAAACCAGAGCAGTTTCGACAGCAGTCTCTACTGCTAGGCAAGCAGTTTCAACTGCTAGACCATTTAAGACTGTTAACCCAAAACAAACAGTTAAAAGTGCAAAAATAACTTTTAAACATGCACCAAAAACTGTTACAAGGCCCATTCAAACAAAAGCAGTGGTCCAAAAACAAGTTTGGAAACCAAAGAGTAAAATGTGTGACAAAAAGAACAATGTTCTTTTCTGTGAGACTGAATGTCTTGTACTTTCTCCTGATTTTAAGATGCCTGATGAAAGTCAAGTACTTCTTAGAATTCCTAGAAAGGGCAATATGTACAGTGTAGACATGAAGAACATTGTTCCTAAAAAGAATTTAACTTGTCTTGTTGCAAAGGCCACATTGGATGAATCAATGATATGGCATAGAAGGCTTGGTCATATTAATTTCAAAACCATAAATAAAATTGTTAAGAATGGTTTGGTAAGAGGTTTACCTCACAAAATATTTGAAAATGATCAAACATGCATTGCTTGTCTAAAAGGTAAACAACACAAAGCCACTTGTAAGCCCAAGATTTTTAACTCTATCAATCAATCTTTGTTTATGCTGCATATGGACTTATTTGGACCTGTTTCAGTAATGAGCATAATGCATAAGAGATATTGTCTAGTTATTACTGATGACTATAGTAGATTTACATGGGTTTTCTTTTTAGCTACTAAGGATGAAACATCAAGCATCCTTAAGGATTTCATTACACAGATAGAAAACCAAGTAAGCAAGAAAGTAAAAGTCATTAGATGTGATAATGGGACAGAGTTTAAGAATAGAGTTATGGATGAATTCTGCAAACAAAAATGTATTAGAAGAGAATTTAGTGTTGCTAGAACTCCACAACAGAATGGAGTATCTGAAAAAAAGAATAGAACACTAATTGAAGCTGCTAGAACAATGTTAGCTGATTCTAAGCTACCAATAAATTTTTGGGCAGAGGCAGTCAACACTGCTTGCTATGTTCAAAATAGAGTTCTAGTTGTGCAGCCTCACAATAAGACATCATATGAACTTTTTAATGGTAGAACTCCTGCAATAGGATTTCTTAGACCTTTTGGATGTCATGTGACAATTCTCAATACCTTAGACCATTTAGGAAAATTCGATGGTAAAGCAGATGAAGGATTCTTTGTTAGATATTATCTTTATAGCAAAGCTTTTAGAGTTTACAACACAAGAAAAGAAATAGTAGAGGAAAACCTACATGTGGAGTTTTTAGAAAACAAATCCAATGTAGAAGGTCAAGGACCAAAATGGCTATTTGATCTAGAGTATCTAACCAATTCAATGAATTATGTGCCTTTTGTTGCAGAAACTAATGATTTTGCAGGTTCTAATACAACAAATGAGGCAGAGTTAGAGAAAGATCAAAATGATGTGATAATGCCAATAGGGTCAAGTACAATTGTGGAATCAACTTCAACAACTGATGAATCTTCTTCTAGCAAAGCTAAAGAAGGTGTTGAAGATGAAAGCAAGAAAGATGGAACTGAGAAACAAGACAGTCAAGTTAGCAGTTCAAAAGCAGTTTGTACTGCTGAGACAGAGCATTCAACTGCTGGCTCTTCAGAAACGAAAGAAGCAGAATTCTCAGATAATGAGGTGGATTTCAACAATCTTCCAACAAATTATCAAGTTCCTTCTACTCCACAAACAAGAATTCACAAAGTCCACTCCCTGGAACATGTGATTGGAGATGTACAATCTGGTGTGAAGACAAGACATCAATTGATGACTTCAGACCAACAAGGGCTTCTTGATGCCCTTTATGCTTCAAAACAGCATGAGCTTTCAAACTCTTGCTTGTTTGTATGTTTTCTCTCACAAGCTGAACCAAAGACCATTCTGAAAGCCCTAGATGATTCAAGCTGGTTAGAGGCTATGCAAGAAGAGCTTCTTCAGTTCAAGATTCAAAAGGTTTGGGTGCTAGTTGATTTACCTACAGGTGTGAAGGTAATTGGCACTAGATGGGTTTTTAAGAACAAAAGGGATGAAAGGGGAATAGTGATTAAGAATAAGGCTAGATTAGTAGCCCAAGGGTACACACAAGAAGAAGGAATAGACTATGATGAAGTTTATGCTCCTGTAGCAAGGATTGAGGCAATTAGGCTTTTCTTAGCTTATGCTTCATTTTTAGGCTTCACTGTCTACCAAATGGATGTCAAGAGTGCATTTTTATATGGAACAATTGAAGAAGAGGTGTATGTTTCACAACCTCCATGCTTCATTGACCCATTACATCCAAAAAAAGTGTACAGAGTAGTGAAAGCTCTATATGGCCTTCATCAGGCACCAAGAGCTTGGTATGCAACACTAGCTTCCTACTTATTAGAAAATGGATTTCAAAGAGGAAAGATTGATCAGAAACTTTTCATCAAACAGCACAAGAAGGATCTTCTGTTAGTGCAGGTGTATGTGGATGACATTATCTTTGGATCTACTAGGAAAGATATGTGTTTAGAATTTGAGAAGCTTATGAAAGATAAGTTTCAGATGAGTTCCATGAGGGAACTTACATTCTTTTTGGGTTTGCAAGTTAAGCAATCATCTGAAGGCATATTTATTTTTCAAGACAAATATGTTGCAGAGATACTTAGAAAATTTCAATTTGCTGATTCAAAAATAGCAAGCACACCAATGGACTCAGAGAAGCACCTTCTGAAAGATGAAGATGGAGAGAGTGTAGATGTACACACTTACAGATCTATGATAGGCTCTTTGATGTACCTTACATCATCTAGACCTGATATCATGTTCCCTGTTTGTGTTTGTGCAAGATTTCAAGTAACTCCAAAGGTTTCTCATTTAACTGCAGTCAAGAGAATTTTTAGATATCTCAAAGGTCAACCAAGGAAAATTTGATCCGCGCAAAATACACTTATAAATAAATGCAGACAGCGGATGCACGTGAATAAATACAAATTACCCCTTTGTGAAAAAGGATACTTGCAAAAACTCACGTTCGTGTGTAGTGTGAAACCAGGTAAGTGATTACCCGGATAGTTTCCCAACGAGGTGTGAATGGGCAAACTGTGGAAAGCTTTGGATTAGAGTGACTGATGAATTAGATATTTTGGATTTTGATTTTTGAATAATTCTAATTGATATATAAGAAACAAATATACACAAGAAATTTAAACGCGATAAAAATAAACTAAAAACGCGTAACGGTAAATCTAAAAACGGGACAAAACTGAAATATATGAAATTAAAACCTAAAAGTGTAAAATTACTTAAAACTTATTTTAAAACTAAAATTATATTTTTTACACTTTTTATCTAATTATTATTAATTATTTATTTATTTAATTACTTTTTAAACTATTTAAATTTATAATAAATACTAAATAAACAAAGAAAAATCTAAAACTTTTTCTATAAATATTATAAGATGAAAAGAAGCTAAGAAAATTATTTAAAAAAAAAAATTTCTTAATTAAAAATTTAAAAAGATAAAATCTATTAAATAGAAGCTATCACTTATTTTCTATTTTGTTTTTCTTAAGGTCTAAAAATATTATTATATTTTTCCTAGATTCTACTTAATAAAAGAAAATTATGAAAATTAAAATTATATTTTTCTGATTAATATTCTATTTATTATGATTTAATTACTATTAGAAACTAATTAAAAAGATTAAAAATATTAAATGACTTAGGAAAAATCTGAAAAATTCAGGATAAGTCTAAAATAATATTTAAAAGCTAGGAAAATTAAAATCAAAAGTCTACTAGACCCAGATAAGCAGTTGGGTAGATAAGCAGTTGGGCAAATAAGCTAAAAATAAGCTAATAAGCTCAAAACTCAACCAAATGCTCAGAACAAGATTAATACACTATTAGAAGCACAAAACAACTTAAAAATACAAATAAGCACAAGAAATGAGCAAGATAAGCAGTAGAACAGTAGCAAAGCTTATACAGAAACTCAGGAAAATGGTCAATTTGCAGGGCAAATTAAGCAGTTCAAATAAGCAGATAAGTTGAATAATATGGGGGCAAAAGTGAGCTAGTACTATGAGCTATTCAGAAAACCAAAAAGCAAGGCTTAAGCTTATCTAGATAAGCCATAATTGATGTGAGATCAGCAGCTTAAACAACTCAGTATATACTGAGTTGCTGTGTGCAGAGTTGTGCAGAAGAGCACAAGCCAAAGGACTTCAAACCACCTCTTGTGTATCCACTAAGTGGTTCACAAAGGACTCAGAGAAGCAAAGAAAAAGGGCCAAATAAGCTTGTGGCTATATATGGCTTATTTGAGCTTTTTAAAGGCTGAAATTCCCACAGGGCACTCAAATATAGTTTTTCTATTTAAATTGCTAATCAAAACCTGGAAACAGCTTATATGGACAATAAAAAGCTTAATCAAAGTTGGACTTGAGGTCAATGTACAGTAACAAGCTTGTTTGACTAGTTTGACTGCCCAAACCAAACACCCCTTTAAAAGGTGTCTGTTGTGGTTTTCCAAGTGAAACACAATATTTTAAACTAAAAGATCTGATTTTACTGATTCACTATCTTAATTAAACTCTAATAAGAAACTTTTAAAACAGAAATAAGCAGTTTAACAAGCTAAGCTATATTTGGCTAATTTTGGCTTTTAATGAGATAATTAAGCAAAATAATGAAAAAACTATTAGAACACTGATAACACAGATGAAATACAGCTATAAACTATAAATAAGCAATAAAATTATGGAAATAAGCTGAAATTAAGCAGTGTAACTGTAAATTGTAAAATTAAGTAAAATTTGATAAATTAAGCTTACAACTGATTTGCTATTGGAACAAAGAACAAGGACCAAGAACACTTCTAGCTTGTTCACACAAGCTAGAAAACCCAAGAAAAGCTTCCTGAAACAGCTTATTCACAAGAAACAGCTTTTTGGAGCTTATGTTGACTTTTTGTTGACTTTCTTCATATTTCTTGAATTTCTTGAATTAGAACTGTGAGACTTATAAGCTATGTAGAGCTTTAATGAACTTATATAAACAAGTAGCTAACTTATACAAACATTAAAATGCCAATTCGATTTAACAGATAACCTCAGAACATAAAAAACTTGAAATTAACATAAACTGATGAAATTCTTTAAAGATTAATGATAAAAAGGCTGTAAATAACTTGTATTGATTACTGGAAATGAAATTACAAATAAGGAAAGACAAATAAGTAAAAAACGATTTAATAAAAATTAACTACTACTCTCTATTCTATTACAAAGCCCTATATATACTAAATATTGCTGGGAAACTCCTTGTCGACATCTCTGATCAATCCTGCACCCTTGGATGGCTTCAAATCAATCTCAGCCCTTCTTTTGGATTTTGGCGCCAAAAGTGATAGTGGGAAAATACCACTTGGTCTGGTGATGGGAAGGGAGAAGAAGCATTAAATGCTTGGCTTGTTAGGTGGAGTGTATTGGGAAGGAGGAGGGGGTGGGTGTTGATGCGTGGTTTTGCGACCTTACAACAGGTTTTACCTCTCGAGGGATCTCAAGAGGCTTACAACCCCACCAGGTAGTGTACCTGACCGATGTAGTATAGTGTAGTGGTAAGTACGGGGGATTGATCGTTCTCCACAGGGAATAGTGTTCGTTAGGTATGAAAAACTACTCTAATAGGTCTAAGGGTGAGAGAAGATTCTTTTTATGTTTTTTATAATTTTATGAAAGCAAGTAAAATCTCGGGTTTGAAAGAGTGGGCGGAATTAGTTGCTAATCAACTAACCCAAATTACTACGAATGCAAATAAAATAAAATAACAGAAAATGAAAATGTGGTGAAACTTATGTGGAGAGAAATGTGTTTACTTAGATTTCCTTACTCCCTAACTATCTTTTACCGGTTGATTAGTGTGTATTAATCGCGTGGATGACGGGTGTATTCCTTAATACCAATCGTGGGGTGGCGTACGTACTTCCCCAACTCTACAAGCTCCTACTTCACTCCTATGTCGAGCCGGCTAGGAAGCTCCTAACATGGGATCACTAGAATTCGCTTGTGCATTAAATACAACCATAAAAACCTTTAGTACGCATTGGTTCATGTTTCTTAAGACGTTCAAGCAAGTTACCGAATAGGAAGTTAGCCAGTTTTCTTAAGCCTAACATAGATGAACAATCATCCAATACAACTAATAACACACTAATAACCAATAATCAATAGCTAGGTTTCATTAGATCTAAGCAAACACAAGATAAATCTAGCCTAGCATGTTAAACAAAAGACAAGAACAAGATAGAATCAAACAACACATAGACATATTGAATGATTAATTGATAACTTATCTTCAATGTAACATGGAAGATCTCAAGGCAAAAAGCCTTGAAAAAGCTGCTAAAATCGTCTTAGGGTTTTCACACACAAAGTTCCCCAATAAGTTCCACACTAATGACAAAAAATTGCAAAACTATATATAGACTTTCAGATCTGACGGCGTCACGTTATGGAGTGTGACGCCGTCACCTCGCCGCTTTTAGGGTTCCCGGATGGCCTTCTTGACGCCGTCCCTCTTTAGTTCTCCAAAATCCGTTCTGGCTTATCAAGGCTTGACGCCGTCAGAATTAGGGGTGACGCCGTCCCTCTTTAAATTAAGCCGTGACGACCTTGATCACATTAAAGCGTGACACCGTCAGAATTCCATGCAAATTTCTCTGGCTTATCATGAGTAATTTTCACATCCACCACTTTTGCCAAGCCATGACGCCGTCTGGGGATAATCCTAACGCCGTCAAAGGTAATTTCCAGCACAATTTTGAGACTTTGTCGTTTTCTTCACTTTTATGCTCCAAAAACGTCCAAAATGCTTCCTTTTCCAGATTTCTCCTCAAAAGTACCTAAAATGACAAAAGGAACGATTTAGGGCGATATTTGATCAAATAAATACGATTTAGGGCTTAAATGACCCCTTAAAAGCGGTACACTTTTCGCTTCATCAAATACCCTTACACTTGAGATTTGCTTGTCATCAAGCAAATGCGCTTTTATTCTAATCAAAATACAAGTTAGGGGTCATTCAACACTAATATAAAAGTAATTACAACAATTAGTCGTTCCACTTTAATCATAATAAGCACGGAGATTACAAACTAGCACCTCACAAGTAGTGTTTAGATACTCACATCTCTCAAGTGTCATCAAAATAAATCTCATAAATGAAAACGGATATTATCTCTCACTACCTGTCATAGCAAATAGATTACCATAGGCTTGGGAAAGGATCGAAAACCTCCTCCACTAGGCGTAAGCACCTAAGATAAACTATCAAAGAGGGCTTTTAAATGGGTTATAACGTTAGGTGTAGGGAAAAGGAAAACACGGTTTTGTTGGATAAAGGATATTTTACTGGTGGCGAGTTAAAGATCTTGATCAATTACATGTACTATACAATGTTGCTAAGCCAAGACTCGACTCGATTTAAGCTAAAAACAAAATAACAAAAACATAAAACAAACATAAAATGAAACGGGATGGTAGTCCGTATGTTTTTTTCTACTTTTCTTTTTCTCATTTTTTTGTATTTTTCTTGATTTTTCCGATTTTTTTTTTTTTTTTTTTTTTTTTTTTTTTTTTTTTTGTGCATACACTCTTGCCCTACCATCCAAAATAATACATCATAGGGGCGTTGCATTCCCCTTACACTTGAACTTTTACATACTTTACAAATAACTATTCTAATGACTCGAATTAAGATAATCGAAAAACTTGGAGTACTTTTAAAAATATTTAGCACATATGGGGGTAATAATGTTGTTCTTCCCCATTACTCCATTACACTAGTACTTTACCCATGAGTCCCAATCGTCCCAAAACAATATGTACAAGGATATGACTTGACTTAGCAACCATGTAATCAACTAGATAATTAACTTGGGTTTAAACAAAATGTTGTAACAATAATGCACTAAAAATGAGTGCATACAAGGTAGGCTAAGGCGATTTGGGTGTACATTTAAGTGGGGTGTAAACAAATTCTTTCTTTAAGTAAAATGCTTAAAGTTAAAAATGAAAAGATAGGCTCTGAGGGGTGTACTAGGGGTATCGTGTACTAAAAATGAGTACAACGCAAAGGGTGTGGGAGAATTACTTGACCAATGTAGCCAATGTAATTATAACAAAAACACAGGTGTAAAACAATGGGTTAATCCTAATGCCTCTTATCATGTAGTAAATCTAACTACACGAGTGTAGTCTCACTTGTGGCCTCGGAATGGTCCTAACGCAAGTTCTAGAATCTAAGTGCTACCGGTACACACATCATAGCATAAATGCTTTTCCTACCAATTCTAGGGGCGAACCTCACATATTTGGGGGTGGAAAATTTTTTAGTGGTACGGTTTTTGTGCTAGTCATATAACTCCTATCCATGAGACGCTTATTAAGATCAAAGTTTCACTCCTAAATGTTGTAAAAAAATTTAAATTTGGCACTAAAATTGACCTAACAGGTATTTATCTCAGTTTTATTACACATCTACTATTAAACAAACAAAAATCAAGCGTAATAGCATTCTCTAATCGTACTTTTACCCCCCCTTACACTTAAGATGAACATTGTCCCCAATGTTCAAATAACAAGATGTAAAAGTAAATAAGGTAAAAGAATGAAATCAAATACTCCCCTGATTCGTTCGGTGGATAAAGAGGTAACATGGTTAGATCTTCTTCCAAGAGAATGTAGAAGCTCCAAGACTAATGCATCGTCAAAAGCTTGATTCCACAAACATCTCCTTGTCCAAAATAACCTGTTAATCCTGAGAAAACAAACAAGAAAAACCAAAGCATCAAACCGAACAAAGACAACTCACAACTAGGAGTAATTCCAGACTTAGAAATAAAACAATTAAAGATATAATGCTTGCGGAATGAATGTTTTGCAGATTCCTGGAGTTTATAAGTTAGAGTTTTAATAAAAACTTTTTATGATTCCGGTAGAAAAACAAAACTTTCAAAAATTTCAGAAAATTAAAATCTGACGCCGTCATGTTGTAAGGCCTGACGCCGTCAGAAATGATCTGACAGAATTCTCATGTTAAGTTTCCGGAAAATTTCTGGAAAAAACCTATACCTTACTTCCTGGAATTCCTACAAAACTTCATTATGACTCGATACAAGCATTTGACTCAAACAAATACTAATATGCATGCTTATATCTCATTGTTATCGTTCATGTTCAATCTTGTTCTTTAAAACAGATTTAAATTTCCCTTACACTTATCTTTTGCAAAATACCTTTATATGTAGTTAAGACGAAGTTAAAAACAAAATAAAGCATTTTCACAATTTATATTTGAGACATGAACAGTAAACAAAAAGAATAAGAAATGCATACGGAAACAAATAAAATTAAATAAACAAACAATCAAACAAATAAAGCAAATAAAGCTTGGGTTGCCTCCCAATAAGCGCTTGTTTTTGTTCGAGTCACGAGCCTGACTCTACCCTTATTTAACAAAAATAGGGGAGGTTTTCCCTACACTTAGGATTAAGTGCGGGTGAAAGAAGCGATACACACCCTTAGGGTGTGAATATGCCACGTGAGGTGAAGGGGGTGAGTGAATGGCTTCCTTCATCCTAAAACTACCCGGATAATTTTGGTTGATGGGTGGGTCGGTTCCTCTTTTTTCTCCTAGATGTAAATCTAAGGATGAAAAGTTCTGTAAAGGTTGAGGTTCCAATTCATCAACACTAGGAAATTCCCTAGAACTATGAGTAAGGTCATCACTAAAAGTGTGCAAACCTATATCCTCTAGTTGTGCTTGGTCCAAGGGTTCTACCTCCATCGGGATTCCTAAAGTCTATTCTACTTCTTCCGGGTAAGTCACGGGCGGTGTGGGTGCCTCAAATGATGGTTGAGTATTTTGTGGGCTTATGGTGTTTACCTCATCATTCCACGTGTCAAGATCACCTATATCCTCGTCAATTATTTTCTTAGGTAGTGATAATAACAAACCTAGTGCTTCATCCAACTTATGGTTTATTGATACGGCTCTATCCACAATTCCTTGGCAAACTAGGTCGCTTTTCCTATTAGCCTCACTAAAACAAGATCCTAAACATGGAGGTTGTTCATAAGAATCTATCCTAGGTGAAGGCTCATATGATTCATAAGTGTCTCCAAATGAGGTATTTTAAACTTCTTGGTGTTCTAGCCACTCAACCATATCTTGCAATCTTAGAAATCTAAGTGAAAAGTCCATTTGAAGCAAATTACAAACAAAATCACAAAGAAAAGATAGACTACGAGAAAGCTACAAAATAAAAAGAAAATATCTCACTTGATAGGAATCTTGTGAGTAGACCTAATAAAAATAAAATTTCAACCTAAGCAATACCTACTCCCCGGGCTGCGGCGCCAAAAACTTGATGCGTGGTTTTGCGACCTTACAACAGGTTTTACCTCTCGAGGGATCTCAAGAGGCTTACAACCCTACCAGGCAGTGTACCTGACCGATGTAGTATAGTGTAGTGGTAAGTACGGGGGATTGATCGTTCTCTACAGGGAATAGTGTTCGTTAGGTATGAAAAACTACTCTAATAGGTCTAAGGGTGAGAGAAGATTCTTTTTATGTTTTTTATAATTTTATGAAAGCAAGTAAAATCTCGGGTTTGAAAGAGTGGGCGGAATTAGTTGCTAATCAACTAACCCAAATTACTACGAATGCAAATAAAATAAAATAACAGAAAATGAAAATGTGGTGAAACTTATGTGGAGAGAAATGTGTTTACTTAGATTTCCTTACTCCCTAACTATCTTTTACCGGTTGATTAGTGTGTATTAATTGCGTGGATGACGGGTGTATTCCTTAATACCAATCGTGGGGTGGCGTACGTACTTCCCCAACTCTACAAGCTCCTACTTCACTCCTATGTCGAGCCGGCTAGGAAGCTCCTAACATGGGATCACTAGAATTCGCTTGTGCATTAAATACAACCATAAAAACCTTTAGTACGCATTGGTTCATGTTTCTTAAGACGTTCAAGCAAGTTACCGAATAGGAAGTTAGCCAGTTTTCTTAAGCCTAACATAGATGAACAATCATCCAATACAACTAATAACACACTAATAACCAATAATCAATAGCTAGGTTTCATTAGATCTAAGCAAACACAAGATAAATCTAGCCTAGCATGTTAAACAAAAGACAAGAACAAGATAGAATCAAACAACACATAGACATATTGAATGATTAATTGATAACTTATCTTCAATGTAACATGGAAGATCTCAAGGCAAAAAGCCTTGAAAAAGCTGCTAAAATCGTCTTAGGGTTCTTACACACAAAGTTCCTCAATAAGTTCCACACTAATGACAAAAAATTGCAAAACTATATATAGAGATTAAGGTCTGACGGCGTCACGTTATGGAGTGTGACGCCGTCACCTCGCCGCTTTTAGGGTTCCCGGATGGCCTTCTTGACGCCGTCCCTCTTTAGCTCTCCAAAATCCGTTCTGGCTTATCAAGGCTTGACGCCGTCAGAATTTGGGGTGACGCCGTCCCTCTTTAAATTAAGCCGTGACGACCTTGATCACATTAAAGCGTGACGCCGTCAGAATTCTATGCAAATTTCTCTGGCTTATCATGAGTAATTTTCACATCCACCACTTTTGCCAAGCCATGACGCCGTCTGGGGATAATCCTGACGCCGTCAAAGGTAATTTCCAGCACAATTTTGAGACTTTGTCGTTTTCTTCACTTTTATGCTCCAAAAACGTCCAAAATGCTTCTTTTTCCAGATTTCTCCTCAAAAGTACCTAAAATGACAAAAGGAACGATTTAGGGCGATATTTGATCAAATAAATACGATTTAGGGCTTAAATGACCCCTTAAAAGCGGTACACTTTTCGCTTCATCAGGTGTGTCAGAGAGGCGGTGGAGGTGGTGGTATTGGTTTTGGCGGGGTTGTGAGGAAGGGGATGGGTTTGACTGAAGTCAAACCTCGTATTAAATACCGGGTTGGGTTTTATTAATAAAAGGGGAAGTGGGCTTGGGTGTGTTGGGCTAGGTTATGTTTAATAAGTGGGTTGGGTTGGGTTTATTGTAGCAGCTGGGTTTTATTTAAGGATAGGATTTGGATTTTGGTTTTAGTTAAACCTAGGGACCAATGTTGTAAAGATGCAAAGTTCAGGGACCTGATGTGGCAAGTTTCCAAAATTATCACAAGGACCATAATTGCCATATGTGAATAACCCAAGGACCAAAAATGTAATTTTCCACTTTTTAAACCTCCAGGGACCTTTTATGTCATTTTTAAAAGTTGAAGGACCTGTTTTGCAATTTCTTTAAAACTTTCATCCAAGGACCATTATTGTAAAAGTTAAACAGTTCAGGGACCTTGAATGATAATTTTAACACCAGGGACTATTTCTGCCAATTTGTGAAACTTCAGGGACTGAAAATGACAATTATGCAAACTTTGTTCGTTTTTCACTTGTTTTCAATCTTTTTGTTCCTGAATCATATAAAAACACATTTTATGATATTTTCTGTATTATTTGACTTTTCAAAGTGTTTTTGGCTGTTTTTGTAGTTTAAATGGGAATAAAATGATGAGTATTTAGACACTCATCAATCCCCCACACTAAACTATTGCTAGTCCCTAGCAATCTTTTATGAAGATTTAATGGATTTTTTCTCTTTACCAAAAGCCATTACTTCTGGAGTAGCCAATGTTTTAGTATGTGATACTTTGGTACAATGATAACCAAATGATTTTGAGCAAACCATCAGCTGTCAACGGATTTGATTTGTCTTTACCAAAAGCCATTTGCTTCTGGACTAGCCAACTCTTCACTTATAAAGATATGGTGAGTCGAATACCATACAATTTTCGGCAAATTGTAAGCCATAAACGGATTTGAGATATCTTTACCAAGAGCCGTTTGCTCTCGGATTAGCCAATCCTTATGTGGGTTAGACATGGCGGACTGATAACCATTTATTGCGTTCTAAGTGAGAAAAAAAAATTTAAATTTTGGCTAAAAATGGGGGTACTAGATGGTACATTTGATCAAATTCGCTAGAATTCCCCCCCACACTTAGAACTGAATATTGCCCTCAATATTCAAAGTACCGGCTATTATGCCGACACTTAGAACGTAAAAAGGAAATACTAAATAGCCCTTTTTTTTTTTTTTTTTTTTTTTTTTAACTAACATATATACAACATGTGGGGCATCTCCCCCACACTTGGGTGAGACATGGGTGAAAACCCATGTTTTACTACTGTTTTTATTAACCGAGTCGCTAGCTTGACTCGACCCCGAATTCATTGGTTCATGGGGAAGTAAGTGGAAGAAACCATCTCCATCGGACTTTCATTAAAAATGTTTGGATAACCAATTGAACATAAGAAAGTTCCACACCGATGAGATAAATCCGGCATTTAAACCAATGTTAGATGGAAAATGCCAGGGTCAAAGGTAATATCCTCACTCCCAAATGAGTGAAAGATAGGGGAAATCACCGGGTAGGTGAAGGGAAGAAGAGAGATCTGAATAGCAATTAAGATAAGAACTTCCTCCTCAAGAATTGCATATTCAAGTAGAGGAGGAAAGTCTTTAAATTTGATCTCAGGAATTTTATCAGTTTTCTCAACTGACTTGATTTCCTCATTATGAAGTTGTTTTGGTGGAAGAGGGGAATATGAATCTTCGTTTAACAAACTCTCTAGAAAAAGAATGTCCCCCTCAGGATCAAGATAGTTATCATCAACCTCATGCGGAAGTGAACTATCTATAGCAAGAAAAGCATCGACCTCATCCCAAAAGGGATCACTTCCCTCAACCGAAGTGAGAGAAGGGGAAGAGTCGGCTATGATAAGTTGAGAAGATGTGGTGGGTTCCCCACTCACAGAATTATGAAAATAACCAACACTTTCTTGAGAGTACTCCTCTGAAGCAATATCAATGACATCGATTCGGTTAACCGATTCAGAATCATAATTTGAGGAGTATCTCGACGTTTGATCATGGTTAAAGGTAACAGCTTCATTATCCACACGCAATGTGATCTCATGCTTAAATACATCAATAAGAGCATGGCCTGTTTTTAGGAATCCTCTTCCAAGAATGAGAGGAACCTTTTGATCTGCGTCGAAGTCAACAACCACAAAGTCAGCTGGAAAATGGAACTTTCCTACTTTCACAAATACATCCTCAGCAATGCCGCGTGGATGAGATATGGTACGATCTGCAAGCTCAAGAGTCATGCATGTAGGAGTAAGAGCCGGAAGAGAAAGTTTCTTCCATACTGAATGAGGCATCAGGTTGATGCTTGCACCAAGATCGGCCAAGGCATAGCATTCAACCATTCCCGGAAATACACAAGGTATTAGAAACTTTCCGGGATCTCCAAGCTTCTCGGGAAGCTTTTTCAAGATAACTGCTGAGCAGTTCTCATTTAATGGAGTTTTAGCCATTTCAATCAGTTTTTCCTTGTTGCTTAACAAGTGTTTGATTGTTGATGCAAACTTGGGCATCAGAATGATAGCATCTGCAAAACTTATGTCAAAATGTAATTCTTTAAAGATTTGAAAGAATTTTTCCATTTGTTGACTAGCCTTTTCGCGGAGCTTTCGCTCATTTAAGCGCGATGGGTAAGGAATGTAAGGTTTGGATTTAGGGGCAATGACTTCAGGAGTCTCAACAGATTCAAAGACAACTCCTGGTTTGGATTTCTTTTTCGGGACAACCGGAGGATGGACTTGTGCTGTACTTTGTGGGATTGGAATTTTCACTTTGTCCGTTGTATCCTCCGTCTCTTTTTCCATTTCAAACAACGGAGGAGGAATAGGACCAGAGGGTCCCTCATAAGCAGCACCACTCCGAGTGGTGATAGCTTTGACGAAAGTGGTATTTTCATCATCATCATCACTGTCATCAAGCACACTGACAGGAACAGCATTGAGCATATCGGAATAATATCTGGCTGTTCTTTGCTCACTAAGTTTGTTTGAAAAACTTTTAACCGTAAATCGTGATAGAGTAGGATCTATTCTTGACGGTTGAGGAGCAATTGTGGGTGTAGAATTTTGGACAACCTTAGGTTGGACGTATTTAGCACTTCCATTGTTAGTGGGAAGTACCGGGTCCTTTATCACCTTGAGTCCAACATGAGCTTTACCACTACGTGTAGTGACAGCTTTGAGTTCACCCCTTGGGTTGACAACAGTGTTACTTGGGAGACCTCCCGAGGTAGAAGGTAGATCATTTAAAGATTTTTTTATGTCATTTATTTGGGTAACCAATAACTGGTTTGTCTTATATTGAGTTCTATTTGTCTCCTCTTGAGATTTTATGAATTGCTTAAGCGTCAAGAGAATCACCTTAGAAACGTCAAGAGAATCACCACAAAATTGCAAATCACTTTCATTGTCGGATATTTCCTCAGACTCACTTGGGATTGGGACGAGGTTCTCAACACCGTCTGATTCTGTTGCCGGAATAGTGTTTAGATGCTCGTCCCCCATTTTGAGAGAATCCTCTGGGTCCATAGAAGGTAAGACGGGAGTGATTTCTGCTAACGAATTCTCATAAACTCCCCACATAGAATCCTCATCATCGTCGTCATCGTAAACGAAAGTTTGACGATAATTGGAACTTACTCTAGCTGCTTGTTCTTCAGCTAGCAGTTCTCCATAAGTTTTCTGATGAGGATCTTCTTGGGAAAGTTTTTTAATCGAGTCCTTAATTTCTTCGACTAAATTTAGAAGATGAAGAACGTCTTGAGAAAGTGGATGAGGTGGTGGTTGAATCATTTGGTGCTGTGGAGGTTGGAAATTGTCAAAACCGGAAGTACTATAGCAAGGATTAGGTTCATAGTAATTTTGATTCCACGGTTGACATTGATAATCATTATGAGGACCCCCACAGTTTTCAAAATTTGATGTATTTTGGAATGATGTATTATTGAAATACGGTTCTTGCTCATAATAGTTTTGAGGAGGGTGATTGAAATTGTTTTGAGGATAATTGGAAATGTTCGGATTAAAATCATAAGTGTATGAATTTTCAGCTTCCGAAGCACAAAACGAACAAAATCCATTGATAATATTTCTTCCACACCTCTCGCAAGTACACCGATGACAATAAGTTGATGTCGGATCTAACGGATTTCCACACCCATCGCAATAACGTTGATCGAACGAAGATAAATCGGGCTGTGGAGGATAGTCGGAGAAATTTGGCGGTTCATTGCAAGAATTTGGATTAGAATCATTGATGAGTGTCTAAATACTCATCATTTCTGTCACATTTAGACTGCCAAAACGTTTAAAAACATGCAAATATGCTTCAAAATACAAGAAATATCATTTGATTGTGTTTTTATGTGTTTCTTGTGCAAAAGGATTAAAAACAGTTGAAAATGAGCTAAGTTTGCATAATTGGCAGTTTCAGTCCTTTAACTTTCATGAATTGGCAAAAATAGTCCCTGGTATTAAAAATATCATTCAAGGTCCCTAAACTATTTGAATTTTACAATAATGGTCCTTGGATGAAAGTTTTAAAGAAATGACAATTCAGGTCCTTCAACTTTTAAAAATGACATAAAAGGTCCCTGAAGTTTCAAAAGTTGTCAAAACAAGTCCCCGGTTTTCAAAATTGGAAAATTATCTAAATTAGTCCTTGTACTATTAACACTTGACAGAATCAGTCCCTGGAGTTAATTTACAGATTTGGCAGGAATGGTCCTTGTATTTTCAGTAAATTACAAAAATGGTCCTTGTTATAACTACAATACAAACGGACCCTTTTTATTATACAAACCCAACCACAAGGCCCAGTCCTACAACCCAGGCCCACCTTTTTTACTAAACCCGGTATTTAAAATACCAAGTTTGACCCCCGGTCAAACTTCTTCCCTCTCACACAAACCTGCCAAACCGCCAAACCACCATTAAAACCCGGAAAACCACCACCACCTGTCCTCAACTTTCCACCTCACCCTCCAGGTGTCTAACCACTCTCCTCCACCTCCATATATCAACAAAAATCCTTAATTAACAAAACCTGCTCAATCCACTTGTTAGACCTTTTGGCGCCAAAATGCAAATGGACGATTGGGATTGTTTTGAAGTAATCTAAAGGTGTGGAATTGTTCAAGAATGTCGACAAGCCTTTTCCCAGCAACTTGTAGTATAAATAAAACTCTCTGTAACATGTTTCAGTAAGTAGTTAGTTTAGTATAGTTCGTCTTTAATTATTCAGTCTTTACTTTCTTGTAATTTCAATTCAAGTTATCAATTCAAGTTAATAACAGTCTGTTATGATCAATGTTTGTGTAATTTAAATCAGTTCAAGCTACTTTCAAGTTTTCAAGTTTCTGAGTAAAATTAGCAATTCGAATTGAGTTATAAGTTGTTGAAACAAGCTCATTTTCTGTTACTATAAGCTTACATAAGCTTATTATAGCTTTTGATAAGTTTGTATTCCAATAAATTAGACTCAATTCCAAAATCACAAAAAAGTCAACGAAAGTCAACATAAGCTCATGATAAGCTATTTCTGGGTCAATAAGCTGAAACTCTGGAAGGAAATGGTTTAGTGGCTTCATGGGAAGCCTATAAGTTGGTTCTTGGTCCTTGGTTCCTTGTTTTACATGCTATTCGATTGTAAGCTTTTTCTAAAGTTTTAGCTTAATTTTTCACTTCACCATTAAACTGCTTATTAGTAGCTTATTTGTGTAATTTATTGCTTATCAGTAGCTTATAATCACATTTCATCAGTTTCATTAGTACTAAATAGCTTTTTCTCAGTTTCACTTAAAATCTCACAAAAGTCAAAAAAAAAATAACTAGAATAAGGTATAGCTTATTATACTGCTTAATATCACTTTAAAAGTTGTTAAATATAACTAATATAAGTTATTAATCAATAAGTATTCAAGGTCTCAGCTTAATTCGATCATTTTCAGTTTTAAAACCAAAACAGTCCCTAGAAGGGGTGTTTGTTTCAGTGGGTCAAACAGGTAAAAACCAACATCTACTGTACATTTACCATTTGCTTAACTTCAATATTGCTTAAAATAATCTAGATAAGCTGTTTTCAAGTTTTCTTAATCACATGTGATAGGTTTCATGGTTTTTGATAGAATATGTCAATCCTAGTGTACCAACTGCCCAAATAAGCCATAAGTTGCAATAAGCTCTTTTGGCCCTTGTTCTTGGCACCTTTGAGTCCCTTTTAGTCCATATAGTAAGTCCCTAAAAGCTTAGAACCCCTGTACAACGCTACAACCCAAAACAGCCCACTTCTGCGCAAATTCTGCAATTTGCGTATTTCAGCAGTTTCGGGGGATTTTCGGCGATTTTTCATTTCTTCGTCGTAAGGAGTTAGACCCTGAAATTTGGCAGGCATATAGCTCCCCAGCTTGTGTACGTCTCCATATTTTTAGATTATTTTTTAGATTTTTTTACAGCTGCTTTTCAACAGCTCAAAAAGCTGCGTTTTTGCAAAATACCACAGAAAATCAGCAGCCATTTTGGCTTATTTTGAGCTTTTCCAGCTTATTCCATTAGTTTTTCTCAGTTCCTATAGCTTATATGAACTCACCTCAGTCCATTTTAGTTAATTCCATAAGCTTTTGGCTTATCTCGTAGCTTATAGCTTATTTTGAAAACTTAGTTTTAGAAAAATCCTTTATATAACCCACTGTGTAAATAAGCTTGTATTTTCTAGCTTAACTAGCTTAATCTAAAATGTTTGTCTTTTTAAAAGTAGCTTAGAATCAGTTAAAAAGTTTATGTGTAAAAGAAAAATCGAAAAAAAAAAAAATAGCAAAAAAAATGGGGTTTGGGATTCGAACTCAAGACCTCTCGCTAGTAACATGCATAACCCACACCCCCTTCCCAACTGCTCTAGGGCACTAGTTCCGTTGGATTCTACACACCATTTCCTTTTAACCCTTGTTTTTTCGGTTTAGCTTATTTCTTTTTTCTGCTTATTACAGCTTATTTAAATAAGCTGTTTGCGTGTTTTTATTTTTAATAAATCTGTAATACCATAAAGTATTTTATAAAAAAATTTCATAATTTTTGAAACTGTTTTAGTCTTTATTTCGTATTTTTATTTGTAATTTAGTAATTAAATCATAATAAATAAAATAATTATCAAAAAAATATAATTCTTTTTTCTAAAATTTTCTTTTATCATATAGAACCTGTAAAAAATAAATTTGCACCAGTAATGTTTATATTTCATTAAATTCACGTTTTAACTCGCGCACGTACGTAATTTTTAATTAACCCGCGCGTTTTTATTTTTCTTTGTAGTTTTTTATTACGTAAGCCCTAGGTTATCAATTTTCTTACCTTTTAAGTCGTTTTTAATTATCTTTCATTTTTTCTAGCTTTATTTCACGTTTCCTTAGTGTAAATCAACTCAAAACCCTTTCCTGTTCAATATTCACCCGATCACAGATTCGTTTTACTACAGTGTTCACACCTCGCTGGGACTTAACGACCCGGGGATACACTATACTCCCTTGGATAATTGCATTGTGTTCTTGATTGGTTTGACTTTATTTGACCACATCCGTGGTTGATTTAAGTTGACTGTTTAGAGCCGATCAAATTTTGGCGCCGCTGCCGGGGAGGTGTGCTGCGTTGAACGAATTTGAAGCATTAGTGATTGTTGAATATACACCCATTGTATATTTACCATCTTTTGTTCATATTTCCTTATTTTCATAAAAAACCAAAATTATCGTGAAGTTAATTCGTTTGACTAAACGATTGCCAAAAACATTTTTATTCAAGTTTTCAACGAACACAAAAAACCCAAAAATATTCATCTTTACCCTCTATCCATTTGATTCTAAACTTCTTATACCCTTCTTCTATGGCGTCTCTCGGGTACAAATGTTTTGATTGTAAAAGCCCGTTGATTGACAGCCATCGTTGTTCTAAGTGTGCGTGTGAGCGGTGTGGAAAGCATGCACCAAAGGATCGTGGATCTTGTTATTGGTGTGAATTATCCACTAAAGAGTCTCTCAAGGATTCTCAAAGTCCTTCCTACTACCCTCCACAGCCCGAGATACGTGCTATTAATGACAAACCATCAAGAATCGATCCTAACCTTTCAGGGTTTACGGTTAAAAGTTTGTCAAGCAAACGTACAGAACTTAGAACAGTGACTAAAAAGAACGACTTGCCTAATCTTCACATTTATCAAAAACCTGAGACCATAACGGAAGTGGTGGGAATTCCTAGCTCTCAGAGCACACCACTTGTCCCACCTCCGGATTTTATTCCTTGTGTTGGTTGTGGTGAGCGGCTTTTTGGTCTACCATGTCATTGGTGTACATGTGAACAATGTGGTAATGATAGTCGAGACGGAAGTTGTTTGTTTTGTGGTTCGAGGAATTCATTTTCTTATGATCCTAATCCGAACTCATTTAACGACTTTTCGAATTTTACCAACTACCCATCACATTCATACGAGCAAGTATCATATTGTCCAAATCTCAATGATGCATCGTATCAAAATACACCGAACTTTTCTTGTGAGTACTGTGGAGGTCCACATTTTAGCTCTGATTGTCAAACAGGGAATCCATTTCCTTGTAACAATTACGACGATCCATATCACGACCAACCTCCACAGTGCCAAATAACTCAAATTCCTCAGCAAACCCAGCAAGACACTTATCTAGAGCTTCTAGAGTTAGTGAAAAGAGCTGAGGAGTTTAATAAAAAAACATTTCAGAATGCTTCCAGTTTTTCTTGTGTATATTGTGGGGGTCCTCATGATGATTATCAATGTCAACCTTCCGGTTTTGACAACTCCCCACTCCCACAATGTCCCGTCATTAAAAATTCACATGAAAAATCCATGGTAGAATTGTTAACTGAAGAGCAGGTTGCTAAATTAGATTCCCAGATTGCCAGTGAAAATTCTATTAGGGAATTAATTAAAATACAAAAAGCAGCCAGATCTAGCTCTCGATTCCGTTTCATTCCTGATGACAGTGATGATGAAGATATCTTTGATGATGATTCATCAAGTTCATCAGTTGAAACTCAGTCTGTTGTTATCACACCCGAGGTTCCCACTAACTCTCTAAGCATGGGAGACGAGCATCTTGACACTGTTCCTGCAAAGGAATCGGACGAATTCATAAAGTCTAGTGTTGAGAACCTTGTCTCAATCCCAAGTGAGTCACAGGGAACTTTTGATCAAATGTGTGATATCCCTCCTCCTCTTATCTTCCCAAAAGATCATGTTGAGATGTTCTCCGATTCTAATGATGACGATTCGTTATCTTGTGGAGACATCATCTATGTGGAAGAATTTCCTTCTGAGCCAGTCAGCTTAGAAGAAGAGAATGATGAGGAAATTGACACTGAAGTCAAAGATGAAGCTCTTCGAGCAACATTATTGAATGTCAGTCTTCTCGTTTCTAAAATCGAGGCTTTCAAGGAAAAACCCATTTCATCTCCTATCCCCATAAAGGATAGTGACATTTTTTCCGATGATTCTATTCCAGAAATGGAAGCCTTCTGTTTTGATCAGATGGGAGAGAAAATTAGTGGCAACACCACTTCTCATTCTCATAATTCTCTCCCCGATTATGAATCATTTACTTTTGAGGAGTTCGCTGATGAACTCACTCACATCAAATCTGGATATGATTCATTCACCTTTGAGGAGTTCTCCGATGAACTCACTCATATCATATCTCCGTCGGAGTATGATAACTTCTACTTTGATCTTGACAATGAAAATCTTTGTGTTCCGGAGGGAGATGTTCTCAACACTGAGAATTTGATTAAAATCAAAATTCCATCCCTCCCACCCAGAATATGTCTTGATCATCTGAGCTTAAATGATGAGATTCATGATACTGAAAGCATGAATTCTCCTTCTGATGAGGATGAATTAGTCATGATTTTTATCATGACTTTCTTTCTTTTCTTCACCTACACGGTGACTTCTCCTGTTCTTCACTCCTTAGGGAATGAAGACACTATCTTTGATCCCGGCATTTTCATTTATCATTTATGAGCCGGATCTCTGTGTATATCTCATCGGTGTGGAACTTTCATGAAATTCAATGTTTTTTCAAACCACATTGAATGAAAGTCCGATGGAGATTGTTTGTTCCACATGCTTCCCCAAGAACAAATGAATGCGGGGTCGAGTCAAGCTAGTGACTCGGTGAACAAAAATTAGCTCACCATATGGGTTTTCACCCATATTTCTGACTTCTTTCTCTTTTCTAACACCCAAGTGTGGGGGAGATGCCCCACATGTTGTATATATGTACAAATTTTAAAAAAAAATAAAAAAAAAAAAATGTGTGTGTATATAAAATAATGGCTATTCAGTATTTCCCTTTCACGTTCTAAGTGTTGGTTTAACAGATGGTACTTTGAATATTGAGGGCAATATTCAGTTCTAAGTGTGGGGGGGAATTCTGGCGAATTTGTTCACATATGTACCTTTTAGTGCCCCAGTACCCCCATTTTGGCCAAAATTTTAAAATTTTTTCTCACTTAGAACTCAATAAATGGTTATCAGTCCGCCATGTCTAACCCACATAAGGACTGGCTAATCCTGAGCAAACGGCTGCAGGTAAAGATATATCAAATCCGTTTATGGCTTGCAATTTGCCCAAAATTGTATGGTATTCGACTCACCATATCCTAAACAGATGAAGAGTTGGCTAGCCCGCAAGGTTATGGCTTGTGGTAAAGGCAGTGGAAAAACCATAATTGGTAATCAGCTCACCAAAGATAAAATTGATAATTTATCTAAGAGTTGGCTAGTCCAGAAGCAAACGGCTTTTGGTAAAGACGAATCAAATCCGTTGACAGCTGATGATTTGCTCAAAATCATATGGTTATCAGTGTACCATAGTTCTTACTTGAACTGAAACATTTGGCTACTCCAGAAGTGATGGCTTTTGGTAAAGAGACTTAAAATCCATTAAATCTTCATAAAATATTGCTAGGGACTAGCAATAGTTTAGTGTGGGGGATTGATGAGTGTCTAAATACTCATCATTTCTGTCACATTTAGACTGCCAAAACGTTTAAAAACATGCAAATATGCTTCAAAATACAAGAAATATCATTTGATTGTGTTTTTATGTGTTTCTTGTGCAAAAGGATTAAAAACAGTTGAAAATGAGCTAAGTTTGCATAATTGGCAGTTTCAGTCCTTTAACTTTCATGAATTGGCAAAAATAGTCCCTGGTATTAAAAATATCATTCAAGGTCCCTAAACTATTTGAATTTTACAATAATGGTCCTTGGATGAAAGTTTTAAAGAAATGACAATTCAGGTCCTTCAACTTTTAAAAATGACATAAAAGGTCCCTGAAGTTTCAAAAGTTGTCAAAACAAGTCCCCGGTTTTCAAAATTGGAAAATTATCTAAATTAGTCCTTGTACTATTAACACTTGACAGAATCAGTCCCTGGAGTTAATTTACAGATTTGGCAGGAATGGTCCTTGTATTTTCAGTAAATTACAAAAATGGTCCTTGTTATAACTACAATACAAACGGACCCTTTTTATTATACAAACCCAACCACAAGGCCCAGTCCTACAACCCAGGCCCACCTTTTTTACTAAACCCGGTATTTAAAATACCAGGTTTGACCCCCGGTCAAACTTCTTCCCTCTCACACAAACCTGCCAAACCGCCAAACCACCATTAAAACCCGGAAAACCACCACCACCTGTCCTCAACTTTCCACCTCACCCTCCAGGTGTCTAACCACTCTCCTCCACCTCCATATATCAACAAAAATCCTTAATTAACAAAACCTGCTCAATCCACTTGTTAGACCTTTTGGCGCCAAAATGAAAATGGACGATTGGGATTGTTTTGAAGTAATCTAAAGGTGTGGAATTGTTCAAGAATGTCGACAAGCCTTTTCCCAGCAACTTGTAGTATAAATAAAACTCTCTGTAACATGTTTCAAAAAGTAGTTAGTTTAGTATAGTTCGTCTTTAATTATTCAGTCTTTACTTTCTTGTAATTTCAATTCAAGTTATCAATTCAAGTTAATAACAGTCTGTTATGATCAATGTTTGTGTAATTTAAATCAGTTCAAGCTACTTTCAAGTTTTCAAGTTTTCAAGTTTCTGAGTAAAATTAGCAATTCGAATTGAGTTATAAGTTGTTGAAACAAGCTCATTTTCTGTTACTATAAGCTTACATAAGCTTATTATAGCTTTTGATAAGTTTGTATTCCAATAAATTAGACTCAATTCCAAAATCACAAAAAAGTCAACGAAAGTCAACATAAGCTCATGATAAGCTATTTCTGGGTCAATAAGCTGAAACTCTGGAAGGAAATGGTTTAGTGGCTTCATGGGAAGCCTATAAGTTGGTTCTTGGTCCTTGGTTCCTTGTTTTACATGCTATTCGATTGTAAGCTTTTTCTAAAGTTTTAGCTTAATTTTTCACTTCACCATTAAACTGCTTATTAGTAGCTTATTTGTGTAATTTATTGCTTATCAGTAGCTTATAATCACATTTCATCAGTTTCATTAGTACTAAATAGCTTTTTCTCAGTTTCACTTAAAATCTCACAAAAGTCAAAAAAAAAATAACTAGAATAAGGTATAGCTTATT
This sequence comes from Artemisia tridentata subsp. tridentata, assembly GCA_021014915.2. NCBI lineage: Eukaryota > Viridiplantae > Streptophyta > Magnoliopsida > Asterales > Asteraceae > Artemisia > Artemisia tridentata. Next base: position 23,284,055 of record CP139507.1, on the reverse strand, counting down.
ATACTGCTTAATATCACTTTAAAAGTTGTTAAATATAACTAATATAAGTTATTAATCAATAAGTATTCAAGGTCTCAGCTTAATTCGATCATTTTCAGTTTTAAAACCAAAACAGTCCCTAGAAGGGGTGTTTGTTTCAGTGGGTCAAACAGGTAAAAACCAACATCTACTGTACATTTACCATTTGCTTAACTTCAATCTTGCTTAAAATAATCTAGATAAGCTGTTTTCAAGTTTTCTTAATCACATGTGATAGGTTTCATGGTTTTTGATAGAATATGTCAATCCTAGTGTACCAACTGCCCAAATAAGCCATAAGTTGCAATAAGCTCTTTTGGCCCTTGTTCTTGGCACCTTTGAGTCCCTTTTAGTCCATATAGTAAGTCCCTAAAAGCTTAGAACCCCTGTACAACGCTACAACCCAAAACAGCCCACTTCTGCGCAAATTCTGCAATTTGCGTATTTCAGCAGTTTCGGGGGATTTTCGGCGATTTTTCATTTCTTCGTCGTAAGGAGTTAGACTCTGAAATTTGGCAGGCATATAGCTCCCCAGCTTGTGTACGTCTCCATATTTTTAGATTATTTTTTAGATTTTTTTACAGCTGCTTTTCAACAGCTCAAAAAGCTGCGTTTTTGCAAAATACCACAGAAAATCAGCAGCCATTTTGGCTTATTTTGAGCTTTTCTAGCTTATTCCATTAGTTTTTCTCAGTTCCTATAGCTTATATGAACTCACCTCAATCCATTTTAGTTAATTCCATAAGCTTTTGGCTTATCTCGTAGCTTATAGCTTATTTTGAAAACTTAGTTTTAGAAAAATCCTTTATATAACCCACTGTGTAAATAAGCTTGTATTTTATAGCTTAACTAGCTTAATCTAAAATGTTTGTCTTTTTAAAAGTAGCTTAGAATCAGTTAAAAAGTTTATGTGTAAAAGAAAAATCGAAAAAAAAAATAAATAGCAAAAAAAATGGGGTTTGGGATTCGAACTCAAGACCTCTCGCTAGTAACATGCATAACCCACACCCCCTTCCCAACTGCTCTAGGGCACTAGTTCCGTTGGATTCTACACACCATTTCCTTTTAACCCTTGTTTTTTCGGTTTAGCTTATTTCTTTTTTCTGCTTATTACAGCTTATTTAAATAAGCTGTTTGCGTGTTTTTATTTTTAATAAATCTGTAATACCATAAAGTATTTTATAAAAAAATTTCATAATTTTTGAAACTGTTTTAGTCTTTATTTCGTATTTTTATTTGTAATTTAGTAATTAAATCATAATAAATAAAATAATTATCAAAAAAATATAATTCTTTTTTCTAAAATTTTCTTTTATCATATAGAACCTGTAAAAAATAAATTTGCACCAGTAATGTTTATATTTCATTAAATTCACGTTTTAACTCGCGCACGTACGTAATTTTTAATTAACCCGCGCGTTTTTAATTTTCTTTGTAGTTTTTTATTACGTAAGCCCTAGGTTATCAATTTTCTTACCTTTTAAGTCGTTTTTAATTATCTTTCATTTTTTCTAGCTTTATTTCACGTTTCCTTAGTGTAAATCAACTCAAAACCCTTTCCTGTTCAATATTCACCCGATCACAGATTCGTTTTACTACAGTGTTCACACCTCGCTGGGACTTAACGACCCGGGGATACACTATACTCCCTTGGATAATTGCATTGTGTTCTTGATTGGTTTGACTTTATTTGACCACATCCGTGGTTGATTTAAGTTGACTGTTCAGAGCCAATCAATCATAAACGAATGAAGTTTCAGCTTTCGAAGAGTAACATATACAAAGCCCACGACTTAATCCACATTCGTTGCAAAAACATTGGTCACAAAGTGAATTATTTCCCAATGGATCTCCACAATTGAAGCAATTTTGCTGATTGAATGAAGATGGCTGGGGTTATGGAGGGTGTTCGGAAAATCCTTGAGAATTATCGATGGGATTAAGCTCTCTTTTGAGGGCTATTTCACACCAATAACAAGATCCTCTTGGGTTGTGATTTCCACACCGCTCACACTTACATTTTGAACACTGAAGACTGTCAATCAACGGGCTTTTACAATCAAAACAGTGATAGCCCAATGACGACATAAGAATTAAACATAAGAGGGATAAAGAGATAGAATTAAACGGTTAAGAGGATAAGAAGATAAGAATTAAACGGTATGAGAGGGTAAAGAGATAAGAATTAAACATATAAGAGGAGACGAAGATTATTTTTTTTTGGGTTTTGTAATTTAGAAAACTTTGAAAAACACAAAAGAAAAGGGAAAGAAAATCTTTTTGGATTTTTATATATAAGAAAAATTATTATCTTTTTGGTGATCATTCGATCAACCGTACTCGTTTCTTTCAAAACTACGCGCAGCGTGGCGGAAGAGAAGAATGGATCTCTTTTCGGTCTGCAATTTAATGTCAAGACCTCCTTAAACCCCGTGTATAGGTTGTAGTAAAGAAATAATCCGAGTAACGTTTAACTTCACGATCTCTTTTGTTGTTTATTCGGAATGGTTTACAACACTTTCAATAAAGTGAGGATGTATTATTTTATTTTTGTATTTTTGAAAACACTTTAGGAAAAGTGTTTTATTTATTTTCTTTTTATATTTTTCTTTTTATAAAAAACAAAGAACTTCCGAGGAAGGGTCTTCAAAACACGATTCAACGAACGAAATTCAAACTCTTCTCAAGCCTTCCCCGGCAGCGGCGCCATTTTTTTGATTTGTCGTTTTAAGTATAATTATTTTCCAAAGGAAACGCAACGAATGTATTTCCCCGGGTCGTAGTCCCAACGAAGGTTGAATTCGAGTTTTCGTATCGGTGTCGAATTGTGAAGTGAATTGAGAGTGAAAGAGTGATATTTTGGGGTATTACACTACGAATAATGAAACAATAAAAAGAAACAACTACTTTAAGCAAAGGTGATGCGTGGTTTTGTAACCTTACAACAGGTTTTACCTCTCGAGGGATCTCAAGAGGCTTACAACCCCACCAGGCAGTGTACCTGACCGATGTAGTATAGTGTAATGGTAAGTACGGGGGATTGATCGTTCTCCACAGGGAATAGTGTTCGTTAGGTATGAAAAACTACTCTAATAGGTCTAAAGGTTGAGGAAGATTCTTTTTATGTTTTTATAATTTTTATGAAAGCAAGTAAAATCTCGGTTTTGAAAGAGTGGGCGGAATTAGTTGCTAGTCAACTAACCCAAAATTACTACGGATGCAAATAAAATAAAATAACAAAAATGAAAATGTGGGTGAGAAACTTATGTGTAGAGAAATGTGTTTACTTAGATTTCCTTACTCCCTAACTATCTTTTACCGGTTAATTAGTGTGTATTAGTCGCGTGGATGACGGGTGTATTCCTTAATACCATTCGTGGGGTGGCGTACTTACTTCCCCAACTCTACAAGCTCCTACTTCACTCCTATGTCGAGCCGGCTAGGAAGCTCCTAACATGGGATCACTAGAATTCGCTTGTGCATTAAATACAACCATAAAAACCTTTAGTACGCATTTGGTTCATGTTTCTTAAGACGTTCAAGCAAGTTACCGAATAGGAAGTTAGCCAGTTTTCTTAAGCCTAACATAGATAAACAATCATCCAATACAACTAACAACACACTAATAACCAATAATCAATAGCTAGGTTTCATTAGATCTAAGCAAACACAAGATAAATTTAGCCTAACATGTTAATCAAAAGACAAGAATAAGATAAAATCAAACAACACATAGACATATTGAATGATTAATTGATAACTTATCTTCAATGTAACATGGAAGATCTCAAGGCAAAAAGCCTTGAAAAAGAAGCTAAATTCGTCCTAGGGTTTTCTCCCAAAATTCCACACACTAAGCTCTCTTTAATGACAAAAAATTAGAAAACTATATATAGACTTTTGCATCTGACGGCGTCACCTTATGGAGTGTGACGCCGTCACCTCGCCGCTTCTAGGGTTCCCGGATGACCTTCTTGACGCCGTCCCTCTTTAGCTCTTCAAAAATCCATTCTGGCTTATCAAGGCTTGACGCCGTCAGCTCGTGAACGTGACGCCGTCCCCTTATGATTTAAGCCGTGACGCCCTTGATCAAGTTAAAGCGTGACGCCGTCAGAATTCACATGCTATTTTCACTGGCCTATCATGAGTAAATTTCACGTCCACTTTTTCTTGCCAAAGCATGACGCCGTCCAGAGTTAATTGTGACGCCGTCAAAGGTAACTTTCAGCCGATTTTTGAGACTTTGTCGTTTTCTTCACTTTTATGCTCCAAAAACGTCCAAAATGTCTCCTTTTCCAGATTTCTCCTCAAAAGTACCTAAAATGACAAAAGGAACGATTTAGGGCGATATTTGATCAAATAAATACGATTTAGGGCTTAAATGACCCCTTAAAAGCGGTACACTTTTCGCCTCATCAAATACCCTTACACTTGAGATTTGCTTGTCCTCAAGCAAATGCGCTTTTATTCTAATCAAAATACAAGTTAGGGGTCATTTAATGCAAACATAAAAGTAATTACAACAAATAATCGTTCCACTTCAATCATAATAAGCACGGAGATTACATACTAGCACCTCACAAATAGTGTTTAGATACTCACATCTCTCAAGTGTCATCAAAATAAATCTCATAAATGAAAACGGATAATATCTCTCACTACCTGTCATAGCAAATAGATTACCATAGGCTTGGGAAAGGATCGAAAACCTCCTCCACTAGGCGTAAGCACCAAAGATAAACTATCAAAGAGGGCTTTTAAATAGGTTATAACGTTAGGTGTAGGGAAAAGGAAAACACGGTTTTGTTGGATACGGGATATTTTACTGGTGGCGAGTTAAAGATCTTGATCAATTACATGTACTATACAATGTTGCTAAGCCAAGACTCGACTCGATCTTAAGCTAAAAACAAAATAACAAAAACATAAAATAAACATAAAATGAAACGGGATGGTAGTCCGTATGTTTTTTTTTTTTTTTTTTCTATTTTTTCATTTTCTCATTTTTTTGTATTTTTCTTGATTTTTTTATTTTATTTTTTTTTATTTTTTTTTTTTTTGCATACACTTTTGCCCTACCATCCAAAATAATACATCATAGGGGCATTGCATCCCCTTACACTTGAACTTTTACATAACTTTACACTTAACTATTCTAATGACTCGAATTAAGATAATTGAAAAACTTGGAGTACTTTTAAAACATTTAGCACATATGGGGGTAATAAATGATGTTCTTCCCCATTACTCCATTACACTAGTACTTTACCCATGAGTCCCAATCGTCCCAAAACAATATGTACAAGGATATGACTCGACTTAGCAACCATGTAATCAATTAGATAATTAACTTGGGTTTAAACAATTGTTGTCACAATAATGCACTAAAAATGAGTGCATACAAGGTAGGCTAAGGCGATTTGGGTGTACATTTAAGTGGGGTGTAACAAATTCTTCCTTTAAGTAAAATGCTTAAAGGTCGAAACGAAAAGATAGGCTCTGAGGGGTGTACTAGGGGTATCGTGTACTAAAAATGAGTACAACGCAAAGGGTGTGGGAGAATTACTTGACCAATGTAGCCAAAGTAATTATAACAAAAACACAGGTGTAAAACAATGGGTTAATCCTAATGCCTCTTATCATGTAGCAAATCTAACTACACGAATGTAGTCTCACTTGTGGCCTCGGAATGGTCCTAACGCAAGTTCTAGAATCTAAGTGCTACCGGTACACACATCATAGCATAAATGCTTTTCCTACCAATTCTAGGGGCGAACCTCACATATTTGGGGTGGAAAATTTTTTAGTGGTACGGTTTTTGTGCTAGTCATATAACTCCTATCCGTGAGACGCTCATTAAGACCAAAGTTTCACTCCTAAGTGTTGTAAAAAATTTTAAATTTGGCACTAAAATTGCCCTAACAGGTATTTGTCTCAGTTTTATTACACATCTACCATTAAACAAACAAAAATCAAGCGCAATGGTATTCTCTAAAATCGTACTTTTACCCCCCCTTACACTTAAGATGAACATTGTCCCCAATGTTCAAATAACAAGATGTAAAAGTAAATAAGGTAAAAGAATGAAATCAAATACTCCCCTGATTCGCTCGGTGGATAATGAAATTACACGGTTAAATCTTCCTCCAAAGTAATGTAGAAGCTCCATGACTAATGCATCGCCACAAGCTTGATCCAAAAACATCTCCTTGTCCAAAATAACCTGTTAAACCTGAGAAAACAAACACGAAAACCTGCATAACATCGGCGGGAAAAAATCTATATATAAGGATATAATGCTTGTGGAATGATAATTTTGCAGATTCCTGGAGATTATAAGTTGGAGATTTTAATAAAAACTTTTTTAAAAACAAAACTTTCAAAAATTTCTGAAAATTAATTCTGACGCCGTCAGGTTATAAACCTTGACGCCGTCAGAAATGACCTGACAAAAATTTTCATTTTAAGTTTCCGGAAAATTTCTGGAAAAACCTTTACCTTACTTCCTGGAAATCCTGCAAAACATCATTATGACTCGATACAAGCATTTGACTCAAACAAATACTAATATGTATGCTAATTTATTATTATTACGATTCATGTTAATTTGTGTTCTAATAAACCGATTTAGATTTCCCTTACACTTATCTTTTGCAAAATACCTTTATATGTAGTTAAGACGAAGTTAAAAACAACATAAAGCATTTTCACAATTTACTTTTGAACATGAATCAATAATGATAAAAATTAAACATACATACGGAAACAAATAAAATCAAACAAACAAATAAATAAACACACAAAGCAAATAAAATAACAATCAAATGAGGCTAGCATGCGATAAATAAAATCAATGTAACAAATGTTTTAAGGCAAACAGATGCCTTCCCTAAATTATTACAGACCATATTGTTTTCAACACATACAACCAAATATCAAATTGTTTAAACATCAAAACATCAAATCACATCATCACTGGTGTGGGGGTCCTTGGCGATAGTCATAGCCAGGAGGAAGATGCCCGTGGTACCCATAAGGAGGGTAATCCTGCTCACGACCCGGGAAAGGGTCAATCTGCAGATGCGGGTCCAACTGATCACGTGTAGAAAGATGCTGCATCTGACGAACCGTGTGATCGTACATCCAGTCGAACCTCTCGTCCACCCTGGTCCTCCACGTATCAACCTGGCCCATCCAGGTCCCCTGGTGAGCCTGCCAGTCCCCCCTGCTCATATGCCGGTAGTAATCAGCTGTACCGGCCTCATAACCCTCATGCTGCTGCTGCTGGGGCTCCTCCTCCTCCTCATCATCCTCATCATCATCATCCTCAGCTCCAACTGGGTGATACCACATAAAGGACCCGTCATGCATCTCCATAATCACCTCCATCTGCTTCAGGGACCTCTCCTTCACCGTCCTGCATTTATCAGCACTCAAATACCTCATGACCTCGGGCCTGAGGACTCCATAAGACTGAGCCAGTCGGGTGATAAACATCCCACCATAAATCCTGTCACCTTCCCTCTCCCCAACTCCACCATGCATAAAGCTAGCAACCCAAAACGGGATGTTGCAGTAAACATCATTAGAGTAGATGGTGTACAGGTAGAAGAGATCAGAAGCTGTGACACGGTGGTGAGAGCTGTGACGCCCTGTCAAGCTGTAGGTGAGGCAACGATGAGTCAACCGAACCCTAGGATCCCTGATTTGGGATGCCACAGTGGTCGAGGTATACACCCCATCCCCAATAGTCTGCCAGAACATGGAGCACCTAAAATCATTCTTCATCGACTCCCCATGCAACAACCTCTGCATGAACCCTGCCTGAATGGTATCATGCTGATCGTACAAACCAAGTCTCCACCCAAACTCAGTAACCGAACACGTCCTTAGCTCACCCCCTAGCCTGAAATAGATCGTGGTACCGCCCACATCGGTCCTTGCCTCAGCCATGTCAAAATGGAAGGTGGCAAAGAACTCCCGTACCAACTCCTCATATACCGGCTCCTGAATTTTAAACAGTCTTTCCCACTGGGGGCCGGTAAATCCATCCGTCTGAAAACTTTGGAGAAAGGTCTGCTCAAGACCTTCTCTCCTCAGAAAGTTCCAATCAACTACGGCCCCATTTTCGACCTTGTGTAGTAGCAGTTGTGCGTATTTGCTTGTAGCAGCATCGTTGTCAAAGATACCCCAACTGAGGACCGTATCCCCAAAGTTTTCTTGTTGAGATCGGGAAGAACTTCCTCGGCTGGGTCTTTGACGCTTACTCATCATCTGGAACAAAGGAGGAGGAACAAAAGTGTTAATATGTGAATTAAAGACTTGGTGGCGTATCAGACAGGTCTGACGCCGTCACCCTTTGATAGGTGACGCCGTCAGGTTCAACCACATTTAAATCCGAAATTACGAGGGAAAAATCAATATTCAAACTTTAAGCTTATAAACCAAACGCCCTTTTTACAGCAAAATGGGTGATTGGATCATAGGTTATGGTTCAAATTCGTGACCTCCCTATTAGTGAATAGACCCAATTGATTGCCAATCATCAAATGCTTTAATCTTTGTTAAATAACACTAATTAAAACACATTATGAGTTCTAAGCATGAATCAATCCTAGGGTTTCACGAGTTGGGGATTTTCGAAATTTACAAATCCTATGAGTAATTGAAGCGAAAAGAATGAGTAAAAATTACTTACCACGTGAAGATTGGAAGCGGGAATTGGCGAATTTGTCCTGGGAAAATCGGAGGTGGGGTTGGAGTGGATATGGTTTGTGGGGTTTGTGATGAAAGTGATGGAAATTAAGTTATTATTGCTGTGCAGACGGGGTGACGGCGTCACGTTCAAATTCTGACGCCGTCAGATTAGCGTATTTTGCTACTTTGTGCCAGTTTACAAATGAGCCCCTCGTACTTTAAGAGAGCAGCTAGTCAGGGTTAATAATCCTGATAGCTAGTCTCGTTAACAAGTTCCTCCTGGGTCAAATGTTTTGTTACTGTCACGGGGTGTAGTAAAATGTTGAAAATGGTCGGTTGACGTCTTATTCGGGTCCCAATTTCCATCAAGGCGAGTATTCAGGGAGTGAGAGGAACTTTCCCAGGGGGTTTTCAAAATGATGGTGTGCTTTAATTGAGTTCTTCTCACACCTGGCTTAAAGCCAAAAGACCGTTTCCTAGCTTCATGAAAGTTAGGGAGCGTGACAACCATGCTCCCCACGAAAATGCTACGATCTTGAGAGTTTTTCTCGCGAGAGGATCCAAATACATAAGAGGGTTTTGAAAGTGAAGGCTCGGGGAGGAGGGTTTCATCATCCCATTCGTTGTATGGTTCATTAGGGACCGGGAGTTCAAAGATCTTCTCGATCTTTTTGTGTGAGGCTTCTTCCCTAATTTTCTCTTTTATTCTCGAGATGAATTTTTCTGCTAGTTCCATGAACATATCTTGGGTGTTTTTCAAGTGAGTTTCTAATTCCTTGATACGTCTCTCTTGGTTGTTCACGAAAGTTAGCATTATCCCTTCAAATTCATCTTGTCGTGAGAATTGGTGAAACGTATGTTTACCAATTGTGTTCACGCACTCATCGGGATTTTTATCAGCCGTAGGTATCTCAGCTTTCATTAGGCTCTCAACCTGCCTTTTTATGTTTGCGAACAGCTGTTCTTGGGTTGCACTCATGCAATTTAAAATCCCTTCTTCCGAGAATGTTGAGTCATCCCATTCTTCTTCTTCGTATTGTGCTAAGTCCTCAATGACTTCCCAGCACTTATCGACACTGAGCCTGCTCAATCTCCCATTGGCGGCGTAATCTATGGCTCTTCTAGTTTGATGATTGACACCATCATAGAAGATTTGGATTTGTAGCCAAGGATCCATGCCATGGTGAGGGACTTTTCGGAGTAAGTCCTTGAACCGAGTCCATGCCTCGTAAAGGGTTTCGCCTTGACGTTGTTGGAACATCAAGATATCATTCCTTAGCTTGGTAGTTCTTCCCGGTGGGAAAAACTGAGCAAGGAAACGAGTAGTGAGATCATCCCAAGAGGTAATGGATCCTGCGGGTTGACGTTCTAGCCACTGACTAGCTTGGTCCCGCAAAGAGAATTGGAAGAGACGCAATCGGGTCGTCTCTCGAGTGGCAACATCAAGGTCTATAGAATCAACGATTTTAAGAAAGTCCTTGAGATGTAGATTAGGATCTTCAGAACGAAGTCCATGGAATGCGCATCCGCTTTGCACCAACCGGATGGTGTCGGATCGCAAGGGTGTGATATTGGCTCCTTGAGTGAGCTCAATGGTGTTACGATAGCCATGGTGGCTAGGACGGGAATACTCTCCTAAAGTACGGGCTCTAGGAGGTGGTGGTGGTTGTTGTGGTGGTGGGTTGTGGGGGTTAAGGATATTACCATCTTCCATGATGTCGGATGGTATGGTTACGAACAAAGACACGAAGAAAATAGATAGACTAAAGAAAACCTAGAAAAATAAAATAAAAATCTCACTAGAAATGAATCTAGTGAGTAGACCTAATAGAAATAAAAATTCAACCTAAACAATAACTACTCCCGGCAACGGCGCCAAAAACTTGATGTGTGGTTTTGTAACCTTACAACAGGTTTTACCTCTCGAGGGATCTCAAGAGGCTTACAACCCCACCAGGCAGTGTACCTGACCGATGTAGTATAGTGTAATGGTAAGTACGGGGGATTGATCGTTCTCCACAGGGAATAGTGTTCGTTAGGTATGAAAAACTACTCTAATAGGTCTAAAGGTTGAGGAAGATTCTTTTTATGTTTTTATAATTTTTATGAAAGCAAGTAAAATCTCGGTTTTGAAAGAGTGGGCGGAATTAGTTGCTAGTCAACTAACCCAAAATTACTACGGATGCAAATAAAATAAAATAACAAAAATGAAAATGTGGGTGAGAAACTTATGTGTAGAGAAATGTGTTTACTTAGATTTCCTTACTCCCTAACTATCTTTTACCGGTTAATTAGTGTGTATTAGTCGCGTGGATGACGGGTGTATTCCTTAATACCATTCGTGGGGTGGCGTACTTACTTCCCCAACTCTACAAGCTCCTACTTCACTCCTATGTCGAGCCGGCTAGGAAGCTCCTAACATGGGATCACTAGAATTCGCTTGTGCATTAAATACAACCATAAAAACCTTTAGTACGCATTTGGTTCATGTTTCTTAAGACGTTCAAGCAAGTTACCGAATAGGAAGTTAGCCAGTTTTCTTAAGCCTAACATAGATAAACAATCATCCAATACAACTAACAACACACTAATAACCAATAATCAATAGCTAGGTTTCATTAGATCTAAGCAAACACAAGATAAATTTAGCCTAACATGTTAATCAAAAGACAAGAATAAGATAAAATCAAACAACACATAGACATATTGAATGATTAATTGATAACTTATCTTCAATGTAACATGGAAGATCTCAAGGCAAAAAGCCTTGAAAAAGAAGCTAAATTCGTCCTAGGGTTTTCTCCCAAAATTCCACACACTAAGCTCTCTTTAATGACAAAAAATTAGAAAACTATATATAGACTTTTGCATCTGACGGCGTCACCTTATGGAGTGTGACGCCGTCACCTCGCCGCTTCTAGGGTTCCCGGATGACCTTCTTGATGCCGTCCCTCTTTAGCTCTTCGAAAATCCATTCTGGCTTATCAAGGCTTGACGCCGTCAGCTCGTGAACGTGACGCCGTCCCCTTATGATTTAAGCCGTGACGCCCTTGATCAAGTTAAAGCGTGACGCCGTCAGAATTCACATGCTATTTTCACTGGCCTATCATGAGTAAATTTCACGTCCACTTTTTCTTGCCAAAGCATGACGCCGTCCAGAGTTAATTGTGACGCCGTCAAAGGTAACTTTCAGCCGATTTTTGAGACTTTGTCGTTTTCTTCACTTTTATGCTCCAAAAACGTCCAAAATGCCTCCTTTTCTAGATTTCTCCTCAAAAGTACCTAAAATGACAAAAGGAACGATTTAGGGCGATATTTGATCAAATAAATACGATTTAGGGCTTAAATGACCCCTTAAAAGCGGTACACTTTTCGCCTCATCAAAAGGGTACAAGTAAACTAAGCATTTAATTCTAAAAACGAAAATTGAATTTTAAAAACGTATGCGACGAATTTTAAAAACGTAATTAAAAAGTGAATTTATAAATTCTAAGTCCTACAAATGTAAAATAACTTTTATTAAATCCTAAATGTAAAAAGAAAATTATAGAAAAAAGAAAAATATTTTTTTGACTTTTTATGAATTTTTTATGAATTAAAAACTAATTTAAATGATTTAATTGATTTAAAAATATTAAAACAATTGTTAAAAATCTGAAAAATTTTGAGTAATTCTAAAATTAAATTACCTATCTAGGAAAAATAAATTCAGAAAGTTTCTAACCCCTAATAAGCTGAATAGAACAATAAGCAGTTTTGGAAAAAGCTAAAAATAAGCTAAACTGATCCAAAAATTATCCAAAGCTCAAAATCAGAAAAGCACAGTAGATTAAGCATAGAACAACTGATATAGCACAAATAAGCTCAAAGATAAACAGAGTAAGCAGATTGGCAGTTGCAATGTAAAGACAGATTCACTGATTCAACTAGCCACTTTGCAGCTTATGTGTAAGCTAGGTAAAAGCTTAATCGAGGAATCCAAGAACAGAAGCTAAAAGATGATATGTCAGACTACTTAAATTCCAATTATGCCCAAAATTAAACCTCAATTGCTATCCTAAATAAGCTATAGAACAGGTGCTATTGGAACTGAACATGTGCAGGCCTAAGATAGCAGTTCTATGGGCTTATTTTGCAGACCAAAAAGAAGCTGTAAGAATAAGCTACAAGTTGAATCCCAGATCATAAATCAAAAGCTTATACTACTAGCTATAATCACACCAATTTTCAGGCACTAGAGTTAAAAGGATAAGCAGTTGCAGAATAAGAAAGAAGCTAAAAAACTTTGTGCAGGTCTGTAGCAGCAGATGACCATATTTGGACTCAAACCTTTGCAAACCAATTGAAACTACACCAACCTTTGTGAACTCACTTATCACACTAAATTACAACCACTAATGCCCAAAAAAGGAACACCAAATAAGCTTAAGCTGATAAGAGCTTCTAAGGGCAGTTTAACTATCTATCCTATCACTTTCAAACTAGAAACTACACAAAGCTTCAAAACACCTTAAAATATCCTATAAGCAGCTAAATTCTCCTATTATAAGCAATTTTAAAGTATCTAAATGGGAAATACTACAGTAACCAAGCTGATTCAATCCTAACTGCCACTTATCCAAACACCCCTTAATAAACTACAATTGCAAATTTACACTAGAAACTGAAAGTTAAAGCTATACTACTGATCAAACTAAGATTACCTAAGCTATTTAACAACTAAAAAGCAATAATCAACCTCTAAAAAGCTCTAAATAAGCAGTTGATCATCATAAACTATTAATGTAAAATTAATGAAACTTACAAGTAGGAAATAGGTGTGAACAGATCTGAACCAAACCACAAACTAACACCAGGCTTATCCAATAGGCCACAAACAACCAAATAAGCTCCTCAGAAACAGCTTAAACTTCAAACAGCTTATGGAACAGCTTCTTTGACTTTTCAGTTGACTTTTTGAATTTTGAGACTGATTTGAATATGAACTAACGAAACACTCACAATAAGCTAAACAACTTATATTAGCTTATGGAAATGAGAAAACAGCTTATTGAAGCTAGATTTTAGAATATTTTTGGATTTTTGAAAGTTTTTTCTATATTTTTGGATTTTTTTGGATAAAATGAACAATTGTGAAAAATGTAAATTGAACTAAGCTGAGATTTATGAAAATAAGCTGAATAAGCAATAATAATCTAATGAAAACTTAAAGAGACACATATTTAAGAACAATCAAACTAACTTTTCATTAATAAAACTTTGAGATTACAAACTGAAATTGAAGTTACAGCTGAAATGTAAATGATTACACTAAGAAAAGCAGTAAATTTGACAAGAAAATAAAGTGGTAACAATTTTCTAATGCATAAAAATTGGACAACTTGACTGTGATGAGAGGGTCTCTATTTATAGCCATGAGTTGAACCTTCCAGGCTTGACATGCTGGCAATCCGTGTGATCTTTGAGCTCATTTCCACCCTTAGATCAAATCCCAATCCTCTTCAGCCATATGATCAAATCCTCTAAGGTGTCTCGACCAATAGCAGCTTGCCACGTAGCCCATGCGTGCGTCTCTGCTCTCATCTGACACTCTGACGCTTCTAGAACCCCAATGATTGGACAACAGTACCCTTAATTGTAGTAAAATTGTACGGTTAATTTCTAGGGTTCTAAGGGTACAGTAATTTCTAGGAAGAAGAGGAATTTGGGGCGCGGGTATATAAAACGTAATTTTTAATATTATTTTTGTGGAAAACTAGAAGGGGGGTTGAATAGTTTTTACCCTTTTTCAAGTTTTATTTGCTTTGTTATTATATGTTAATTCAAAGGAAACAATCACAAATAAATAATCACACAATATAAACAAAAGATAAAGAGAGGAAAGATCAAACCACACAACACTGTTGTTTATAGTGGTTCGGCTACAAGGACTCTCTTCCTTGCCCTAATCCACTGCCCGAGCTTCCAACTCGAGAGTTTATCTTTCACTAAGAAACAAACTCCTTTACTAGGCGGAGAAAACCTTTACACGTCGCTTACTTCCTTTTTCGGTACTAAGCTAAACACCGGGTTCTTTCACAAGGTAGAACCAACCTGACGTCGCCTATTTACTTTACCGACACTAAGCTAGATGTCGAGTTCTTTACAAGGGTACAACCACTCCCTACACTCTTTGTGCTTTAAGGACTAAAGCACTAACCACACTCACTGATTACAAATGATAGATAAGATGTGTGAAACAAACTACAATATCACACAGTAATGCAACTAAAGGATTACGGTTCTGTAGATCCTTGAAAGCTTGATCTCTCTTCTACAAAATGAAAGATCAAAGTGAAATGCAACTATGAATGATGTTAGTAAGATATGTACTGAATGAATATGTGTGTTAAGCTATATGAGTGATGAGAAAGCCAAATGATCAGCTTGCTATTTATAGGCAAGCTGATATTCAGCTCACGGATCCCACGGATCCCACAATAGGGATCCGTCCTTTATTGGACTTGGATCCGTGGGATGTGACAGCTAAGGGATTTGGTGTATCTTTCCAAATCTTCCATATCTTACCAAATCATCAAATGTCAACTATGTAACTTGTAAATCTAAACAAGATATATCAAGATCTAACAAAGATATCAATGTGATGTATGTAATGATGTCATGGAATGATTTTAGAATTAAAGTTTCCTTTTAAGGAAACAAGTTACTAAATAAGCAAACTTGTAATTCTTGGTTATTATCTGAAGTGTAAAATGTGTACTCAAGAGACTTAAGCTAGTATTTATTATTTGCTAAAAGATATTCCTTTTATTTGTCATTAACAAAACTAAGAAAAGATCAAAGAATATAAATAACATTTTTGAGACGATATTTGTATTAACAATCTCCCCCTTTTTGTTGATGACAAAACATAAGGTATATTTTTGAGCAAGAGAATAAATATAGCATGAGTTCTTAAAAATATATATTAAGTTTGTTTATTAAAGAAAAGTTTTGTAAAAATGTATGTACTGTGATGAATCACAGTTAATGCAAACTTAGTCCTTTCTCCCCCTTTTTGTCGAAACAAAAAGAGTAGCGTAGCGGAATGCGATTTTGAGAACTTTAAATCTCCCCCTTGTTTTATACTCCCCCTAGATGGAGTAATCAAGGAAATGATGCATTAATCTACAAAACAAACGGTTAGTATATGAAATGCTCCCCCTCGATGTATACTCCTCACTTCTCGAGTACCAACGTATACTATGAAGGGTATGATATGCTGCAAATGAAGTGTTAGTAATGGATGACTTCAATGAAGAAGTAGAATGCTTGTGAAGTATTCTTCCAAACAAGCCTTTCAATATGTTTTGACTTTTAAAAGTCAAAGTAAGTGTCTGATCATTATTTGTACCTAAAGCAATCATAATCAAGGTATAATATAACCATAATCAAGGTATAATATAGGCTATATAAGGATGTTAGTTCACAATGATAATGATAATATGCAATATGTTGATCACTCATAAGCATAAAACATCACATTCATAGATATTGAAAATTTTGTGACAAAAGTCACAATGATGAAATGATGTTACAAGTACAATAAAAAGACATCCTAGAAAGAAATAAAAAGTCCTAAAGCAACAATTTAAAAGGTCCTAACAACTAGTCTAGAAAGCTCCTATTGAGGAGGATGCGAGATGGCGTTTAAACGTTCAAGAACATGGTTCAAGATGAACCTCATCTCATTTTGAAGCTCATGGACCAAGATGTTGGTCCTTTGGGCCAAGTGAGCCGTTCTCTCACAATGTGCGCAATCATGACTTGAGAAGCCGGGAGGAAGACTAGGCTCCAAGTTTTGTGGTGGTGGTGGTGATGGTGGTTGGTTGTTGTTGTTGTTTGATGGTTTTTGTGGTGTTTGGAGGGAGTTCATAAGGATGTTTTGAATGTCTATGGTTTCATGAAGGCGATGGTTAACCATACCCGAGAGAGTATAGAGTTGTGTTAATTCCGCACTTATCTCCTCTTGTGTTTGAGGAATGTTGCTCCACATCGCCTCATCAATGGTGATGAGTGTTGAAGTTGGTGATAGTGGTGGTATTTGGGAATGAGGTTGTGGTGCTTCACGGTATAGAGGACCATGAATCTTCGGATGGAGAGGATGAAATAGCATAGGTTCTAAGTTTTCAAGACTTATTGGTGGAGGATTGGTTGATGTAGGTGGAAGATCTTCTAACTCTTCAAGATATGGTTGTGGAGATGTTGGTGGTGTCCTAAAGAGTTCCATGGGTTGGAGTTTTGGTGAGGATGGTGATGAGGCAGACTTCTCAGACTGTGATGGAGCGGGAGCGGGTGGTGGTGTGGTTGCTACAGGAGTAATGGTAGGAGGTGGTGTTTTTATGACTACATGTGAGGGAGTTGGAGTGGTTAAAGTAAGAAAGTTTTCACTAGCAATGGGTGAGGATATGTTAAGTGGTGATGATTCTTCTGAGGATGAATTGTGAATGTTGATGAAACAACAAGGTTTCACACTAATACGGGCTGTTCTTTTTAGTGGCTTGGATGTGGAGGAGTTGTTTGATTTTGTCATTGAGACTTTTTGGTGAAGTATGATAGCTAAAATGTACAGAATAAGAAATGGTTGTGATGTGAATTGAAGATCCTAAAGTGCTAATTTATAGACAGAAGGTTTGTGAGTCTGTGTGTTTGGATTTGATGTGAATCCAATAGAGAATGTTGGTTTCTAATGATTTGAAACAGAAATTTGTGCAGGTCATATCAAGGAAGTCAATCCATTGAGCTTGGGTTGAGTAATGTGTTGTGGATTTGCAGTAAATACAAGGGGATAGTGGAAAATCTTATGATTTGATATTTCCACGGATTTGACGGATCCCTAAAAAGGGTTCCTTCTTTGTATCAGTTTGGTAACTCACACCTAAAATTCAAAAATTTAAATTTTGGTGGGAAATTTTGTTCCTAAGTTTCTAAGAATTCCTAAATGATTCTAAGATGAATTATTATCAGTGAATGAATCCTAAATGATACTAAACACTAAGATTTAAGAATCAAGATTAGTCGAAAAAGTTTTAGAATTTTACTGGGGAACCTGCGGATCCAAGTTGTAGCAAATGCGGATCCAAAGTTCGGGATCCGCCGAATCCGCAGATAGGCAGATGGCGGAACCAACGATAAGCTTTGGCGGAGCCAAAGTTTGGGATCCGCCGGATCCGTGTGCTAAATTTCTAAACTAAACAGAAGACTTGTCATATTTTGCGCTTTTCGACGAAAACCCGAAAATTCACTTAGACCTTACTTAACATCTAATATGTATAGCAAAACAACTAAATATGACAGTATTAACACACGATTGAACATAGTTTAATCCATTCTTAGAAACTTACCGTTTTAGGTGTTATGCCAAACATAGGCTATAACCCGGAAAATTGATAACCATGAGGGTTATCTACCTGCAAATGTTAGTTATTACACATACATAATAAGTATTATCAGATAAAGTCGAGACACATAGAAGTTTAACATCACATAGTCTAACATTGTTCAAATCCAAACACTCCTTCAACTAAGCTTCTTCTTCAACTTCTTCATTCCTTTGTGCAATTTCATCATCCAACGACCAAGATTCTTTACCATTCCTTTAATGTTTCGATACTCAGCGGATTCATTTGGAATTGGAGGAAGATGGCTCAAGTATTCGGGTGGAGGAATTCGAGAATTTGGCAAACCATCATCTTCACTCATTGAAGATGATGAGGATGAAGTTGGTACACGAGGACGTTTACCTTTATCAACACTAACCCTAAAGTCACTCAAAGGAACAAAGGTATGTTCAATTTCATTGTATTCCGGAACAAAACCTAACGGGTTTAGACGGGTGGGTGCAAAGGCTCTATAAAGGCGGGTTAAGAGCATTCCATAAGGCATTGCCATCTTGCTTTGAACCGGAATGTCAGACATTCTTTTGGCAACATAATAAGCAAGATTGAAGGGTTGACGAGTAGAGATGTTGTACATCATATGACACAAACAAGCATTGATGCGATCACAGTTTCCTATGGTGCACATCACATTAGCCCTTAAGACCTCTTCCACTTTCTTGAATTCGGGTTTGAGTTCATTTAGCTCCATTGCAAATGGATCTCTAGCAACTTCGCGACCACGATACATCCTTGTGGGGTTGTTCTTAGGAATGAAGAGATGTTCCCTAATCACTTCTTTTGATGCGAGAGGAGTGACATATGGTGCCGTCCTATCGAGATTAGATTCTAAGATTGTTAAGGACCATTTGTCCGAGTAAATACATGTCCCTTGACTTGGAATGCCCAAGACCTCACCAAATTGATCAAGAGGGATGTTGACAAAATTTCCATTTAAAGTAAACTGAAGACTTAAGAAACCTTAGTCACATGAACTAAGACCTATACTAGCATAGAACTCAAGAATGAACCTAGGGACGATTGGTTCATCTATATCCAAAAGAGTATCAAATCGTATTGCGGCTAATTGTTCCCTAAGTTGTGTTCCTTCATAGAACGAGGAATCTTCGGCTCTACCCTCATGGACATACTTTTTCTATAAAGCTTTGAAAATTTCGATTTGGGCATTGGTTAGACCTTTGGTTTTGTGGACTTCGGGTAAGTAGTTAACGGTTCTTTTGTGATCGTAGTTGGTTGCGGGAGGCACGATTTTCCTAAATACAAAAGTTACATAGTTTTAGTTGAAATGATCAAATTAAGTGTAAAATTCCTAGTGTGTGCCTACATGGGGACAATGTGGAGGTGCGGTTATCTCGACCCTTTTTGATGCATGAAAATTTAGTTTATGCAAGTTTAGTGTAAAAAACAAGAGATAACCCAAACGCTCCTATTTCAATTTAGCTACGGTTGAATGTACCCGAAAATACATATTAATTATGTATTCCCTTTAGCATTCAAGAGACATTATGCAAGTGATGTCCAAAAGATGACGTTTTTTGCATTTGTATGAACAATGTTCAAAAAGATCATTTTACCTAGTTGTTAGAAGGTTTTAGTAAGAAAATTTTCAAGGGGTTTTTGTTAAATTAAGACAATGTGCTATGAGATGTAATTCCTAACTAAGAAAAACATGTTTTTAAGTGTAATGCAGTAAACATGCTTCATGATTTATCAAAAATTATGCATATACCCCAAGTTTTGGTTTTGTGCATGGAATAGAAATCCTAGACGCAGATCAGGAGTATAAATATGATAAGAATACTTACAGTACGTGGTGTTAGAAGCACAAATTTGTGGAAGAAAATGGTCTAAATTGTAATGGAGATTGAGTGTGTGTCGAATACAGTAGGGTGATATGTTTTGGAGTGAGGAATGAATAGTACTTGTTCTTGTTTATTTAATAATAAACTTGACTGTGCATGCGACGGATCCGGCAGATCCAAAACAAAGGATCCGTCCTTGTTATCGATTGGATCCGCGGAACAGAACAAATTTTTTTGTTTAGTGTCGAGTGTGATTAAACTAATATTTACACTAATGTTTTACCTAATCACTAGGTTCCATTAATCCTAATCCAAGTCTAAGATAGTTGAAAGGTTCTCGTTTAAGTGGTTTTGTGAGAATATCGGCAATATTTTCCTCTGAGGAAACTTTCTCAATTGAGATGATTCCCTTCTGTACATTGTCGCGAAGGAAGTGATGGCGTATTTCAATATGTTTGGTTCTAGCGTGTTGGACTGGATTTTTGCTTAGATCGATAGCTCCTTTGTTGTCGCAAAGAATGGGAATGTTGTTGAGTTCAATTCCATAGTCAACGAGAGCTTGTTTCATCCACAGTGCTTGTTGACACGCCTTTCCTGCAGACACATACTCTGCCTCTGTTGTTGAGATTGCGAGGGCAGTTTGTTTCTTAGCGAACCATGATGTGAGACAATATCCTACAAAAGTACAAATACCGCTAGTACTTTTCCTATCAACATAGTCACCAGCATGATATGAGTCGGTATACACTATGGTTTCTACACCCGTTCCTTTGGGATACCATAATCCTAAGTGTGTAGTACCTTTGATGTACCTAAATATCCGTTTAACGGCTTCAAGATGGGACATTTTTGGATCTTCTTGAAAACGTGCACATAGACAAACACTAAACATAATGTCAGGCCTACTAGCCGTAAGATAGAGTAAACTACCAATCATTCCTCTATATTTAGTGCAATCTACGGATTCATTTTCTTCATCCTTTGTGAGTTTGGTTTCGGAGGACATGGGTGTTCTCATGGGTTTTGAGTCTTCAAGACCAAACTTCTTAAGCATATCTTTGATATACTTTGATTGGTTGAAGAATATCCCATCTTCTAATTGTTTTATTTGGAGACCTAAGAAAAAGTTTAGTTCCCCCATCATACTCATTTCAAACTCGTCATGCATGATTTTTGAGAAATCGTCGCATAACTCTTGACAAGTTGAACCGAATATAATGTCATCTACATATATCTGGACTATGATAATATGTGATCCCTTTTTCTTGGTGAAGAGAGTATTGTCTACTAGGCCCATGGTATACTTATGGTCAACTAGGAAGGTCTTAAGTCGATCATACCAAGCCTTTGGTGCTTGCTTAAGTCCGTATAAAGCTTTCTTAAGTTTGAAAACATAATTTGGTTTTTCGAAGTCGGCAAAGCCGGGAGGTTGTGCAACATATACTTCTTCATTTATAAAACCGTTTAAGAAAGCACTTTTTACATCCATTTGAAATAACTTAAAATCATGTACACATGCATATGCAAGTAATATCCTAATAGACTCAAGTCTGGCTACGGGTGCAAAGGTTTCATTGTAATCTATACCTTCTTGTTGATTGTAGCCTTGAGCTACTAGTCTAGCTTTATTTCTAGATACAATACCATTTTTATCCATTTTATTTCTAAAGACCCATTTGGTGCCGATTATGGTTTGGTTTTTAGGTGGAGGAACTAATGTCCAAACATCATTTCTAATAAATTGATTTAGTTCTTCTTGCATAGCAATTACCCAAGATTCATCTTTTATTGCCTCGTTTATATTTTTAGGCTCAACCGTTGAAATAAAACAAAAATAATTGCTTTCATTTTGAGCTTTGGATCTTAACGTTCTTTCATTAAGTTTTCCTATGACGTTTTCTAATGGATGACTTTTAGTTTCTTTAATATTGATTATTTCTCCTTTTACGGGTTCATTGTCATTTTCAATGTTTTCTATATCATTAGCCATTTGATTTTCAACTAAGTCATCATCTACCAAAGGTGATGTCTTAGAGGGAGGTGGACTTTCATTGAATGTTACGTTCAACGATTCCTCGACTCTTGATGTTTCCTTGTTTAATACTATGTATGCTTTACTGTTTTGTGAGTACCCAAGAAATACACCTTCATACAACTTTGGGTCGAACTTGGTGAGATAATCCTTTGTGTTCAAAATGAAGCACTTGCTTCCAAAAACACTAAAATATCCTAATGTAGGCTTTTTGCCTCGATAGATTTCTTAGGGAGTTTTATTTAAAAATTGTCTAATTAAAACTCTATTTAGGATATATGTGGAAGTATCTATAGTGTGACACCAAAACTTTTGAGGTATGTTTTGTTCATTTAACATAGTTCTACTCATTTCTTGAATTGTTCTATTTTTACTTTCTACTACACCATTAGATTGAGGTGTACGAGGAGCCGAGAAATTATGAGTAATTCCATTATTATCACAAAATTTTCCAAATTGGATTTCATTATCAAATTCTCGACCATGGTCAGTTCTAATAGATACTATGTTACTTCCTATTTGATTTTTAATTTTCTTGCTTAGAATTTCAAATTTATCGAATGCCTCATTTTTAGTTTTCAAAAAATTTGTCCATGTATATCTAGAATAATCATCTACTATGACTAAAGTGTAAAAATTTCCTCCATAACTTTGTATAGCCGACGGGCCAAACAAATCCATATGTAATAATTCTAGGCATCTAGATGTAGATACCATGTTTTTAGCCTTATGGCTATTATGTACTTGTTTCCCAATTTTGCAAGCATCACAAAAGTGTTGGTCATATTTCAACTTGGGTAGGTTCCTAACGAGTTCTTTGGATGACAAAGATTGAATAAGCCTCATATTAGCATGACCTAAGTGTCGATGCCATAGAGTTGAGTTTTCGTCCAAGGAGGTAAGACATAACTTATCTTTAGGTGTTTTATCTAATTTCATAACATAGACATTATTCTTTAAAACACCTTTTCCTACGGTTATGCCATCTTTAAGTATTTTACTTCCATTTTCACTAAAAAGGACGTTATACTTTTTGCGGCATAATTGACTTATACTAAGTAAATTAAATCCTAAATTATCTACATGAGCAATATCATCAATAGATAGAGAGTCATGAGAGATTGTACCTTTTCTGATGATTTTACTTTTAAGCTTGCTACCGAATGTGACATTACCTCCGTCATACACTTGGTAGGTTGAGAAAAGATTTTTGTTTCCCGTCATGTGTCTTGAGCACCCACTATCTTTGATCTACTCATCAGGTTCAAGATCAACTTTCAAGCATACCTAAGTTCATAAAAGAATCAAGCATTTGGTCCCCAATATCTCATGGGTCCGTTTGGGTTAAACATTACATTATCATGGTTTATGTACTGAAATGGTGGACAATTGTTCCACGGCATATAATTAGGACCATGAAAGTTTCTAGGCATGTTTTGGTTCCAATTATTTTGATAAGTGTGTTGTGGATTAACTATACTCTTAGGAAAGGGGTGTTTGGGAAAACTCATTTGAGGTCTCTGTTGTTCCGTTTTAACTCTATATTCATTTCTAGCTTGACCTCTTCCTAAAGATACTGCTGGTTTGTGTTTATTATTAGTTATATTACTGTTAGGTTTCTTAGTAACTTTAACAAACTCGGAACGGTCGACTTTGTGAACCTTCTATTCAACTTCTGTACCCGCAGATCCTTTGGATACACCTGGCGGATCCAAATTTTTGGATCCGTCGGATCCGTGAGTGTCCAACATGGTTGAATCAGTTTTATTCACAGTCTGTTCCTTATAATCACTTAATGTTCCTAGTTTTATAAAGCCTAGTCCTGTTTTATCATGAGGTAGTTTTTGCATTTTCATTATTTCATCTGCACAACTTATGTTTTTATCAAACCTTTTAAACTTTGAATTTTGTTTGATTAAATCTTCCTGTGTGGTTCGTAAGGTTTCTAGTTCAAGTTTTAGTTCTTGACAAGACACACACATTTCTTTACTATCTTTACCTTTTTCAATTCGTATTGCTTTTTCTTTAAGCCAAAATACTTCATTTTCTAAAAGTGTTGTCTTTGTTTTCAAAAATTTGTTTTTTGTTTATGATTTTAAAGTGACGTCACACAGTTTGTTATATTCTACTTCTAAGTTTTCATCATCTATAGAGGAGTATGAATCAGAATGTACCTCTTCTGTGTCATTAGCCATAAGAGCAATTTCGTTGTTCATAGGCTCATCATCATCATCTCCTTCACTATCGCTCCAAGCTCCACTAACGAAAGCTCTTTGAGACTTGGTCTTTGGAGGCTTTGGACATTCTCCTATTAAGTGACTGGAGTCACCACACCTATAGCATTTCCTATCAACCTTACCTTTCTTATCGTCACGATCTTTTCGAGAGGATTTCTTTTCATCACGAGGTGGTTTTACAAACTTTCCTCGTCTCCTGAAGAATTTCTTGAAATCCCTCACGGCCATTGCATACTCTTCATCATCACTGTTTGAACAAGATTCATCATCGTCACTTGACTCGGCTTTGGCTTTCAAGGCAATAGACTTAATCTTCTCCTTTTTGCCTTTGACAATTTCCGAGTCCTTTTCCATAATCATTTCGTGAACTTTTAGGTTTCCTATGAGCTCATCCAGTGTCATGCTTGAGAGATCCTTAGATTCTTCAATAGCTGTCACCTTTGCTCTCCATTTCGGATGGAGTGCTCTTAGAAATTTCCTGACAAAATTCTTATTAGAAAAAGATTCGTCAAGTGCTTTAAGTGATGTAATAATAGTATTGAACTTAGCAAACGCACTATCAATGGTCTCATCTTCAGAGATAACAAATTGTTCGTATTGTTGAACAAGAAGATCAATTTTGTTATCTTTTACTTGTGAGTTCCCTTGATGTGTGATAATAAGAGATTGCCAAATATCCTTAGCCGTTTTACACATAAAAACTCTTTCATATTCTTTCTTATGTAAGGCATTATAAATCATCATTTTGGCTTCATTATTTTTGGCAATTAGTTTCTTTTGCTCATCACTGTGACGAGTAAGAGAAGCTCCTTCTTCCCGACCACCCGAAATATTATTACTAATAGGTTTGTAATCACCATCAACTATTATATACCATAGATCTATATCCTTTGACTTTACATAAGTCTCAAAGCGATTTTTCCAATAAATAAAACAATTTGGTTCAAATAGAGGTGGTCTCTGCATAGATTGTCCTTCTTTAAAGTTTTCAAAATCCATGGATCGTTTTAAGTTTTAAAATACAATATATTTTAAAAATCTTAAGTAACGTAGCTCCTGATGCCAATTGTGGAAAACTAGAAGGGGGGTTGAATAGTTTTTACCGTTTTTCAAGTTTTATTTGCTTTGTTACTATATGTTAATTCAAAGGAAACAATCACAAATAAATAATCACACAATATAAACAAAAGATAAAGAGAGGAAAGATCAAACCACACAACACTGTTGTTTATAGTGGTTCGGCTACAAGGACTCTCTTCCTTGCCCTACTCCACTCCCCGAGCTTCCAACTCGAGAGTTTATCTTTCACTAAGAAACAAACTCCTTTACTAGGCGGAGAAAACCTTTACACGTCGCTTACTTCCTTTTCCGGTACTAAGCTAAACACCGGGTTCTTTCACAAGGTAGAACCAACCTGACGTCGCCTATTTACTTTACCGACACTAAGCTAGATGTCGAGTTCTTTACAAGGGTACAACCACTCCCTACACTCTTTGTGCTTTAAGGACTAAAGCACTAACCATACTCACTGATTACAAATGATAGATAAGATGTGTGAAACAAACTACAATATCACACAGTAATGCAACTAAAGGATTACGGTTCTGTAGATCCTTGAAAGCTTGATCTCTCTTCTACAAAATGAAAGATCAAAGTGAAATGCAACTATGAATGATGTTAGTAAGATATGTACTGAATGATTATGTGTGTTAAGCTATATGAGTGATGAGAAAGCCAAATGATCAGCTTGCTATTTATAGGCAAGCTGATATTCAGCTCACGGATCCCACGGATCCCACAATAGGGATCCGTCCTTCATTAGACTTGGATCCGTGGGATGTGACAGCTAAGGGATTTGGTGTATCTTTCCAAATCTTCCATATCTTACCAAATCATCAAATGTTAACTATGTAACTTGTAAATCTAAACAAGATATATCAAGATCTAACAAAGATATCAATGTGATGTATGTAATGATGTCATGGAATGATTTTAGAATTAAAGTTTCCTTTTAAGGAAACAAGTTACTAAATAAGCAAACTTGTAATTCTTGGTTATTATGTGAAGTGTAAAATGTGTACTCAAGACACTTAAGCTACTATTTATTATTTGCTAAAAGATATTCCTTTTATTTGTCATTAACAAAACTAAGAAAAGATCAAAGAATATAAATAACGTTTTTGAGACGATATTTGTATTAACAATTTTGACTTCGTTTTATAAAGGTTGACCGGGTTTTTTAAGGGTCGGGTTGTGGGTTATGTCTTGTGGGCTGGGCTGGGTTTTTAGATTGTTGTGGGTTGGATTGGTTTGGAACATGGGTTTATTTATTTGGGATCCGAGTAGAATAGTTTTAAGGATTTAGGGACCATTCGTGAATAATCTGAATTTTAAGGGACTGAACTTGTCAATTTTCCAAAGTTGATCTAAGGGTAATTTCAGACTTTTGGTGAGATTTTAAGGGCTGATTTTGACTTTTGACCAAAAATGTCTCTCCCGGCTTCGGTTCTTTAATCCTCTTCACAAATCCCGTGCTTGGTTTGTCTTTTTATCTCGATATTTGTCCATTTTTATAACTAGGCGAGTACCCGTGCATAGCAACGGAATTTCTAGCGGCAGATAATTAACGATTTGTGATATTGTGGTGAGTGTTTTGTGTAGCGTTCAAAATAGAACGTGAACCGATCATAATGTAATTACAAACGGCTGTAGCATGTGATAACTCAACTCAAGCAAAAATTCCTAACATGTAACTAAGAACATATAAAAACATTTATTGAAATTCTATGACCCGTGAAATTCACATGATTAAATTGAAAACTATGAACAGGATGTAGAATGTGTTATAAACGGACATATAACACATATAGTAATGATTGATTAAGAATAATGTGTATGTTAAGAATCTTTTAGATGAATTTGGTAAACAATGTAATAGAAGACATCAGATAAATTTAAAAAGAAAACCGAATAGTTTTATAGACGTTAAAAAACAAACAATAGTTTAAAACAGTAAGCATTAAAAAAAGAAAACATTATTAATACGAATGATGTATGATACAAAAATAATAAAAGTTTTATGATCTGTATTTTTAGCACAATACCACATGATATGTAACTTATTTGACCATGACCATTAACGATATATTCAGTTTTAGTTCTATGACCCGTGACATTCACAAAATGAACTTTGAAACAGTGATAAATAGATAATATAATAATTGATATCGAAAACTAATGTCAAATGAGGCTAAAAAGTCATTTTGTGCACACTTTCCTTAAACTAATGTCAAATGTGCATTTGAAATACGGTAAGCTCTTATAGAGCAAGTATTATTAACATTGTTGTCAAAATTTAACTTGACATCGCATTTATTGCCTTGTTTTGTTATATCACATATACAAAAAAGTTGACACCATTTTTTTAACAGTTTGGTGTCTACCATTTACAATAACAATTTAATATCTTCTTTTCTTCTTACCATTGTATCATAGCAACATTTTGCCTCACATTACTACTTGGTCTCCTAAGCGTACCCAAGAGACAAGGCAAAACATATATCTATAACTCAATCTTTACACTTTTTTCCAGACACCTCAACAATGGACTCTATATTATACGGAATTTAACTTGGACTATTTGAACTCACATTGTTATCGGTATATAATGATAGTGGACATAATAAACTTGGACAAATTTGGATAGCTTTGTTGATATGTAGCGATTTACAATAAACTATCACACTCCAATAAGCTTAGTCAAACATTCCTTTCTTTAAGATAGAAAATACATTTACAGATATTAGCCAAACACTCCTTTAATATACAGTAAGCTATTATAATCCTCTAATAAGCTTAGCCAAACATATCTTTATTTAAGAACCTTGTCACTAAAAGAGCATAATGTGCTTCAGACCTTCAGTAACCTTGTTTCTGTCTACGTGTCACCAAAGAATCTTAATTAGTCATCCTGAATAATTTGTTCAAACATAAAACCTCATGCTAGTCAATACAAAATCGAATAAAGATTCACACATTCACATGGAAGTTTATAAACAACTTTAATCAAGCATTCAATATTAATGTATATGCAGCAGACCCTGCAACCTCACACCGAAATCATCTTGCAAGACCCAAGCTTCTCAATCGACTGCCCCTATACAATTTTTCCTCTCGACAATTTTCTACATATTCGGTTGAAGCATTTCAACTGAATACCTTTTAGCAGCGTGGACCCTCAATGTATTTTTACCAATTATATTGAAAAAAAAGTATCCAGTAGTAGTCCAGACAGTTGATTGCCACAAAAATTTAACCAATTTGTTGTGTAATCCATGGCCTTCAACTCAAACAATTCCTAAAACCGAAAGCACCATGACCTGCTCCATTTTCCACCATTTTACACGATCCCACATATCCTGAATGTTTACGAACACAATAAAAAGTTATGCACCGTTTATCGAGTTCTTCCCTCATTACCAGCCTTCACCGCAATGCCCTAGAGAGTTGATCTTCCCCTACCACAATATGAAATCGTTGTCAAGTGCCAACACTCTAATAAAGCGAGGTTAAGTTTAGTTTAAAACATGATGCAGTCAGATTCTCTAAACAACTGCAACTAAAAATTACTTGATGTTATCTGCAGTGATCACAAGTTAATTTCCATGTTACTTATATTTTGGATACATGTAAACCCGCACAACAATATGATCTCGTAAGAGGTTTTCCTAGCTTGTTTCTAATGCTAAATAGTAATCTGTAACCCGTAAATGATACTGTTCTGATCCATAGAAGTGTAGCATCACATTTTTAGAATTAAACATAATCTCTAACAAAGATGCATTGATAAACAAAACATAATATTACGATATAATAGTACACCAGAACTTGACGTTTGTTCTGTCTCCTAAAAGAAAATCACCAATACAACATATACATATGGCAAGATCCTTGATAAGCATCAAGATCATCCCTATAAGACCTCATACTTTCCATCTCTACTCGCGTTTAAAAAAAACGAACCACTCATCTTAAGTAAGTCTAATTTAGTTTAAATTAAGATACCATCAAGCCATTGAACATAAAATCATTATGCATATGTTTGATCCAAAAAATAAATGATAATAAAAAATCGCAATGAGGGAAGAACTCGATAAACGGTGCATAACACTTTTTCACATTGATCATTTTGCTTTTATATGTAATATAAATGTATCTTCCAAACACTTTTTCAGCATACACAAGAAACCAATCTTTTATTTACAAACAAATATCATAGAAAAGCAAAATGATTATATCATTATAACTATATGCCGCTATTGACCATTTTCTCTTTGTACACGCTATTGACAATATACATAGAAACAAATTAACAAAATCCGAAATCACTTGATTAAATCTCAGCTCAGTGACAACGCATACACTTGGAGTTGCACTTTTCAAAGATAATAAGTCTGTCCAAGAATGAATTAGATTAGGCTAGTACATGACTACCACCGGATATACCAGATCAACACTAATCTTCCATTTTAAGGACGACCCCATACATATTGCATGAAAAAATAACTCGTTTTTATTGGTTGGTTCCCGAAAGCACAAATGACAACAATACGATTGGTGACAGCATGCGGAAATGAATACAGAACCGCTCAAGTACTTGGCTTTATGAATGAAAAAGAAAACATAAACCCGTCATAATGACCTTAAGCACCCGTCATCTAAATAACTTGACTACTAAAAACCACAGCTAATTTACAATGAGGCTCAGATATAATCTTTCAATCAAACGTCGAGCTAAACACATCATCATTGCCTAAATATTATAAGCCTCAAATACTTCACTTGTTCAAGATACTAACAAAATATATAAAGAAGAAACAAATCCAACCATACACTTATGATGCAAAGCCAAGTTTATAATCTGTTGCACAAAATAATTTAAATGGACTAAAAATACATACAAAACGACCTGATTAAATATGCCAGGGGCCTGAATCGCCCTTTCTTCTTATCAGATCTGGAAAGATTTTGGCAAGAACAAATCTCAGCGATAACATAACAGATTCGCTCATAATATAACATATTTTTACATACTCGAAACAACCAAGAAAAGAAACCTCAGTCACACCCAAGTACTAAACACACACCAAAAACACCAACACTACCAAGCTTTTCTCAACCTCGTCACACAGACATCACCATTATCACACGCCGAGTGAGGCGGCAACAATGAGATGGTGGCATCGAAGGGAGCGGTAATGTATGTGTTTGTTATATGTGATTAAGATACAAATAATGTTTATAAAAGTTTTCACTTATTGTCCAGCAATAGGGAAGGTGTTTCCAGCAATGTTTCCTGATATAGTTTGCACCATTGAATACTTTCCTTTAGTAAAATTCAGACATTCCATATCACTCACCAATTCAGTTTTAAGATATCAGTTTCAATGTTTAATTCCAGCGATGGGTCAAACACCATTAATTGAGCAGGCCATAAATTTCGTTTCACATGTGTAGGGGCAAAATGGGGATTACATTAATTTCAACATTCCACAACATTGACTTTTCATTTTTCACCTTTGACCATACACCCATTATATGTAGTATAGATATTCATCCCTGCACAATCATAAACACAAAAACACGAGATATTTGGCATAATTGGTTAATTTTTGGTCTATTTGGGTCCGGTTTTGGTCAATAAAAGGTATGTGAATAAGCACATACCAAGGTGTATTAAATGTGATACACTTAGACTGAACGGAATGGAGCGAACCCACCGGCGACCCAGGCCTGGTTCGCCTCGGGTTCGCCGGGAACATTGCCCCGGTGCGGCGATCCATGTTCTTGGCGACCGTTTTGGCTCGGCGACTGAATTTTGATTTTTTGCGTGGATCGAGTAGTAGCCGTTGACAAACGGCTATATTTCTTTATTATTATTTTTTTTTCTTCCACTTCAAATCTCTATATATATATATACCCATTTTATACACATACTTACCCATTTTATACACATACTACTACTATCTTTACTATCCACATGTATCATATTTTTTAAAAAAATATGTATCCAAATAACTTTCGCAATCCGTATGGGTATCGTTTAGCACGTCCAAACGTCCCAAATCAACCGGATATGAATGATCCAAATTTACTTAATAACCCGGCATTGTTTCAATATATCCAACAAATGAACGTTCCAAATTTTTAAGTAATATTTATGTTTTAGGATTATTATTTATGTTTTATGAACAATATTTATGTTTGTATTAATTTTTAAGTAATATTTATGTTTTAGGATTATTATTTATGTAATATTGTTATTTTTAGGATATAATATGTATTTTTAGTTATTATTTATATAATATGTATTTTTAGTTATTGTTTATATATTATTAAGTTGGTAGTAAAAAAAATGAAAAACAAAAAAAAAAATCAATGATTGCAACTGCCACGTGTCGTGAGTCGCCCCACCCTCCTGGGTAGCCCCACTCCCCCTTTTTTTTTAGGCTACCCAACTTGCTGACGAGGCGCCACATGTCGCGAGTCGCCCACAAGTTGGGTAGCCCCACTCCTTTTAGTCTTAGACTGAAGGGAGTGAGGCTACCCAACTAAGGGGCGACTCGCGCCACGTGGCGCTGAGTCAGCAAGTTGGGTAGCCTCGTAAAAAAGGGGGAGTGGGGCTACTTAGGAGGGTGGGGCGACTCACGACACGTGGCAGACAATGAGTGGAGTAATATAAACATTGTACACGTGGCAGAGAATAATTGGTTAACCAAAAAAAAAAGGGGCGATCCATATGGATCGCCTGAAGAGGAAGTTGCCCTTTGGGGACGGTGTAGCAGGCGATTAGGAGGCTACTCAAGGGGTAATCGGCTATCTAATCGCCCCACTCCCTATAGCCTTATGTGCTTTGTCTCCAAATTTGTTTGGTGGTTTCATGAATTTTGGGATCTGTGGTTAAAGAGTATTTGGAATTGATGTTTGTCATAGGTGTAGATTTTGGTATAAAAGTGGGTGTATTAGATGTGCTTTGTCTCATAAGTCTATCACAAATAACTCAAAACCACTGTGGTTTAATCCGATTTTCTACCGGAACGGTTCAACCGGTTGAATTACCCGGGTCGAATTGGGTTTCAAAACATTATGTTTAATCCTCTAATCCTTAAATATTTATTATTTTTCGTTTATAACCCATTAACTTTTTTTATCACGAAAACTTTATGCCGTTATAAAATCCCGTTGCTATGTACGGATATTCGTCTAGTTATCATAAGTGGTGTATGCCTTTTTTTGTTGTTGACAAAAGTAAATGTCAAGTGAGCTGGAATGATGCAACTGAACCAAAGTTGGAATACGCAAAAGAAAATTGATCATGCTCTTCTAATAGCTTGTAAATGTGTCATATTCCGAGTTGCTCTATTTTGAATGTGAAGTGAGATGTCGATATCTAAGCTCATTGATCATTTATATGCCCCACATCTATGTGTGTGTAGTGGTGTCATGTGTGGCTCTTCCCTATCGCTCAGCCTCTCACACTTGATGCATGCTCCCAAACTCGCACATTGCTATTGTGATCCCGACTTCTCGTGCGACCCGCTAATACCAAGCACACTCCAATAGTGTCACCGAGATGCCGAGCTCGAGATGAAACTATGAGCATCAATGCATCAAGTCTTTAAAGACTTAATGCATTTAAGACGATTATTTTTTCAATAAATTTTATCTCTTAACTCTCCAAAAGAACTATCCAATGCACAAAACTTTTTCAAAAGCTTTTCAAACCTTCTCAACAAGTCTTCATTTAATGACAGTTACTTGTATAATTTGTTATCAAACTCTTGATCTTTACCAAGCTATTTCTTAAAAGTCATTTGCAAAGTTTTTGCAACAAAGGTCAAGTCATTCAAATGACTTACTTAAATAGTGAAAAGTCTTTTAAAAACTTTCCATTGCAGTTGTTCTATGTTGTGAATGTTAAAGAACAAAAAACAGTACCTACTAATTTAGTATCACGTTTACTATTTTGCGTGACCCATGTTTTGATTGCGTGTGAGAAGGATACAGGCAAATCTTTATGTCACAAGACTTTATGACATATCTAACTTTTGTACTTTTTAACCAAAATTAAATGGTATGGTAACGCAAGTCTAGCGTTATGGCCTACGTGGACTGTCTGTAACGCACGTTAGACTTGAGTTACCACACCGCTGCCTTGCGTTAAGGTCCTGCGTTAACCTTTGTGTTAACACTTTAACGCACGTTAACTCTGCTTTTTTTTTCTTTCCGATTTAAATGCGTTTTGGTGTGTGTTTGTATAACATGTGTGTTATGTGTGTGTGGCGCTGCAGCTTTCTAAATGTTGAAGAAAGCAGTTTTTGGTGTTTTACATTTTCAATCCATGGTTTTATTTATTTATTTTTTATTGTTTTTCAAAAGTAAAAAAAAAAAAAAGCAATGTTGCAAAAATCGTGAATCGGTAGCCGGGCGGTCGACCACCCTGCAGTGATTAATCGTGATTAATCGGATTGGCATTTTTGGTGTTTTGGGTATTTCTGGAGACCAAACTAAAGATCGTAATGATTACAGCCTACTTGTTTCCAACTCAATAAATGCTCCAATTCTGATTATGAGGTCATTGTGCATTATAGTGAATAAACGATCCCCAAATATAGTAGAATGCCTAATATTTTCATTTTTTAAACCACCGATTTGGCGATTGGCTTACGATTTATGGCGATCCCTGATTTTGTGCGAATGGCCTGAATTTTCCATTTTTCGGACCGATTTCCTTGGCCGATTTTTGGCCGATTCAGCTGATTTTTGGCGAACGCTGATTTTTGGCCGATTCGCATTTTTGGATTTTGCCTACGATTTTTTGGCGATTCATATCTACAAGGTACTGGGCGATTAACGATTAATCGGCTGATTCAGCGATTTTGCAACATTGAAAAAAAGTACTAGTTATTGTAAATTTTAGTTTTGTAACTTTAAAGAAAATGTTTTTTTGTATCTTATAAATGGAAAAGAAAAAAAATAAAATAAAAAATGGGGCCCAAAATGTGGTGTTAAGGTCGAGTTATGATAAGTGGTGTTTTTATTTAGTTAAAGTTGATGTGTCGCTGACATGGCACTAGGTGAAAGTTTAACCCAGGAGGATGACACCCTCTGCTCTTAGGGGGTGCTTGGTTGGGGTTATGAGACCTAAGGAATGATAAAGGTAATGATACATGATACTTGGTTTGATGCAATGCAATCCCCCATTCCTTAGTTTCAGGTAATAGTCCATTACCTACAAAATTGGGAGGAATGAGAATCCATTAACCACCTCCCTTTTTTCCACCACCACCACCAGCCGCCACCATCCAGACACCACCACCACCCCCACCACCATCACCACCACCCACCACCACCAGCCACCACCACCACCACCACCACCAGCCACCACAACCACTACCAGCTGCCACCTCCACCACCATTAACCACCACCACCACCAGCCGCCACCACAACCACCACCACCAGCCACCACCACCGGCAATCACCAGCCACCACCACCAGCAATCATCAGCCACCACCACCAGCAATCACCACCACCACCACCACTTTGGAGTTAATGTGTTTTATTTAAACCTAACACTATACAAAATAATGATAATCTTCATTCAATTCCTTTGCATTCCCTTTGTCTTTCTCTTTCACATTCTCCATTTTGAACCAAGCGCACCCTTAATTATGCATATCTCTTAGCTAACTTTTAATCTTACTAGCTCAATAAGTTCGTAAAAACGTCAAATACGACAAACACCCATCTTCCTGTTCTTTCTTTGACATAACGTATCTTCCACCCACTACACACAATAACCCCCACTACGACCCACCGGTCTCCATCGATAACCACCACCCAACTCAAAAACGTGACCAACACAAACCAAAAGTGGAGTACTCGCTCGAAATTCTCGACCATTTTGGTTAATCTTTAACAACATGACCACTTTATTAAACCTTCGTAAAAACAAGCCCTCTTTGAATTTTCTCGGTGCCTTCAAGTACACGATAGCAACTAAACCATGTTGTTGACTTAAAGGACATGACACAACACAACACAAGCCTAGGGCTGACCACAAGTAGAAAACGACTTGTCTTTCTAGGGATTTAATGAATTCAGCTGCACTACATTAAACAAAGCTCCAAAGTTCCAACTACCACGTAATTGCATGCATCATTAATAGTTCACTTGCACCCGAAAAAAAAACATGCATTACACATCGTATATCTATGTAACACAATATATAGTTAAGCACTTGTTCTTTTTTAGTCAAGAACGTTGTCTATGAAATGAATGATTAGATGTTTGAAGAAGTTATAAAGACAGATACTTGATCATGTAAGAACACGGACAGAGCCAGGAATTAGCAATAGGGGGGCTGAAAATCTTTTCTCAAACTAACAAAATAAATATATAAGTAAAACTTTAAATGGTAAGTTCAAATGATCACATACGCTAGGTTACAAACTTAAAATTTTGTTTAGAAAAACACATTGACAACTAAAAGAAATAGAGTTAATTAAATGAATGGCCCCTGTGGTTTGTCGGGTTTTACAGATTTAATCCCTAGACTTCTTTTTTTGCGGATCATCTCCTTATGGTTTTGACCCGTTACGGGTTTGGTCATTTTACCACTTTTCTAGTTAGTTTGTCCGTCAAATGAATGTTTATCTCTTTTAAATGTTTTATAATTACAATTAAATCATTAATATACAATTTTCGGCATACATATTATTTTTGTAGGTGACTATTAACTTTTTTTGTTCATTGTAAAATGTTAAAATGTAGTAGCAAAATTATCTTACTTCATATGTAGCTCATTACCAAATGTTTGGAATTAATTTGGTGCTTTATATATGTTTTAATTAAAATTTTAAAGTTTCAGGGGCAATTTGGTCATTTTGCATGCCTTAAAATTTGGGTTTTACACTTTTTTTTTTCTTTTTTATTATTATTATTATTATTATTATTATTATTATTATTATTATTATTATTATTATTTTAAATAAAAACATCACTTTATTATTATTATTATTATTTATTTTTATTTTTATTTTTTTTTATCAAAATTTATTATTATTATTATTATTATTATTATTATTATTATTATTATTATTATTATTATTATTATTATTATTATTATTATTATTATTTGTTTTTTAAGTTTACAGGGTATGTTTGGCAAAAGTAACTGTTGTTGGAACTGGAGATGATGCTGGAGATGGTGCCGGAGATGGAGATTTTAAAAAGAGATTATTTTATAAGCAAACCTGGTTTTCTGCTAAACCCATTTGTATAACACCATTCGGGTTTCCAGTAAGATGAAATGGATCTTGATAATAAGCTTTCCATCCATCA
Organism: Artemisia tridentata subsp. tridentata; assembly: GCA_021014915.2. Lineage (NCBI taxonomy): Eukaryota > Viridiplantae > Streptophyta > Magnoliopsida > Asterales > Asteraceae > Artemisia > Artemisia tridentata. The sequence goes on along the minus strand of CP139507.1, from coordinate 23,247,428 downwards.
AAGTATGGTGAATTCTCTCCATGTTGATCACTTGTTGCAATCTTTGACAAAAGGTTTATGTTTTCTTTCAAGGACACCATACTGTGTGTGTTTTACGTCGTGTGGGAATTTTTAAAAAGATTATGTATTGGAGAAACTATTTGTTTTGTCACAACTCAAAAACGTGTTTAAAATTTTAATTAAAACATATATAAAGCACCAAATTAATTCCAAACCTTTGGTAATGAGCTACATATGAAGTAAGATAATTTTGCTACTACATTTTAACATTTTATTTTACCGGGTGGAATGCCCTTTACCCAAAAAAAATCAGAAGTGGACTACTCGCTCGAAATTCTTGACCATTTTGGTTAATCTTTAACAACATGACCACTTTATTAAACCATCGTATAAACAATTCTCTTTGAATTTTCTTTGTGCTTTCAAGTACATGAAAGCGACTAAACCATGTTGTTGACTTAAAGGACATGACACAACACAAGCCTAGGCTAAACACAAGTAGAAAACGACTTTCTTTCTACGGATTTAATGAATTCAGCTACACTACATTAAACAAAGAGTTAATTACATAAATGGTCACCGTGGTTTGACCTTTTTTTCACTTTTAGTCACTGAACTTTTTTTTTGACTGGTTCAGTCACTGTGGTTTGCATTTATTTACCGGTCCAGTCCAATTTCGAATAAAATGACCAAAAAGCCCTTGCATCTTCTTTTGCTAATGAGTAAATTACATAAATGGTCACTATGGTTTGTCTATTTTGTCACATTGAGTCCTTTAGACTAACGGCCGTTAGTCCTTTAAACGTTTTCGTCCGTATTTACACGTTTTCGTCTGTTTTTACACGTTTCCGTCAGTATTTACACGTTTTCGTCCGTTTTTACACGTTTTCATCCGTTTTTACACGTTTTCATCCGTATTTACACGTTTTTGTCAGTATTTACACGTTTTCGTCCGTTTTTACACGTTTTCGTCCGTTTCTAAACGTTTTGACCGTATTTACACGTTTTCATCCGTTTTTACACGTTTTCATCCGTTTTTACACGTTTTCGTCAGTATTTACACGTTTTCATCCGTTTTTACACGTTTTCATACCTTTTTTACACGTTTTCATCTGTTTTTTACACGTTTTCATCCATTTTTACACATTTTTTTTCCGTTTTTACATGTTTTCGTCCGTGTTAAAATGGACAAAAACGTGTAAATACTGACAAAAACGTGTAAAAAAAAAAATACGAGAATGTAAATATGACAAAATTAAATAGACGAAATTGTGATCATGAAAATGTGAATACGGAAGAAAAACGTGTAAATACTGACGAAAACGTGTAATGAGAAAAGTGTAATACGGACGAAAACGTGTAAATACTGACAAAACTTGAATACGGATGAAAACGTGTGAAATAGGACAAAAACGTGTAAAAACGGACGAAAACGTGTAAATACGGACACAAAACGTGTAAATACGACAAAAACGTGTAAATACGGATGAAAACGTGTAAAAGACAAAAAGTGTAAAACGGAGAAAACGTGTAAAAACGGACAAAAATAAGACAAAACTGTAAAAACGGATGAAAACGTGTAAAAACTGACGAAAACGTGTAAAAACGATTGAAAACGTGTAAAAACGGATGAAAACGTGTAAATACTGCGAAACGTGTAAAAACGATAACTGTAAAAACGATGAAAACGTGTAATACGGTCAAAAACGTTAAAAAGACGAAAGTTAAAAACGGACGAAAACGTGTAAATACTGACAAAAACGTGTAAATACGGATGAAAACATGTAAAAACGGATGAAAACGTGTAAATACTGACGAAAACGTGTAAAAACGGACGAAAACGTGTAAATACGGACGAAAACGTGTAAATACGGACGAAAACGTATAAAGGACTAACGGCCGTTAGTCTAAAGGACTCAATGTGACAAAATAGACAAACCATAGTGACCATTTATGTAATTTACTGATTAGCAAAAGAAGATGCAAGGGCTTTTTGGTCATTTTATTCGAAATTGGACTGGACCGGTAAATAAATGCAAACCACAGTAACTGAACCAGTCAAAAAAAAAGTTCAGTGACTGAAAGTGAAAAAAAGGTCAAACCACAGTGACCATTTATGTAATTAACTCTTAAACAAAAGTTCCAAAGTTCCAACTACCACTTAATTGCATGCATCATTAATAGTTCACTTGCACCCGAAAAAAGAACATGCATTACACATCGTATATCTATGTAACACAATATATAATTAAGCACTTGTTCTTTTTTAGTCAAGAACGTTGTCTATGAAATGAATGATTAGATGTTTGAAGAAGTGATATCCAGATATTTGATCATGTAAGAACACGGACAGAGCCATGAATTAACAATAAGGGGGCAGAAATTCTTTTCTCAAACTAGCAAAATAAATATATAAGTAAAACTTTAAATGGTAAGTTCTAATTATCACATAAGCTAGGTTGAAGAAACTGATGGAATATGATTTTGTTCACCTCAGTGTTTCCTTTGAATACCCTTATTAGTTTATGAAGAAGAAAGAGAAAATCTTGCGTCAGCGCATCGACTATCGTAAACCTAACCATATCACCACCCGTAATCATTTTTCATTTCCGCGTGTCAATGATTGAATTGTTCTATCCTTGTAAATTCCGTATCAGACGACCTCATTTAATATTGAAGGACTGAAGAAACAACCACAATAACTTCTAAGAAAGGAGATGACTGATCGAGAGTAACCTCCGGGAAGCATTTCAGTTTTATACACGAAGAGGAACATGTAGATCATCTCGTGGAATGACCCTTTATTCTGGAAGAAGCAGATTTGATTGGCGTCCAGATATTGTTGCAGACAACACTACCAGGTATCCGGTGACGATAGTAGTTTGAGTTGGCGAATTTCGAACGGTGCTAGAAGACCTGTCAAAGACTCACAGTCTTGCTTCTCTATTCATTTTGGTTGTACTAAGATGAATTGAGAGCAGAAGCAGACTCGCGAATGGAAGAATGCACAATGACCATGTCAGAGATTCACGTTACTACACCACAGTATCCAGAAGAGGTACCGAAGGCTTGAGGGACCAGACTCAAGTTTAAATTCCTTTCCATCCTATGATCATATGGACAGACGTAGGCAGACTGCTTGGATTGGGAAGAGGTTTAAGATCATGTATTGAATGGATGATAATTCTGAAGCGAACGTTTGTGTGTGGAAGAGTTGATTCTGTGAAGGATGAAGCTGTGGGTGGCGTAATTCACTTCCTCTTGACTTACTTAAATTTCCGTTACCTGATGATAAGATCCTTTGAATGATTTGGGTTCCCTGCTAGTAATTCCGTTTTGTGTAAATTCTGCGTATGTTGGATGATGGCTTGTTTTGGGAATTCTGAAGCAACCTCTGATATTGCCTGAGTTGATTCTGGTGAGTGATGAAGGATTGACGCTATTAGCAACATATCCAATTCTGATAGACGTTCTAGATCTTTTCCGTTACTCTTTCGAGTAGTTCGTTCTCTTCTTAGTTATGGTGTTTGATTTTGATGACCTCTGAGACTGTAGTTGAATTAGGTGGATTAAGATAGGTTATTTTGATCACGACTTGAGATAAAGTATGACCATCATGAGGGCACATTTATATGATGCCAGTATTATGACGTCTGGCCAACGTGATAATACTTGCATCATATAACGTGCACTTGTTGTGGGCATCGGATATTTCGAGAAGTGCCTTAGAGCTTTAGAAATTCTGATAACTGTTTGAGAGTATCTGCGTTAGTGAGACTTTGAGTTCATTCTACCTATACGAGTAATCTACTTTCACCATTATGCGATTTGATACGTGATGCGCGTGATGTGTCGTTGCGGTTTAGCAGTTTTAATGCCTACTCAAGTTTTAAATTTATATTTAGCCGACTTATCAATAACACACACACTTAACGAGCAGTGTACCCGGTCAGTATGAAGATAATGGTAAGTAGAGTGTCGATCACTAAGAGTGGAACGTATTATCTAGTTATTCTAATCAGTATTTTAATATCCTAACGCAAGGGGGTTTCAGCCTGAGAGACTGGCACGATTTGTTGCAATTAAAATAATAAAATAAACCAATAGGCACGAATCAGCAAGTAGCACACACGTACACAGATAGATACTCGAGACAATAAGAGGGCTGTCCTTATAATTAAGTAGATTGTCACTTGTTTTATTGATAGCTTTATATGAAGTGTATGTAGTTAATCCTTTCTCGTTGGTCCTATTCTTATCGGCGAGTAAACCCTTAATGATTACTTATGTCTAAAAGTTATTCCTAAGTGATCAATTTAGAAACAACCGTGGGAGCCACATTATGTCCCGCAGTCAAATGCCCGCAAGCCACTAATAAACACAGAGGTTATCAATGCACTAATAAGTAGTAACCAAAGACATCAACATATAAACTTTAATTGATGGGAAAGCAAGTATTAAAGGGAGTGCAATCTTTCCGTTGTCACATTACACAAGCCACCAATCCTGATGAATTAAAGTTTGCTAACACAATAAAACAAAACTACTTAATGAATTAAATGCATGCAGCACCTTCTTACAGCTCTTGTATCTTTGATTTGGGTGTGTCTTGTGCTGCCTCCTTGACTGAATTCGTCCTTTGTTCCTACTGTTCGGTCTTCGGTGTTAGGGTTTGGAAATTTTTTAATTCGTCTGGTCTACGGGGTATTTATAGTTTCTGTCTGAGGGAAGATGCGGCGCATCTAAGGAGTAGATGCGGCGCATGTACTTAACTTCGCGTGGGGTCCAAGATTATAATATTCAGGAATATTCGTACACCGCCAGAAGATACGGCGTAACTCTTTATTAGATGCGGCGCATGTCCTCTTGTATCTTGGATCGTATCTGGTGATATCTTGATAGAGATGCGGCGCATGTCGAGAGTGAGATGCGGCGCATCTGGAGCAGAATTGACTTGATCTTGTCCATGTCAGTAGACTTTCACTTTATGCACGTTTTGCTCCTTAATTAGTCCAAAATAGCTAAGTTTCACCAAATGCTTGTTTTTACCTGAGAATTACAAAAGTAAACAATTAAGTATCAATCCTCATACATAATATAGTAAAACAAGTCAAATTAATAGGATAAATGATAGTAATAAAATGTACTTATTTGAGTTCATCAAATATCCCCCCACTTGAACTTTACTTGTCCCCAAGTAAACCTTAGAATTTCATTTATGAAAATGTATCCTAAAAGATGTTAGGATTTATTTTTATATTTAAGCATGTATTCGTTCATTTCATAATCACACAACTAAACACTTAACGAATTAGAGGTAAAATAAAATAAGTCGATAAAAGCAAATCTAATCGTTTAACTGTCCAGTCGCGACGAATATTCTATCATAAGCTTGGCAAGTATACACATCTCCACCACTAAAGCTAAGGAATAACAAGTCTAAAGCGGTAAAAAGGGTTTTTAGGCTTAGGGGTTAATTATTCTCTTTCACTATCGATCTCAAATTCCAGAAAAGGCGACAAAATCACAAATACATGATCGAATCCACGAACACGATACTTGCAATTGCTCAAATCCTTAACTCGAATAGGCTAAAGATAGGTCCAAACTTCACCAATAATAATATATCAAAAAGGGCGACAAAATCATAAATACATAGCCGAATCCACGACTACGATACTTAAGATTGCTCAAATCCCTAATCTCAATAAATCAAAGGTTTGGTTGGATAAAGAATAATAAAGGGTATGGATAACATTTGGGATATAAATTGGTGTAAAATAAAAAATAAACAAAACAAATAAATTAAAATCCTAAGTGTGGTTAATCACTATCCCAACCATCCCATGAATAAGACTCATATCATTGAATAACTCACGCTTTAACACTTGAAACACACGCTTTAGGTAGACACGAATTATACTCAACAAAATCTTAATCAAAGAATAAACCTTAACTGGCGTTCCCATAACTGCCAATTCCCATTCAATCCATAGATATAATACAACAAATAGTGGTGATATCGACCACTTACATAACTTTACATAAGTTGGTTAAAATAAGCATCCAACTTTTCTTTCTTTTTCTTTTTCTCATTTTTTCGATTTTTTTTTTTTTTTTTTTTTTTTTTTTTTTTTTTAAACATAAACATAGATGTGTAAAATTTCACCACATCACTACAACTTTCTTTCCGGATAATTTTTATTCATACTTTTCATACTTCAGAAATAATGGTAATAGTGAAAGTAGTAAACACACGAAAAATAAACTCAAAGATATACAATATTTACTTTCACTCCAATTTGCATTGTGCAATTTCCCGACCTAACCAAAGATAATGAATTACGCACACGAACACAGGTAATGTAAGGAAACACACTCTGCCTATAGCAATTAACCAACCACGGATTCTAATCTACAGGGTAGGCTAAGGTGTAAGGGTGTAACGAAACATTTTAAACATAGGTGTAAGAAACGAAAGGAATGGCTCTGAGTGTTTTTCTAGGGGTATCTTACTCTAAAAATGAGAGTAACAAAAGGGTTTATACGGGGGTTAACTAACCAGTGTAGTTAGCTAATACACATAACATAAAAGGCTATTTGGTGTAATCCTAGAATTTTACCAATTTAGACAAGTCATTCCAATTATATAAATAATACTCATTATGGTGGTCTCGAATAGTATACAAGCCAAGTTCTAAAGTTTACAAGTCACCGGCACACTCATAGATTTGTGAATTTTGAAAAATCACAATTTTTGAAAATAACGTCATGTGTGCAGTTATGTAACTTAGATCTTAAACAAAAACATGCTAAAAATTTTTTAAGTTTGATATATTAAGCACATTTTAAGCATAATTTTTGAAAAAGTTTAGGACAAGTAAGTGTTAAGTGTTCTAATTCTCCAATCCCCCCACTTAAGTTAAACAACGTCCTCGTTGTTTGTATAAAAGGTTAAAAAAAACTGGAAAATAAAAGAATTAGAACAAGAAAAACTCCCCTGAGATTTCCTCGGTATGATCCTCCATTAGTATAAGAGCAAAAATCATCTTTCTTGTGGATTAGAACGTTAAAGCTTCATACTTGATGTATCCACAGGAAATCCAGGAAACTATAATACCACCAACACTTTAAAACACACCTAAGATAAGAAAGGTTCAAACTTGCATAATACATTAGTAGTTAGGAAAAATAAAACTTAAAAATTAAAACTGAAAATCATCAGGTCAGTCGATGCGCCGTATCTTATTGAAGAAGATACGCCGTATCGAGCCTGGAATAATACGGATCAGAATAAAGATGCGCCGCATCCTTAACCAGGGATGCGCCGCATTAAAATAAACTGATAAATAATTTTAAAGTCGAAAATAAAAATGCAGAAAAAAATAAAATAAGATATGATCATTGCAGAAGATGCGTCGCATCTCAGAGTTGAGATGCGCCGTATCTTCGTGCGGCCTGGACTGACTCGACACAGAAAACAGAATAATAAAAGATAAATCCGGGTTGTCTCCCGGTAAGCACTTGTCTTTATTCCAGAGTCTTCAAGTTAGACTCACGTTCAGCTCCTTAGTATCGATCATTGACTCCTACATTGCCGTGTAGGATCCACTTAGCAACTAATTCGTCACGTATATATTCAGGTCCCAAGTTCAAAACTCCTTTATAGAATTCTTCCATCATCTGATACGGGTATTCAATCCCTCTCTTCATGTCATCATTGCTAATAAAAAGGAATGGAGAGAATTTGTGGCAGACCCTATTAGTAGCATGTTTAAATCCAGGGTGAGTTCGGGGCATCATATAAGTGATAACGTCGCTTCCACATTGAAAGGTGATCTTTCCTTCAAATCGCTTTGCATTAATAGTGATCTCCCTACAGAATGGTTTTCCAACAATCACGTCGCCCATACTGCTGTCACGATAGGCATTCATGTCTTCAACAACGGCGAACTCAGTTACAATAGTAAAGCGTCCAACGAAGATCGGGACATTAATGAAGGCTCCAACTACATTCTTTCCCCTACACTCCACTTTATTTCTCATAATAGAATTGTAAAAGCTTCTTGACATAACATTGATCGGCAAAATAGGAAAGAAATTGGCGTCAATACATTTGTATCCAATCATGCATGGGAATTGCAAATTGTAAGCACAATTGGCGTGGATCCTTCTACCATAATCCCAAGAACCATCATATCCCTCAAATTCATCGTAATTCCTAGTATTAATAACGTTGACTTTTGGACTATCCACAATTTCTCCTTCTTCTAACTCAGGTTCAGCATCATCCATGAACAGGTCATTGGATTCCAATGTTCCATTAAGGTCATTAAGTTCAATGTAGTCCCCATCGTAACATTCGAGTGATTTATCATGCACTAATACTTCATTCATAAAATTGGCTTCGAAGTCGAAGTCAATCAGTTCTCCGTATCCTTCCATTATCCTTCTGAAACAATCACGAAAAGCATCAGTAGGGTATGCTCGAGAAAGTAATATATCAGATAATTAATAACGAAAATGGAATACGAAAAATTAAAGTTACTGATATCTGCAGACGATGCGCCGTATCCAAAGAGTTGGATACGCCGTATCTTATAATCGTTAAAATTTAATCAGACTTTATTCAGAAAATAGATACGCCGCTTTAGAATTTAAGAATGCGCCGTATCGAATTAATCAATCAAAAATCAGCTTATCTAATTAAAATTAAATGCGTCGTATTAACGAAAGTTAATGCGCCGTATTTTCGTTACGTTTAAAAATAAAAGATTTTTGATTCAGTAAGATGCGCCGTATCGATAGAGATCGATACGCCGTATCTGTTTAATAATTCGCAAACTGTTTTTAATTAAAATAATAGATACGCCGTATCTGCTAAAGCAGATGCGTCGTATGGCGTTAACGTTTAGAAAAAAAAAATTTTATTAAAAACAGATACGCCGTATCTGCAAAAGCAGATGCGTCGTATTACTTTATCGCTTAGAAAAATTTTCTTATTAAAAACAGATACGCCGCATCTTGGGGAAAAGATGCGTCGTATCGAATTAATTAAACGCGTTGTATTAAAAAAAATTAAACGCAATACGCCGTATCTGAGAGATCAGATGCGCCGTATTGTTTGATTTAGCACAGTACAACGATAGCAGAACAGAAAAATACGAAAAATAAAAACAAAAATTAAACACACAAACAAAAATAAACACACAAAAATAAAAAGAAAACAATTAACACACAATACAACAAATATGCAAAATAATACAATGATGCAATTAATCTAATAAAAAAAAAACTAATTAAAATACTAATCAAATTAACAGATAATAACAATTCACTCCCCGGCAACGGCGCCAAAAACTTGATGCGCGTGATGTGTCGTTGCGGTTTAGCAGTTTTAATGCCTACTCAAGTTTTAAATTTATATTTAGCCGACTTATCAATAACACACACACTTAACGAGCAGTGTACCCGGTCAGTATGAAGATAATGGTAAGTAGAGTGTCGATCACTAAGAGTGGAACGTATTATCTAGTTATTCTAATCAGTATTTTAATATCCTAACGCAAGGGGGTTTCAGCCTGAGAGACTGGCACGATTTGTTGCAATTAAAATAATAAAATAAACCAATAGGCACGAATCAGCAAGTAGCACACACGTACACAGATAGATACTCGAGACAATAAGAGGGTTGTCCTTATAATTAAGTAGATTGTCACTTGTTTTATTGATAGCTTTATATGAAGTGTATGTAGTTAATCCTTTCTCGTTGGTCCTATTCTTATCGGCGAGTAAACCCTTAATGATTACTTATGTCTAAAAGTTATTCCTAAGTGATCAATTTAGAAACAACCGTGGGAGCCACATTATGTCCCGCAGTCAAATGCCCGCAAGCCACTAATAAACACAGAGGTTATCAATGCACTAATAAGTAGTAACCAAAGACATCAACATATAAACTTTAATTGATGGGAAAGCAAGTATTAAAGGGAGTGCAATCTTTCCGTTGTCACATTACACAAGCCACCAATCCTGATGAATTAAAGTTTGCTAACACAATAAAACAAAACTACTTAATGAATTAAATGCATGCAGCACCTTCTTACAGCTCTTGTATCTTTGATTTGGGTGTGTCTTGTGCTGCCTCCTTGACTGAATTCGTCCTTTGTTCCTACTGTTCGGTCTTCGGTGTTAGGGTTTGGAACTTTTTTAATTCGTCTGGTCTACGGGGTATTTATAGTTTCTGTCTGAGGGAAGATGCGGCGCATCTAAGGAGTAGATGCGGCGCATGTACTTAACTTCGCGTGGGGTCCAAGATTATAATATTCAGGAATATTCGTACACCGCCAGAAGATACGGCGTAACTCTTTATTAGATGCGGCGCATGTCCTCTTGTATCTTGGATCGTATCTGGTGATATCTTGATAGAGATGCGGCGCATGTCGAGAGTGAGATGCGGCGCATCTGGAGCAGAATTGACTTGATCTTGTCCATGTCAGTAGACTTTCACTTTATGCACGTTTTGCTCCTTAATTAGTCCAAAATAGCTAAGTTTCACCAAATGCTTGTTTTTACCTGAGAATTACAAAAGTAAACAATTAAGTATCAATCCTCATACATAATATAGTAAAACAAGTCAAATTAATAGGATAAATGATAGTAATAAAATGTACTTATTTGAGTTCATCAATACGTCTGGATTCTCGTCACGCGTTTTGCTGACCTCTGTACTTCTGATAACTATCTTAGGTTCTGTTGTAAAACTTTCTGCCAATTGATGTTATCGATAATCTATTTTTTGTACGTTCTAATCTGATTTGTCTAATCAAATTCTGTGGACGGCATATACCGTCAAAATCCTGTGTATTTCTTACGTCTCTATCGAGAAAATCTGATTATCACCTTTTATGTTATTCTTTTGATCTAGATTCAGTATGAATTGCCTTTTCTGAGGAAACCGAAATTTGATCAACAAGATAGAGTCATGAGAAACAAGTCTTTCATATTTCTGTTCACAGTCAGTTGTGTTTCCGTTTCGTTTCACCCCAATTTTCGAGGACGAAAATTTTCTTTTAGAGGGGAAGAAGTTGTAAAACCTAAATTTTAAGGCATGCAAAATGATCAAATTGCCCCTGAAACTTTAAAAATTTAATTAAAACATATATAAAGCACCAAATTAATTCCAAACCTTTGGTAATGAGCTACATATGAAGTAAGATAATTTTTCTACTACATTTTAACATTTTACAATGCACAAAAAAAGTTAATGGTCACCTACAAAAATAATATGTATGCCGAAAATTGTATATTAATGATTTAATTGTAATTATAAAACATTTAAAAGAGATAAACATCAATATTATAAGGAAATAAATTGCAAAACTAGAAAATTGATTTGTTCCTATCAATCTTGGGCCGAAATTATTGCGATCCCTCCCCCATTTTACTCGGTTCTTTATTATTTCCATCTTTTCATTCGCAAAACCCTATAGTCGACAAACCAAAAATCCCTTTGCTTCCATTCGATTTTCTGGACAAGAGCTAGCATTTTTATGGTGTTCATTAAGGTTTAATCTAGCCAAGAAAAATAAGTGTTGGGTCGTGGAAGGCTTGATTCGATCGTAGGTTATTTTTCCTTTTCGATTTATTCATCCGCTAGGTACATAATTACTACTCCTAATCCACACGTTCTAAATTCAAGTTAGTATTTTTCTGATATTATTTGGGTCACATATAACTCATATAAATTGATAAGAACGAATCATGCAAGCTAGAATAATCGTACGAATTTTAGAGAGCTAAAACATACTTAAATTCCAAATACGATTATACGAATTTTTTGAGGTGTGTTCATAATTTTTCTGAGTTCTATGATGATCATATAAGTCTGGAAAAATAGCCCTTTGATTTGTGGAAGCTTAAATCAAGTATTCTTGAATTAATTTAATTATTGGATTTAAAGAAAAATCAAGAAAAATTGAAAAAACCCTAGGAACGATTAGGGTTAGGGTTTTCTAGTGTCAAATCTGAGTAATTAATGTAGTACAATTATTGTGTAATGAGTTTTCAATGATTGGAAGAATTAGGGTTTAGGTTTGGTAATTAAAAGTGTAAACCGATTAGGTTTTTAAATTAGAAGGGTGTGTTTTGCCAACTTTGAAACTTATGGGATATTTTTCTAATGTTATCTAGATCTGTGGTAATGTATAAAAATTATAATATGAGGGTCCTATGTGTAAATATTGCGAGAAAAGGATTTAATGGGTAATTATGTTGTCGAATTTAAAATAAATTAAATAGAGGGACTAAAAGTGTAAATTCTGGAAACTTAAGGTTATTCTGTGTAAATAATGATATAAAGGGTGTAATGTGTAATTTTGAATAATTTAAGGGCTTAATATGTAATTATTAAGAATTGGTGATTCGAATTATAGTTTTGTAAAATAAAGAGACTAATTGTGTAAATTATGGAATCTGAAGAGGTATTCGTACCACATGTAAATTTAAGGTTATATTCTGTAATTTGGTAAAATAAATGGCTTGATGTGTTAGTATAAATATGATAAGGGTTAAATTGTGATTTATGTAATTATAAGGTTTAATTTGTAATTTAAATAACTAAAGGGGTATAAATGGTAAATTGTTAAACCTAAAGGGTTAAAAGTGTAATTCTGGATAAATTATGAATTAAAATGAGTAATTTGAGATATTTGCATATTAGACCTTTAACTTTGGTGTATTTACAACTAAAACCCTAAAATATGGGAACTTGTTATATTTAACCCTAAACTTTTATAACTTGCTAAAATAAACCTTATTTCCATAATATCATTTAATTAATGACTTAACCTAATTATGAAAACCTGCCAATTATGGAAACCTGCTAAAAATAGAAAGTTACTAAATATGGAAAGTTGCTATTTTTGGAAAGTTACCTAAAAAGGAAAGTTACTAAAAATGGAAAGCCGACTAAGATAAGTAATCTGAGTTAAATAAGCTTTTAATAAGTCAGTCATGAATTCGTGTAGATTCGCTGAAGATGGAGTTTGCTTCCGACCTTTATATTTTCTGTTGTGTTTTCATTTGCGGTATAAGGTACAGATATTCTACCCTTTTTCAGTAAGGGTGTTTTCCCTCTCATGACTCATTTATCTTGATTCGTTTTAAGATTCCCTAAGCCATTGCTATGTTTCCCCTACACTTTGGTTCGTTTGTTTGATTCATTTAGACTTTGATGTTCGATATGACCCTTTTTGCTTTGAGCCTCTATAATGATCCATCTGATATTCGTTCGTTACCTTGTGATATTAGTATTCGAATCACATTCGAGGGTTCATTTGATTTTGGTAACTAGATGTGAAAACCTTTGTAAATATATCATGGAAATGTTTTGAGGAAAACTATTTTTTTTAAACGATGTTTATGAATGATGCAATACCACGTTTATATGGAATTTTACTAAACTTTTACGAAAATTACTTTTAAAGACTACTTTTGTGAAAACCGTTATTAAAGATCATTTTTATGAAAACTCAATTGATAAAGATTTCTCTAAATGAACCATTTGATTATGAACCTTTGATCCGTTCATTTTGACTAAATTGACTTTGATATTGGATATGACCCCTTTTGCCATGAACATATGATATTTGGACTTTGATTATGATTCGATGACTTAGACTATTTGAACCTTTGCTGTGATTTGGACCTTTGACCCTTCAGTTTGATACCCGAGCCAAGTTCGTTTCCTAGCCATGAAGGTAACATGGCCGTGTCATTGATGCACCAATGGCATGACTCCAGTGTGTTCGAGTGATGTTACACACCGTCCCCATATTGTTCGTTGCATGCACATTATATTTATTATGGCCTATATTATAGTTCGGGGGGCGTATGGATGCATCCTAGGTTCATGTTCGTATTAGTGTATTTAACATGATTTGATATTATATTATTGTTCGGTGACTGATGCATGGGTGCAATCCACGTCTTTCACAAGTTCGGGAGTTAGCTACTCCATTTGAAGAATGAGGACACCCCTCATATTATCTGATTATCTGAGAGGTCTCCCCTCTATATGATTATGAAGACATGGTTACTATATTTGATTTGCGTTCGGGCTCGTGGTGGATTACTGTTCCTTTTCTTGTTTCCTTTATCTTATTTCAGTTACTTATTTCCTTAACCCATATTACATCTGCATGACCTTATTTCTGTTACATTGTACTTTCCTCCACTACTGCTTTGTTATCGTTATATCTGTTCACTGAGCTCTCGTAGCTCAGCCGCATTTCTTTTCCTGCGGCAGGTTTTAGTAGGAAGCTGGGAATGAGTGGAGAGTATCTTGGACTTAGAAGATTTGATAGCTATTCTGGATTAGAGATGATTAGAAGTTATCATATTTTAGAATTAGTATTTATCGAAATTTTCATTTGTAACCTTGTAGTTTTCTGTATCTCATTAGTAATCTTTGAGAATTTTTGTATTACTATTGATGTATGCTTTGTTTAATCTGATATGAAACCATTATTGTGATATCTTTACCCTTATCGGGTTGGGGTGTTACAATTTTTGGTATCAGAGAGACAGGCTGCGACTCGTAATACATTTACCCTTGACTTGTGAAGTTTGGACCCCTAAGTTTCCACTGTAGGCGCTCCTAAGATAACCTTTAAGATTTTGCTTTAGGATTTCCCTATAGGAACTTAAGTTTTGACCAGTGAGGAATGGGTAGACCATAAGGCATTTGTTTAAGTATCATTGCTTCCGCATCACTCTGATTCGTGTCCTGCTTGTTGAGATCACTTTTGGAGATTGAAAGCTCACGCTTTGCACCACCTAAGATTCCGACTCCGATCTCTGATTCTTTTGTTAATCATTTCGATGTCTCTTCGGGCATTCTGGGAATCTCCATGACGATGACCTACTTGATACATTCTGTTAGTTGTTTCTTACTCCTGATAATCATCTATGAATCTTCTGACACTATTTGATTTCGTCTTAACCATCTCTGTTCACATGAGAAGTCTTGGGGTGTACAACCACGAGTATAAAAATGTTTTCCCTTTATTTCTGAACAGTAAGACCTGCTTTATTGACCGTCTTCTTTGATAGTGAACTTGATTTTGTTCTTATACGGATTGAGTGACTGATTATTTAATATTGACGACTACCCTCCTATGTCTCACCTTTGGTATTTGAAACAAAGTTTAAACTCCCTACCATGATTTCCGATTGTTAAACTTTTGCTATCACTACCTGATTTTGATCTTCACCTCCGATCTGTTTGATAAACAGTTTAATACCTCTCCGACCATCCCGAAGGTCATTTAGCCCTAATGTGTTTGACACATTCTATGAATTCATTACCGTGCTGGATGAAAATGTATCATCTGATACTACTCTGTCTTGCAAGCCATTACTACTCATATGAGGACTCTGGTGGTTATTAACCATGGATATAGGAAGTTATTCCCTCCTTTTGAATAATGAATCTTGCCGTCAACTAGTTTCCTTTGGAAGGATATGACGATAATTTTGTCTCGATGTAAATTGTTAACTGAGCATGATGATGCTGATAACTAATATTCCCTACGCCTGACTTTTGACAATTTATACGATGTTCGTATTACCGATGATTCCCAACCTACCTGCCACTTATGCTTTTAGCCAAACAAGACTCCAACACCTTTAATTGTTCGCTTATCGATTTCCACACTTTGATGAACCATGTACTTGACCTTGGATATATGAACTATTCGTCTGTCTTGATGACCGTACTCATCCTACGAATCCATTCATTTTTGATATATTTCGATTTTGAGGTCTTTAAGTTACGGATTGGCTGGCCCTCATAAGCTGCCATAGATTACCGTATCTGATATGCGACTTTAAGAATCTGTTTCCCATCCTACTTTTATTATGATAACTTTTAACCGCTCAAACCTGTTAAGCTTAACGCTGTTACGAAAACATTTACCTCGATCTCATTTGATTGTTGATTGTCTCCTGACACCTATTATCCACTCTTAGAAAACTTTGGCATTGGAAGTTTTGTTGTACAAATTTTCTGGTGTTCTCCGATGGAACTCTTGAATTTCCCTCCTGTTTGAGAAGTAGAATTGACTTTGAACCGATCTCAGTTGACGAACCATGATGCTATAGAAGTTAAGAGATTGAAGAAACCGATGGAATATGATTTTGTTCACCTCAGTGTTTCCTTTGAATACCCTTATTAGTTTATGAAGAAGAAAGAGAAAATCTTGCGTCAGCGCATCGACTATCGTAAACCTAACCATATCACCACCCGTAATCATTTTTCATTTCCGCGTGTCAATGATTGAATTGTTCTATCCTTGTAAATTCCGTATCAGACGACCTCATTTAATGTTGAAGGACTGAAGAAACAACCACAATAACTTCTAAGAAAGGAGATGACTGATCGAGAGTAACCTCCGGGAAGCATTTCAGTTTTATGCACGAAGAGGAACATGTAGATCATCTCGTGGAATGACCCTTTATTCTGGAAGAAGCAGATTTGATTGGCGTCCAGAGATTGTAGCAGACAACACTACCAGGTATCTGGTGACGATAGTAGTTTGAGTTGGCGAATTTCGAACGGTGCTAGAAGACCTGTCAAAGACTCACAGTCTTGCTTCTCTATTCATTTTGGTTGTACTAAGATGAATTGAGAGCAGAAGCAGACTCGCGAATGGAAGAATGCACAATGACCATGTTAGAGATTCACGTTACTACACCACAGTATCCAGAAGAGGTACCGAAGGCTTGAGGGACCAGACTCAAGTTTAAAATTCCTTTCCATCCTATGATCATATGGACAGACGTAGGCAGACTGCTTGGATTGGGAAGAGGTTTAAGATCATGTATTGAATGGATGATAATTCTGAAGCGAACGTTTATGTGTGGAAGAGTTGATTCTGTGAAGGATGAAGCTGTGGGTGGCGTAATTCACTTCCTCTTGACTTACTTAAATTTCCGTTACCTGATGATAAGATCCTTTGAATGATTTGGGTTCCCTGCTAGTAATTCCGTTTTGTGTAAATTCTACGTATGTTGGATGATGGCTTGTTTTGGGAATTCTGAAGCAACCTCTGATATTGCCTGAGTTGATTCTGGTGAGTGATGAAGGATTGACGCTATTAGCAACATATCCAATTCTGATAGACGTTCTAGATCTTTTCCGTTACTCTTTTGAGTAGTTCGTTCTCTTCTTAGTTATGGTGTTTGATTTTGATGACCTCTGAGACTGTAGTTGAATTAGGTGGATTAAGATAGGTTATTTTGATCACGACTTGAGATAAAGTATGACCATCATGAGGGCACATTTATATGATGCCAGTATTATGACGTCTGGCCAACGTGATAATACTTACATCATATAACGTGCACTTGTTGTGGGCATCGGATATTTCGAGAAGTGCCTTATAGCTTTAGAAATTCTGATAACTGTTTGAGAGTATCTGCGTTAGTGAGACTTTAAGTTCATTCTACCTATACGAGTAATCTACTTTCACCGTTATGCGATTTGATACGTCTGGATTCTCGTCACGCGTTTTGCTGACCTCTGTACTTCTGATAACTATCTTAGGTTCTGTTGTAAAACTTTCTGCCAATTGATGTTATCGATAATCTATTTTCTGTACGTTCTAATCTGATTTGTCTAATCAAATTCTGTGGACGGCATATCCGTCAAAATCCTGTGTATTTCTTACGTCTCTTTCGAGAGAATCCGATTATCACCTATTATGTTATTCTTTTGATCTGGATTCAGTATGAATTGCCTTTTCTGAGGAAACCGAAATTTGATCAACAAGATAGAGTCATGAGAAACAAGTCTTTCATATTTCTGTTCACAGTCAGTTGTGTTTCCGTTTCGTTTCACCCCAATTTTCGAGGACGAAAATTTTCTTTTAGAGGGGAAGAAGTTGTAAAACCTAAATTTTAAGGCATGCAAAATGACCAAATTGCCCCTGAAACTTTAAAAATTTAATTAAAACATATATAAAGCACCAAATTAATTCCAAACCTTTGGTAATGAGCTACATATGAAGTAAGATAATTTTTCTACTACATTTTAACATTTTACAATGTACAAAAAAAGTTAATGGTCACCTACAAAAATAATATGTATGCCGAAAATTGTATATTAATGATTTAATTGTAATTATAAAACATTTAAAAGAGATAAACATCAATATTATAAGGAAATAAATTGCAAAACCAGAAAATTGATTTTTTCGTATCAATCTTGGGCCGAAATTATTGCAATCCCTCCCCCATTTTACTTGGTTCTTCATTATTTCCATCTTTTCATTCGCAAAACCCTATAATCGACAAACCAAAAATCCCTTTGCCTCCATTCGATTTTTTGGACAAGAGCTAGCATTTTTATGGTGTTCATCAAGGTTTAATCTAGCCAAGAAAAATAAGTGTTGGGTCGTGGAAGGCTTGATTCGATCGTAGGTTATTTTTCTTGTTCGATTTATTCATCCGCAAGGTACATAATTACTACTCCTAATCCACACGTTCTAAATTCAAGTTAGTATTTTTTTGATGTTATTTGGGTCACATATAACTCATATAAATTGATAATAACGAATCATGCATGCTAGAATAATCGTACGAATTTTAGAGAGCTAAAACACACTTAAATTCCAAATACGATTATACAAATTTTCTGAGGTGTTTTCATAATTTTTATGAGTTCTAAGATGATCATATAAGTCTGGAAAAATAGCCCTTTGATTTGTGGAAGCTTAAATCATGTATTCTTGAATTAATTTAGTTATCGGATTTAAAGAAAAATCAAGAAAAATTGCAAAAACCCTAGGAACGATTAGGGTTAGGGTTTTCTAGTATCAAATCTGAGTAATTAATGCAGTACAATGATTGTGTAATGAGTGTTCAATGATTAGAAGAATTAGGGTTTAGGTTTGGTAATTAAAAGTGTAAACCGATTAGGTTTTTTAATTAGAAGGGTGTGTTTTGCCAACTTTGAAACTTTTGGGATATTTTTGTAATGTTATCCAGATCTGTCGTAATGTATAAAAATTATAATATGAGGGTCCTATGTGTAAATATTGCGAGAAAAGGATTTAATGGGTAATTATGTTGTCAAATTTAAAATAAATTAAATAGAGGGACTAAAAGTGTAAATTCTGGAAACTTAAGGTTATTCTGTGTAAATAATGATATAAAGGGTGTAATGTGTAATTTTGAATAATTTAAGGGCTTAGTATGTAATTATTAAGAATTGGTGATTCGAATTATAGTTTTGTAAAATAAAGGGACTAATTGTGTAAATTATGGAATCTGAAGGGGTATTCGTACCACATGTAAATTTAAGGGTATATTATGTAATTTGGTAAAATAAATGGCTTGATGTGTTAGTTTAAATATGATAAGGGTTAAATTGTGATTTATGTAATTATAAGGTTTAATTTGTAATTTAAATAACTAAAGGGGTATAAATGGTAAATTGTTAAACCTAAAGGGTTAAAAGTGTAATTCTGGATAAATTATGAATTAAAATGAGTAATTTTAGATATTTGCATATTAGACCTTTAACTTTGGTGTATTTACAATTAAAACCCTAAAATATGGGAACTTGTTATATTTAACCCTAAACTTTTATAACTTGCTAAAATAAACCTTATTTCCATAATATCATTTAATTAATGACTTAACCTAATTATGAAAACCTGCCAATTATGGAAACCTGCTAAAAATAGAAAGTTACTAAATATGGAAAGTTGCTATTTTTGGAAAGTTACCTAAAAAGGAAAGTTACTAAAAATGGAAAGCCAACTAAGATAAGTAATCTGAGTTAAATAAGCTTTTAAAAAGTCAGTCATGAATTCGTGTAGATTCGCTGAAGATGGAGTTTGCTTCCGACCTTTATATTTTCTGTTGTGTTTTCATTTGCGGTATAAGGTACAGATATTCTACCCTTTTTCAGTAAGGGTGTTTTCCCTCTCATGACTCATTTATCTTGATTCGTTTTAAGATTCCCTAAGCCATTGCTATGTTTCCCCTACACTTTGGTTCGTTTGTTTGATTCATTTAGACTTTGATGTTCGATATGACCCTTTTTGCTTTGAGCCTCTATAATGATCCATCTGATATTCGTTCATTACCTTGTGATATTAGTATTCGAATCACATTCGAGGGTTCATTTGATTTTGGTAACTAGATGTGAAAACCTTTGTAAATATATCATGGAAATGTTTTGAGGAAAACTATTTTTTTAAACGATGTTTATGAATGATGCAATACCACGTTTATATGGAATTTTACTAAACTTTTACGAAAATTACTTTTAAAGACTACTTTTGTGAAAACCGTTATTAAAGATCATTTTTATGAAAACTCAATTGATAAAGATTTCTCTAAATGAACCATTTGATTATGAACCTTTGATCCGTTCATTTTGACTCATTTGACTTTGATATTGGATATGACCCCTTTTGCCATGAACATCTGATATTTGGACTTTGATTATGATTCGATGACTTAGACTATTTGAACCTTTGCTGTGATTTGGACCTTTGACCCTTCAGTTTGATACCCGAGCCAAGTTCGTTTCCCAGCCATGAAGGTAACATGGCCGTGTCATTGATGCACCAATGGCATGACTCCAGTGTGTTCGAGTGATGTTACACACCGTCCCCATATTGTTCGTTGCATGCACATTATATTTATTATGGCCAATATTATTGTTCGGGGGGCGTATGGATGCATCCTAGGTTCGTGTTCGTATTAGTGGATTTAACATGATTTGATATTATATTATTGTTCGGTGACTGATGCATGGGTGCAATCCACGTCTTTCACAAGTTCGGGAGTTAGCTACTCCATTTGAAGAATGAGGACACCCCTCATATTATCTGATTATCTGAGAGGTATCCCCTCTATATGATTATGAAGACATGGTTACTATATTTGATTTGTGTTCGGGCTCGTGGTGGATTACTGTTCCTTTTCTTGTTTCCTTTATCTTATTTCAGTTACTTATTTCCTTAACCCATATTACATCTGCATGACCTTATTTCTGTTACATTGTACTTTCCTCCACTACTGCTTTGTTATCGTTATATTTGTTCACTGAGCTCTTGTAGCTCAGCCGCATTTCTTTTCCTGCGGCAGGTTTTAGTAGGAAGCTGGGAATGAGTGGAGAGTATCTTGGACTTAGAAGATTTGATAGCTATTCTGGATTATAGATAATTAGAAGTTATCATATTTTAGAATTAGTATTTATCGAAATTTTCATTTGTAACCTTGTAGTTTTCTGTATCTCATTAGTGATCTTTGAGAATTTTTGTATCACTATTGATGTATGCTTTGTTTAATCTGATATGAAACCATTATTGTGATATCTTTACCCTTATCGGGTTGGGGTGTTACAAAAGCAAACCTGGTTTTCTGCTAAACCCATTTGTATAACACCATTCGGGTTTCCAGTAAGATGAAATGGATCTTGATCATAAGCTTTCCATCCATCAAAGGTTGTGTTTGGTGACGCAGATTATAAGAGATTATGGGGGCTACAGTTTTTTTTTTTTTCACAAAATAATCTTTTGTCTAAAAAGTAGCATTGTTTGGCTGAACAACTTATGAAAGATTATAGTGAAAATAATCTCCAAAAATAAAAGCTCCTTGAACCAACTTATGGGTGTGTTTGGCGCAGCAGATTATGAAAGATTATTGAGGGATTATTCTTATTTTTCCAAACAATAAGCTACTTAAAAATAATCTTTGTTTGGCAGACATAACTTATAAGATATTATAAAAAAAATAATCTTCCTTAATTTCTGAAAATCAAATGTTACTTCATGTAGCTTATAAAATAATCTCTTTTTAAAATCTCCATCTCCGGCACCATCTCCAGCATCATCTCCAGTTCCAACAACAGTTACTTTTGCCAAACATACCTGTAAACTTAAAAAGCAAATAATAATAATAATAATAATAATAATAATAATAATAATAATAATAATAATAATAATAATTTTCTTTATCTACCGAATCGACATTTTCTTTATCTACTCGACAGATGGCATTATGGAAATCGCAAATGGAGGATCACACTTCGGACTGGCTTAGGGTAGTTCCGATATCGGGGTTGGGACAGACTATGAACGCCAGGACCTATCGTTGCGTGTTATGTTATCGGCTTGGTGTCCCCCTATTTTCTGTTCAGATGCCGTGCTCAGCCTGTTCCAGGGTCTTTGCTGGTGATATTTATGGGGACCATGCTGTATCTTGTGCGGGTATGATTGGTATTAAACATCGACATAACATGGTACGTGATGTTCTTGTTGACATATGTTCTCGATCTGGGGTTTCGGCTCGTAAGGAGGTTGACATTGGACTTTGTGGTGAAAAGGACAAATCTTTACGTCCTGCTGATGTGTTGCTCTACTCGTGGGATGAAGGACTTGATGTATGTGTTGATTTGACTGGATCATCGCCCTTGACGCAAACTGGTATGGTTGATTTCGTGCCGGGTCGTGCGGTGATTGAGGCTGCACAACGTAAACGCGTCAAGTATGAGGCTAAGTGCGCAGGTATGGGATATGGGTTCCTTCCCTTCTCTTTCTCTACTTTTGGGGAACTTGAAAAGGACGCCGTGACTTTATTGAAGCGCATTCGAAAGTTCTCGATGACTCAAGATATTGGAGCACGTGCTGCTGCTCATATTTTTAGTAGGATCAGCTTTTCTATAGCTAGAGGAGTGGGAGCCCAATTAGTATCTCGGCTCCCTACTAACTTCTTGTAAATCCTATTTGTTTCTAATAAAGTGATGTTTATAATAAAAAAAAAAAAAAAAAAAAAAAAAAATAATAATAATAATAATAATAATAATAATAATAATAATAATAATAATAATAATAATAATAATAATAATAAAATAAAAAAAGCAAACCTGGTTTTCTGCTAAACCCATTTGTATAACACCATTCGGGTTTCCAGTAAGATGAAATGGATCTTGATCATAAGCTTTGCTGTGTTTGGTGACGCAGATTATAAGAGATTATGGGGGCTACAGTTTTTTTTTTTCACAAAATAATCTTTTGTCTAAAAAGTAGCATTGTTTGGCTGAACAACTTATGAAAGATTATAGTAAAAATAATCTCCAAAAATAAAAGCTCCTTGAACCAACTTATGAAAGATTATGGGGGCTACAGCTTTTTTTTCACAAAATAATCTCCAATTATGTCATTTTACACTTTTAATTTACAATTTCAGCTAGTTTGCCAAACATCACTACAAAAAAAAAATCTATAATTTTAATCTTTTTCAGCATCAACAACAGCACCAGCACCAGCATCAGCATCAGCACCAGCACCACCAACAGCTATTGTTGCCAAACATACCCAAAGTATGGTGAATTCTCTCCATGTTGATCACTTGTTGCAATCTTTGACAAAAGGTTTATGTTTTCTTTCAAGGACACCATACTGTGTGTGTTTTACGTCGTGTGGGAATTTTTAAAAAGATTATGTATTGGAGTATTTGTTTTGTCACAAGGTTATGAAGATGGTATGGAAGACATAGAGAGATATATATAGTTGCGGGAATGCATATTTGTGCATGCATGAAAAAGGTAACTTTAGAATAGCGAGTTAATTAGAGTAATATATTGATTCATTTTCTCTTGCAGCTATCACCCGATTTACTCGAGAAACGGATTATGAAGAACCCTAAATCATCCATTTGTACCAAAGACGGAATCGACCAATTTAAGGATATTGCAAATTTTCAAGACTATATCATGGTTTATATGAGTTCCGAAAGGTAATACTTGTTGAAATGTGGTTAACAATTAATATGTAAATGTCTAGTATCGAACCCGAGACCTCGGGATTGCACACATTACAAATGAGTATTAAGGAATAATAATAAATGTATTTTATATATTTATTATTAACACAAGAACTTAACGACCGTTAGTGTTTTCCGTTAAATGACTAACGACCGTTAAACGCAAATAAGGAAAGAGTGTTTGTATGTAATTAGGAAACAAGGAAAAAGATCTAGAACCCTCTCTTGGGTTGATCGGCCGAACAAAGGCTTTAGGGCAACCCATTGCCTAACTTGTTCCCAAAGTTTCCTAAACACTATATAAACAAACCTAGGGTAATTGTTTTGGCTAATCTTTTGTGCACACAATTATCCCTAAGTTTTTCTCTTGTTCTTTTCCTTGGTTGCCGATCGTATACCCTCTCCAAGGGTTATAGGATCGATTTTTGTTGATCAAAAATAAATCTTGTGTTTTACTTGCATAACCTTAATACGGTTTAATTTGTGTGTACAAGAACGAGGTAATAACTCACTATAGTTATTATCAAGAGATCGATAAACAAAACGGTAAGGGGTTTATCATTGATCTAGTTTAAATCATAATCAAGATTTATTGAAGTGCATCGGGTACGTTTTCTATTTATGTTTAAGTTAATAATTATGTGTTATATGTTATTGTTTACATGCTTCCGCTATTATGTACTTTGTGTTATGGAATTATATGATTGTCATGGTCTTCAAATTCCAACAGTGGCATCACGAGCCATGTATAACATGTAATTGATTACTTAAACAATAAAAAACGTATCTTTAAATTGTTTAGAATATACATGTTTATTTTCTAGGGTTTTAATTATTAAAAATTTATTTTTTTTAATAAAAATCGAACCCTAACCCTAATTTAGGGGGGGGGTGTCGATTTGATCATAAACCCTAATTAGGGTTTGTGTTTTTCATAATTAATTGTGATTAATTAGAAACTCTAGGTCTTTAACAAGTTGTTGTGTTATGAATCTTGTGACCTAATTGCTAGATGATATGCATGAATCCGTGACTATACATGCATAATTAGTCACGGATAAATTACTTGAATTAAATTGTTTAGATGTTTGCTACATGTTTAGATAAATCTAAAATTAGGGAAGACCTAATATATATTAAATTAATGAATCGGTTATGTGCAACGTGGTATATTATCATTAAAACTTACGCGGCCAATTGTTGGTGTCTGTGGTCCATTGGGCACAATGAGCTCGAAAACCAATGGGAGTTTTATTGATTCTATACATAATAATTCACATATAGATTATTAATAGGATTTGTTTAAAAGGTTGCATGTGGCTAGATGTTTCACTTAAAATTAATTGTTTTTTTTATTATTAGTTGATTGTTTGTTTTCTTTTAATTACTTGTTTATTGTTTTTTTTATATGTGATATGTTAAAGTAAGCAATAAAAAGGGTAATTTTCAAAGAAAAATTAAATTGGACTAATAATGGTGAAACATAAAGTAATAAAGTAAGGATCTTGCAAAGTCTTATGTGCCGACAGTGGTTCGCTTCGCACGGTAATTTGCTCCCAGGCGAGACTAGCAAGATCTAAACTTTGTCACTTATTTTTTTAAGACTAAGATCATAAACTTTTGCTTGATTGATGTTTTTGTACAATAGTGTGTGAAAGGCGGACCAAAGTTGACAAACTGTGTGGTGGGTTTATCTGGAGAGGGGTTCTTTAAGAGATTCGCTCCTACCGGCTCTCCGGGCCCGCTTGTGCGTCAACTGCGACTTACCTATATCACTATTTACGTACACTATCATCTTAAGGGTGATTTACCTCAATTCCACGCGCCACTTTTGTGGCAAATATCCGAATAACATGTAAGTAGTAGGATATGTGGGCGATAATTGTTGGTACTTCTTTAATTGGTGAACCCAATACCTCAAGTAAATAGTTTTTTGATTTACTCTTAACCAAATGGTAAATAAAAATTGTTTTGAAAACTTATGATACAAAGATGAGTGCATGCATCTTTGTACATGTTTTTGTCACATCAAAAACTAAATACCCTAAAATTTAAGTTACATGCCATCTAACTATAAGGAACACTTGGAGTTAATTTTGGGTATGCGTGAGACCTGGACCAAAATTAATGACAAGGTAAATTTCTGAGTGTGCGTGAGACCACACATGGATTAATTTGCAGTTTCTAAGATAGACAACTTAATTAAGCTGATGCGTGAGACCTAGAGCTTAAGGCATGAGATGGGATAAAACATACTTACGTGACATATTGATGAATCAATATGTAGTAAATCCCATAAATTATCTAGGAATTGGAAAACTTGTTTGCCAATTATTGTACGACAGATTACCATCTTTTGTACTTCCACTACTAGCAGATCAACTGATGTAGTAGAATTATGTAAAGTTGGATCCTAGATTTTCAAGGAAATTAAGTTGGTTATATGAATATATCCATGGGTATTATATTTTCTTGAGAATAAGTATTATCGAAAATACTAATGTTTGAACTTTTCTATTTTCTGTAGAATGGCTCAACCCGATAACTCCGTGTTCGCTGCTTTCAAGAGTCATCTTGAAAGAGCCAAATTGACTGGGAAAAATTTCAATGATTGGCACAGATCGCTCAGAATTGTTTTGAGGGCGACTGGTAAGCTCAATTACTTGAATACTCCTTGCCCTGATGAGCCTGCTTCGACTGCTTCTGAAGAGGTCAAAGCAGCATGGAGAGCTGAGTATGCTAAGTACAATGAGATTGGGTGCTTAATGCTTCAAAGTATGGATCCAATGATGCAAAAGAAGTTTGAGTATTATTTTTCATACGACATGCTCGAGGTGCTCAAGAAGTCTTATGAAAAGACTCCTGAAATTGAAATGTATGAGTCCCTCGACAAACTACACAGCTGCAAACATGGTGATGGTAAACCAGTTGAAGACTATGTGAATGAGATGAGAGATTTCTTTGATCAACTTCATAGAGTCGGATTTGGTTATCCCGAGAATGTTCAAGTTAACCTAATCAACAGGTCCCTTAACAAGGATTTTTCTGGTTTTGTACAGAACTTCAACATGCATTGCTCGGGGAAGACAGTTTATGAGTTACTCGCATTGCTTGTTGACTATGAGAAACACTTACCACCCAAGGGCAAGGCTCCTACTCCGCAAGTGTTGGCAATTCAAGGAGGTAGGATCCAGAAAAAATCGCGTGTGAACAAGGGCAAGGGTAAAGGTGATAAAGGCAAGCAGGTCATAGCCTATCAACCAAATCCTAAGGTGAATCAACACCAGCCCAAGAAGAACAAGGTGAGTCCTCCAGGAAAGAAGGATCAGGCTTGTCACCACTGTCATGAAGTAGGGCACTGGAAGAGGAACTGTCCACTCTACATCAATGACTTGCGACAAAAGAAGCAAAAGAGTGAAGCTGGTAATCCCAGCTCTTCAGGTGCGTTCTTTGTAATCGAATTATTTACTCTAACTCGTAAGTTAAATTCCTGGGTATATGATACGGGATGTGGTATTCATATTTGCAATACTATGCAGGGGTTTAGAGTTGAGAGAAAGCTGGCCTATGGACAACAATTCTTGCACGTGGGTAATGGAGCACATGCAGCAGTTGAAGCTATAGGCGTATTTAATTTAGTGTTGCCTTCGGGCTTAGTACTATCTTTAAATAATTGTCATTATGCACCGTCAATTGTTAGAGGTGTTATTTCATTTTCATGTTTGTTGAACCTTGGTTTTGAACATACTATTAATAGCAATGGAATTTCTGTTTCTTTAAATGGTGTATTTTATTTTAATGCTATTGCTGTGAATGGTATTTTTGAACTTGATATGAATGATAATGGTAATGCTTATGTTAAAAATAATTCGATGTATAGCATCAACAATAAGAGAATCAAGAAAAGTCTGGATTCATCTTATCTTTGGCATTGTCGTCTTGCACACATAAGCAAGGATCGCATGAAAAAGCTGCAACATGATGGGCTTTTAGAAAAGATCAATGATGAATCATTTGATAAATGCGAGTCTTGTATTAGTGGGAAGATGACAAAGAAACCCTTTAATAATAGGATTGAAAGGGCTACTGATCTACTTGGTCTTATTCATACAGATGTGTGTGGACCACTTAGACATGTGTCAAGGAGAGGTGCTAGCTACTTCTTAACATTTACGGATGATTTCAGCCGTTATGGTTATGTTTATTTACTTAAACATAAACATGAGGTGTTTGAAACATTCAAAGTGTTTAAAGCTGAAGTAGAGTTGCAACTTGGAAAAAAGATTAAAGCTCTTCGATCCGATAGAGGTGGTGAATACCTGAGTCAAGAGTTTGTGGATTATCTAGCTAAGGAAGGAATTGTCCAGCACCTTACTTCTCCATATACACCACAACAAAATGGTGTATCTGAGAGAAGAAATCGTACATTGCAAGACATGATACGATCTATGTTTAATCTAACAACTCTTCCCTTCTCATTCTGGGATTATGCCTTGGAGTCTGCTGTTCGCATTCTAAATATGGTTCCCACAAAGAAGGTTGATAAGACACCATATGAGTTATGGACTGGAAATGCTCCTAACTTGTCTTATCTTAAGGTCTGGGGTTGCGAGGCGTACGTTAAACGTGACTCGGGCGACAAGCTCCAACAAAGATCTGTAAAATGTATCTTTGTAGGATACCCAAAGGAAACAATGGGTTACTACTTTTATTATCCTCCTGAGAACAAAGTATTCGTTGCTAGGTATGGAGATTTTTTGGAAAAGGATCTCATATCTCAAGAATTAAGTGGGAGGATATATGATCTTGAAGAAGATCAAGATGATGCATTACCTTCTGAAAACACTAGCCAACTTCCTGAAGAACCAGATAGTCTGGGTCCTCCACCAGAAGTTGAAGTGGTTCCCATTCGCAGATCCGTAAGGACTGTGAAAGCTCCTGAACGTCTATGTCTTAACGTAGAATGTGAGGAATATATACAAGGGGATCTTGATGAACCGCCTAGTTATAAAGCTGCCATTAATAGTCCTGAAAAGGAAAAAATGGTTAGTTGCTATGAATGGGGAAATGCAATCCATGAGTGACAATGAAGTCTGGATTGAAGTAGACCTTCCTCCTAATGCCAAGGTAGTTGGGAGTAAGTGGCTCTTCAAGAAGAAAACTGACATGGATGGCAATGTACACACCTATAAAGCCCGTTTGGTAGCTAAAGGCTTTACTCAAACATATGGTGTTGACTACGAGGAGACCTTTTCTCCTATAGCTGACATTAGGGCTATTAGGATTCTCATAGCCATAGCTGCATACTATGATTATGAGATTTGGCAGATGGATGTCAAAACCGCCTTCTTAAATGGTCGCCTAGATGAGGATATCTATATGGCGCAGCCTGAGGGGTTTGTGAATCCAAAGTTTCCAAATCGTGTATGTAAACTTCTAAGATCCATTTATGGATTGAAGCAAGCATCACGACAATGGAACAAGAGGTTTGATAGTGAAATAAAAAAGTTTGGTTTTACTCAAAATCTTGATGAGCCATGTGTATACCACAAAGCTAGTGGGAGTGGGGTAATTTTCCTTATATTATATGTCGATGACATATTGATCATGGGAAAAGACATTCCAAGTTTGTGTGAAGTCAAGGCATATCTTGGAAAGTGTTTTTCTATGAAAGATTTAGGGGAAGCTGCTTTCATTCTGGGAATTAAGATATATAGAGATAGATCTCAGCGATTAATTGGATTAAGCCAAAGTGCTTACATCGATAAAATATTGAAAAGATTCAATATGCAAGATTCCAAGAAGGGATATTTGCCGATGCAAGAACAACATGGCTTGAGCAAGAAAGTTTGTGCTTCAACACCTGAAGAGGTGAAACGCATGGCAAAAGTTCCTTATGCTTCGGCTGTGGGATCTATTATGTATGCGGTTAAAAGCACAAGGCCAGATGTGGCGTTTGCTCAGAACTTAACCAGTCGATATCAGCAGAATCCGGGTGAAGCTCACTGGACTGCTGTTAAGAATATTCTTAAGTACCTTAGGGCTACTAAAGATATGTTCTTAGTTTATAGGGTGATCCACAAGCAGAACTTGATGTTACAGGTTACTGTGATGCTTCATGGAAAGGTGATAAGGATGATATGAAGTCTCAGACTGGATACGTCTTTGTCATTAATGGAGGAGCTGTGGATTGGAGGAGCAAGAAGCAGAGTACATTAGCGATGTCTGCAGCAGAAAGTGAGTACATAGCTGCATCAGATGCTGCAATGGAAGCCGTCTGGATTAGGAAGTTTGTATCAAGGCTTGGAGTTATGCCTTCGATTCGACGACCTATAAAAATGTATTGTGACAATTCAGCTGCAATTACATTTGCCAATGAACCTGGAATCATGAAAGGCACCAGACATTATCCGATCAAATATCACTATGTGCGAGAGCAAATAGAGATTGGGCAGATCGAAGTACTCAAAGTTCACACAGATGATAACTTGGCAGATTAATTGACGAAAGCTCTTCCTGGCACTAAGCTTTATAAGTTAGCTGAAGGAATAGGTCTTCGTAAGGCTGAAAGTTTCATGCCCATTTGTGATTAGTATTTGGATAAAGGATGTAATAGACAATTATTGATTTTATGAAATAAAGTATTGTTTATGTTTTATTGTCTTGTTGAAATATACATATATCCTGTTTTTGCATGTTTATATCCTTGAATAATTTTATTATTCTAAATGTGTCCATTGTCGGTTAATGATATTGGAATATCATTAAATTAAGACAAATGTGAATGTTGGTGAGAATATACTTGAAAGTATATTGATGCGTAGTCATATCAAATTTACATGATATTCTATGAGTAGAGTATAAGACTTATCCCAACTAAGCATGAGATTACTTATGGATCTTGTCATCAAGTAATTCATGAAATAGTTATCCTCAGACTTGAGATACCAGATAAGAGTCATGGATGTAGTGCATTTTTGTAAAGCAATCTACCGCTTACCGTAACTGGAAGTTATAAGGATTGTTTTCAGAAGTGTTGCAAAGTCCATGGGTTATTCTTGTAGTCAAGAAAGAATTTGTTCCTTCAAAATTTTGTTTTGAAGTATAATACTGCTGGGCCCCTCGTAGGGTTGACAAAATGTTTGCGTGGCCACGCCCAAAGTCTATCTGGAATATGTTCAGATGTTTTGGTAATTTTGTTCAATCATTAACAACGAGAAACAGAAACTTTAATAAAGAGTGACTTAGATCCATTTCTTTATTAATACAGTATTAGTGACAAAAGGATAATAATAATGATGAATCATTAAAGATTTTCCAGGAAATCTAGCTCGAGTCGGACTAGGGGCATTGGAGTGTTGCAAGACGCCAACCAATGTCATTTTGCTATTAATAATTAACCAAGTGGGAGTTGTTGAAATGTGGTTAACAATTAATATGTAAATGTCTAGTATCGAACCCGAGACCTCGGGATTGCACACATTACAAATGAGTATTAAGGAATAATAATAAATATATTTTATATATTTATTATTAACACAAGAACTTAACGACCGTTAGTGTTTTCCGTTAAATGACTAACGACCGTTAAACGCAAATAAGGAAAGAGTGTTTGTATGTAATTAGGAAACAAGGAAAAAGATCTAGAACCCTCTCTTGGGTTGATCGACCGAACAAAGGCTTTAGGGCAACCCATTGCCTAACTTGTTCCCAAAGTTTCCTAAACACTATATAAACAAACCTAGGGTAATTGTTTTGGCTAATCTTTTGTGCACACAATTATCCCTAAGTTTTCTCTTGTTCTTTTCCTTGGTTGCCGATCGTATACCCTCTCCAAGGGTTATAGGATCGATTTTTGTTAATCAAAAATAAATCTTGTGTTTTACTTGCATAACCTTAATACGGTTTAATTTGTGTGTACAAGAACGAGGTAATAACTCACTATAGTTATTATCAAGAGATCGATAAACAAAACGGTAAGGGGTTTATCATTGATCTAGTTTAAATCATAATCAAGATTTATTGAAGTGCATCGGGTACGTTTTTTATTTATGTTTAAGTTAATAATTATGTGTTATATGTTATTGTTTACATGCTTCCGCTATTATGTACTTTGTGTTATGGAATTATATGATTGTCATGGTCTTCAAATTCCAACAATACTTGTATTACCAAATGCATGCAGATTAGTTTTTATAATGTCAAAGACACACACACAGAGTCTACTCGATCTATACCTTTATACATGGAAGATGATCACACAACCTCTTGACTGGCCCCTTTGGTGCCCCTGGGCTTAAAATCCTTTGGTTCCATTATAAAATTTATTAATTATTGCATTATATTTTTGATGTTATATATAAAGTTGCTCCCAAAATCTATAACACTTGTTCATGTTTTCAGGCAATAGCAAATTTTATGGGAAAAGTGAGAGGAAATAGGGTTACATTTGATCCCGATCGCATAGTGATGGGTGGAGGAGCAACCGGAGCTAGTGAATCTTTGATGTTCTGCTTGGCAGATCCCGGTGATGGGTTCCTAATTCCGACTCCATATTATCCTGCGTAAGTATATCTCTCATGTTGATTTTCCTATTCGTTCCACTAATATTAGATACTCATCATCTTCCTTATTGCTTTTGTATTTTCTGATGGAGAAATTTAGGATATAAGTGTAATGCACCAATCATACATGGTTAACTTATGTTATTGTAATAGAGTTTAAGTACATATACAAATATGGAAGTTAGATACGTACACATCTTAATAACAATCCATGTCATATGCCTAGATATGGATAAAACATTGCTACGTAATCATATTCTATTCCAAGAGAGATGCCAAATTAGTTTATCATTTTTGATTAGACCAGCTTAGCTCTGTTGACAAGTAATTTGGTCAACCTCAGTTTTAAGAATTTCTAAAGTGGCATATATAATATATTGATTATGACTGGTGAGTCAAATGATATATTATTAAACTCGTAAACACGTCAAAGTTCCCACTTGACCAAAAAAAAGAAGAATTAGAGTCAAAATCAGTTTTTATCGACTTGAATAAACTTGATACTTTATACAATATATGCTTTTTGTACAAATTCTCATAATAATTTAGAAATGCAAAGTTTGAATCTTGCGATCTTACATCATTCAACTTATTACCAAGTCATCAGTGAATGACAAATATTATAAACGCATGATCAATCATGCTTATTTTTTTATTCATATCATGTTAATTCCAATATTTCTCAATTTATCATACTTTAAAACATATAATTACTATATGCTTGTCATGGTTATAATCTATTAATTTGTTAATTGGTCATCATATTTATTCGGTTTTTTTAATCAGATTTGACAGAGATCTAAGATGGAGAACTGGTGTGCAACTAGTTCCAGTAATCTGCAATAGTTCAAATGAATTCAAGATCACACAAGAAGCACTTGAATTTTCCTATAAAAATGCAACTGAATCCAACATACAAATCAAAGGCTTGATTGTTGCAAATCCATCAAACCCTCTCGGCACAACCATGGATAAAGAAACGCTAAAAGCCCTATTGAGATTTATCAATGACAAGAACATCCATCTTGTTTGTGATGAAATCTATGCAGCGACTGTTTTTAACACACCTGACTTCATTTCTATATCAGAGGTCTTACAAGAAATGGAGCACCGAATAAACCATGAGCTAGTTCACATTATTTATAGCTTGTCGAAGGACATGGGGCTCCCTGGGTTTCGTATTGGCATTCTATATTCGTATAATGATGGTGTTGTGAGTTGTGCAAGAAAAATGTCGAGTTTTGGATTAATCTCTTCACAAACCCAATATTTTTTAGCTTCAATCCTTTCAGATGAAAAATGTCGAGTTTTGGATTAATCCTCGACAAAGGATTCATCTGAAAGGATTGAAGCTAAAAAATATTGGGTTTGTGAAGAGATTAATCCAAAACTCGACATTTTTTCTAGCACAACTCACAACACCATCGTTATACGAATATAGAATGCCAATACGAAACCCAGGGAGCCCCATGTCCTTCGACAAGCTGTAAATAATGTAAACTAGCTCATGGTTTATTCGGTGCTCCATTTCTTGTAAGACCTCTGATATAGAAATGAAGTCAGGTGTGTTAAAAACAGTCGCTGCATAGATTTCATCGCAAACAAGATGGATGTTCTTGTCATTGATAAATCTCAATAGGGCTTTTAGCGTTTCTTTATCCATGGTTGTGCCGAGAGGGTTTGATGGATTTGCAACAATCAAGCCTTTGATTTGTATGTTGAATTCAGTTGCATTTTTATAGGAAAATTCAAGTGCTTCTTGTGTGATCTTGAATTCATTTGAACTATTGCAGATTACTGGAACTAGTTGCACACCAGTTCTCCATCTTAGATCTCTGTCAAATCTGATTAAAAAAACCGAATAAATATGATGACCAAAATTAACAAATAAATAGATTATAACCATGACAAGCATATAGTAATTATATGTTTTAAAGTATGATAAATTGAAAAATATTGGAATTAACATGATATGAATAAAAAAAATAAGCATGATAGATCATACGTTTATAATATTTGTCATTCACTGATGACTTGGTAATAAGTTGAATGATGTAAGATCGCAAGATTCAAACTTTGCATTTCTAAATTATTATGAGAATTTGTACAAAAAGCATATATTGTATAAAGTATCAAGTTTATTTAAGTCGATAAAAACTGATTTTGACTCTAATTCTTCTTTTTTTGGGGTCAAGTGGGAACTTTGACGTGTTTACAAGTTTAATAATCTATCATTTGACTCACCAGTCATAATCAATATATTTTATATAATAAAACAAAACCTATAGCGGGGACTTTTACATTTCAAAAAAATCAAATCATACCTTGTTAAGTAATAATCAAATTATTATTATTATTATTTTCTAAAATATTAAATAAGAAAAGCCTAAATACTTCTAAATTTATCCATATTCTACAAAAAAAAGAATGTGATTTGTAATCATTCAATAAAAACTTACAAAAATATATGTGTCAAAATATAAAAAATTAAAACTTGAAAACGGTGGAGCAAGTTTTTCAAAGATTTGGGCTGAAACTTAAAATTCAGTATCATTCCCACTAAATATTTGAAGTCCCAACATTCCCAAATTCCTCCTCCATCAATCAAACTCGATCTCTTATCATTCATTCACGCACAATCATTGACGCAAGAACATCTCCTCCAAATCTAATTAATATTAAAAACCCACTACATTCTTAAATAACCCTAATTCAATACCTCAATCAAAGTACAATGGTTTTGAAGGTCATGTTATAATAATTAAAACTCGAAGTTAAAAATAATAATTTATTTAAATGATTAGAAAAAACCCCGCGCGTGCGCGGGTATTATATCTAGTATTATATATGCCACTTTAGAAATTCTTAAAACTGAGGTTGACCAAATTACTTGTCAACAAAGCTAAGCTGGTCTAATCGAAAATGGTAAACTAATTTGACATCTCTCTTGGAATAGAATATGATTACGTAGCAATGTTTTATCCATATCTAGGCATATGACATGGATTGTTATTAAGATGTGTACGTATCTAACTTCCATATTTGTATATATGTACTTAAACTCTATTACAATAACATAAGTTAACCATGTATGATTGGTGCATTACACTTATATCCTAAATTTCTCCATCAGAAAATATGAAAGCAATAAGGAAGATGATGAATATCTAATATTAGTGGAACGAATAGGAAAATCAACATGAGAGATATACTTACGCAGGATAATATGGAGTCGAAATTAGGAACCCATCACCGGGATCTGCCAAGCAGAACATCAAAGTGTTAGAGTTTATGGAAAAATATTAATCGTGTATGACTAGAATCAAATACTGGACCATGGGATTGCACACTTTACGTATGAATGATCAACGAAATAATTAATATATATAAATGTTGTGTATTTAATTATTTGGACACGAAATAACGACAAACAGACGTTAAGTAATTAACGGAATTGACTAACGACCGTTTGTGAATAAAGGAAGGACCGTATGTGCAAGTAGGAGTCAAGAAGGATCTAGAATCCCTATAGGAATGGGATTGCCGATCGGTTTAGGGACATTATTTCCTAATTCGATTCCAACTTGTCATTCAAAATTTGTAGCCTATAAATGCAAGGCCTAGGGGTTATTGTTTTTCACCTTGTGCATTGTTACTATAACCCTAAGTCTTCTCTTTTTTCTTTTGCATTAAAATCTGATTGACTCACCTTAAGGGGGGGGGGGGGAGATCGACTTTTAATTATTAAACAAAAGTGTTTGGTTTAATTTATGTTCTTTCACTAGCATCAAACTTTTATCGGTTATAGTACGTGTGTACAAAACTTGGTAGTTAACTCACTTTAGTTAACATCATCTTGGATTGTGAAACAAAACGGTAAGAAGTTTCACCTTAATCCTAATTGTTTGATTAAGAGAAGAAGTTAAAGTTCGATCCTTATTCTTGCTAGGATCAAAGGTATGTAACTTTTATTATTCGGTTAAACTTTGTACATGTTAAATTGAGATCTTGCTTCCGCTACGTGCTTTGGTGATGTTTATTTATTTATATGAATGTCATGTTATTTAAATTCCAACAGTAGCATCACGAGCCGTTTAACATGTAATTGTATTACCAAAACGCATAAAATTCAAATCTTGATTTGGATTAACATGTTAGTCGATTTGTTTTAGGTTTAGAACATAAAAAATAAATCGAATCTAATTTTTTTTGGGGGGGGGGGGGGTTCGATCCTCTCTTAATTAAAAAGCTAGTTTTGTAACCATAAAATTAGGAACATGTAGGTTTATGTGTTTATATGAATAAAGGTTATGTTCCTGTAATTAATCCATGATACTTCATGCAAGATAATCATGGATTATGGTTTGTTTTATTTGCTACATGATTTAGATAAATCTAAAATTAGGGAAGACCTAATTAATTAAATTAATGAATCCGTTATGTGCAACGTGGTATATAATTGCTAAGGTTTACGTGACCAACTTGTTGGTGTCTGTGGTTCATTGGGTACAATGCGCTCGAAAACCATTGGGAGTCTTAGTAATTACATACATAAAAATTCACATAGAGATTATTAATAGGATTTATCAAAAGGTTTGTATGTGGCTATATGATTTAATGGTTAAGATTATATGCGTTATTATGTGTTTATTTATTTTTTTGTTAAATTACTTGTCTTTTTTTGTTTAAATTATTGTTGAATTGTAAGCAAAAAGAGAGTAATTTTTGGTAAAAAAATAAATTGACCTAATAACTATGAAACCCTGATGTGGTAAATTATAAATTGCCAAGTCTTATGTGCCGACAGTGGTTCGCTTCACCCGATAATTTGCTCCCAGGCGAGACTAGCAATTTTATAATTTACAACATAAATTTTATAAGACTTAAAATCATAAACTTTTAATTGAGTCATGAGTTTTGTACGAATAGTGTGAACGGCTCACCCAATGTAGACAAACTATAAGAGGGGTATAAGGAGGCTTGACATTAAATTGTCATCCAAAAGGGGCGCGTTTTTAATTAGCCTTCGGGGCGGACGTTTGCCTCTCCGCTCCTTTGTGCGTCTAATTGGAGCTACCAAGTAATGCTATTATTTTGATCAAAATCATCTTAAGGGTGAATTGACCTCAATTTCACGTGCCATTTTTGTGGTAATTATCCGAATAACTTGAGTCTTTTGACTCATGCAGTAGTGGGATATAGTGGGCGATAATTGTAGGTAATTCTTTTATTGGTGAACCCAATACCTCAATTAAAACTTTGTTGATTTAACTCTTAGTGAATTGGTAACTAAAAATTGTTTTGAAAACCTATGATACGAAGATGTGTGCATGCTTCTTCGTACATATTTTGATTGTCGCATCAAAATAAATACCCTAAAATTTAAGTCCATGCTGTCTAATTATAAGAGACACTTGGAGTTAATATTTAGCGTAAGTGAGACATTGCCATAAATATTAATGACAAGGTAAATTTCCATGGCGTGAGACCGTGACATTGAGTATTTGCAGTTTCTAAATTAGACCACTTAATTAAGTTATAAGTGAGACCTTGAGACTTAAAGCATGAGATGTGAAGAAACATACTTACACTACAAATTTTTTGGCAAATGTAATTCCCATAATGAGGAGTCGGAAATTGTTTTGCCGATTATTGTACGACAAGTTACTACCTTTTGTACTTCTACTACTAGCAGATCAACTAATGTAGTGGAACTATGGAAAGTTGGATCCTAGTTTTCAAGAAAATTAAATGGTTATATTATATTTCTGGGTAATTTTCTTTTCTTGAAAAATTGTATTATTAGAATACTAATATTTGAACTTTTTCTGTAGAAATGGCTCAACCCGAAAACGCTGTACTGAGTTCCGCTTTCAAAGCTCATTTTGAAAAGGAAAAACTGACTGGCCCAAATTTCAATGATTGGCATCGGTCACTGGCTCATTTTGAAAAGGAAAAACTGACTGGCTCATTTTGAAAAGAAGCTAGATTATTTTACTAAGCCTTGCCCTACGCAACCTGCTGACACTGAATCTGATGAAGTCAAAGCAGACCCGCAAAAGGAGTTTGATCTGCATAATGAAGGTGCATGCTTAATGCTTGGAAGTATGATTCCCAAGTTGCAAAAGCGATTTGAGAATTATTTTCCTAAAGATATGCTAGATGAACTCCAAAAGACCTATGAAACACCTCAAGCTGTCGAACTGTATAATTTGATCGATCAATTCCATAGCTGTAAGCAAGGGGAAGGTAAACCCGTTCGCGATCATATGTTGGAGATGAAAGGTTACAATGATCGGCTCCAACAGATGAACTATGTCTATGTTGAGAATGTTAATGTGAACTTAATCAATATGTCCTTGAACAAGGACTTTAAGGGTTTTGTTCAAAATTACAATATGCATTGCTCGGGGAAGATAATAACGGAATTGCTCGCAATGCTTGTTGATTATGAAAGGGTTTACCAGGCAAGGACAAGGATCCTATTCCTCAAGTACTAGCAATACAGGGGGTAGGGTTCAAAAGCCAAGATCGCAAGTGAACAAGAAAGGGAAAGGTAAAGCTGACAAGGGCAAACAAGTTGTGACCTATCAGCCTACACCTAAGAAGGCCCCTCAGAAGAACAAGCCAAATCCCAATAAGAAGGATCAGGGTTGTCATCACTGCCACGAGATGGGACATTGGAAGAGGAACTGTCCTCTCTATCTCGAGGAGTTGCGAGTGAAAAAGATGAAGGGTGAGACTAGGAAAGCCAGTACTTCAGGTACCTTTTTCACGATTGAA
Organism: Artemisia tridentata subsp. tridentata; assembly: GCA_021014915.2. Lineage (NCBI taxonomy): Eukaryota > Viridiplantae > Streptophyta > Magnoliopsida > Asterales > Asteraceae > Artemisia > Artemisia tridentata. The sequence continues at coordinate 23,208,237 of CP139507.1, read as the reverse complement.
TTATTTTCATTAACTCGTAAATTAATTTCCTGGGTATATGATACTGGATGCGGTATTCATATTTGTAATACGCTGCAGGGATTTAGAGTGGAAAGGAGACTCACCTATGGGGAGCAATATCTGCATGTGGGCAATGGAGCACAAGCAGCTATTGAAGTCATAGGAGTATTTAGATTAGTTTTGCCTTTAGGCTTAGTACTGAATTTGAATAATTGTCATTATGCATCTTCTATTGTTAGAGGTGTCATTTTCTTTTCGTGTTTATTGGATATGGGATTTCAACATATTATTACTAGCAATAAAATTTCTGTTTCATTAAATAATATTTTTTATTTCAATGCTATTGCTGTGAATGGTATTTTTGAAATTGATATGAATGAATGCAGTGATTATAATTCTATGTATAGCATCCACAATAAGAGAGTCAAGAATGTCTTGGATTCATATTATCTTTGGCATTGTCGACTTGCTCACATAGGCAAGACTCGCATGCAAAAGCTGCAACGTGATGGGCTTTGGCAAGATATCAATGATGAGTCATTTGATAAGTGTGTGATGCGTGGGTTTTGCAACCTTACAACAGGTTTTACCTCTCGAGGGATCTCAAGAGGCTTACAACCCCACCAGGCAGTGTACCTGACCGATGTAGTATAGTGTAGTGGTAAGTACGGGGGATTGATCGTTCTCCACAGGGAATAGTGTTCGTTAGGTGTGAAAGGCTACTCTAATTAGGTCTAAGGGTTGAGGAAGATTCTTTTTATGTTTTTATAATTTTATGAAAGCAAGTAAAATCTCGGGTTTTGAAGGAGTGGGCGGAATTAGTTGCTAGTCAACTAACCCAAATAACTACAAATGCAAATAAAATAAAATAACAAAAATGAAAAGTGGTGAGAAACTTATGTGTAGAGAAATGTGTTTACTTAGATTTCCTTACTCCCTAACTATCTTTTACCGGTTAATTAGTGTGTATTAGTCGCGTGGATGACGGGTGTATTCCTTAATACCATTCGTGGGGTGGCGTACTTACTTCCCCAAACTCTACAAGCTCCTACTTCACTCCTATGTCGAGCCGGCTAGGAAGCTCCTAACATGGGATCACTAGAATTCGCTTGTGCATTAAATACAACCATAAAAACCTTTAGTACGCGTTTGGTTCATGTTTCTTAAGACGTTCAAGCAAGTTACCGAATAGGAAGTTAGCCAGTTTTCTTAAGCCTAACATAGATAAACAATCATCCAATACAACTAACAACACACTAACAACCAATAATCAATAGCTAGGTTTCATTAGATCTAAGCAAACACAAGATAAAATTAGCCTAACATGTTAAACAAAAGACAAGCATAAGATAGAATCAAACAACACATAGACATATTGAATGATTAATTGATAACTTATCTTTCAATGAAACATGGAAGATCTCAAGGCAAGAAGCCCTGAAAAAGTAGCTAAAATCGTCTTAGGGTTTTATCCCAAAATTCCACACACTAAGCTCTCCCTAATGACAAAAAATTAGAAAACTATATATAGACTTTGACATCTGACGGCGTCACCTTATGCATTGTGACGCCGTCACCTCGCCGCTTTTAGGGTTCCCGGATGACCATCTTGACGCCGTCCCTCTTTAGCTCTTCCAAAATCCATTCTGGCTTATCAAGGCTTGACGCCGTCGGATCATGAACGTGACGCCGTCCCCTTATGATTTAAGCCGTGACGCCCTTGATTTAGTTAAAGCGTGACGCCGTCAGAATTCTCATGCAAACTCACTGGCCCGTCATGAGTAAATTTCACATCCAACTTTTCTTGCCAATGCATGACGCCGTCCCATGTTAATTGTGACGCCGTCAAGAGTAACTTTTAGCCGATTCTTGAGACTTTGCCGTTTTCTTCACTTTAATGCTCCAAAAACGTCCAAAATGCCTCCTTTTCCAGATTTCTCCTCAAAAGTACCTAAAATGACAAAAGGAACGATTTAGGGCAATATTTGATCAAATAAATATGATTTCGGGCTTAAATGACCCCTTAAAAGCGGTACACTTTTCGCCTCATCAAATACCCTTACACTTGAGATTTGCTTGTCCTCAAGCAAATGCGCTTTTATTCTAATCAGAATACAAGTTAGGGGTCATTTAATGCAAACATAAAAGTAATTACAACAAATAATCGTTCCACTTCAATCATAATAAGCACGGAGATTATATACTAGCACCTCACAAGTAGTGTTTAGATACTCACATCTCTCAAGTGTCATCAAAATAAATCTCATAAATGAAAACGGAAAATATCTCTCACTACCTGTCATAGCAAATAGATTACCATAGGCTTGGGAAAGGATCGAAAACCTCCTCCACTAGGCGTAAGCACCTAAGATAAACTATCAAAGAGGGCTTTTAAATGGGTTATAACGTTAGGTGTAGGGAAAAGGAAAACACGGTTTTGTTGGATACGGGATATTTTACTGGTGGCTAGTTAAAGATCTTGATCAATTACATGTACTATACAACGTTGCTAAGCCAAGACTAGACTCGATCTTAAGCTAGAAACAAAATAACAAAATAACAAAAACATAAAAATAAACATAAAACAAACATAAAATGAAACGGGATGGTAGTCCGTATGTTTTTTCTATTTTTCATTTTCTCATTTTTTTTGTATTTTTCTTGATTTTTTCGATTTTTTTTTTTTTTTTTTTTTTTTTTTTTTTTTTTTTTTTTGCATACACTTTTACCCTACCATCCAAAATAATACATCATAGGGGCATTGCATCCCCTTACACTTGAACTTTTACATAACTTTACAAATACTAATCTAATGACTCGAATTAAGATAATTGAAAAACTTGGAGTACTTTTAAAACATTTAGCACATATGGGGGTAATAAATGATGTTCTTCCCCATTACTCCATTACACTAGTACTTTACCCACGAGTCCCAATCGTCCCAAAACAATATGTACAAGGATATGACTTGACTTAGCAACCATGTAATCAACTAGATAATTAACTTGGGTTTAAACAAATGTTGTAACAATAATGCACTAAAAATGAGTGCATACAAGGTAGGCTAAGGTGATTTGGGTGTACATTTTAGTGGGGTGTAACAAATTCTTCCTTTAAGTAAAATGCTTAAAGGTCGAAACGAAAAGATAGGCTCTGAGGGGTGTACTAGGGGTATCGTGTACTAAAAATGAGTACAACGCAAAGGGTGTGGGAGAATTACTTGACCAATGTAGCCAATGTAATTATAACAAAAACACAGGTGTAAAACAATGGGTTAATCCTAATGCCTCTTATCATGTAGTAAATCTAACTACACGAATGTAGTCTCACTTGTGGCCTCGGAATGGTCCTAACGCAAGTTCTAGAATCTAAGTGCTACCGGTACACACATCATAGCATAAATGCTTTTCCTACCAATTCTAGGGGCGAACCTCACATATTTGGGGGTGGAAAAATTTTTAGTGGTACGGTTTTTGTGCTAGTCATATAACTCCTATCCATGAGACGCTTATTAGGATCAAAGTTTCACTCCTATATGTTGTAAAAAATTTTAAATTTGGCACTAGAATTACCTTAACAAGTATTTCTCTCAGTTTTATTACACATCTACCATTTAAACAAACAAAAATCAAGCGCAATTGTATTCTCTAAAATCGTACTTTTACCCTCCCCTTACACTTAAGATGAACATTGTCCCCAATGTTCAAATAACAAATGTAAAAGCAAAAAGTAAAAGAATGAAATCAAATACTCCCCTGATTCGCTCGTTGGATAATGAAATTACACAGTTAGATCTTCCTCCAAAGTAATGTTGAAGCTCCATGACTAATGCATCGCCAAAAGCTTGATTCAAAACATTTCCTTGTCCAAAATAACCTGTTAAACCTGAGAAAACAAACACGAAAACCTGCATAACAACGGCGGGATAAATCTATATATAAGGATATAATGCTTGTGGAATGATAATTTTGCAGATTCCTGGAGATTATAAGTTGGAGATTTTAATAAAAACTTTTTATGAAAACAAAACTTTCAAAAATTTCTGGAAATTAAATCTGACGCCGTCAGGTTATAAACCATGACGCCGTCAGAAATGACCTGACAAAAATTCTCATTTTAAGTTTCCGGAAAATTTCTGGAAAAACCTTTACCTTACTTCCTGGAAATCCTGCAAAACATCATTATGACTCGATACAAGCATTTGACTCAAACGAATACGAATATGTATGTTAATTTATTATTATTACGATTCATGTTCATTTGTGTTCTAATAAACCGATTTAGATTTCCCTTACACTTATCTTTTGCAAAATACCTTTATATGTAGTTAAGACGAAGTTAAAAACAAGATAAAGCATTTTCACAATTTACTTTTGAACATGAATCAATAATAATAAAAATTAAACACACACACGGAAACAAATAAAATCAAACAAACAAATAAATAAACACACAAAGCAAATAAAGCTTGGGTTGCCTCCCAATAAGCGCTTGTTTTTGTTCGAGTCACGAGCCTGACTCTACCCTTATTTAACAAAAATAGGGGAGGTTTTCCCTACACTTAGGATTAAGTGCGGGTGAAAGTAGCGATACACACCCTTAGGGTGTGAATATGCCACGTGAGGTGAAGGGGGTGAGTGAATGGCTTCCTTCATCCTAAAACTACCCGGATAATATTGGTTGATGGGTGGGTTGGTTCCTCTTTTTTCTCCTAGATGTAAATCTAAGGATGAAAAGTTGTGTAAAGGTTGAGGTTCCAATTCATCAACACTAGGAAATTCCCTAGAACTATGAGTAAGGTCATCACTAAAAGTGTGCAAACCTATATCCTCTAGTTGTGCTTGGTCCAAGGGTTCTACCTCCATCGGGATTCCTAAAGTCTCTTCTACTTCTTCCGGGTAAGTCACGGGCGGTGTGGGTGCCTCAAATGATGGTTGAGTATTTTGTGGGCTTATGGTGTTTACCTCATTATTCCAAGTGTCAAGATCACCTATATCCTCGTCAATTGTTTTCTTAGGTAGTGATAATAACAAACCTAGTGCTTCATCCAACTTATGATTTATTGATACGGCTCTATCCACAATTCCTTGGCAAACTAGGTCGCTTTTCCTATTAGCCTCACTAAAACAAGATCCTAAACATGGAGGTTGTTCATAAGAATCTATCCTAGGTGAAGGCTCATATGATTCATAAGTGTCTCTAAATGAGGTATTTTGAACTTCTTGGTGTTCTAGCCACTCAACCATATCTTGCAATCTTAGAAATCTAAGTGAAAAGTCCATTTGAAGCAAATTACAGACAAAATCACAAAGAAAAGATAGACTACGAGAAAGCTACAAAATAAAAAGAAAATATCTCACTTGATAGGAATCTTGTGAGTAAACCTAATAAAAATAAAATTTCAACCTAAGCAATAACTACTCCCCGGCAGCGGCGCCAAAAACTTGATGCGTGGGTTTTGCAACCTTACAACAGGTTTTACCTCTCGAGGGATCTCAAGAGGCTTACAACCCCACCAGGCAGTGTACCTGACCGATGTAGTATAGTGTAGTGGTAAGTACGGGGGATTGATCGTTCTCCACAGGGAATAGTGTTCGTTAGGTGTGAAAGGCTACTCTAATTAGGTCTAAGGGTTGAGGAAGATTCTTTTTATGTTTTTATAATTTTATGAAAGCAAGTAAAATCTCGGGTTTTGAAGGAGTGGGCGGAATTAGTTGCTAGTCAACTAACCCAAATAACTACAAATGCAAATAAAATAAAATAACAAAAATGAAAAGTGGTGAGAAACTTATGTGTAGAGAAATGTGTTTACTTAGATTTCCTTACTCCCTAACTATCTTTTACCGGTTAATTAGTGTGTATTAGTCGCGTGGATGACGGGTGTATTCCTTAATACCATTCGTGGGGTGGCGTACTTACTTCCCCAAACTCTACAAGCTCCTACTTCACTCCTATGTCGAGCCGGCTAGGAAGCTCCTAACATGGGATCACTAGAATTCGCTTGTGCATTAAATACAACCATAAAAACCTTTAGTACGCGTTTGGTTCATGTTTCTTAAGACGTTCAAGCAAGTTACCGAATAGGAAGTTAGCCAGTTTTCTTAAGCCTAACATAGATAAACAATCATCCAATACAACTAACAACACACTAACAACCAATAATCAATAGCTAGGTTTCATTAGATCTAAGCAAACACAAGATAAAATTAGCCTAACATGTTAAACAAAAGACAAGCATAAGATAGAATCAAACAACACATAGACATATTGAATGATTAATTGATAACTTATCTTTCAATGAAACATGGAAGATCTCAAGGCAAGAAGCCCTGAAAAAGTAGCTAAAATCGTCTTAGGGTTTTATCCCAAAATTCCACACACTAAGCTCTCCCTAATGACAAAAAATTAGAAAACTATATATAGACTTTGACATCTGACGGCGTCACCTTATGCATTGTGACGCCGTCACCTCGCCGCTTTTAGGGTTCCCGGATGACCATCTTGACGCCGTCCCTCTTTAGCTCTTCCAAAATCCATTCTGGCTTATCAAGGCTTGACGCCGTCGGATCATGAACGTGACGCCGTCCCCTTATGATTTAAGCCGTGACGCCCTTGATTTAGTTAAAGCGTGACGCCGTCAGAATTCTCATGCAAACTCACTGGCCCGTCATGAGTAAATTTCACATCCAACTTTTCTTGCCAATGCATGACGCCGTCCCATGTTAATTGTGACGCCGTCAAGAGTAACTTTTAGCCGATTCTTGAGACTTTGCCGTTTTCTTCACTTTAATGCTCCAAAAACGTCCAAAATGCCTCCTTTTCCAGATTTCTCCTCAAAAGTACCTAAAATGACAAAAGGAACGATTTAGGGCAATATTTGATCAAATAAATATGATTTCGGGCTTAAATGACCCCTTAAAAGCGGTACACTTTTCGCCTCATCAGTGCGAATCTTTGTATATCTGGGAAGATGACCAAAAAACCTTTTAATAACCGTATTGAAAAGGCTAATGATCTACTTGGTTTAATACATACTGATGTGTACGGACCACTTAGACATGTATCAAAAGAGGTGCTAGCTACTTCTTAACTTTTACCGATGATTTTAGCTGTTATGGAAATGTTTATTTACTTAAAGATAAACATGAGGTGTTTGAAACATTTAAGGTTTTTAAAGCTGAAGTAGAACTGCAACTTGGAAAGAAGATTAAAGCTCTTCGATCCGACAGAGGTGGTGAATACCTAAGTCAGGAGTTTAAAGATTATCTAAGTGAGAATGGAATTGTCTAGCATCTCACATCTCCATATACTCCACAGCAAAATGGTGTATCTGAGAGAAGGAATCATACATTATTGGATATGGTGCGATCTATGTTTAATATTACTACTCTGCCGTGATCCTTTTGGGATTATGCCTTGGAATCTGCAATTCGCATATTAAATATGGTTCCAACCAAGAAGGTTGATAAGACACCTTATGAGTTATGGTTTGGGAAAAAGACTAACTTGTCTTATTTAAAGGTATGGGGTTGTGAGACGTTCGTTAAACATGACTCAGCAGATAAACTCCAACAGAGATCTGTAAAGTGTATCTTTGTAGGATACCCAAAGGAAACGATGGGTTACTACTTTTACTTCCCACCTGAAAACAAAGTAATTATTGCTAGGTATGGAGATTTTCTTGAAAAAGATCTCATATCTCAAGAATTCAGTGGGAGGCTCTATGATCTGGAAGATGATCAAGAGGATGCATTACCTTCTGAAAACATTAGTGAACTTCCTATGGAACCGGAAAGTCTGGGTCCTCCACGGGAAGTGATTCTCATTCGCCGATTCGTAAGGACTGTGAAAGCACCTGAACATCTATGTCTTGACGTAGAGGTTGAGGAAACTATATTAGGGGACCTTGGAAAGCCTACTAATTATAGAGCTGCCATGAATGATCCTGAAAAGGATAAATGGCAGATTGCTATGAATGGAGAAATGCAATCCATGAAAGATAATGAATTCTGGATTGAAGTAGACCATCCTCCTAATGCCAAGGTAGTTGGGAGTAAGTGGCTCTTCAAGAAGAAAACTGACATGGATGGCAATGTACACACCTATAAGGCTCGTTTAGTAGCTAAAGGCTTTACCCAAACTTATGGTGTTGACTATGAGGAGACATTTTCTCCTGTAGCTGATATAAGGTTTATTAGGATTCTCATAGCCAAAACAGCGTACTATGATTATGAGATTTGGCAAATGGATGTAAAAACCGCCTTCTTGAATGGTCGCTTAGATGAAGACATCTATATGGCGCAGCCTGAGTTGTTTGCGAATCCAGAATTTTCAAACCGTGTATGCAAACTTCAAAGATCCATTTATGGATTGAAGCAAGCATCACATCAATAGAATAAGAGATTTGACGAAGAAATCAAAAGGTTTGGATTTACTAAGAATCTGGATGAGCCATGTGTATATCACAAAGCTAGTGGGAGTGATGTTATTTTGCTAATTCTATATGTTGATGACATATTAATCATGGGTAAAAACATTCCAAAGTTTAAAAGAGGTGAAAGCCTATTTTGGGAAGTGTTTTTCCATGAAAGATCTAGGAGAAGCAGCATACATTTTGGGAATCAAGATCTATAGAGATAGATCAAGGCGGTTAATTGGTTTAAGCCAAAGTGCTTACATTGACGAGATATTGAAGGGATTCAGTATGCAAAATTCTAAAAAGGGATTTTTGGCAATCCAAGTAAACTAGTTTCAGAGATAATATAAGGCTCGAATTCGTTTTTTTTCTGACTCGATGATAGCCGCATCAATCGGATCCATATCTTGCGTTTTGATTAACAAGACCTTCAAACATCCATATTTTCTTTTTCCTACCGTTATATGGCATTACATTACCTACACAATACCTACCCCAATAAATGGTAAAAAAAATGACAAACAAATCAATAATACCTATCCAATAAATGCTAGTAGGAGCACAGGGAGCCATAACGCCCCAACATAATTTCGCCCTACATGGCAACATAGCAACGCCGTTGTTGGGCGTTTCCCATACTGAGCTCGAGCACGTTGGATCGGCGTTGTAACTTGTGTTGGCAAGCCAACGTGCGTTGTAACGCATACTTCATTAAAAAAAAATCAAATCACCCCCTTAAACATATACAACGGCTACTTTAGGATTTAAAAATAAATAAAAAAAAAATAAAAAAATGTAACCTTTATTTTCAAACGGTAAGATTTCAAAATAATTTGACAAATATTTAAAAAAAAAATCCTTATAAATACCCACACACTATACTTCTATTTTCACCAAAAAAAAATAAATAAAAAAAAAATAAAAATAAATTCATTCGGGACGTGACGATCCAAGTTTTTTGAACTTAATGGGTTTTGGTAATGTTTTCCCTAACCCGAATGCCATATCTTATTCAAATCCTAACCCACTTAATTTGACACCCGAACGGCAACAACAATTGATGTTCATGTTCCAACAAAATTTCCAACAAAACCCAAACGTGCAACAAACACAAACACCACCATAAACCCAATCCTCACAAGCGGCGTCTGTCGACCCTGAAGCTACGTCTCCACGAAAACACAAACATGGAGCTAAATGTATGGCAAAAAAAGCCAAAGAACCCGAGGTGTATGATGATAAAAATCCTGACGTGAGTGGTACTACGTTACGTTGGACATAGGAAGAGGAAGTTTTACTTGCCACGTGTTACGTGGCCATTTCCAATGATAAGAATGTCGGAGCTTCTCAAAAGGGAACCACGTTTTGGTATCGGGTTATGAACGAGTTCAACCGGAAAAATTTTCAAGTTCGTAACAAGGATATGATAACAAGCAAGTGGCATACGTTGAATGCAAATTGCCAAAAGTTTCTAGCGGTTTACAAACGTGCTATACGCTTGGCAAAAAATGGTGAAAATGAAGTGGATAATATGAGAAATGCTAGACAAATATACCGTAACGAGAATAAAGGTGTTTCGTTTTCTCAAGAGGAAGCATGGTTAATTTTAATGGCGTGTCCAAAATGAGACGCGCCGGCACTGATTGACTTAACCGGAGGCATTCCCAGTCAAAGCAACCAAGAGCTATTCGGTGATGATGCACAACCACGTCCGGCTGGGAAACCACGCACCGGAAAAAAACAAAAGTCCGATACCTCGACTAGCACCGGGGGAAGTGCGTCAAGCAATTTGGAAGCTATGTCATCCGAGCTTCGACTTAGACGGGAAGATGCCCAAGCAGCGTACGAGGCGGCTAGAGTGAAAGAAGAGACGATAATGCATTTGGAAGAATTTAAATTTCTCGGTATGAAAACGAGTGAGATGGATCCGGCCGCGGTGTATTGGATCTAACAGGAAAAGAAGAAAATCGGCGAAAAATATAATTTGCCACCACCGCCAACCGACTAGTTTAATTTTTTTACATATTGTATTTTATTTTGTATTTTTCATTTTGTAGTTTTCTTTTGTAATTTTTTTATGTCGTTTTTTTATTGTAATGTTTTTTTATTTCGTATTGTTATGTTTAAGTTTATTAATGAAGTGTTAGAATGTTTAATAAATGAAATTGTTAATGAAATTGTTGAGAGTAGAATTTGTAAATTCTGATTTTAAAAAAGTGAGTCCCAAAATGTGGTGTTATTTGTTGTTATGATTACCATATGTTTTTTGGTCTTATGTTATTTGGTGTTGAAATGATATGGCGCTGACTTGGCGGAACAAATGGTGTTAACATGTGTTATGACTATGGGTGTTAACGAGTCGAGCTTTTAACGAGCTACTCGAGCTCGAGCTCGAGCCCACAAATTGTCACGCTCGAGTCGAGCTCGTACAAAAGATCATACTCATTTACTTAAACGATCCGAGCTTTTATAAGGCAATATTCTGCTCGGCTCGTTCAAAAACTCGTTTAGTTACTCGAGTCGAACGAGCCGATCGAGCTTGTCGAGCTTAATGAGTCGAACGAGCCAAACGAGCCGAACATCTAATATTTTCAAACTTTTTTTTTATTTATTTTTATTTAGCAAGTATTGATAATTTATTTTTAATTCAAGCACTAAATATGTAATTGTCAAACTTTATGAGCATCTAATTAGATACTCTTTGAGAGCTATGTCAATTTTACTTTTTGGGCTTTGCTTTTATATCTTTTTTCTTTCCTTTATTTTGTGTTCATCTTTTTATGTGAGATGCATTCTTGTTTATACTTTTGTATTTTTTCATTTAACACTAAAAAATATACATAAAAGAAACTAAAGAAAGAAATGATCTTAAAAGTACAAATTAGCCAACGATGTATTTTTCTAAGATTTTCATATCAAATCTCAAGTGATATATAGTGTTACTTAATTCTAATGTCTAATGCATATAGCTTATCGGAAATAGGCGCTATTGTAAGGTTATATGAAATGTCTTGATACTTGATAGTATAGATTTAGTTAACAAATTTATAGTAAGCTTACGAAAGCATATGTATAGATCTTAGACGAAACATACATACTACTAAAAGGATAACAATGGATGTTTGACAACATCGCAAAAGAGGTTTAAGTTAGATAAAGAACTAATCTCTATTGTTTGATTTCTTTCTTTTTATTTGGAGAAGCCTAATAATACAATTGACGAGGTGAAGTAAATGTACATTCCAAGGGACTCATGTTGGTGTCTTACTTTTGTATCTTGTCATAGCATCACATGTACTAACCAAAATATGTGCTTGTAAGCTTTTTTAGTTATAGATTACTCCTACTTGAAGCATCTTTACGTGAAGGAATGAGTTTTCAAAAAAAAATCAAAGAAAGCCTTTCTACCTTCGTAGGGGTAAGGTTGTCTACATCTCACCTCCTTCATACCCCGTGGAAGACGGAATTGGGCACCGTTGATTTTCTATTTCTTTTAAGGAGAGATGGTGAACTCATTTCTATATCTCTAAGAAGCTAAAGAGTAGTTTGGACTACAACGTTAAAGAATATGATGTGAGAGGGCTTAAGCATGACCCTATCCACTAGGCTAATTGCATCTTCTAGACTTAAAACTGTTAAATTGGAGTATGGACTCATTTTTTATACAAACATGTACACGTTTGATATAAAGTATACATGTTATATATTGAATACGTCGAATATAAAACCAATTTATATATTGATTTGATAGTTTAATCAGTCCACTCGATTGGACTGGTCTCAAAAGCCGCTGGGTTTTACACCATTTTGAATAGTTTGTTTTAGTATATAAAAGATACGCGATACACTAAATACTAAATAGACAACAAAATAGCTTTTTAAAAGGGTAGTCGCCCTGGGATTAGTCGGCTCGCAATGTCGAGTCGGAACCCAGGTAAAAAAAAAAAAAAAAGCTTTTTAAAAAAAAAAAAAAAAAAAAAAAAAAAGCTTTTTAATAAGTATTAGTAATCTAATGAATACTTTTTGATATTTTATTATGTTATAAACAAAGATAAAAATCCCTTAATGTAATCATTAGCTACTAAATATTTGTATGTGTATAAGTTTATCTTACTTTTGTTTGGTGTAAAATTAGAAAAAATTTAAATGTATAATGATATATATATTTTTTTTGCTAACTAGAAATACTTAGACAAAAAAAAATAATAAAAAAAAAATGGAAAAGATCAAAAGAACAAGAGAAATTAAAATTTAGGAGGGACATGACTATTAGACATATCCCACATTGTTTAAAGAGGAAAACTTTCAAGGGAAAAAACTCTATATAAGCGAAGCCCCCACCTTATTTTGAAACTTAGTTAAGCATTAGATGTTATTAAACATTGATTGTGTGTTCCTAAACAAGCTTTGTTGAGCTTACGAAAAACAAAAACCTTGTGTTCGAGTTTATAAATTATGATCGAGAAACTTGAGTTTGAGTAGTTACTTTTTAAAAATTTTAATAACTAAATGAGCTTTGAGCTCGAGCTCGAACAATAAATTGTTACTCAAGCTCGAGAGGTAGTTACATAAATAGTTTCAATAACTAAACGAGCTTCAAGCTCGAGCTCGAACAATAAATAGTTACTTGAGCTCGAGTTCGAGCAACATTTGAAAAACTTATTCGAGCTCGAGTTGAGCTCGAGCCGAGTCATAGTTAAACGAGCTGAGGTCGAATATCCTCGAATATCCTAAAACTCGACTCGGCTCGGATCGCTAACATCCCTAGTTATGACTCCCTATGCTCTAAAGGCTCGTCTGCTACTCATTTGTTATTCACCTACTTCCCACTTTTCCATGTCAGAATTTAAATACATATCCCTTCATCTTCACCCTTTCATGTTTCAACCAAGAAACCACAGACAAATTTCATACGAGTTTATATGGTTTGGCATATGGAGGACACTCCATATTTTCCAACAAATTTATTTTCCCATTAACTTTTACCACAACAAAAAAAATAAATAAATAAATAAATAAAATAAATAAATAAATAAATAATAACAATAATAATAAATAAATAAATAGATAAAGAGAGAGAGAGAAATGCCCACCGCACGAGCTGCTGGTGGTGGCACGAGTGTCGACCAGCCAAGGCCTGGTGTGGGGCCGTTTGGCGCCGTAGGTGTGGCGTTGTCATACCAGCCGAGTTCACTCTACCATATGCTCTTAAAAAAAGACACACACCCACTTTTACCCAACCAATTTCATCCTCAGTTTTCATCTTTTCTTTAACTTTTGTCACCAAATTTTTCTCCGGAAATGTCATTTTGCTTATTAATCTCAATCTGAATGCGGATGATGAGTTTTTTAGTTATTATTACTATATAACAAAGTGTATAAGTTACTATGACACAATAGTCGCAAAAGACATAATAATGAGCACATAATAATCAGCATCGTATTATGTTTTGTTTGTTATTTGTATCACAAATCTCAATGCGTAGTTTACTTTGCCATGCATGAATTTTACCCAACATACCCATTTCTCGTTAGTAGTTTATTAAGTGCAGTCACTAAGCCAAAATTTTAGAGGGTGTTTGTTTAAGCTTTATATGTGGGCTTACCTTATTTCATTTCGGCTTTATATTTCATAAGCCATAGTTCTCCAGTGACTTATGGGCTTATATAAGTTTGTTATAATATAAAGAGCTTATATAAGCTCATAAATCTTCAAAAAAAGGGCAAAATTTGGGTTTATGAAACATAAAATACAAATTAAATAAGCCCATATGCCCACATATAAGCTTAAACAAACACCCCTTTAGTTAGGGGTCGGCCAAATTGTTGTATATGTGGGGTAAGATTGGTGTGATAAGTATCCTGATAGCAATTAGAAGTCGCGAGTATGAACGCTTTCAGATCGATTAAATTGGAGTGGATACCAATTAACGACCGGATAAAATCTAATTGATTCAAGTTTATGTATGATTTTATGTTTGCATAAAGTAGTGATCAAAAGTTCGTTTTTGATCAGCCTATTGGTTCTCGTTTTTGATCACCCTATTGGTTCTATCTCTTTTTGTATCTCCCTTCTTCAAATGAGAAAATATGAGATAATTTATAGGTTCACAAAACGGTTATAAAAACCGTTTTACAAGGGACAATAACTGTAAGTAAAACAGTTATATAACTGCATCAACACTAGCAGCAGGCTCGTTACCATAGCAGCAGACTAATGAAGCTAGCAGCAGGCTTATAAAACTAGCAGCAGTTAACCAACACAAGCAGCAGGCTAATTACACTAGCAGTACCTTCATAAGCCTAGCAGTACCTTCCATACAAGCCTAGCAGTACCTTCCCCTTTGAACCCTCGTTAGTCCTATTAATATGCAACTAAGTATCGACCCTCATTTGCAACTAAGTGTCGATCCTTATTTGCATATTAAACACAATTTAGTTTACACTAAAATACCAACAAACCTCCCCCATTTTAGTGTAATCATAAATTAACTAACTTATCACCGCAAACAATCAAACTAATGCTTAAATGAAATGTCGAGACGATTGAATTTCATATTAGTATATTACACATTCCAAATATTCGAATATCAAGGTTTCCCGAAAGATTGAACCTTGTAGTATTACTATTGAATACCTGAAGATAATATACACATTAGTTTTTCATACACAATTCTTACTTGACACATTATTTTACTAGCCTATGTCCCTATCCTTTCATAAGTATATCAAAGCCAAGTCCCAGCTTCATACTTAATAGGTAGTTCTTTTAATCTCGCACCTGCAAATGCAATTTTTCAAAAGAACTATTAAGAAGAACACTTCAACCTTCCTTATCTTGCAGATCCGAACACATACCTTTGGGATAATTTTATATTGTGTTCCAAACTCTAGATGTTAAGCTTTCCACATTCAAAATTCAGCACCTAACGTCATATTAGGGGTGAGCGCGGTTCCGGAACCGCACGGAACCGACCCGGAACCGATAGAACCGAGAACCGCAAATTGAATTTCGTAAGAACCGAGAACCGGACCGAGAAGTTGGTTCGGTTCCGGTTCGGTTCTCGGTTCCGGTTCGGGTATTTCGGTTCTTACCCGTTAGAACCGATTTTACTACAACATAAACTTAATGCTCTTTTTTTTACAAGCAAGTATACACTTTGAGCCTGAGTATTCTTGACAAAGATTATTAATTTGGCAAATGTAGTGGACAATACTTATGATGCTTATGGCACATACGAAGAACTTAAGATCTTTAATCAAGCAGTTCAAAGGTGGACGCACACATAGACATACTCATTCACAATAATATACTACTAATTAATTGGTGCATCTAGGCTTTTTAAATCAATCTTGTAGATAAAATCTGAAAGTTTTGTGTACATTAACTGTAGGTGGTCAATTACATGCTTAGAAGAACTTCCTGAATATATGAAACCGATTTACAAAAGCCTCATTGATATTCATATTGAAATGGAGGATATCTTGGCAAATGATGGAAAATCACATTATATTAACTACGTACACCAAGAAGCGGTATATATATATAGGCTATATGCTCTGTTTCTTTTCCCCATTAGATAGGTACACATATTAACATATAATATATATACCCATTTATATGTTAGAAACTTTGTCAAGTATTTGAACATATATTCTACTACTGTCATATCAAACCATAAAGATACACAAATACTATCACTACCTATAGAGCTTTTCTATTGTTAAATGAGAAAGCAAGGAAGAAAAATGTTTTAAGTATCATGTAAAAAACTAAATGTCTCACAAAAATCCTCATAAAAATCCTATATATTTGAAAGTAGCGGTTCTTCGGTTCCGGAACCGAGACCCGCGGTTCCGAACCGAACCGAACCGAGAACCGAAATTTGCAATATTGAAGAACCGAGAACCGAACCGCGGGTCTAAAATTCGGTTCGGGTTGGGTCGGTTCCGGTTCGGTTCTCGGTCCATTTGCTCACCCCTACGTCATATTAGGTGGGAATTGGGTATCTTAACATGAGAGCTTTCATATGGACTTTAATTCTATCCCATAGCTGATCCTTTCACGAGTACTCTACATAACCCTTCGGTTAAATGATCAGCTTTGCTTCGATGAGTTGTAATCCACTCAACGAATATGACACCTTGCATTATGAGCTCAAGAACCATGTTGTGTGATACACCTAAGTGCCTTGACTTGCCATTATACACGTGACTATAAACCTTAGTCAACGTAACTTGACTATCACACCTGATAGAAATAGAAGAAATCTGCTTTGGCCATATTGGAATTTCATAAAGCAAATTCCTTAACCATTCAACCTTATTACCAGCTGCTGCCAAAGCAACAAACTCAGACTCTATAGTTGAGTTAGTCATGCAAGTCTGTTTCTTTGATGCCCAACGAATGGCACCTCCCCCAAGAAGGAACACCCATCCAAATGTAAAAGAGTGATCTTCTTTATTGGATATCCAACTTACCTTGCAAAAACCTTCAATTACCGAAGTAAACCCAATGTAAGTTAATTGATAATCAACCGTTCCTTTCAAGTACTGGAATACTCAACCCAAAGCATGCCAATGAAATGTACTAGGAATGCTAGTAAACCTACTAAGCTTTCCAACCGCATATGCTATATCAGGCCTTATAATTACCATGGCATACATTAACGATGTAATCCTTTTGAGTATTCAAGTTGAGACACTGCTTTACCTTTATTTGGTAATAGCTTAAGATTTAGATCCATGGGAGTACCTATGGGAGAACAATCCTAGAAATTGAACTTATCCAAGATCCTCTCAATATAATGTGATTGAGAGATTGAGATACCTTTGTTCTTACAGATGATCTTGATACCTAAGATCACTTCTACCTCCCCCATGTCTTTCATAGCAAATTTAGATGACAAGAATTCCTTTGTCTCATCAACTTGATCTTGGTTATACCAAGGATCAACATGTCATCCACATACAAGCATATCATGACTCTATTTCCAGAATCATCAATTTACTATAACCACTTGTCAACTTGATTTAAAACCAAACCACTTGACAATACAACCTTGTTTTAACCCATAAAGAGATTTAACCATTTACATACCTTATTTTCATGTCCAGGCATAACAAACCCTTCGGATTGTTTCATGTAAACCTCTTCATCTTATTCACCATTCAAGAATGAATTTTAACATCCATTTGGTGAATGACAAGGTTGTGTATGGCAGCTAAAGCCAATTAACAATCTAATGGTAGATATCCTGGCAACCGGAGCAAAAGAATCGAAAAATCAATTCCCTACTTGGATCACCGACCTTGTCTAGTACTTGTCAATAGTACCAACCCCCTTCATTTTCCTTTTGAAGATACATTTACTTCCCAATGGTTTACACCCAGGAGGTAAATCAGCCAACTTACAAACTTAATTTTGCAAGATAGAATCCATCTCATCTTGGACTACTTCTTTCCAAAAAGTAACGTCCCTTGAAGCCATTGCTTCACAATATGTCATTGGATCCTTATCAATATTTAGACAATATTGATATTGAAAATTACTTTCATTTCTAGATCCTTCAACCAAACAAAGTTGAAAATCATCACCAAAAGTTTTGGCATTTCTAACTCTTGTACCTTTTCTTGGTTTAGTGCTAGTCGAAGGAACATCATTGGTATTAACCAGTGCCTTCGAACTGTGATTCATGTCCTTTGGCCTTGGTATAGATGTGAATCTTTCTGTATCAAAGATTGCATCTCGTGACTCTATCACCGAGTTCACTGAAACATACTTATTTGATTCCAATACATAGAATCTATAAGCATATGAGTTTTCAGCATATCCAATAAATATGCACTCCATACCTCGTTTATCTAAAGTTTGCCTTTTTGGTTCCGTGAGCCTAACCACAGCCCAACATCCCCAAACCTTGAGAAAATTCAAGTTTGGTAGTTCGTTTGTGCCAAAGTTCATTTGGGGTTTTCTTGTTGCTTTTACCGAGAATATGGTTTAGCAAGTAACAAGCCGTTAACATGGCTTCACCCAAGATCCTACACTTAACCCAGAATAAAACAACATTGAAATCACCATATCTTTCAATGTCCACTATCGGTACATAAGATTTTCACCAAACCCTTTTTGATGAAGTTCTACCTCTTGTTATAAATTCAAAATTTAACAAGAACTTCATCCTTTGCATGCAATAAGAAAACATAGCAATAACGTGATAAGTATCTAGGAAAGTAATGACATAACATTTATATTACCTAAAGATGCAAATTCCGTAAATCACTATTGAGCAGACCTTTTAAATGATTATATTTACCAAGCAATCAAATTAGACAAATTGTAATTTGCATAATATTGATGACACTTCAATGGATGACACAAACATGTAATTATTGCAAACATGGAAGTGAACCAATTAATCAACATGATAATAACCAACGTACTCAAACTTGAGCCACGTATATATAGAACAAATCATTTGATTAATAACTTAGGGAAACTTATATCCGTCCAATACCATTTCAGTAAACATGATGCCCCATGTTCACTTATAGTGGAAACTTTATCAACAAGTCTACACATTCCAGGAGGAGTTTCACTTTGTTTTAGTTTGCACCAAAACATATTTTCAAAACTGATATCACATGTTTCATGATTTTTGATATTTGTCAATTGAACCATGCGTAACAATTCATGCAAATGAGATAATACATCCCATCTTAAACCAATTATATGCATGACTCAATTAGAGGAAGTACATCACGCATTAAATGACAAAATCATCAAACAATCCAAGATTCACACCGTTTTGTGATTTCTACCCAACATTAGAAATAATGGTTATGAAGACCTTTATGTTGAAACACAACAACATAAAATTCAAATCACGAATAGTAGTAAATCTTTATTTTTCATTCCATGTGATTCTTGAAAATAAACCTGAAGTTACAAACACCAATCCCATAGTTTTCAATTGAAAACACAATAACTACTCAGTCAACCAATGATAACATCACTTTCATATAATCACATAAAAATACATACAATTTTATTATGATAACAAATAAATTAATCCAGATCGGATGATCGATCACATGGGAGATCATTGTTAACATTATAAACAATCTCTATGTGTATGTAGTTCACATATCTCCGGTCAAAATAACCGTCATAATTATATATATATATATATATATATATATATATATATATATATATATATATATATATATATATATATATATATATATATATATAGTTTCATTATATATATATATATTTTCAGCAGAATTTGGGTTAAGGGTAATGATGGGTTTATAAAATTAATTACATCAGCTTTGTGGTTACAAAAATGGGGCTGCACTGTTCCGAACATGTTTATACCATTAAAAAATATGACTAATTACAAAGTGTACACAAATTTGTGGCTGAAACATTGTGTGGTACTGTTATTCCCACTGTTCATGGGTATAAAAAATTGAAAAACTGCACATTAATTACCTTGATGCACAGTAATCACTTTGCTTATTATTACAGAAACATTACACATAGATGTAGTTAAAATAATAGGTAATTACAATAGCATTACACATGGATGGTTGTGATATACATTTGTACAATAACATTACTGTAGCAGGCTCAAATACCAACTTGATATGTTATCAAATTGCTCCCATTCTCCATAAACTAAGATCCCAGAAACTTCTATCAAAATCATCTTCCAGTGACCATATGTGTTAATACTGCTAAGAAGAAAAATCAAAATATAAGATTTGTTTGTTAAGAAGAAATAAGGTTGCTATTAGTGCTGCTAAGAAGAAAAACCAAAATATAACCTTTGTTTATCAAGAAGAGCTAAAGATCCAATCTTTAACTACAGGTATGATTATAAATAATATAATCTGTTTTGAATTTTAATACAATAATCTAGATTCTTTTTTTGCTGTAATTTATACTTATGATTATTTCCAAAAAAAAAATATGCACAGGAATTTAACTTCCTAAGTCTCTTATGTTATAAGTTATAAATGCCTAGAAATTCAAGGTCTCTAAGGATACCTAGATTTAACGCATCTGAAAACTATGTGTACAACTCAAATAGTAAGCACCTAGCGTCTTTACAACCGCCATCTGAGTTAAAAGGTGTAGACCAACAAAAGTGGTTCGAAAAACAGGCTAGATATCGACGACCAACAAAACATTGTGCCACCATCTGTTGGTCTACAGATGAAGGCCCATCTACAGTAACAGATGAAGGACCATCTACAACAACTATAAGAGACGAAAGATCATCTGCACTAAGTTGGTCTGCAGATGAAAGGGACTCTATAGTAAATGTGCATTCGGCAAATAATGAAAACCCATTTGCAACAAACATGGTACAAAAAGGTCTTGAAACTTTACAAGGGGCAAGAAACTTACAAGAACAGCCGTCATTAGATAGGAGTATTCAATCTACTATACACGGGCCTACAAAATGTAACAGCAGTGCGCCAAATAAAAGTAAGTTTTATCATCCACAATACATTGTGCTTTATGACTTTATAATATTGAAGCCAACAACTTTATATTAAATGCAGATGTTACATACCACAAAAGGCGATTGACGTTTGGAAACCCAGCAAATCATACAAGAAAGCGTCAATCAAAAAGGCAAAATGTTAATTGTTCGTCTACATCTTCCAATAAAACCTGCACTGAAGGTACAACAATTAATTGCAACTTTAACAATATCTATACTAATTTTACTCAACAATTTATATCAACAGAAACATGCTTACAATTCATTTGGTTTTCAATATGCAGACGTATCGCCCTTATATATAGACTTGGGTGATGCAGATTACGTATGCCAGTATTGTGATGCAATGTTTTGGTACAACGAACGACTAAAAGCAAGCTCGCATCAACATTACCCGACATACAGAAGATGTTGTGCAGGAGGTCAGGTACATCTTAGAAAGGATATAGATCCACCAGAATACTTCAAACACCTATTCAAAAATAAACACTTCTTAGACAACATACGGGCATATAACCAAATGTTCAGTATGACATCTTTTGGGGCAGAAATTGATGAGTCAATTAACAATGGAAAAGGACCATATGTTTTTAAAATTTCGGGTGAAATACACCATTGGATAGGTACGTTGTGTCCTACCAATGGGAAACACCCTAGGTTTCTCCAGCTTTATATTTATGATACAGAAAACGAAGTACAAAATAGGATGGAACCTTTTGGTGGAATAGAAAAAAGTGGGTTGAAGACTGAAATAGTGGAAAACTTGATAAACATATTAAACGAACACAATGAGTTAGTTAAACTATTCAGGACAGCAAGAGACAAGCTTAATGAAGGGAATATACCTGAATTTAAAATCCAGCTTTATAATGTAGTTGGAGCTCAAGAATATCAGCTACCTTCTTCAGGAACTCTTGGAGCAATTGTTTTCCAATCTGATCCTAACAGCCAAACAGATTATGACATTATTGTGGAGTATAAAGATCGACAACCAAAAAGGATCAATAAGCTCCATAGCTCATACATGTCTCTTCAATTCCCTCTCCTTTTTGTTTATGGCCAACCCGGTTACAATACAAATATGACATTAAAGGGTATCAATGCAATGAGAAGAAGGAAAAGACTATCTATGAATATGTATTACAAGTATCAGCTGCATGAACGTAACAACCAGTTCAATTTGCTCTTTAAAGGTGGCAGACTATTCCAGCAATATGTTGTTGTTGCTTATGTGCCGTCGAACAAGAAAGAATTGATTTCATACGTTCAAAACAAAACAATCTTAGAACAGAATGCCTTTCAGGCATTTGCGATGCAATGGCAAAAGGAGACCATTTTGGAGCTGATATAGGGCAAAAAATCATTCTTCCTTCAAGTTTTACGGGTGGTCCAAGGTATATGTATAGTCACTATCTTGATGCATTGGCCATATGCAGGGTTCTTGGTAACCCTCAGTTTTTCATTACCTTCACGTGTAATGCAAACTGGCCTGAAATTAAACGGCGAATGCGTAAATATCCAGAACTTACGCCGGCAGACAGGCCTGATATACTGGATCGGGTTTTTGAGGAAAAAGTGGAAGACTTTTTAAAAGTTCTTAAAGAACAAAGAATCTTTGGCAGATGTACTGGAGGTAACCAAATTATTTTGTTTTTTATTTATTTATTTTTAATAAAATGACAATTTTTTTACTCATTAAATTTTATTAATGCAGTTCTGTACACAATAGAGTTTCAAAAACGGGGACTTCCACACTGTCATACACTCTTATGGATTGATGCCAAAGACAAAATAAAGAATCCAGAAGAAATAGACAACTTTATTTCGGCAGAATTGCCCGACAGAACAACTGATCCAGAAGCATACAGAGTTGTGGCTGATTTGATGATGCACGGGCCATGTGGAAATGTTAAGCCAAATGCTGCATGTATGCAAGAAGGCATTTGCAGTAAGCATTTTCCAAAAAAATACAATGATAATACTTTCTTTGATGACAATGGCCACGTTCATTATCGGCGAAGAAAAACGTCAGCTTATGTGCCTAGGGGTGAAGTCAAGTTAGACAACACAAACGTTGTGCCATACAATCGTTTGCTTTGTCTGATGTTCCATGCTCACATTAACGTCGAGTATTGTGGCTGGAGCATGCTTATAAAATATTTATTCAAATATATCTCCAAAGGGCACAGACCGTATTGCTGCACGGATTATCAGACCAATTGGTGATCCAGGCCCATCGTCTTCTACTCCAAAGATAAAGGTGGATGAAATAAAAAACTTTATTGATGGTCGCTTTATATGTCCACCAGAAGCCTGTTGGAGAATACTTGATTTTCCAATACACCACAGAGAACCAGCTGTGCAAGTGCTTGCTGTCCATCTCCAAGACATGCAGAAAATCACTTTCCGTGATAAAGAACCTCTTGGGCACATTGTGTCAGATGATGGAAGAAAGCTGACAACACTCACCCAATGGTTTGTGTATAATCAGATGTTTAAAGATGGAAGGCACTTAACATATATAGACTTTCCTACAGAGTACGTTTGGTATGAAGACACAAAAGTATGGAAACGTACGGAAACTCAAAAATAAATATTCGATTGGCAGACTGGTGTATGTGCATCCAGCAGCAGGCGAGTTATTTTATTTTCGCATGCTACTTGGCCACCAAAAAGGTTGTAAATCTTTCATTGATGTCCGCACTGTTAACAATAAAGTTTTCAGCACGTATCGTGAAGCATGTCAAGCCATGGGGTTGCTTGCGATGACAACTGAGTGGGATACAGCATTGCAAGAAGCAGCAATGTCAGCAACAGCTGCAGAATTACGGTGCTTTTTTTGCTCACATTTTGCTTCATTGCGAGGTTGCAAAACCTTTGGAACTTTGGGGAAAAGGCATTGGCATCATATGGCTGAAGACATTCCTGCAAAGGCTTCAAAGACAAGTGGCGTTCGAAACCTCCACATAAACAGCCCAAAATTCAGCACTATATTCTTTATGAAATAGAGATAATTCTCAACAGTCGTTCAAAATCAGTAAAGACTTTGGTTTTGACTTACCCCCAAAACATCTTCTAGAGGATTTGGAGAATCGGCAGTTGATGGAAGAAAGGAATTACAACAGAGAAGAATTGAAAGAAGATGTTGCAAGATCAGTTGTTAAATTAAATACTGAGCAGCTATAAATTTATAACATTATAGTTAACGCATGCAAGAATAAAACTCCAAGAGTTGGTTTTCGTATATGGACACGGTGGAACCGGGAAAACTTTTCTTTGGAAAACAATTATTAATACACTACGTTCAGAAGGGAAAATAGTGTTGGCTGTTGCCTCCTCAGGAATAGCATCTTTGCTGTTACCCTCTGGGCAAACAGCACACTCAAGATTTAAAATTCCCCTGGAGTTGACAGATGAATCAATGTGTAGCATAAAGAAGAATACGATGATGTCAAATTGATTATAGAAACTGACTTAATTGTGTGGGATCGAAGCCCGATGAACGATCGAAAGTGTTTTGAAGCACTTTGATAGAAGTCTAAGAGATATTCTAAGCGATTCAGAAAAATCCGTTTGGTGGAAAGCCTATTATGTTAGGCGGAGATTTCAGACAAACGTTGCCAGTTAAAAAAAAGGGAACAAAGTCCCAGATGATAGCTTCGTCAATTGCTAACAATATTTGTGGTGCCATTTTAAAGTTTACAAATTGAAACGTAAATGCGATTACTGAAACCAGACCTGAATGAAGAAGAAAGGAAAGCAGTATTTGAATTCTCAACATGGCTGCTAAATGTTGGTGATGGAAAGATTGGTGAGCCCGATGAAGAAGAACCACATGATGTCTGTTGGCTTCCGATTCCTGCACAATATCAGATACCAAACAATGAAAACACATTCAACAACTTATCGATTTTATCTACGACGAAGGAACATTAAAAAACCCAACAGCAAAAGTCTTGCAAGAAAAAGCAATTGTATGTCCCAAAAATGAGACTGCAGATATCATAAACGAAAGAATATTGTCACAGATAGAGGGAGAAGCTACAACATACTTAAGTTCAGATGAAGCCATACCTATCGGAAGAGACGGCGCTGCAACAGAAATGTTATATCCACCAGAGTATCTAAACACCTTCAAATTTCCAGGTTTACCGCCAAACAAACTTCAATTAAAAATTGGAGTTCCAATCATGCTACTTAGAAACGTAAGTCTTGCGGGAGGACTCTGCAATGGCACCAGAATGATAGTCAAAAACCTTATGTCAAAACACATAGAGGCAGAGATCATTACAGGAACAAGAATTGGGGAAAAAGTCTATATTCCAAGAATGCCATTGACACACAAAGACCCAAACTACCCTTTCATTTTCAAGCGCAAACAGTTTCCAATAAAAATATGCTACGCTATGACAATCAATAAAAGTCAAGGACAGTCCCTCAACAAGATTGGAATCTATCTTCCGCAACCAGTTTTCAGCCATGGACAACTATATGTTGCTCTATCCCGGGCAACATCACCTTACGGTTTAAAAATTCTGTTGGAACCTGACGCTGAACACCCACCTAACACAACTAAGAACATAGTGTATAAACAGTTTTTAAGCACAATCTGTTCAGCACAGGTTCACATTTGTTACTTATTATACATATTAACTATTAGTTTCATTTTATACAGTCTACAATCAAACTATGCAGATTTACTATTTGTATTTACTATCTAATGATTTTATTTTTAATTTTATTTGTTACCTATTATACATGCTAAATTTATAATTAGACTATGCAAATCAGATTTATAGTATTTTTATTTCCTGTCTAATGATTTTACTTTTTGTATATACAGGATGACTGAAGCAACTATCAAGGAACTTCGCCCAACAAGTAAAAACAAAATTCTAGAAGCAAAAGTGTACCAATCATGGGTTGCTCGCGATCCACCAGACAATTTAGAAAGAGGCTATCGAGCAATTTTGATAGACAGACAGGTAATTTAAAAAAATAATAATAACATATTTGTATTTATAAATTATTTCAACTCACTTATAAAACAATACTTTAACATTTACAGGGTGATGCAATACAAGCGAATCTAGAACCTAATGAAAAAAACCAATTTGTCACATATCTTATACCAGGAAGAGCATATCGCATTTCAGGGTTCACATGCATTCCTACAAGTAACTGGCAACAAACATTGGACAACAAAACGTCACTTTCATTCACACGATTCACAAAATTTGATCCTATACCAGCAACAGGATTCCCACACCACTATTTCGACTTTGTTTCTTACAACCGGTTACCTTTCAAAGTCGTAGACCCAGAAGACAAGAGCCGAAAAGAATATCCAGTTTTAACAGGTATTGCAACACACTTTCGACATTCTACTTTTTTATATCACTATTTACAAATTGCATTACTCTTTTTCCACAACTGCAGACTACATAGGCTGCTACATAAAATCAGGAGAAAAGGAAAAAATAGGAAATCCAAACAGAGACCAAATGATGATTCGCAGAATCGAAATCCAAAATCTCAAGTAAGTATAACAAATAACAGTTTATAAGTCTTTAGCAAATATACAATTGATAACAACATTGTACTTACGTCTAACACTTATTTCAAACAGTCACAATTCAATTGAGCTAACACTATGGGATGATCTCGCTGAGAATTTCCCAAAAGAAAAGATTGACGCACTGGAAAAACCAGTGATAATAGCCGTAAGCTCTTGCCGAGTTTCAAGATATAAAAACACTTTGCAATTAGCATCAACCCCCGCAACTTATTACTATATAAACCCAGAAATCCCAGAATTAGAAGAATACAGAGAAGAGTAAGTGATTATTTCTTTATTTTTACTTTTTTTTTTATTTTATTCATATAGCTATTAACTACAATACAATTGTGAAACAGATACAAGGTGGCATTTAACCTAAATCCACCATTGCAAATTGTTAGAGCTCCATTCCATGACAAACAACTAGAAAAAATGAGAAACAGAATCCCATTGGCTACACTTTTGCAGCAGCCTCCAACAAGTTACCAAGTAAGTTACAATCACTTTTATATACAACTTCTCTTTACTTAAAAAGTAGATTAAAAAAACAATTAATATATATATATATATATATATATATAGGGGGACTTTCAAACGAGAACCATTTTATCCGCAAGAACTGAGTGAACCACCAAAAACATACATGCACGCCTTTTAAAATAAAATAAAAATACATGCAAATCATCAATAATCGTAAACATCCACATATGTTCTTCAATATCATTATGAACTCATCCTCTTTTTTCACAAAAACCTTACACACGGCCGCAATATTGTCGTTGCACGTCTTATAAGAACATACATGCACACCTTCAAAGAAAATTTTTGTATTTCGAATTTCTTATCAAATTCTTTAGAACAACTATGGTTTTTTTAAAACATATGTGTTGTTTTGAAAACATATGTGCAAAAATACAATTATTGAAGGCGTGCATGTATGTTTTTGGTGGTTCTCTCAGTTCTTGCGGATAAAATGGTTCTCGTTTGAAAGTCACACTATATATATATATATATATATATATATATATATATATATATATATATATATATATATATATATATATATATATATATATATATATATATATGTAGAGATGAGATATTATGAGAAGGGGTCTTAAAATGAGAAGGGTGAGAAGGATTGTGGGAGTGACATGTGTCACTTTGCCACATCATCATTCCGCCAAAAATTTTACTGCATCGTGATGCAGTAAAAATTTTAGTGGGAAAAAAAAATTTCCCGCCAAAAAAAAAATTTTTTATGGCAAAAATTTTTTTTTCCCGCCAAAATTTTTACTGCATCGTGATGCAGTAACCGTAATGAAGTAAAAAAATATACTGCATCATGATGCAGTAACCGTAATGCAGTAAAAATTTTGGCGGGAAAAAAAAATTTTTTGCCCAAAAAAAAAATTTTTTTTTGGCGGGAAAAAAAAATTTCCCGCCAAAATTTTTACTGCATCACGATGCAGTAACCGTGATGCGGCATGATGATGTGGCATGGGGATGACACATGTCACTCCCACAATCCTTCCTACCCTTCTCATTTTAAGCCCCTTCTCATTGTATCCCTACCATATATATATATATATATATATATATATATATATATATATATATATATATATATTTGACTATGAATTTCACTCTTTTGAAAAAATCCCAAAGGGTGTCCGTTTTACTTGCGATGGAACTATTACAAATCTTAACACACAACGGGAATTGTACTATCCATCATGCACATCGTGTACAAATAAAGTCAACAGCAGCGAAGGCGTATTCGAATGCAGAACACATGGGACATTGGCTATTCCAACTTACAGGTAATACTTTATGACAAAATATTTTAACACAATGCACAATTATCTTATACCACTAAGACATCTATGCAGATACAATTTTAAAGCCTACATAACAGACACAACATCAACAGCTATGATCACATTTTTCTCGCCAAAAGCAGATGATATTATTGGTGTCAGTTGCGATGCATTAGTCAATTCACTTGAAAATCCTGACCCTCATAAATTTCCAGAACAATTATTATCAATCATTGGAAAAAGACATATCTTTCAGTTTCATTACAACACATCTTCTAAACAAGGTCCAGTTAACTTTATTTTCAATCAGATTTTAGACAAAGAAGATGAGCCAAAACAAGTTGAACATGAACCGTTACGTACAAAATATTTTGCAATTTAATTATAGATTAAGTATACTAAGTCTATTACCCAAAATTAATAAACCATTGTCAATAATTTTTTACAGCAATATCTGTACCTGCTCAGCAACCAACCCACCTTGCAATTGAGTATAGTCCAATAGGTACAGAAACAAGCATCACAGAAGCAACACCTGCATCTGGAACACAACAACAAAGCAACCCAGGTGAGTAAATTTTCATTTTAAAAAGTCAATAAGCAAATATTGTAAAACAGGTATTTCAATTCTTTCAAATACTTAACAGACATAGAAGGCACAATTTCAAGAGAAGGCAAACAGCCAATTACACAGGCTGCAGGTCACATACTCTATCTAATATTCAGCTATACTTGAAGAAGAAAAAAAAAAACCGTTTTTCTTAAACTTTTGATTGTTTTTATGCAACAGGTACTACAGCACCAACTACAACCACTAAGCGAGAACTTTTCCCAGAAAATACATCAGACAGCAAAAAACATAAGAAAGAATGAAGACAAAGCAACCACAGCTTTGACAATCAACCACTATCATACCATCTGTACAAATACGTGTATGAAACAATAAAAATGTTTTTGTAAAATGCCTGCACTACAGGCAATGCTAAATCATATGTAGTAAAACACTTATGTAATGCACCTTCTCCACTCATCACTTTTGAAAATAAGAGCTTGGATCAAATCGGTATTGCTATCCAAGCTCTCTTCTTGAATTGCTCATTTCAAATTCACCTATAAACAAACATACTACTAATTAGATTTTAAATAAACAGATCTAAAAATAAAAAATAAAAAATAAACATGAAAAATATAATTGAGTAAACCATATACATACCAATTTATTTTACAACCTATTACAAAATACAAAATAATAAATTTAGGGTTTGCAGTAATTTAGATTTGGGACAGAAAGAGGCGAGGTAAAATTATAGGCGCAGCAAAAAACCCTAATTACTAATACTTACCCTAAAAAAACAATACAGGCCACGTGCAACTCCACTACTAACCAAAGCCCAATAACTTTTTTAAATTTTACAAGCCCACTACTACCAAAACCCAATAACTTTTTTACTTTTTTTTTTTTTTTTTTCTCTCTTTTTTTTTTTATCTTATTTGTAATTTTTTTTTTTTTTAGAGCCTTAGTCCATTGTGCAAAACTGCCAAAAACACCCACCAATCCAAACCCTAAAAAAAAAAAACAATGTCAATTCGCTGTTTGCAAACTGCACAGAACACTACACGATACAAGAAAACACACCCGTTGCAACGCACGGGCTACCCCGCTCGTTTATGTTTAACCGCCAAAACATCATTCGATTTCAACCGAAAGACAGTTTACCAATCAAAATCGCATTTGATTATGCAACAAAAACATTAATTATATTGCTCATGTGAATAAAACATTATTTCATGTATAATCGTCATCCATTGCCATGCACTTGTTGATAAGTTTCCAAATATTGTAACAAATATTAAATAAACAAAATCCACATGCATGCTGACAAGTATACAATTCTCTAGTTAATTAGTTTATTCACATACAATTCTTTTACCACCGTCAAATCATCTTGATTAACAATTATCATCAAGTTTCACATGCAAATATATAATACAAAAGAATCACGTGCATGTTATCTGTGATTAGCATATATGAGATCCATGAACATTTTCAATCACAATCAATCAAATTTGTGTTTCTTATTGATTAACATGCAAGATCATTTTATATTCAACTTAACAAGGTTTCATCAAATCAAGTATACAGAATACTTAATTATATTTCCATACAATGTGTTGGTTATAAGTTATGCTCTTTATATGCACATAATAAATCGATGAAGAAAACCAATATAAGTCACTTACTTGCAGTTACGGAATCTAATGTTTCTTATCCACCGTTTGAATCTCCCAAGACTGATTCATTCAAACTTCTTCATTAAACGTATGGTATATCAGAATTCCAGAACGCCTCTTAACAACTTATTATAACAAGTAATCACACAGCATCATGAAACCGTCCATACATCTAATACCCTCTTCCAAGATCATATTCCCATCTTGTCTTTCAAATGTCACCAACTGTACGAACATGGATGTCCTATCACCAATCGAATCACCAGCCCTCATCACTAGAATTTAATCGATCTTTGTTGTATATGTGGGGTAAGATTGGTGTGATAAGTATCCTGATAGCAATTAGAAGTCGCGAGTATGAACGCTTTCAGATCGATTAAATTGGAGTGGATACCAATTAACGACCGGATAAAATCTAATTGATTCAAGTTTATGTATGATTTTATGTTTGCATAAAGTAGTGATCAAAAGTTCGTTTTTGATCAGCCTATTGGTTCTATCTCTTTTTGTATCTCCCTTCTTCAAATGAGAAAATATAAGATAATTTACAGGTTCACAAAACGGTTATAAAAAACCGTTTTACTGTAAGTAAAACAGTTATATAACTGCATCAACACTAGCAGCAGACTCGTTACCATAGCAGCAGACTAATAAAGCTAGCAGCAGGCTTATAAAACTAGCAGCAGTTAACCAACACAAGCAGCAGGCTAACTACACTAACAGTACCTTCATAAGCCTAGCCGTACCTTCCATACAAGCCTAGCAGTACCTTCCCCTTTGAACACTCGTTAGTCCTATTAATATGCAACTAAGTATCGACCCTCATTTGCAACTAAGTGTCGATCCTTATTTGCATATTAAACACCGGCCATTTAGATTACACTAAAATACCAACACAAATAAACGTGATATGTTAAATATTTTTATTAATATGATTGGCAGGTTGCTATGAATGTTACCAAATATGTGAGTTACCCATCTTGATTTTATGTCGAACATTGTATTACAGGAACAGTTGACTGCTCATTTAAGTCAAATAATCGTGGGTCCCACAGGAGGAGGTATTAACTATTTACTGAATGGGGTGAGTGTGAGTGGGCTGTTAAGGCCACGCCGGTGGAGGCGATAATACCGTCTCACATCCGGTATCTCTTTTGCACCATGCACGATGGTTTGGCTAATGTCGTTTCACGGGATGACATCTACGCTCGGCCACCATGCTAGCTGTGGTCTGGAATCGGAGATGCAATCTGCAAGAAGTCAACACATATCTGCTCCACTCATAACAGCACTTTAATCCAAACCAAACAACACAACGAGCAATTGCAAATATAACAACTACCTCGTTAAAAAAAAAAAAAAAAAAAAAAAAAAAAAAGAAAAAAAAAAAACTATTAGCGGAAAGAATGGAGAGCCGGCTGGGATCGTGACTCCCCTGGTGCTTACTTCTAAGAATAGAAAGGGTGAAGAGAAACCTCCACGTTCTATGTGAACAGCCAAAGATTATGTGTCGGTTAACAACAAGGTACTAATTAACTTACCTTTTATTTACTAATTTATTGTGGTTGATTTTACCGTTATTTTAGATAACTTTGTTTAATTATTGTTTGGTGATTATTGTGGTTACATAAATATGAAGTTGATTTTGATTTGAGGATTATTGTGGTTTCGTTATTGTTTGGTGATTGATTTAGTTAGTTTTGAATTATTGTTTGGCGAGTTTTTCTAATACTAGATATGACATAATAATATGTTGGGCATCATTAGTTATATGATCTCTTACGGATTTGAGTTGTTAACACCCTCTCAGGAATTATAGTTTCTTGTAAATTACAAATACTACCAAGCTTTTCTTATTCAGTGTTGTTTTTATGTGCTATAATTTGATGACTGGTTTTATATAAGTAATTATAGAATACGGTTCTTGAACTTTTTTTTTCTTAACTAGTTGAGTTTATAGAATCGAGGTTTTGATAGACGTAAGGAAAGTTTTGGATTAGTTATGGCGGCGTTGGTTGGTATATAATTATATATATTGTAAGAAATGTAAGTTTAATTTTTAAGAAATGGAAGGTTAATTTTTAGCAATTATTTGCTTGGGGTCAAACTAATGGTTTGTTCTTAATAATGTCATATTAGAGTCCAAATCCGATAAGTATTACACTGAGTCTTTTTGTATCAAGAATGTGGGGAGGGCATGTGGTAATTGTTTCTTTAAGTACCGAATGCAGTTTTTGGGCTGTGTAAATGATGTAGGCACTTGTATTGTTTAGTTTGTTGTTTATTTCTTGGCATGCTATAGTTCGGTTTTTTTTATGGTTTTGAATTTGATTTGGGATTAATATATGAATTTGTGAATTTGTTTTAGGATGGCAAATCTGCCATGGTTGTTTTGAAATGCTCAATAGTGTCCAAGCAATAATGAAACTGTGGTCCAGTTTGACACTGAAGGAAAACAGGTTTAAAAATTGCAATCCTGAACATCCACTAAAACGTGTTGGTAAACCGAACCAAATGCAAATAATGTGTAATTTTAAACAAATATTTTGAGCCCAGTTAACTTGAAACAACATTGTCTACAACTGTTTGTCTATTGATAATACACTTACGTTATTTATTTATAAATATCAATGTGTAATTAACATTATACACAAAGGGACGAAGAATATAAAATGACATGTCAAGTTGTACTTGAAATCAATAACTCACATATATTGAGCCTTCAAATCAAGCAATAGCTTGTTTCCAAGTTAAAAGTTTCAACCTACATTCATGTTTGGCATGAAACCAAAATTTATAAAGGTGTGATCCGAACTAACAACCCGTGATCGAATTCAGGCAATGGGAGTCTCTTGAACGATTCGTGTTTCTTAACAAGCTCCCATGTGAATCGTGTCACCAAGTGATGAATCATGGCTAAAGTTTCCATTTTTGCAAGTTCAATACCGGGACACATTTTCGGCCCTCCTCCAAATGCTATGTAACTAAATGGTGGTGGTGATGGCGCTTGCTTTTCAAAACGGCTTGGATCAAACTTGGTTGGGTTTTCGAATATGTCACTGTCCATGTGTGTCATGAATTGAGACGATAACACCTAAAATTACATTATGCGGTATCAAGTAAGCCATTGTTTTACATAAATTTCTCTCTAAACTTTATTGGTTAATCATTTTTGTGACGTACCTGCCATCCTTTCGGGATTAAGAATCCCTCATACTCAATATCTTGCTTAGCTCGTCGAAAGCTCAAAGACACCGGAGGAGTAATCCGCATAACCTCGGATGCTACTCTCCATGTGTACTTCATCTTGGTTAAGTCTTCCCATGTCAAAGCTTCCCCTCGTGCTTTAGTCTTTCCAATCTCTTCTTGTTCTACATCATCAATTATGTAAAATCAGTATGACTAAAGAATTCTATTTTGTTTGATATGGCTCTATTATCCATTGGTATTCATGACATATACACATGAATCAAAAAAAATAAATAAATAAATAAATAAGTAGATTACACCCGAACAAGGGCACACATGTTAGTAAGCATTTTGCCACGATTGGTGAACATATATATTACCTTGAACTATATTAGAGTAGCTAGCTTTGTTGTTAGCCAAAAGCTTGACCAAGAAGGAAATAAGGATAGAGGTCGTATCATATCCTCCGATCATCACAGTGATTATGTTGTCAATGATCTCTTCCTCCGACATCATTGTCGAGCTATCATCATCACGGATACTAAGGAATGAAGTGATCAGATCTTTATTAGGACTAGCTAGATGTTTTTGTTTTTCAAGTACGTCCCTTTTCTCGTGTATAAGATCTATAAGCATTGGTACCATTTTCTTCCTCGCTAGGATCCCACGGTTGAATTGAGTGAAAGGCAAATTGATCGGAATTGCAAGTGTACCTATGATCATATCTTGAAAAAGTGGGAGGAATTTGTCTCTTCTGGGTCCTCTTTCGATACCAAAAAGGAGTGAACAGATTATGTTGAAGGTTAAGGTCTTCATTAGGGGTTGCACCTATATACAGTTGTAAGTAAAAGTAATGTTAAAGAATCAGATGTAAACATATATGAACGATACAGGAACTGCTAAGTACAAGTATTTAAGACGGATTAAATATATATACCTGGATCTCATTTTTACCATGCCAATGTGTTTGAAGGTGATACTGGATCTCCTCATCTATTTTCGCAACATATTGCTTAAGAACATCAAGCTTCAAAAACGAAACCAAAGGCGCTCTAACTCGTTTGTGATCATGACCAGACAACTCAAATATATTTTTTGAGCCCAAGATTCTGCCAATTGATGGAGGTTGTTTGCTGGTGAGTACATTCCCATCAAAAGTGTATATGAACTTATTTGCACTTGGACCATGTACAACAACCGTCGGGTACCCAAAAAGATTGGCTTTCCATATGGGACCGTTTTTAGCAATTCCCTTATGAAACCATTCTTCTACCTTGTCAGTTTTCAAGGCCTTTAGAAGGTCGAGGCTTTGCCCAATCACGGGCAGTCCTAGAGAACCTGGTGGGAGCCGGTTTGAATACTTCTTACCTCGTAAAAGAAAACATACAGAAAGTAATAGTAACAACAATAAAAACAAGAAGGTAAAAACCTTGAAATCCATGGCTAGAACAAGTAAGTTTGAAAGAAGAAAAGCTCGTATATATGCAATGCCATGTTGACAATATTTAAGATTCCATGGCAGTACGGCACATGTAGTTAGGATGTCGTTTTCCGAGGTTTAGAATATGTTTTATGTTTTTATCTTTTTCGCTTCCTATTTGTTTTATATATCTTTTTTAGTTCCCATTTGGTTTTTTTGTATTTGTTTTATAAGGTTTCACTTTCACGGAACACGTATTGTATGAACCATATTACATTATTAACACTTTTTTTTGTGTTTTTTTAAGTAGTTATGAAGCAGAGTACAGGTGGAATTGATGAAAAAATCGCGAAAAAGAGATCTGTATGTGTTAACTGTTAGAGTTATGAAAAAATATTAAAATGTATATGACTAGAATCGAACACAGGACCTTGGGATTGCACACTTTACGTATGAATAACTAACGGAAATAATTAATATATAACCATGTTATGTATTTAATTATTTAGGACACGAAATAATAACTAACGGACGTTAAGTAATTAACGGAATTGACTAAACGACCGTCAAGGAATAAAGGAATGACCATTAGTGAAATTGGGAGCTCAAGAAGGTTCTAGAAACCCATTCTATGGGCTTGGCCGGTTGGATTATGGGTTGTTTAACCCTAATCGATCCTTGACTTGGAGCATAAGACAATTCACTATAAATAAATATTGGTTCTTTAGTTTTTTGGGACTCCCGTGCAATTTACTATAACCAATCAAGTTTGTTGTCTCTTTCTTTCTTCTAAATTCAGTCGATCAATCAATCACTGTCTTTGAAAAGTAGATTGACTTTAATTATTAAATTGAAAAGTAGATCGACTTTAATTATTAAACAAATGATTTTGGTTTAATAACGTGTCTTTACACTAGCATCTAACGTTAGTTGGTTATAGTATGTGTGTACAAGACCATGGTAATAACTTACTTTAGTTATTCCATCTTGGATTGTGGAACAAAAGGGTAAGGGGTTCCACGTTAATCCTTTTATATATTCAAGAGAAGAAAAGAGAAGATTGATCCTTGTTCTTGCTAGGATCTTTAGGTAACTCTATTTATTATTCGGTAATTCTTTATACATGTTAAATATAAGATCCTGCTTCCGCTATACGTGCTTTGATGTGTTTATTTATTTAGATGCGTGTCATACTATTTAAATTCCAACAGTGGCATCAAGAGCCAGTTTAACATGTTAATGTAATTACCTAAACGCATAATAAAAATCAATTCTTGATTTGTATACACATGTTAAGTCGATTTAGGGTTTGTTTTTGTAGAAAACATACTAATAAAAATCGAATAGAATTTAGGGTTAGGGTTTCGACCCTAGTTTAACTAATTAATTAGTTTTGTAACCCTAAATTAAGAACATGTTGTGTTATGTGTTTATTTGAGTAATAAGGGTTACGTTCCTGGATGATCCATGATTCTTCATGCAAGGAATTATGGATTAGGTTTTGTGATGTGCTACATGTTTTTTAGATAAATCTATAATTAGGGAAGACCTAATTAATTATATTAATGAATCAGTTATGTGCAATGTGGTATGTAATTATTAAAACTTACGCGGCCAATTTATTGGTGTCTGTGGTCCATTGGGTACAATGAGCTCGAAAACCAATGGGAGTTTTATTAATTATATACATTAAAAAATTCACATAGAGATTATTAATAGGGTTTATCAAAAGGTTTGCATGTGGCTATATGATTTATATCATATATGTGTTATTATGTGTTAATTTATTTTTATTTTTTTGAATTACTTGATCTTTTTGTTTAAATTATGATGGATTGTAAACAACAAAGAGGGTAATTTTTTGAATAAAAAATAAATGAACCTAATAACTATGAAACATTTGTGGTAAATTATTTATTGCCAAGTCTTATGTGCCGATAGTGGTTCGCTTCGCACGGTAATTTGCTCCCAGGCGAGACTAGCAATTTAATAATTTACTACATAAATGTTTTTAGCTTTAAAATCTTAAAGTTTTTAATTGATTGATGCAACTGTACATAATGGTCGAAGCGGCGGACCTAATGTTGACAAACTATAAAGTGGGTATAAGGTTGGTTTCGCATTAAATTGTGGCCTTAAAGAGACTCCATTATGTCTCTCCGCTCGCCTGTGCGTCACATTAGACTTACCAAGTACAACCATTATACATGTACGAAGCATCTTAAGGCAAAGTTGTAAGTTTCTCAACGCCATCAATTAAAATTTTGTTGATTTAAGCTTACGAAAGAGTAAAAGTTTTTGCATTAAACATATGATACAAGATGAATGCATGAAATCTTTGTACATATTTTTTGATTACACACATCAAAATAAATACCCTTAAAATTTAAGTTATATGCCATCCAATTAATACGAAAACACCTGAGATTACAGTGCCTTTCATTACTAGCAGCCTTAGCTGATGTGATGAGTCAGAGGAGGGTAATCAAAGGGTAAATTGAGTACTTTCATTGCTAGCAGCCTCAGCTGATGTAATGAAACGACGTCAATTTGCAGTTTCTAAATTGGTTAACTTAATTAAGTACTTTCATCACTAGTAGCCTCAGATGATGTGATGAAACGACGTCAAGGCATAAAGATTTGGGGATGAAACATGCTTACATTTGCAACTGAGGTTGGCAAAATATGTAAGTCCCATGATTCTAGGAATTGCAATTTGATATTGGCAATTGGGTTCGACTCATACCTTATTAAGTACTTTCATTGTTAGCAGCCTCAGCTGATGTGATGAAACAACGTCAATTGAGTACTTTCATTGCTAGAAATTCTCTTTTGAAACCATTCCTCGACCTTATCAGCTTTCAAAGCATTCAGAAGGTCGAGGGTTTGCCCTATCACGGGCAGTCCTAAAGAACCTAGCGGAAGCCTACCTGAATACTTTTTACCTCGGAAAAGAAAGAAAACGGAAAGTAAAAATAACATGAAAAATGACAACATTGTTAAGAAATTGAATTCCATTGCTAGAAACACAAGCTAGTTTAGGAGAAGTGCTTGTTTTATAGAATGTTAATATTGAAGGTTGAGATTTTGTTTATTATTATGCTTTATAAATATGATATTTCATGTGAACTTCTTGTTACAATTAAGTTCACATATAGTTGCTATATCATTTCCAAGGTCTAATTATAGCATGTTTTTATAAATTTATCCTTTTTCCATTAATATGATGTAAGTAGTTACGTAACCGAAGACTTCTGAGTGAAAGGCACATATTTCAGGAATGACATTATCACTTATTTGTTCTCTCTTACATATTTGAGACTGATATACAATATATAACATCATCTTTTTAAAGTACAGTATATTTTTAATCATTTGAAAAAATAAAAACAAGTTGGATGGAATAATTGTTTAAGCAACTTTATTGATCCATTATACAAGGAATAATTCAAAGCAAAATGACATGTTAATAAACGAAAAATATGAAACGCAAACGGGAAAAAAAAAGTTATATATGGTATAATTATGCACAAAAGATATAGTTAGGTACAAGCAGGCACGTTCAATGTACATTGGTAGTTGCTTTAGTATATTTAGCAAATGAAATGACGTATGAAGAAACACCATACAAATGATAGAGGTGACAACCTCTTTAACGCATTGAGAAAAAGTTCAATTACTGATATTTATTCCGTCTCAAAATAAATGTTTATCTTCATATTACACAATGGTTTTAGAAAGAAAAAAAATCGTACTAATTATACAACTAAAATCACTTTTGAGTAGTTGAAAAACAAAATAGTCATTTATTTTTGGAAAACCCAAAATAAAAAGTTAGAATTTATTTTGGGATATGGCGAGTATAATTTTAACGTTGATGCAAATCAGAATGAGAAAAAAATGATAACAATGCAGATGAGTGAACTTATGTAACACCCACAAAATCGGGTCCAGCGAAAGCATACATGTCACTGGGGTGCTACTCAATTGGTATCACAACACTAGTACAAAGAACGGTTTTTACCTCAATCATTTAGAATAAAATTCATTTAACAAAAAGTGTTAAATTTACATTATTCAAAAGTAGTGCGAAAATAGGCCCATAAAATAAGTAAAGCGGTCCCAACATATATATCAGAGTCGTCTATGACCGTGCCCCTTGCCAAGCGCCTCCAGAAATAAGCTATCACCTTAAACCTGAAAATACATGCTAAAAGTGTCAACACGAGGTTGGTGAGTTCATAGGTTTGTGAATTAAACCACGAAGTTGTGAATAATAGCGTAGGACAATAGTGCACATGAATACCAATTCCAAGCACGTTATCCATACAGTAATAGTGTCACGCCAACTGAACCTATAGTGTTCATCATACTCATAACCAATATCACGTGGGGAGCTACCCTGATAGATCTATCAACATGTGGGCTCTCAAAGAGAGTTAACAGTTACATCAACTGAACCTATCAACTTGTGGGATCTCAACAGAGAGTTAACAGTTACACCAACTGAACATATAACTTGTGGGCCCTCAGCAAAGAGTTAACAGTTGCGCAGTTAGAAATTCTCATTTGAAACCAGTCCTCGACCCTATCAGCTTTCAAAGCATTCAGAAGGTCGAGGGTTTGCCCTATCACGGGCAGTCCTAAAGAACCTGGCGGAAGCCTACCCGAATACTTTTTACCTCGGAAAAGAAAGAAAACGGAAAGTAAAAATAACATGAAAAATGACAACATTGTTAAGAAATTGAATTCCATTGCTAGAAACACAAGCTAGTTTAGGAGAAGTGCTTGTTTTATAGAATGTTAATATTGAAGGTTGAGATTTTGTTTATTATTATGCTTGATAAATATGATATTTCGTGTGAACTTCTTGTTACAATTAAGTGCACATATAGTTGCTATGTCATTTCCAAGGTCTAATTATAGCATGTTTTTATAAATTTATCCTTTTTCCATTAATATGATGTAAGTAGTTACGTAACCAGAAGACTTCTGAGTGAAAGGCACATATTTCAAAGCAAAATGACATGTTAATAAACGAAAAATATGAAACGCAAACGGGAAAAAAATGTTATATATGGTATAATTATGCACAAAAGATATAGTTAGGTACAAGCAGGCACGTTCAATGTACATTGGTAGTTGCTTTAGTATATTTAGCAAATGAAATGACGTATGAAGAAACACCATACAAATGATAGAGGTGACAACCTCTTTAACGCATTGAGAAAAAGTTCAATTGCTGATATTTATTCCGTCTCAAAATAAATGTTTATCTTCATATTACACAATGGTTTTAGAAAAAAAAAAAATCGTACTAATTATACAACTAAAAACACTTTTGAGTAGTTGAAAAACAAAATAGTCATTTATTTTTGGAAAACCCAAAATAAAAAATTAGAATTTATTTTGGGATATAGCGAGTATAATTTTAACGTTGATGCAAATCAGAATGAGAAAAAAATGATAATAATGCATATGGGTGAACTTAACCTTGTGAACTTAACAATGCTGATGGGCGAACTTTTTTCGTCACTTATATATTCAGTGTTACATGACTTTTGATATAATATTTTAAATTTTTTATAATATTTTTAAGATAAAAGAGATATATACATTTATTTTAAAAGTTGCTATAATGATTTACAAACAATAAACATTGCGTAAATTTGTTGTTTTGTTTTGTAAGTATTATCAAAAAAGTAACGAGCTAAACTTAGGTGTCATTTGCTTTTTCAGAGTTTTTACCTCTTC
This sequence comes from Artemisia tridentata subsp. tridentata, assembly GCA_021014915.2. Lineage (NCBI taxonomy): Eukaryota > Viridiplantae > Streptophyta > Magnoliopsida > Asterales > Asteraceae > Artemisia > Artemisia tridentata. The sequence continues at coordinate 23,167,325 of CP139507.1, read as the reverse complement.
ATCTGCAAACCATGTCTGCAGAAGAAGAGACACATCTAAAGTCTTCATCTGCATAGAAGAAGACTGTTTGTTTTTTGTGCTATTAAAGTACTTCTTTCTTTCATTTTCTTTTTTTCTTTTTTTTAACTAACGTTTTGTGATACGGAGTATAAAACACAAGTTTTCGTCCGTTTTATACGTTATCATCCGTTTTATACGTTTTCTTTCGTTTTTTTTTACGTTTTCGTTTATTTTTTTACGTTTTTTACGTTTTCGACCGTTCTTTTACGTTTTGTCTTTTTTTACGTTTTCATCCTTTTTTACGTTTTCGTCTGTTTTTTTACGTTTTTCTCCGTTTTTTTACGTTTTCATCTATTTTTTACGTTTTCGACATTACTTTTACGTTTTTGTCTTTTTTTTACGTTTTCTTCCGTTTCTTTACATTTTGGTACGGTTTTCATGTTTTAGTCCCTTTCTTTTTTTACGTTTTTGTCTATTTTTTTACGTTTTAGTATGTTATTTTAACGTTTTCGACCATTTTTTTACGTTTTCGTATTTTTTTTTACTTTTTTGTCTGTTTTTTAACGTTTTCATCGGTTTTTTACGTTTTCGTCTGTTTTTTAACGTTTTCATCGGTTTTTTTACGTTTTCGTCTGTTTTTTTTTACTTTTTCGTCCTTTTTTTACGTTTTCGACCCTTTTTTTACATCTTCATCTCCTTTTTACGTTTTTGTCTGTTTTTTTTACGTTTTCGTCCGTTTTTTACGTTTTTGTCTGTTTTTTTTACGTTTTCGTCTGTTTTTTACGTTTTTGTTTGGTTTTTTACGTCTTCATCCATTTTTTTACGTTTTCGTATTACTTTTTAACGTTTTCGTCCGTTTTTTACATTTTGCTACATTTTTTTTTTTACATTTTTGACCCTTTTTTTTACGTTTTTCGTCTGTTTTTACGTTTTAGTTTGTTTTTTATGTTTTCGTATGTTTTTCACGTTTTTGTCCGTTTTCTTACGTTTTGGTACCTTTTTTTTGCGTTACGTCCGTTTTTGTACGTTTTCGTCTTTTTTATTTTTATTTTTTTTACTTTTTCGTCTTTTTTTTTACGTTTTCGTCCGTTTTCATATGATTTCGTAAGTTTTTGTACGTTATCTTACGTAAGAAAACGGACAAAAAAAAAAAAAAAAGGGTAAAAAAAGCAACGAAAACGGTGAAAACGTTTAAAACGTAAAACAATAAAACAATAACGAGAAAAGTAAAAAAAAAGGTCCGAGAAACGTAAAAAATAACAAACGTAAAAACAACATACTAAAAACGTAAAAAAACAAAAAAAATTGGTCAAAAAAAAAAAAAGATGAATGAAAAACCAGAACGAAATCGTAAAAAAAAGACGAAACAAAAAAAACGTAAAAAAAACAACGAGAATAAAAAGATAAAACGGACAAAACGTAAAAAAACGAAACTAAGAAAACCAAAAGTAATAAAATAACGAAAACGTAAATAAAAACAGATGAAAACGTAAAAAACCGAAGAAAAACTTTAAAAAAAAGGTCAAAAACGTAAAAAACGACAAAAACGTAAAAAAAAAAATGGATCGAAAAACGTAAAAAACAGACTAAAACGTAAAAAAAATGGACGAAAACGTAAAATAATATGAAAAACGAAAAAAAAAAAAACAGACAAAACGTAAGAAATACGAGAAAACGGAAAAAAAACGGACGAAAAACGTAAAGAAGACGGACAAAACGTATTAAAAAGGATAATAAAAGAGAAACGTAAAAGTCGAAACGTAAAAAAAAGACGTAAACGTAAAGAAATAGACGAAAACGGAAAAAAACGGACGAAAACATAAGAAGACGGACTAAAACGTATTAAAAAGGATATTGAGAAAGAAATGTAGGGTTTGTGAAACAAGAGGTAAGAAATGAAAATAGATGGCTTTCCATATCGGACCATGTTTAGAAATTCTCTTTTGAAACCATTCCTCGACCATATCAGCTTTCAAAGCATTCAGAAGGTCGAGGGTTTGCCCTATCACGGGCAGTCCTAAAGAACCTGGCGGAAGCCTACCCGAATACTTTTTACCTCGGAAAAGAAAGAAAACGGAAAGTAAAAATAATATGAAAAATGACAACATTGTTAAGAAATTGAATTCCATTGCTAGAAACACAAGCTAGTGTAGGAGAAGTACTTGTTTTATAGAATGTTAATATTGAAGGTTGAGATTTTGTTTATTATTATGCTTGATAAATATGATATTTCGTGTGAACTTCTTGTTACAATTAAGTGCACATATAGTCACTATGTCATTTCCAAGGTCTAATTATAGCATGTTTTTATAAATTTATCCTTTTTCCATTAATATGATGTAAGTAGTTACGTAACCAGACTTCTGAGTGAAAGGCACATATTTCAGGAATGACATTATCACTTATTTGTTCTCTTACATATTTGAGACGGGTGAGTTTATCCACACCCTCCCATAGGGAGGGTATCCAATCATTGGATGCATCGCTGGCTTGTACGATGTGCATCGCGAGTTGTACGGTTTGACCAACCCCCCCTGATGTTTAAGACATCCCATTTGAGACTGATATACAGTATATAACATCATCTTTTTAAAGTACAGTATATTTTTAATCATTTAGCTTATCTGAAAAATAAAAACAAGTTGGATGGAATAATTGTTTAATTAAGCAACTTTATTGATCCATTATACAAGGAATAATTCAAAGCAAAATGACATGTTAATAAACGAAAAATATGAAACGCAAACGGGAAAAAAAAAAATGTTATATATGGTATAATTATGCACAAAAGATATAGTTAGGTACAAGCAGGCACGTTCAATGTACATTGGTAGTTGCTTTAGTATATTTGGCAAATGAAATGACGTATGAAGAAACACCATACAAATGATAGAGGTGACAACCTCTTTAACGCACTGAGAAAAAGTTCAATTACTTACGTCTCAAAATAAATGTTTATCTTCATATTAAACAATGGTTTTAGAAAGAAAAAAAATAGTACTAATTATACAACTAAAAACACTTTTGAGTTGTTGAGAAACAAAATAGTCATTTATTTTTGGACAACCCAAAATAAAAAGTTATAATTTATTCTAGGATATAGCGAGTATAATTTTAACGTTGATGCAAATGAGAATGAGAAAAAAATGATAACAATGCAGATGGGTGAACTTAACCTTGTGAACTTAACAATGCTGATGGGTGAACTTTTTTCGTCACTTATATATTCAGTGTTACTTGACTTTTGATATAATATTTTAATTTTTTTATAATACTTTTGATAAACATTGCGTAAATTTGTTGTTTTGTTTTGTAAGTATTATCAAAAAAGTAAAGAGCTATACTTAAGGATGAAAAAAATGCTTCTTTTATTTATTTTTATTTTTTTCCTCTTGATGAAAAAAAAGGATTTACTAGTTTACCATTTGTTGAACATATAATGAAAAATAAAAAGTCCGAAAGTTTCAGTCCAAGTGGCCGGTTCACTAGAGCCGGTTCAAACATGAAAAACCAATCCAAACAATAAAAACCCGGTTCATAGTAAAACTTGACAGCTTCTGTTGACCCGCCATTTTAATGGTATTGACCTGGATCTGACTCTTTGACCCTCCAGATATTTTTAAGCATCTTTTTAAATAGAGACAACACATTATTATTTTTTATTTTGAATTTCTTTAATTTTCAAAAATGTGGTAACTTATTTTTATGGATTTAAGTTTGTGTAGATCGCAGTTGTTAGGATCTTTTCATTTTACGATCTCGTTAAGCAAAAACAAGTCGATCATTCGTAGAATCTTAAAAAGCATAGGATCTCGATATTACCAATATGATCGTCTGATCTGAATCCGATTCGATCATACTTCCCTCAAATTAACTAACTAATAAACTATAAATGAATGAATTTTGTTGAAGTAAAACAATAAAGCAAGCTTTGATTGTTATTAAATGTTTTATAAGAGTAAAATATATAGATTTTTAGGTTAAAAGATCCGGCTTTCTTGATCACCGATAATTACTGATTTGTTATACAATCAGCTTTGAATACAAATTACTAGACAAATAAGACTTTTAAACATTTAAGTAGGAGCTTCCGATCTTACGATTCTGATTTTGCAAACACAAAAACAATCCATAGCAGGATCTCGATTTTAACAGCTTTGGTGTTAATTTCTATTTTTGCTATTTTGCTTCTAGTTTTTAATGAATTTGCATATAAAAATGTACATAACATGTTTATAGCGTTATATAAAACAGGACAATGACACGATTCACAACTCACAAGTCGTATGTGACATAATTAGCTCATAATGGAGCCTTGTGAATCAAGTTGTTCTATCAAAACGAACAAAATCCTACCTACATAAACATTCATGCTTTATATGAAACTTAACATTTCTTATATGGGTGTGATTCGAACTAACAACCCATGATCGAATTCTGGCATTGGGATTCTTTCGAAAGACTCGTCTTTCTTAACAAGCTCCCATGCGAATTGTGTCACCAAGCGATGAATCATGGCTAAAGTTTCCATTTTAGCAAGTTCAATACCGGGACACATCCTTGGCCCTGCTCCAAATGCTACGTACGTAGCTAAAAGGTGGTGGTGAAGGTGCATTTTTATCAAAACGGGTAGGATCAAAAATGGTCGCGTTTTGGAAGATGTCATTGTTCATGTGTGTCATGGACGCTGACAATAACACCTAAAGACACATAATGCGAAATCAAGTAAGCAATTATACGTGTGTCGTGTTATTACTTGGTTAGCCATTATTGTAACATACCTGCCATCCTTTGGGAATTATGAATCCTCCATACTCAATATCTTGCTTAGCTCGCCGAAAACTTAAAAGAACTACATTTCTTAATAAAAAAAATCTATATACAATAACCCCGTGATTTGTTTTAATTCCTAAAAATATCATATAATATCCTAACAAAAAAATTTCGTGGATCAGCAATGCCAGCAAATAACAATTCAAAGTGACTGCAATACATTTAAAGATAAAAAAATATCAAAAAGTATCCAACATACCAAAACTCATATGTAACTCGAGCTGCATCAGCATCAAAGCCATCTTCAAAAACTACTTTAAACATCCCCATACTTTTCTTCAGTTTCTCAAGCATCATCCTTTGCTTCTTTCAACAAATTCTTCATCCTTGTTAATTTTCTAACCAGACCATCAATTTTCAAACTTCAGTCACGAGATGAATCATCATCATGATCATATTGACGTTCCAAACGTTCCTGGTGGAGAACCATCAACTCGGATTCTTTTTCCTTGACTTTCTTTTCTCGTTCGGCCAGCTGCATGTCGGTACAGGTAAGGACGGCCATTGCTGACTTACCATCGTTAGTTGAGGACTCGAACGATGGAAAGTCAACAATGGCCATCCTTACCTGTAACGACATGCAGCTAGTCGAACAAGAAAAGAAAGTCAAGGAAAAGAATATATCCGAGTTGATGGTTCTCTGTCAGGAACGTTTGGAACATCAATATCTTCATGATGATAATTCATTTCGTGACTAAAGTTTGAAGATTGATGGTCTGGTTAGAAAATTAACAAGGATGAAGAATTTGTTGAAAGAAGCAAAGGATGATGCTTGAGAAACTGAAGAAAAGAATGCTCGGATGTTTAGAGTGGTTGTGCAGGAGGTCAGGTACATCTTAGAAAGGATATAGATCCACCAGAATACTTCAAACACCTATTCAAAAATAAACACTTCTTAGACAACATACGGGCATATAACCAGATGTTCAGTATGACATCTTTTGGGGCAGAAATTGATGAGTCAATTAACAATGGAAAAGGACCATATGTTTTTAAAATTTCGGGTGAAATACACCATTGGATAGGTACGTTGTGTCCTACCAATGGGAAACACCCTAGGTTTCTGCAGCTTTATATTTATGATACAGAAAACGAAGTACAAAATAGGATGGAACCTTTTGGTGGAATAGAAAAAAGTGGGTTGAAGACTGAAATAGTGGAAAACTTGATAAACATATTAAACGAACACAATGAGTTAGTTAAACTATTCAGGACAGCAAGAGACAAGCTTAATGAAGGGAATATATCTGAATTTAAAATCCAGCTTTATAATGTAGTTGGAGCTCAAGAATATCAGCTACCTTCTTCAGGAACTCTTGGAGCAATTGTTTTCCAATCTGATCCTAACAGCCAAACAGATTATGACATTATTGTGGAGTATAAAGATCGACAACCAAAAAGGATCAATAAGCTCCATAGCTCATACATGTCTCTTCAATTCCCTCTCCTTTTTGTTTATGGCCAACCCGGTTACAATACAAATATGACATTAAAGGGTGTCAATGCAATGAGAAGAAGGAAAAGACTATCTATGAATATGTATTACAAGTATCAGCTGCATGAACGTAACAACCAGTTCAATTTGCTCTTTAAAGGTGGCAGATTATTCCAGCAATATGTTGTTGTTGCTTACTGTGCCGTCGAACAAGAAAGAATTGATTTCATACGTTCAAAACAAAACAATCTTAGAACAGAATGCCTTTCAGGCATTTGTGATGCAATGGCGAAAGGAGACCATTTTGGAGCTGATATAGGACAAAAAATTATTCTTCCTTCAAGTTTTACGGGTGGTCCAAGGTATATGTACAGTCACTATCTTGATGCATTGGCCATATGCAGGGTTCTTGGTAACCCTCAGTTTTTCATTACCTTCACGTGTAATGCAAACTGGCCTGAAATTAAACGGCGAATGCGTAAATATCCAGAACTTACGCCGGCAGACAGGCCTGATATACTGGGTCGGGTTTTTGAGGAAAAAGTGGAAGACTTTTTAAAAGTTCTTAAAGAACAAAGAATCTTTGGCAGATGTACTGGAGGTAACCAAATTATTTTAGTTTTTATTTATTTATTTTTAATAAAATGACAATTTGTTTACTCATTAAATTTTATTAATACAGTTCTGTACACAATAGAGTTTCAAAAACGGGGGCTTCCACACTGTCACACACTCTTATGGATTGATGCCAAAGACAAAATAAAGAATCCAGAAGAAATAGACAACTTTATTTCGGCAGAATTGCCCGACAGAACAACTGATCCAGAAGCATACAGAGTTATGGCTGATTTGATGATGCACGGGCCATGTGGAAATGTTAAGCCAAATGCTGCATGTATGCAAGAAGGCATTTGCAGTAAGCATTTTCCAAAAAAATACAATGATAATACTTTCTTTGATGACAATGGCCACATTCATTATCGGCGGAGAAAAACGTCAGCTTATGTGCCTAGGGGTGAAGTCAAGTTAGACAACACAAACGTTGTGCCATACAATCGTTTGCTTTGTCTGATGTTCCATGCTCACATTAACGTCGAGTATTGTGGCTGGAGCATGCTTATAAAATATTTATTCAAATATATCTCCAAAGGCACAGACCGTATTGCTGCACGGATTATCAGACCAATTGGTGATCCAGGCCCATCGTCTTCTACTCCAAAGATAAAGGTGGATGAAATAAAAAACTTTATTGATGGTCGGTTTATATGTCCACCAGAAGCCTGTTGGAGAATACTTGATTTTCCAATACACCACAGAGAACCAGCTGTGCAAGTGCTTGCTGTCCATCTCCAAGACATGCAGAAAATCACTTTCCGTGATAAAGAACCTCTTGGGCACATTGTGTCAGATGATGGAAGAAAGCTGACAACACTCACCCAATGGTTTGTGTATAATCAGATGTTTGAAGATGGAAGGCACTTAACATATATAGACTTTCCTACAGAGTACGTTTGGTATGAAGACACAAAAGTATGGAAACGTAGGAAACTTAAAAATAAATATTCGATTGGCAGACTGGTGTATGTGCATCCAGCAACAGGCGAGTTATTTTATTTTCGCATGCTACTTGGCCACCAAAAAGGTTGTAAATCTTTTATTGATGTGCGCACTGTTAACAATAAAGTTTTCAGCACGTATCGTGAAGCATGTCAAGCCATGGGGTTGCTTGACGATGACAACGAGTGGGATACAGCATTGCAAGAAGCAGCAATGTCAGCAACAGCTGCACAATTACGTGCTTTTTTTGCTCACATTTTGCTTCATTGCGAGGTAGCAAAACCTTTGGAACTTTGGAAAAGGCATTGGCATTATATGGCTGATGACATTCCTGCAAAGGCTTCAAAGACAAGTGGCGTTCGAAACCTCCACATAAACAGCCCAGAAATTGAGCACTATATTCTTTATGAAATAGAGATAATTCTCAACAGTCGTTCAAAATCAGTCAAAGACTTTGGTTTTGACTTACCCCCAAAACATCTTCTAGAGGATTTGGAGAATCGGCTGTTGATGGAAGAAAGGAATTACAACAGAGAAGAATTGAAAGAAGATGTTGCAAGATCAGTTGTTAAATTAAATAATGAGCAGCTAGAAATTTATAACATTATAGTTAACGCATGCAAGAATAAAACACAAGAGTTGGTTTTCGTATATGGACACGGAGGAACCGGGAAAACTTTTCTTTGGAAAACAATTATTAATACACTACGTTCAGAAGGGAAAATAGTGTTGGCTGTCGCCTCCTCAGGAATAGCATCTTTGCTGTTACCCTCTGGGCAAACAGCACACTCAAGATTTAAAATTCCCCTGGAGTTGACAGATGAATCAATGTGTAGCATAAAGAAGAATACGATGATGTCAAAATTGATTATAGAAACTGACTTAATTGTGTGGGACGAAGCCCCGATGAACGATCGAAAGTGTTTTGAAGCACTCGATAGAAGTCTAAGAGATATTCTAAACGATTCAGAAAAACCATTTGGTGGAAAGCCTATTATGTTAGGCGGAGATTTCAGACAAACATTGCCAGTTAAAAAAAAGGGAACAAAGTCCCAGATGATAGCTTCATCAATTGCTAACTCATATTTGTGGTGCCATTTTAAAGTTTACAAATTGAAACGTAATATGCGATTACAGAAACCAGACCTGAATGAAGAAGAAAGGAAAGCAGTATTTGAATTCTCAACATGGCTGCTAAATGTTGGTGATGGAAAGATTGGTGAGCCCGATGAAGAAGAACCACATGATGTCTGTTGGCTTCCGATTCCTGCACAATATCAGATTCCAAACAATGAAAACAGCATCCAACAACTTATCGATTTTATCTACGACGAAGAAACATTAAAAAACCCAACAGCAAAAGTCTTGCAAGAAAAAGCAATTGTATGTCCCAAAAATGAGACTGCAGATATCATAAACGAAAGAATATTGTCACAGATAGAGGGAGAAGCTACAACATACTTAAGTTCAGATGAAGCCATACCTATCGGAAGAGACGGCGCTGCAACAGAAATGTTATATCTACCAGAGTATCTAAACACCTTCAAATTTCCAGGTTTACCGCCAAACAAACTTCAATTAAAAATTGGAGTTCCAATCATGCTACTTAGAAACGTAAGTCTTGCGGGAGGACTCTGCAATGGCACCAGAATGATAGTCAAAAACCTTATGTCAAAACACATAGAGGCAGAGATCATTACAGGAACAAGAATTGGGGAAAAAGTCTATATTCCAAGAATGCCATTGACACACAAAGACCCAAACTACCCTTTCATTTTCAAGCGCAAACAGTTTCCAATAAAAATATGCTACGCTATGACAATCAATAAAAGTCAAGGACAGTCCCTCAACAAGATTGGAATCTATCTTCCGCAACCAGTTTTCAGCCATGGACAACTATATGTTGCTCTATCCCGGGCAACATCACCTTACGGTTTAAAAATTCTGTTGGAACCTGACGCTGAACACCCACCTAACACAACTAAGAACATAGTGTATAAACAGTTTTTAAGCACAATCTGTTCAGCACAGGTTCACATTTGTTACTTATTATACATATTAACTATTAGTTTCATTTTATACAGTCTACAATCAAACTATGCAGATTTACTATTTGTATTTACTATCTAATGATTTTATTTTTAATTTTATTTGTTACCTATTATACATGCTAAATTTATAATTAGACTATGCAAATCAGATTTATAGTATTTTTATTTCCTGTCTAATGATTTTACTTTTTGTATATACAGGATGACTGAAGCAACTATCAAGGAACTTCGCCCAACAAGTAAAAACAAAATTCTAGAAGCAAAAGTGTACCAATCATGGGTTGCTCGCGATCCACCAGACAATTTAGAAAGAGGCTATCGAGCAATTTTGATAGACAGACAGGTAATTTAAAAAAATAATAATAACATATTTGTATTTATAAATTATTTCAACTCACTTATAAAACAATACTTTAACATTTACAGGGTGATGCAATACAAGCGAATCTAGAACCTAATGAAAAAAACCAATTTGTCACATATCTTATACCAGGAAGAGCATATCGCATTTCAGGGTTCACATGCATTCCTACAAGTAACTGGCAACAAACATTGGACAACAAAACGTCACTTTCATTCACACGATTCACAAAATTTGATCCTATACCAGCAACAGGATTCCCACACCACTATTTCGACTTTGTTTCTTACAACCGGCTACCTTTCAAAGTCGTAGACCCAGAAGACAAGAGCCGAAAAGAATATCCAGTTTTAACAGGTATTGCAACACACTTTCGACATTCTACTTTTTTATATCACTATTTACAAATTGCATTACTCTTTTTCCACAACTGCAGACTACATAGGCTGCTACATAAAATCAGGAGAAAAGGAAAAAATAGGAAATCCAAACAGAGACCAAATGATGATTCGCAGAATCGAAATCCAAAATCTCAAGTAAGTATAACAAATAACAGTTTATAAGTCTTTAGCAAATATACAATTGATAACAACATTGTACTTACGTCTAACACTTATTTCAAACAGTCACAATTCAATTGAGCTAACACTATGGGATGATCTCGCTGAGAATTTCCCAAAAGAAAAGATTGACGCACTGGAAAAACCAGTGATAATAGCCGTAAGCTCTTGCCGAGTTTCAAGATATAAAAACACTTTGCAATTAGCATCAACCCCCGCAACTTATTACTATATAAACCCAGAAATCCCAGAATTAGAAGAATACAGAGAAGAGTAAGTGATTATTTCTTTATTTTTACTCTTTTTTTTTTTATTCATATAGCTATTAACTACAATACAATTGTGAAACAGATACAAGGTGGCATTTAACCTAAATCCACCATTGCAAATTGTTAGAGCTCCATTCCATGACAAACAACTAGAAAAAATGAGAAACAGAATCCCATTGGCTACACTTTTGCAGCAGCCTCCAACAAGTTACCAAGTAAGTTACAATCACTTTTATATACAACTTCTCTTTACTTAAAAAGTAGATTAAAAAAACAATTAATATATATATATATATATATATATATATATATATATATATATATATATATATATATATATATATATATATATATATATATATATATATATATATATGTAGAGATGAGATATTATGAGAAGGGGTCTTAAAATGAGAAGGGTGAGAAGGATTGTGGGAGTGACATGTGTCACTTTGCCACATCATCATTCCGCCAAAAATTTTACTGCATCGTGATGCAGTAAAAATTTTAGTGGGAAAAAAAAAATTTCCCGCCAAAAAAAAAATTTTTTATGGCAAAAATTTTTTTTTCCCGCCAAAATTTTTACTGCATCGTGATGCAGTAACCGTAATGAAGTAAAAAAATATACTGCATCATGATGCAGTAACCGTAATGCAGTAAAAATTTTGGCGGGAAAAAAAAATTTTTTGCCCAAAAAAAAAATTTTTTTTTGGCGGGAAAAAAAAATTTCCCGCCAAAATTTTTACTGCATCACGATGCAGTAACCGTGATGCGGCATGATGATGTGGCATGGGGATGACACATGTCACTCCCACAATCCTTCCTACCCTTCTCATTTTAAGCCCCTTCTCATTGTATCCCTACCATATATATATATATATATATATATATATATATATATAGTGAGACTTTCTTGCGAGAACCATTTTATCTGCGAGAACTGAGAGAACCACAAAAAACATACATGCACGCCTTCAATAATTGTATTTTTGCACATATGTTCTAAAAACAACATATATGTTTTAAAAAAAACATAGTTGTTCTAAAGAATTTGATAAGAAATTGGAAATACAACATTTTTCTTTGAAGGTGTGCATGTATGTTCTTATAAGGCGTGCAACGACAATATTGCGGCCTTGTGTAAGGTTTTTGTGAAAAAAGAGGATGAGTTCATGATGATATTGAAGAACATAGGTGGATACTTACGATTATTGATGATTTGCATGTATTTTTATTTTATTTTAAAAGGCGTGCATGTATGTTTTTTGTGGTTCTCTCAGTTCTCGCAGATAAAATGGTTCTCGTAAGAAAGTCCCCCTATATATATATATATATATATATATATATATATATATTTGACTATGAATTTCACTCTTTTGAAAAAATCCCAAAGGGTGTCCGTTTTACTTGCGATGGAACTATTACAAATCTTAACACACAACGGGAATTGTACTATCCATCATGCACATCGTGTACAAATAAAGTCAACAGCAGCGAAGGCGTATTCGAATGCAGAACACATGGGACATTGGCTATTCCAACTTACAGGTAATACTTTATGACAAAATATTTTAACACAATGCACAATTATCTTATACCACTAAGACATCTATGCAGATACAATTTTAAAGCCTACATAACAGACACAACAGCAACAGCTATGATCACATTTTTCTCGCCAAAAGCAGATGATATTATTGGTGTCAGTTGCGATGCATTAGTCAATTCACTTGAAAATCCTGACCCTCATAAATTTCCAGAACAATTATTATCAATCATTGGAAAAAGACATATCTTTCAGTTTCATTACAACACATCTTCTAAACAAGGTCCAGTTAACTTTATTTTCAATCAGATTTTAGACAAAGAAGATGAGCAAAAACAAGTTGAACATTAACCGTTACGTACAAAATATTTTGCAATTTAATTATAGATTAAGTATACTAAGTCTATTACCCAAAATTAATAAACCATTGTCAATAATTTTTTACAGCAATATCTGTACCTGCTCAGCAACCAACCCACCTTGCAATTGAGTATAGTCCAATAGGTACAGAAACAAGCATCACAGAAGCAACACCTGCATCTGGAACACAACAACAAAGCAACCCAGGTGAGTAAATTTTCATTTTAAAAAGTCAATAAGCAAATATTGTAAAACAGGTATTTCAATTCTTTCAAATACTTAACAGACATAGAAGGCACAATTTCAAGAGAAGGCAAACAGCCAATTACACAGGCTGCAGGTCACATACTCTATCTAATATTCAGCTATACTTGAAGAAGAAAAAAAAAAACCGTTTTTCTTAAACTTTTGATTGTTTTTATGCAACAGGTACTACAGCACCAACTACAACCACTAAGCGAGAACTTTTCCCAGAAAATACATCAGACAGCAAAAAACATAAGAAAGAATGAAGACAAAGCAACCACAGCTTTGACAATCAACCACTATCATACCATCTGTACAAATACGTGTATGAAACAATAAAAATGTTTTTGTAAAATGCCTGCACTACAGGCAATGCTAAATCATATGTAGTAAAACACTTATGTAATGCACCTTCTCCACTCATCACTTTTGAAAATAAGAGCTTGGATCAAATCGGTATTGCTATCCAAGCTCTCTTCTTGAATTGCTCATTTCAAATTCACCTATAAACAAACATACTACTAATTAGATTTTAAATAAACAGATCTAAAAATAAAAAATAAAAAATAAACATGAAAAATATAATTGAGTAAACCATATACATACCAATTTATTTTACAACCTATTACAAAATACAAAATAATAAATTTAGGGTTTGCAGTAATTTAGATTTGGGACAGAAAGAGGCGAGGTAAAATTATAGGCGCAGCAAAAAACCCTAATTACTAATACTTACCCTAAAAAACAATACAGGCCACGTGCAACTCCACTACTAACCAAAGCCCAATAACTTTTTTAAATTTTACAAGCCCACTACTACCAAAACCCAATAACTTTTTTACTTTTTTTTTTTTTTTTTTTCTCTCTTTTTTTTTTTATCTTATTTGTAATTTTTTTTTTTTTAGAGCCTTAGTCCATTGTGCAAAACTGCCAAAAACACCCACCAATCCAAACCCTAAAAAAAAAAAAACAATGTCAATTCGCTGTTTGCAAACTGCACAGAACACTACACGATACAAGAAAACACACCCGTTGCAACGCACGGGCTACCCCGCTCGTTTATGTTTAACCGCCAAAACATCATTCGATTTCAACCGAAAGACAGTTTACCAATCAAAATCGCATTTGATTATGCAACAAAAACATTAATTATATTGCTCATGTGAATAAAACATTATTTCATGTATAATCGTCATCCATTGCCATGCACTTGTTGATAAGTTTCCAAATATTGTAACAAATATTAAATAAACAAAATCCACATGCATGCTGACAAGTATACAATTCTCTAGTTAATTAGTTTATTCACATACAATTCTTTTACCACCGTCAAATCATCTTGATTAACAATTATCATCAGTTTCACATGCAAATATATAATACAAAAGAATCACGTGCATGTTATCTGTGATTAGCATATATGAGATCCATGAACATTTTCAATCACAATCAATCAAATTTGTGTTTCTTATTGATTAACATGCAAGATCATTTTATATTCAACTTAACAAGGTTTCATCAAATCAAGTATACAGAATACTTAATTATATTTCCATACCATGTGTTGGTTATAAGTTATGCTCTTTATATGCACATAATAAATCGATGAAGAAAACCAATATAAGTCACTTACTTGCAGTTACGGAATCTAATGTTTCTTATCCACCGTTTGAATCTCCCAAGACTGATTCATTCAAACTTCTTCATTAAACGTATGGTATATCAGAATTCCAGAACGCCTCTTAACAACTTATTATAACAAGTAATCACACAGCATCATGAAACCGTCCATACATCTAATACCCTCTTCCAAGATCATATTCCCATCTTGTCTTTCAAATGTCACCAACTGTACGAACATGGATGTCCTATCACCAATCGAATCACCAGCCCTCATCACTAGAATTTAATCGATCTTTGTTGTATATGTGGGGTAAGATTGGTGTGATAAGTATCCTGATAGCAATTAGAAGTCGCGAGTATGAACGCTTTCAGATCGATTAAATTGGAGTGGATACCAATTAACGACCGGATAAAATCTAATTGATTCAAGTTTATGTATGATTTTATGTTTGCATAAAGTAGTGATCAAAAGTTCGTTTTTGATCAGCCTATTGGTTCTATCTCTTTTTGTATCTCCCTTCTTCAAATGAGAAAATATAAGATAATTTACAGGTTCACAAAACGGTTATAAAAACCGTTTTACTGTAAGTAAAACAGTTATATAACTGCATCAACACTAGCAGCAGACTCGTTACCATAGCAGCAGACTAATAAAGCTAGCAGCAGGCTTATAAAACTAGCAGCAGTTAACCAACACAAGCAGCAGGCTAACTACACTAACAGTACCTTCATAAGCCTAGCCGTACCTTCCATACAAGCCTAGCAGTACCTTCCCCTTTGAACACTCGTTAGTCCTATTAATATGCAACTAAGTATCGACCCTCATTTGCAACTAAGTGTCGATCCTTATTTGCATATTAAACACCGGCCATTTAGATTACACTAAAATACCAACACAAATAAACGTGATATGTTAAATATTTTTATTAATATGATTGGCAGGTTGCTATGAATGTTACCAAATATGTGAGTTACCCATCTTGATTTTATGTCGAACATTGTATTACAGGAACAGTTGACTGCTCATTTAAGTCAAATAATCGTGGGTCCCACAGGAGGAGTTATTAACTATTTACTGAATGGGGTGAGTGTGAGTGGGCTGTTAAGGCCACGCCGGTGGAGGCGATAATACTGTCTCACATCCGGTATCTCTTTTGCACAATGCACGATGGTTTGACTAATGTCGTTTCACGGGATGACATCTACGCTCGGCCAGCATGCTAGCTGTGGTCTGGAATCGGAGATGCAATCTGCAAGAAGTCAACACATATCTGCTCCACTCATAACAGCACTTTAATCCAAACCAAACAACACAACGAGCAATTGCAAATATAACAACTACCTCGTTAAAAAAAAAAAAAAAAAAAAAAAAAAAAAAAAAAAAAAGAAAAAAAAAAAAACTATTAGCGGAAAGAATGGAGAGCCGGCTGGGATCGTGACTCCCCTGGTGCTTACTTCTAAGAATAGAAAGGGTGAAGAGAAACCTCCACGTTCTATGTGAACAGCGAAAGATTATGTGTCGGTTAACAACAAGGTACTAATTAACTTACCTTTTATTTACTAATTTATTGTGGTTGATTTTACCGTTATTTTAGATAACTTTGTTTAATTATTGTTTGGTGATTATTGTGGTTACATAAATATGAAGTTGATTTTGATTTGAGGATTATTGTGGTTTCGTTATTGTTTGGTGATTGATTTAGTTAGTTTTGAATTATTGTTTGGCGAGTTTTTCTAATACTAGATATGACATAATAATATGTTGGGCATCATTAGTTATATGATCTCTTACGGATTTGAGTTGTTAACACCCTCTCAGGAATTATAGTTTCTTGTAAATTACAAATACTACCAAGCTTTTCTTATTCAGTGTTGTTTTTATGTGCTATAATTTGATGACTGGTTTTATATAAGTAATTATAGAATACGGTTCTTGAACCTTTTTTTTTCTTAACTAGTTGAGTTTATAGAATCGAGGTTTTGATAGACGTAAGGAAAGTTTTGGATTAGTTATGGCGGCGTTGGTTGGTACTGTATATAATTATATATATTGTAAGAAATGTAAGTTTAATTTTTAAGAAATGGAAGGTTAATTTTTAGCAATTATTTGCTTGGGTCAAACTGGAAGGTTAATTTTTAAGAAATGGAAGGTTAATTTTTAGCAATTATTTGCTTGGGTCAATTTTTAAGAACGGGAAGGTTAATTTTTAGCAATTATTTGCTTGGGTCAAACGGGAAGGTTAATTTTTAGCAATTATTTGCTTGGGGTCAAACTGGACCACAAACACATTGTGTCCGTATACTAATCCAATGGTTTGTTCTTAATAATGTTATATTATAGTCCAAATCCGATTAAGTATTACACTGAGTCTTTTTGTATCAAGAATGTGGGGAGGGCATGTGGTATTTGTTTCTTTAAGTACCGAATGCAGTTTTTGGGCTGGGTAAATGATGTGGGCACTTGTATTGTTTAGTTTGTTGTTTATTTCTTGGCATGCTATAGTTTGGTTTTTTTTATGGTTTTGAATTTGATTTGGGATTAATATATGAATTTGTGAATTTGTTTTAGGATGGCAAATCTGCCAAGGTTGTTTTGAAATGCTCAATAGTGTCCAAGCAATAATGAAACTGTGGTCCAGTTTGACACTGAAGGAAAACAGGTTTAAAAATTGCAATCCTGAACATCCACTAAAACGTGTTGGTAAACCAAACCAAATGCAAATAATGTGTAATTTTAAACAAATATTTTGAGCCCAGTTAACTTGAAACAACATTGTCTACAACTGTTTGTCTATTGATAATACACTTATGTTATTTATTTATAAAGATCAATGTGTAATTAACATTATACACAAAGGGACGAAGAATATAAAATGACATGTCAAGTTGTACTTGAAATCAATAACTCACATATATTGAGCCTTCAAATCAAGCAATAGCTTGTTTCCAAGTTAAAAGTTTCAACCTACATTCATGTTTGGCATGAAACCAAAATTTATAAAGGTGTGATCCGAACTAACAACCCGTGATCGAATTCAGGCAATGGGAGTCTCTTGAACGATTCGTCTTTCATAACAAGCTCCCATGTGAATCGTGTCACCAAGTGATGAATCATGGCTAAAGTTTCCATTTTTGCAAGTTCAATACCGGGACACATTCTCGGCCCTCCTCCAAATGCTATGTAACTAAATGGTGGTGGTGATGGCGCTTGCTTTTCAAAACGGCTTGGATCAAACTTGGTTGGGTTTTCGAATATGTCACTGTCCATGTGTGTCATGAATTGAGACGATAACACCTAAAATTACATTATGCGGTATCAAGTAAGCCATTGTTTTACATAAATTTCTCTCTAAACTTTATTGGTTAATCATTTTTGTGACGTACCTGCCATCCTTTCGGGATTAAGAATCCCTCATACTCAATATCTTGCTTAGCTCGTCGAAAGCTCAAAGACACCGGAGGAGTAATCCGCAAAACCTCGGATGCTACTCTCCATGTGTACTTCATCTTGGTTAAGTCTTCCCATGTCAAAGCTTCCCCTCGTGCTTTAGTCTTTCCAATCTCTTCTTGTTCTACATCATCGATCAATTATGTAAAATCAGTATGACTAAAGAATTCTATTTTGTTTGATATGGCTCTATTATCCATTGGTATTCATGACATATACACACATGAATCAATTTTTTTTTTTTTTTTTTTTTTTTTAAATAAATTACACCCGAACAAGGGCACACATTTTAGTTAGCATTTTGCGACGATTGGTGAACATATATATTACCTTGAACTATATTAGAGTAGATAGCTTTGTTGTTAGCCAAAAGCTTGACCAAGAAGGAAATAAGGATAGAGGTCGTATCATATCCTCCGATCATCACAGTGATTATGTTGTCAATGATCTCTTCCTCCGACATCATTGTCGAGCTATCATCATCACGGATACTAAGGAATGAAGTGATCAGATCTTTATTAGGACTAGCTAGATGTTTTTGTTTTTCAAGTACGTCCCTTTTCTCGTGTATAAGATCTATAAGCATTGGTACCATTTTCTTCCTCGCTAGGATCCCACGGTTGAATTGAGTGAAAGGCAAATTGATCGGAATTGCAAGTGTACCTATGATCATATCTTGAAAAAGTGGGAGGAATTTGTCTCTTCTGGGTCCTCTTTCGATACCAAAAAGGAGTGAACAGATTATGTTGAAGGTTAAGGTCTTCATTAGGGGTTGCACCTATATACAGTTGTAAGTAAAAGTAATGTTAAAGAATCAGATGTAAACATATATGAACGATACAGGAACTGCTAGGTACAAGTATTTAAGACGGATTAAATATATATACCTGGATCTCATTTTTACCATGCCAATGTGTTTGAAGGTGATACTGGATCTCCTCATCTATTTTCGCAACATATTGCTTAAGAACATCAAGCTTCAAAAACGAAACCAAAGGCGCTCTAACTCGTTTGTGATCATGACCAGACAACTCAAATATATTTTTTGAGCCCAAGATTCTGCCAATTGATGGAGGTTGTTTGCTGGTGAGTACATTCCCATCAAAAGTGTATATGAACTTATTTGCGCTTGGACCACGTACAACAACCGTCGGGTACCCAAAAAGATTGGCTTTCCATATGGGACCGTTTTTAGCAATTCCCTTATGAAACCATTCTTCTACCTTGTCAGTTTTCAAGGCCTTTAGAAGGTCGAGGCTTTGCCCAATCACGGGCAGTCCTAGAGAACCTGGTGGGAGCCGGTTTGAATACTTCTTACCTCGTACAAGAAAACATACAGAAAGTAATAGTAACAACAATAAAAACAAGAAGGTAAAAACCTTGAAATCCATGGCTAGAACAAGTAAGTTTGAAAGAAGAAAAGCTCGTATATATGCAATGCCATGTTGACAATATTTAAGATTCCATGGCAGTACGGCACATGTAGTTAGGATAAGGCATTTGCCTTTGGGGGAAAAGACCAGGGTTCAATCCTTAGCAACGGAGATTTAATTGTAATAGGGGTAGTATAGGAGAGTTAGCCGTTCAAAAAAAAAAAGGATGTCGTTTTCCGAGGTTTAGAATATGATATTTCGTGTGAACTTCTTGTTACAATTAAGTGCACATATAGTTGCTATGTCATTTCCAAGGTCTAATTATAGCATGTTTTTATAAATTTATCCTTTTTCCATTAATATGATGTAAGTAGTTACGTAACCGAAGACTTCTGAGTGAAAGGCACATATTTCAGGAATGACATTATCACTTATTTGTTCTCTCTTACATATTTGAGACTGATATACAGTATATAACATCATCTTTTTAAAGTACAGTATATTTTTAATCATTTGAAAAAATAAAAACAAGTTGGATGGAATAATTGTTTAAGCAACTTTATTGATCCATTATACAAGGAATAATTCAAAGCAAAATGACATGTTAATAAACGAAAAATATGAAACGCAAACGGGAAAAAAATGTTATATATGGTATAATTATGCACAAAAGATATAGTTAGGTACAAGCAGGCACGTTCAATGTACATTGGTAGTTGCTTTAGTATATTTAGCAAATGAAATGACGTATGAAGAAACACCATACAAATGATAGAGGTGACAACCTCTTTAACGCATTGAGAAAAAGTTCAATTACTGATATTTCCGTCTCAAAATAAATGTTTATCTTCATATTACACAATGGTTTTAGAAAGAAAAAAAATCGTACTAATTATACAACTAAAATCACTTTTGAGTAGTTGAAAAACAAAATAGTCATTTATTTTTGGAAAACCCAAAATAAAAAGTTAGAATTTATTTTGGGATATGGCGAGTATAATTTTAACGTTGATGCAAATCAGAATGAGAAAAAAATGATAACAATGCAGATGAGTGAACTTATGTAACACCCACAAAATCGGGTCCAGCGAAAGCATACATGTCACTGGGGTGCTACTCAATTGGTATCACAACACTAGTACAAAGAACGGTTTTTACCTCAATCATTTAGAATAAAATTCATTTAACAAAAAGTGTTAAATTTACATTATTCAAAAGTAGTGCGAAAATAGGCCCATAAAATAAGTAAAGCGGTCCCAACATATATATCAGAGTCGTCTATGACCGTGCCCCTTGCCAAGCGCCTCCAGAAATAAGCTATCACCTTAAACCTGAAAATACATGCTAAAAGTGTCAACACGAGGTTGGTGAGTTCATAGGTTTGTGAATTAAACCACGAAGTTGTGAATAATAGCGTAGGACAATAGTGCACATGAATACCAATTCCAAGCACGTTATCCATACAGTAATAGTGTCACGCCAACTGAACCTATAGTGTTCATCATACTCATAACCAATATCACGTGGGGAGCTACCCTGATAGATCTATCAACATGTGGGCTCTCAAAGAGAGTTAACAGTTACATCAACTGAACCTATCAACTTGTGGGATCTCAACAGAGAATTAACAGTTACACCAACTGAACATATAACTTGTGGGCCCTCAGCAAAGAGTTAACAGTTGCGCAGTTAGAAATTCTCTTTTGAAACCATTCCTCGACCCTATCAGCTTTCAAAGCATTCAGAAGGTCGAGGGTTTGCCCTATCACGGGCAGTCCTAAAGAACCTGGCGGAAGCCTACCCGAATACTTTTTACCTCGGAAAAGAAAGAAAACGGAAAGTAAAAATAACATGAAAAATGACAACATTGTTAAGAAATTGAATTCCATTGCTAGAAACACAAGCTAGTTTAGGAGAAGTGCTTGTTTTATAGAATGTTAATATTGAAGGTTGAGATTTTGTTTATTATTATGCTTGATAAATATGATATTTCGTGTGAACTTCTTGTTACAATTAAGTGCACATATAGTTGCTATGTCATTTCCAAGGTCTAATTATAGCATGTTTTTATAAATTTATCCTTTTTCCATTAATATGATGTAAGTAGTTACGTAACCAGACTTCTGAGTGAAAGGCACATATTTCAGGAATGACATTATCACTTATTTGTTCTCTTACATATTTGAGACGGGTGAGTTTATCCACACTCTCTCATAGGGAGGATATCCAATCATTGGATGCATCGCTAGCTTGTACGATGTGCATCGCGAGTTGTACGGTTTAATAAAACCCTCCCTGATGTGACAACATAGGGAGGGTATGTATAACACATCCCATTCGAGACTGATATACAGTATATAACATCATTTTTTTAAAGTATAGTATATTTTTAATCGTTCAGCTTATCTACAAAAATAAAAGCAAGTTGGATGGAATAATTGTTTAAGCAACTTTATTGATCCATTATACAAGGAATAATTCAAAGCAAAATGACATGTTAATAAACGAAAAATATGAAACGCAAAGGGAAGAAAAAAAATTGTTATATATGGTATAATTATGCACAAAAGATATAGTTAGGTACAAGCAGGCACGTTCAATGTACATTGGTAGTTGCTTTAGTATATTTGGCAAATGAAATGACGTATGAAGAAACACCATACAAATGATAGAGGTGACAACCTCTTTAACGCACTGAGAAAAAGTTCAATTGCTAATATTTATTCCGTCTCAAAATAAATGTTTATCTTCATATTACACAATGGTTTTAGAAAGAAAAAAAAAACGTACTAATTATACAACTAAAATCACTTTTGAGTAGTTGAAAAACAAAATAGTCATTTATTTTTGGACAACCCAAAATAATAAGTTAAAATTTATTCTGGGATATAGCGAGTATAATTTTAACGTTGATGCAAATCAGAATGAGAAAAAAAAAATGATAACAATGCATATGGGTGAACTTAACAATGATGATGGGTGAACTTTTTTCATCACTTATATATTCAGTGTTACATGACTTTTGATATAATATTTTAAATTTTTTATAATATTTTTAAGATAAAAGAGATATATACATTTATTTTAAAAGTTACTATAATGATTTACAAACAATAACCATTGCGTAAATTTGTTGAGTATCCAAATAGTTTGGCTTTCCATATCGGACCATGTTTAGAAAATCTCTTTTGAAACCATTCCTCGACCCTATCAGCTTTCAAAGCATTCAGAAGGTCGAAGGTTTGCCCTATCACGGGCGGTCCTAAAGAATCTGGCGGAAGCCTACCCGAATACTTTTTACCTCGGAAAAGAAAGAAAACGGAAAGTAAAAATAACATGAAAAATGACAACATTGTTAAGAAATTGAATTCCATTGCTAGAAACACAAGCTAGTTTAGGGGAAGTACTTGTTTTTTAGAATGTTAATATTGAAGGTTGAGATTTTGTTTATTATTAGACAAAGAGTAGTAGGCGTTGAATGGACCTTCGTTGCCCTTTCAACGGGCGTTGGACCACCCCCAACCACCGTTGAAGCCCGTTGAATCTGTTTAAAATCAACGTCCGTTGATCCAACAACGGTCGTTGAAGTTTGCATGTTTAATTTTTTATTTATTTTTATTCTTTAAAATGTTATTTAAAGAATAAAAATATTCTGTTAACAATTTGTATTGAAATTAAAAAACATTCCGTTAACTAAAAAAAAAAAAACATTCCATTAAAACAAAAAAAAACAAAAAAACATACAATTTATTCAAATTAAAAAAACAAAACACAAAAACAAACAACCTAAAAATTAAAAATATTTGTTCCAACGTGGTGCTTCGCGATTGTCCAGCTTGTGAGGTGCTTGAACGCGACCCCGCTGTGTCTCTCCTTCCACAATTTCTTCGCATCCTCCAGCTGGTCATCCTCGTCATCTAGCTCGTTGGCAGACTCACGATAGCAGCGTTCAAACTCGAACATGTCCGCACGCAGCGCATGCCACTTGGAGGTGATCATGTCCGTGTTCCGGTACTCCTTTTGTCTACCGAGCGAGAGGTGAAAATCGCGCTTCACCCTAGACCAAAAGTCTTTCTTCGTATCATGAGTCTCCGCCCAGATGTCAGAGACGTTCAGGTACGAATTCACCAACGCCATTTCTCCGTTTTCTTCCCATGAAGATCGAGAATCGCTGGCCATTTTTTTGGTGAATGTGGTGGTCGTTGACGGCAAGGGAGAAACTAGGGTTAATGTTTGTGAGGTTAAAAGGTAAAAAGTGGCTATTTATAACCTAGCGTTAACGGAATTCCATTAAATTCGACGTTAACGTTAGGTCAATTGGTAAACTTTAACGCCAAACATTAACGTTGAATGGGTATAAAATTGAATGTCAACATTAAATTTCTGACTCGTTAACAGGCAATACTTATCTTTAACAATGAATTTTTTAATTTTTTTTATTTTTTATTTTTAAGTAATTTATTTCTAATTTTTTTTTCTTTAACGGTGGAATTTCTTTTTTTAAATGTCAAATAAAAAAAAAAAAAAAAAAAAAGATGTTAAATAATTAAAAAAAAATAATCATTACACCCATAACTTTAACGCCCCAACCCACTACTCACATTTTGTAAAAAAACTTCCATTATGACACATGTGACACTTGTCACATTTTGCCCCCACCCACATTCAAATCCCTACTCTTGGTCTTATGCTTGATAAATACGAGTATGATATTTCGTGTGAACTTCTTGTTACAATTAAGTGCACATATAGTTGCTATGTCATTTCCAAGGTCTAATTATAGCATGTTTTTATAAATTTATCCTTTTTCCATTAATATGATGTAAGTAGTTACGTAACGAGAAGACTTCTGAGTGAAAGGCACATATTTCAGGAATGACATTATCACTTATTTGTTCTCTTACATATTTGAGACTGATATACAGTATATAACATCATCTTTTTAAAGTACAGTATATTTTTAATCATTCAGCTTATCTGAAAAAATAAAAACAAGTTGGATGGAATAATTGTTTAAGCAACTTTATTGATCCATTATACAAGGAATAATTCAAAGCAAAATGACATGTTAATAAACGAAAAATATGAAACGCAAACGGAAAAAAGAAGAAGTTATATATGGTATAATTATGCACAAAAGATATAGTTAGGTACAAGCAGGCACGTTCAATGTACATTGGTGGTCGCTTTAGTATATTTAGCAAATGAAATGACGTATGAAGAAACACCATACAAATGATAGAGGTGACAACCTCTTTAACGCATTGAGAAAAAGTTCAATTACTGATATTTATTCCGTCTCAAAATAAATGTTTATCTTCATATTACACAATGGTTTTAGAAAAAAAAAAAAAATAAAATAAAAAAAAATAAAATTGTACTAATTATACAACTAAAACCACTTTTGAGTAGTTGAAAAACAAAATAGTCATTTATTTTTGGACAACCCAAAATAAAAAGTTAGAATTTATTCTGGGATATAGCGAGTATAATTTTAACGTTGATGCAAATCAGAATGAGAAAAAAAATGATAAGAATGCAGATGGGTGAACTTTTTTCGTCACTTATATATTCATTGTTACATGACTTTTGATATAATATTTTAAATTTTTTATAATATGTTAAAAATAAAAGAGATATATACATTTATTTTAAAAGTTACTATAATGATTTACAAACAATAAACATTGCGTAAATTTGTTGTTTTGTTTTGTAAGTATTATCAAAAAAAGTAAAGAGCTAAACTTAAGGATGAAAAAAAGGCTTCATTTATATATTTTTATTTTTTTCCTCTTGATGAAAAAAAGGATTTACTAGTTTACCTACTACAAGTCTACAACATTTGTTGAACATATAATGAAAAATAAAAAGTCCGAAAGCAAAGCCCAAAACATTTTAGTCCAAGTGGCCGGTTCAAACAAGAAAAACCAATCCAAACAATAAAAACCCGGTTCATAGTAAAACTTGACAGCTTCTGTTGACCCGCCATTTTAATGGTATTGAGTATTGACCTGGGTCTGACTCTTTGACCCTCCAGATATTTTTAAGCATCTTTTTAAAGAGAGACAGCACATTATTATTTTTTATTTTGAATTTCTTTAATTTTCAAAAATGTGGTAACTTATTTTATGGATTTAAGTTTGTGTAGATCGCAGTTGTTTGGATCTTTTCATTTTACGATCTCGTTAAGCAAAAACAAGTCGATCATTCGTAGGATCATAAAAAGCATAGGAACTCAATATTACCAATATGATTGTCTGATCTGAATCCGATTCCATCATACTTCCTTCAAATTAACTAACTAATAAACTATAAATGAATGAATTTTGTTGAAGTAAAACAATAAAGCAAGCTTTGATTGTTATTAAATGTTTTATAAGAGTAAAATATATAGATTTTTAGGTTAAAAGATCCAGCTTTCTTGATCACCGATAATTACTGATTTGTTATACAATCAAGCTTTGAATACAAATTACTAGACAAATAAGACTTTTAAACATTTAAGTAGGAGCTTCCGATCTTACGATTTTGATTTTGCAAACACAAAAACAATCCATAGTATGATCTCGATTTTAACAGCTTTGGTGTTAATTTCTATTTTTGCTATTTTGCTTCTAGTTTTTAATGAATTTGCATATAAAAATGTACATAACATGTTTATAGCGTTATATAAAACAGGACAGTGACACGATTCACAACTCACAAGTCGTATGTGACATAATTAGCTCATAATGGAGCCTTGTGAATCAAGTTGTTCTATCAAAACGGACAAAATCCTACCTACATAAACATTCATGCTTTATATGAAACTTAACATTTCTTATATGGGTGTGATCAAGGTTGTAAATATCGCTTTTCGGTATCGTCTCGGTCGACCCCCGATAAGCGATATATCGGATATATCGGGGATATATCGGAGGACCTAAATTGTAAAGGAATTTATTTAAAATATATATATATATATATACTAACAATATATACAATTTGTAAAGTATAAGCCCAGCTGTTGGCCCAAGACTGTTGGCCCAAAGACTTATAAACTTATTCAAGCCCAAGACTGTTGGCCCAGCAGATAATATCACCCTTTGAAGAGACCCTTTGAAGAGACTAGGGTTTCTCATTTTAACACAACCCTAGCCTCACTTCATCTCCCACCTCTCTCTTGCTCAGCCGCCGACCACCATCAACCGGCCACCACCGTGCCGCGCCGCCACCACCATTAAACCACCTCTCTCATCGTCCTTGTGTTGTATTGAAGGAGGTGGGTTAGCTTTTTCGATGTCTGCTGAAGGTACAAACTGCAAACCCTAACTTTGAGTGCCGCTCCCAATAATAGATACATATATACCCGACCCGATCGGTTTAAAAAAAAAAAAAAAAAAAAAAAAAAAAAAAAAAAAAAAAGTCAAACATTTTTGTTGACCGAAAAGTCAATTTATCGCCGATAAGTTCCGATAAGTACCGAGTTTTACCGAAATTTGACCTGGACGAGAAATATAGACGATAACACAAATATCGTAGCGGTGGAAGGCCGATAAGCGATTTCTCGCCGATAAATCGGCCGCTATATCCGATATTTACAACACTGGGTGTGATTCGAACTAACAACCCATGATCGAATTCTGGCATTGGGATTCTTTCGAAAGACTCGTCTTTCTTAACAAGCTCCCATGTGAATTGTGTCACCAAGCGATGAATCATGGCTAAAGTTTCCATTTTAGCAAGTTCAATACCGGGACACATCCTTGGCCCTGCTCCAAATGCTACGTACGTAGCTAAAAGGTGGTGGTGAAGGTGCATTTTTATCAAAACGGGTAGGATCAAACATGGTCGCGTTTTGGAAGATGTCATTGTTCATGTGTGTCATGAACGCTGACAATAACACCTAAAGACACATAATGCGAAATCAAGTAAGCAATTATACGTGTGTCGTGTTATTACTTGGTTAGCCATTATTGTAACATACCTGCCATCCTTTGGGAATTATGAATCCTCCATACTCAATATCTTGCTTAGCTCGCCGAAAACTTAAAAGAATTACATTTCTTAATAAAAAAATCTATATACAATAACCCCGTGATTTGTTTTAATTCCTAAAAATATCATATAATATCCTAACAAAATTTTTTCGTGGATCAGCAATGCCACCAAATAACAATTCAAACTGACTGCAATACATTTAAAGATAAAAAAATATCAAAAAGTATCCAACATACCAAAACTCATATGTAACTCGAGCTGCATCAGCATCAAAGCTAACTTCAAAAACTACTTTAAACATCCCCATACTTTTCTTCAGTTTCTCAAGCATCATCCTTTGCTTCTTTCAACAAATTCTTCATCCTTGTTAATTTTCTAACCAGACCATCAATTTTCAAACTACAGTCACGAGATGAATCATCATCATGATCATATTGACGTTCCAAACGTTCCTGGTGGAGAACCATCAACTCGGATTCTTTTTCCTTGACTTTCTTTTCTCGTTAGGCCAGCTGCATGTCGGTACAGGTAAGGACGGCCATTGCTGACTTACCATCGTTAGTTGAGGACTCGAACGATGGAAAGTCAACAATGGCCATCCTTACCTGTAACGACATGCAGCTAGTCGAACAAGAAAAGAAAGTCAAGGAAAAGAATATATCCGAGTTGATGGTTCTCTGTCAGGAACGTTTGGAACATCAATATCTTCATGATGATAATTCATTTCGTGACTAAAGTTTGAAGATTGATGGTCTGGTTAGAAAATTAACAAGGATGAAGAATTTGTTGAAAGAAGCAAAGGATGATGCTTGAGAAACTGAAGAAAAGAATGCTCGGATGTTTAGAGTGGTTTTTGAAGAAAGTGAGGCGATAAAAATAGTTACTTGGTTAGTGATGATGGTAGGTTTGGTTTTTACTTGAACTCAGTCAAACATTTAAGAGAAGTGAATGGGTGGTTTGAAGAGAGTAAAGAGATAAAAGAAAGTGAAGAGATTGTTAGCTGAGTTTGGTTGAAGTTATTTACCACCATAAATGTATAGCGTATATAGATGTATGGTTTGGTTGTATGTTTGTGGGCTTTTATTACTCGTCTTGTTTATGTACTTTCAAAAAATTATGCTACGTTTTGTATTATTTTTTTGCAACTTATGTATGTTTTGTAATGATCAATGATTGTAGATCTTAAAGATATTGTTGATGACATTCATATAAATATAAAAGCATCAAAGAACACGTAGCGGAAGCGTAGAAAATATAACACATATATAATTAACCGAATTTAAAAGTAAACGTACCTTAATGATTCTAGCAAAACAAGAATCAATCCGAGCAATATAAGTGATGAACCCTAATTAGGGTTTAAACGGATTACACAAATTACCCCATGCCTTTTTTGCAGTTTAATCCAAGATACTTACAATAGTGTGTAAGTATCGCGTTCTTGTACACACGTACCAATACCAAATTAACGTTATGCAAGTAATCAACACAAAACAAGAATTTTTTGACAATCAAAAAATTCGATCGACCCTAAGAGGGTTTAGATCAATCGTTTTTTAGACCAAGGAGGAAAAACACAAGGTTTAGGGTATTAGTGTGTACAATAGTACCCAATAATGAATCCTAGCCTTTGTTTATATAGTTGAACAAACTTAGAGGACAAGTTAACCAAGGATTAGGAAACCTAACCCTTGGCCGATCGGTTGCACCCTTAAGGGGCTTCCAGATCCTTCTCTACTTTCCTATTTTTCACTCTTTAATTGTTTTCTTTTATCATTTAACGGTCGTTAGTCATTATCCGTTAAATGTTTTGTGTACATAACAATTAAATATAACATTTTATAAATAGTTATTAATCATTAATTCTTCATTCGTAATGTGTGCAATCCCGTGATCTCGAGTTCGATCCTAACACACAACTATTATATTTATTATTGGAGCCATATCATGACATAAGAATGCCAACAGAAGCTATACTTGAAATAGCAATCCATAAATTATGTCTACAAAACTAACAGCTCCCACTTAGACATATCTTAATAGTTGTGATCACATCGGTTAGCTTCTTGCAACACGCCGATGCCTCTAGTACAACTCGAGTAGGTCTCCTGGAAAAGCCTTTAATGATTCATCATTATTATTATTATCATTTTGTTTCTAATACTACATTAAATAAAGATATGAATATTATCTTTATTCAAATATTCTGTTTCTCGTTGTTTGTGATTGAGCAAGATTACCAAATCTTCTGAACATATTCAGGAGATCTTGGGCGTGGCCACGCAAACATCTTGTCAACCCTACGAGGGGCCCAGCAGTATTAAACTCCAAAATAAATTTGAAGGAACAAATTCTATCTTGACTACAAGCATAACCTATGAACTTTGCAACAATTCCGAAAACAATCCTTATGACTACCAGTTAAATTGTTCCACAGAATGCACTACATTCATAACAGTTATCTGGTATCTCAAGTTTGAGGATAACTATTAATGATTTACTTAATAACAACATCCATAAAGTAACATCATGTAGTTGGGATAAGTCCTATATTCAATTCATTGAATATCATGTGAATTTGGCATGTCAACGCATCAATATACTTTCAAGTATATTATACCAAAACTCAGATTTGTCTTAATTTAATGATATTCCCATATCATTAACTAACAACGGACGTTTAGAATAACTAATTTATTCATGGATTAAACATGCAAAAATATGACAACAATATTAAATAATGAACATAAACATAACGAATACTTTATTTCATTAAAAATAATAAATGTTTATAATATCCTTTATTCAAATACTAAACAGAGTCATGCATGAAACTACTAGCTAATCGAAGTCCAATGCCATTGGCAAGTTTAGTAAGCTTTTCTTTAGCTAAAGCCTTAATGAATGGATGAGCTAAGTTACCATCTGTGTGAACTTTCAAGAGATTAATTTCACTTTCGCGGACAATGTATATTACTATTCTACGACCTAATCCCATTATAAAAAGTCAAAATAATTAACAAATTTAAGTGTTGGGACAAATTCAAAGAGCATTATTGGTGATGGATTTACCTTGAGTGAATCTTTACCTAGATTTTAGTGAGCAACTCCATGCATGTACTTAAATATGAGTTGATCTGAATTATGTTTTATTTCAAGGGAATACGAAAGAAAAATATTAGATAGAAAAAGAACAAGAGGGCTGTAAAATGTCAAACAGATTGGAAGTCCCATGAAGTGTGTTTTGAATGCATACAACTACCTCCTAAATTACTTTATTCAAACATTCAGGTTAAAGTATATATTACATAAAAGGTCCTGTGGTCAGCTAACAAGTACGGAATTGGTCCCTTGCAGATACTAATTTAGGTTGACGGACCAAATGTGAAAGCAATAAATGTTTCTAGAGCCATATCCGTAATAAGTATCGCCGAGAGACCGATTCCGTAATTTTCAGCAAACCGCAGGGACATTTATGTGATCTACTCTTTGGGTTCACCCATCCCGTTCTGACTCAGACTAAAGAGAGGGACTGTTTTGACCTGTTATTACCCATCCCCACATATTGCCACCTCTATATAATTGTGTAGACATACACACCAAATGGAGATTTCATACATACCTTTTGTCGTGCAAGTGTATCCCAGTTGATATCCCTGAAAAACGGGTGCTGCTTCACCTGCATTACAGTTTTGAAAGCAAATTATCCAATGTTATCTTCATTTCAAGAACATCTGCTAATGTGATATAAAAGAACCAGAAATACCTCAGTTGTCCCCCTAGCTCCAAGTCTCTGGTTCGGATCTTCTGTTAACAATCTGCAAGGTAATAAAGAGTAAAAAACAAAAAATTAAAAAATATAATGGAATATAACCCCCAAATACCTTTATAAATCTTTCAACTGGTAATAACTTTGAAATTTACGTGTCACCTGAACCTTTAAAAATACAAACTATTTTTCTTGTTTCTGTTTTTAGATTCCACATTTACATAAGCTAAAACATATACACCCATAGTTGAGCAGAAAAATGATTATAAAATTCTCTTACTGATCAATTAGGTCTGCTGCTTCCGGGCTCATTTCTTCAGGTACCATCGGCCAGGGTATATTACGGTTGAGAATGTTCTCAAATATTGTCTATGCCAAAAAAAGAAAATTCCAAAAATCAATAAAGCAACCAGATTAGAATACAATAAAAAAAGTTTCACTTAAATAGCATATATTGTACTCTTGTTATTTTGACGGGACAAAATTCAAGCAGAATCATTAAAAAAAAAAAAAAAAAAAAAAAAAAAAATCTCTTAGTAAATGTAGTGAGGTAGACGGATTGTTACATAAAGAACTTCGATTTTTTGTCAGTTAAGCATAAGGCAGTTCAAGAATAATTTTAAGTCGAATATGACAAGGCACATTTTATTAGATGGCTGTTAGTTAACTTTGTATTTCTAACAAGTGTTGTGAAGTCAAACATTATACCATTTTGTGACTCATGTATCACATATAATCATGTTTTTCGTCATCATAGCTTTTGTATGACAGATTTTCAAAAATAGTAATGCAACACTAACTCCTAGAACTACCTATTGCAAAACAACTAATTATACACATAAAAATAATAACATGCAGACACGTTACACATGAACATAAATACATGTATACAATACCTGAGGATGCTCTGCATTGAAAGGAGGAATACCAACGATCAACTCAAACAGTATCACACCAACTGACCACCAATCCGCCGACGTACCTAAGAAAATCGTAATGAAGAGTTATAGCAAAATTTTGACTTCATTCAATCACAACAATGTTAGACGAAACTAGAAGGCAACGGAAACTATTCACATAGAGAAAATATAAGCAATTTATTTTTCAACGAACCATGTCCAGTTCCCAAAAGAATCTCTGGTGCCAGATAGTCAGGTGTACCCACAGCAGACCGTTTTTTACGCCTTTCTTGCTGACTTTCAGATAGAGATGATTCAGATTCATCATGTTCTCCCATTAGTGATGTCCCACTGACTGCTGGGCCCGACAGATCATCTGTACTGTTAATCAGACCAACCTTTGACAGCCAAAATCAGTCAACTGCAAACCATGTAAGAGTTGCTATTAGAGTGACTCATAAACAATGAGAAAGATAAATGGACTAAATATGTAACATAAGCTATAAGAGGTTCTCTTTTTCTAATAACTTAGCTAATAACTAAAGTGTCATGGTTAAAGCACATACCTTAATATGACCATCATGTGCAATCAACAAATTATCAGGTTTCAAGTCATGGTGAACCACACGTAGAGAATGAAGATATTCCAAAGCAAGCACCTGCATACAATGCAATTTTTAAATCTGACCAAATACAGGTGTCAAGTTCGACCCACTTACTCATGAATGGGTCGATTTGGGTTAGGCTACATTTCTGACAAGTCAAATGGTAAAAATTTAGCTGAAGAGGAAACATGCTAAATAGGTCAAAACTCAAAAGTAGCACAACTTTTATTTTTTGAAGCACTAAACCTCCAAAATCAATATATTGAAAAACTATCATTTATGTAATAGTAATGTTATAATGTATAACATCGGCAGTCATATTTATCATGGCTAATTATTTATAAAAAAATATGATTTTTTGGGGACAAACAGCGTTTCAGGTCCACCAACACGTACAGATCATTCACCCGTTGACACATTTAGCAAAAAGTGTTTGATGACTAAGAAAAACTCACCACTTCCGCAATATATACACGAGCAACATCTTCGTCAAGGCACTTTGAATTTGTCCCAAGGTAAATCCATCACCAATAATGCTCTTTGGTGATTTTGACCCATTTACTTAAGATGTGCATAACATAGTTGTTAGAATCGAGTGAATGTGGTGATTTTGACCCATTTACTTAAGAACTTATTGATGTGGTGTCATTTTGTCTCAAACGGGTCATATTAAAAATTCAGATAAAATGGGAATGCGTCAAATGAGTGTAAAATCTGATTGTCTCCCAAAATCTATTGTTAGTGCATACACCCGTCACCATGCTAGGTATGCCCCTGTATAAATGAGCTAATCGGACTTGACCTCTTCTAAAAATGACCCATATTTGGCCACCTCTAGGATGGATAATTATGCACAAACAAACTGTTACATTTAGAGGGTTTCAATTGTATAATTCCCTAGTTTGGTATTGAATAAAAGAAGTAGCACCTATCATACGCAGAAATCATGACACAAAAACGGTTAATACAAGAAAACTATCGTTTTATGCAATCTTAAGTAGTTTCCTTAGTTGTTTCTGTGTTTTCAACCTAGAGCATGCTATCAGTAAACTGCAAGATTCAGTCACTAGTCATTATTCTTGCACAAAGATAGCCAACTTAGTGGTTTGTTAATAATACCCGTTAATTGGTCAATTTTCAAGTGCATAACATGTCAAAGGGGGCTACTGGTAATATACCAAGTGTAAATCGGCTGTATTAATATGTGTTAATTGTCCATAGGACTATATTGTTTAAGATGATGCGGGTGTGTAGCTCGTGTTAATTCTATTTATTGATTTGCCGTTGTAGTTTTAAAATGTCGGAATGCTCCTTAGATGAAGGTTGAACAGAATGTTTACAAGGCAGAAAAGAACTTGGCTTTCACCTATTGAATGCGTGTAAAGGCCATAGACAATGGATCACAAAAGGACATCGATCGGTGGGCTGGTAGTGTGGAAGAATACAAACGCCAGCTAGCTAGTGCAATTTTGGCTCTTAAGAATGAAAGAGGAAAGTTATTGACTGAGGAGGCTGGACGGGGTGAGGTTATTGGAAGTGTGAGTCATGGTAGGACGATGACGGGAGGCATTATGATCAAGGAGCCGTCGGATCTTCATGCTAGGAGGGTGACGGGAGGCATCAGGATTGAGGAGCCGTCCGATGTTCTTCGAACAAATACACTAGGGTCTGTGGGGTATGCAACTAATGAGGTTAATGTTGTTGAGCATGTTGAGGCGACAGGAGGTGAAACAAGCTTTTATGACAGGATAACCGCAAGGTATTTAAATTAAGAGTCATGTATCCCTATGTCATTTTGTTGTAGAATTTGTATCTATTTAATTTAATGCTTTTTTCCCTTTAATCGTCTCACAGGAGAGCAGCTGATAGAGCACGTGAGAAGGCTAAGGGGAAGCAAAAGGTGACCGAGAAGTAAAACCAAACATGACTTGGCGGGTTTAGGAAAGAATGGTTTTATCACTTTATAAAACTTAGTTATATCTTTTTCTAATTCATGGTTCGTCCATGAATTCTATCTTTGCTATGTCTTTTATAAACATCTCTTGACATGAATTCTATTTTAGCTCTATCTTTTAATCCATGGTTTGTTCATTATAATAGGCTAAATCTCTTGACATGAAATTCTCTTGACATGAAATTCTATGTAAACATGCATAATGAACAAACCATGGATTAAAAGATAGCAGCTAAAAAAGAATTTCATGTCAAGAGATGTTTATAAAAGACATATAGCAAAGATAGAATTCATGGACGAACCATGAATTAAAAAAAGATATAACTAAGTTTTATAAAGTGATAAAACCATTCTTTCCTAAACCCGCCAAGTCATGTTTGGTTTTACTTCTCGGTCACCTTTTGCTTCCCCTTGTCCTTCTCACGTGCTCTCTCAGCTGCTCTCATGTGAGACGATTAAAGGGAAAAAAGCATTAAATTAAATAGATACAAAGTCTACAACAAAATGACATAGGGATACATGACTCGTAATTTAAATACCTTGCGGTTATCCTGTCACAAAAGCTTGTTTCACCTCCTATCGCCTCCTCTACATGCTCAGCAACATTAACCTCATTAGTAGCATACCCCACAGACCCTAGTGTATTTGTTCGAAGAACATCGGACGGCTCCTCAATCCTGATGCCTCCCGTCACCCTCCTAGCATGAAGATCCGACGGCTCCTTGATCATAATGCCTCCCGTCATCGTCCTACCATGACTCACACTTCCAATAACCTCACCCAGTCCAGCCTCCTCAGTCAATAACTTTCCTCTTTCATTCTTAAGAGCCAAAATTGCACTAGCTAGCTGGCGTTTGTATTCTTCCACACTACCAGCCCACCGATCGATGTCCTTTTGTGATCCATTGTCTATGGCCTTTACACGCATTCGATAGGCGAAAGCCAGGTTCTTTTCTGCCTTGTAAACATTCTGTTCAACCTTCATCTAAGGAGCATTCCGACATTTTAAAACTACAACGGCAGATTTTCCATCCTAAAACAAATAAACAAATTCATCTGTTAACTCTAAGCAAATCAATAAATAGAATTAACACGAGCTACACACCCGCATCATCTTAAACAATATAGTCCTATGGACAATTAACACATATTAATACGGCCGATTTACACTTGGTATATTACCAGTAGCCCCCTATGACATGTTATGCACTTGAAAATTGACCAATTTACAGGTATTATTAACGAACCACTAAGTTGGCAATCTTTGTGCAAGAATAATGACTAGTGACTTAACAGGTATTATTAACGAACCACTAAGTTGGCTATCTTTGTGCAAGAATAATGACTAGTGACTGAATCTTGCAGTTTACTCATAGCATGCTCTAGGTTGAAAAAACAGAAACAACTAAGGAAACTACTTAAGATTGCATAAAACGATAGTTTTCTTGTATTAACCGTTTTTGTGTCATGATTTCTGCTAATGATAGGTGCTACGTCTTTTATGCAATACCAAACTAGGGAATTATACAATTGAAACCCTCTAAATGTAACAATTTGTTTGTGCATAATTATCCATCCTAGAGGTGGCCAAAAATGGGTCATTTTTAGAACAAGTCAAGTCCGATTAGCTCATTTATACAGGGGCGAACCTAGCATGGTGACGGGTGTATGCACTAACAATAGATTTTGGGAGACAGTCAGATTTTACACTCATTTGACGCATTCCCATTTTATCTAAATTTTTAATCTGGCCCGTTTGGGACAAAATGACACCACATCAACAGGTTCTTAAGTAAATGGGTCAAAATCACCACATTCACTTGATTCTAACAACTATGTTATGCACATCTTTAGTGAGCATGCCCTAAAACCAACCTATAAATCCAATATACGATTGTAAACATGCTAAATGAGTAAATGCTATAAACCACTAACAAGCAAGTTTTAACGACAAAAAGTTACTAACGCTATCAATACTACTCAAATATAAGATAAACATAACATCAAAAATTAAGAAATAACAAGAGCCGATTTACACTTTGGTTAACTACAAGAGCTACACACCCGCATCATCTTAAACAATGTAGTCCTATGGACAACTAACACATATTATTATAGCCGATTTACACTTTGGTTAACTACAAGATAAGAGAGCCAGTTTCACTTGAATAAACAAACAATTCAATATGAGCCAAGAAAATAACAAGCTATTAGATTGGTATATGGACAGAATGTGTTTCATAATGAACACTTTTTGTGGCTTATTTTGAAACTTTTAATGCTGAAATACCGAAAAGTTTCAAAATAAGCCACAAAAAGTTCTCATTATGAAACATAAGCCCAAACACAAATAAGCCGTAAGCCCATTTTTGTGGCTTATTTTGAAACTTTTCGGCTTACATGAGTTAATTATGACATAATAAACTTATATAAGCCAAAAAATATCAAAATAAGCCACATAAGCCCAAACTCAAATAAGCCATAAGCCCACTTTTTGTGGCTTATTTTGATAATTTTCGGCTTATATAAGTTAATTATGACATAATGAACTTATATAAGCCGAAAAATATCACAATAAGCCACAAAAGCCGAAACTCAAATAAGACATAAGCCCACTTTTTGTGGCTTATGTTGAAACTTTTCGGCTTGTATAAGTTAATTATGACATAATGAACTTATATAAGCCGAAAAGTATGAAAATAAGCCTCAAAATCCCAACACAAAAATAAAT
Organism: Artemisia tridentata subsp. tridentata; assembly: GCA_021014915.2. Classification (NCBI taxonomy): domain Eukaryota; kingdom Viridiplantae; phylum Streptophyta; class Magnoliopsida; order Asterales; family Asteraceae; genus Artemisia; species Artemisia tridentata. Next base: position 23,129,725 of record CP139507.1, on the reverse strand, counting down.
CATAAGCCGAAACAAACACCCCCTAATCCAATAAAAAATTAAGACAAAAAGAGTAACTAACGGTAACAATGATACATACAGAGTAATAATTAGATTGAAAACGCAATGCCAAATTTTAAGTAGACGTCCTTAATCAGTAACAATCATTCCAACAAATTTAAGAGAACTAACCAACAGTAGTAACGGAGCAGCGACGGTGGATGACTACGGTTCAGCGGTGGTTGTCTGGAGGATGATGGAGGTTGTGTTTAATGCAGGTTGATGAGTGCTGGATGATGTGGAATTGAATTTCGGGGGTTGACTTTTTCTTGGTGGACTGTTGGTTCAGGATTTCCGGTGATGGTTGAGATTAAGAGTGGAAATGAGTGTGAAAAAGTGAGACAAATTGATAAAGAGATAATTAATATGCTACCCATTTACAAGGGTATCTGTCTTGCAGTGCCCAAGATTTTGTCGTTTTACATTTCTATCCAAACATCTGAAGTATATTTGTTCCCGGGCATACATGAGGTTACGTGGCACAATTTTATTGGTTGAAGTAAAAAAAGAAATTAAATACATCTCGCGTACAAATGTTCTCGGGCATACTCGATATTCAAAAATAATAATAATGATAATAATAATAATAAAATATCTCGCGTATATATTTGATGAATAAAGTTAGTTATATAAAAAAATTGTAATTATTAAAAAGTTAAAGGGTGGTTTTTGTAATTATTAAAAAGTTCTAAATTTAAAAAGTTAGATTCTTTGAATTTCGAGTATACCTGGGTGAGTATATACGCGATATATTTTTTTTGTTATTATTATTATTTATATCGGGTATGCTCGGGAACATTTGTACGTGAGATGTTTTTATTTTATTTTACTTTGACCACTAAAATTGTGCCAAGTAATTTCATGTATGCCCGGGAACAAATGTACACGAGATGTTTGGGTAGAAATATAAAACGGAAAAATCTTGGGCACTGCAAGACAGATACACTCGTAAATGGGTAGCACTGTAATTTTCACTTTTTTCTTTTCTTGGAGGCCACGTTATTTGAGAAAGGCTCACTACTAACGGTGTTAAACGAATCCGATAAATTTTAGGTTTGGGTTCGGGGTGAAACTTTTTACTACAAGTTACTAGTATATGGGTAAATATGTAACATGATCTATGATGGATTTTTTTAGAGAAACAATGGGCACACATTCAAATAGCTAGATAACGAATCTCATGTGACTTCCCACACGAATTTAGACCCTTTAATTTAAAACTATGGGTGAAAGCTAGCCAAGCCGTTCGTGTAAAGCTCACGATTGGATTGGTAAAAAGCTCGAAAGAGCCGAGCTTAAATGAGCTAGAACTTAATTTGTAACTCGTTTACTAATCGAGCTTTGTAAAACTCAAACGAGACGAAATTAAGCTCTCACAAGCTCGCACCCGGCTCGGCTCGTTTCCACCCTTAAGTCAACTCAAGGCTAACTATAATATACCGAAGCCAATCTTATTTTTAGACATTATATTAAAATAAAAATAAAAATAATAAAATAAAAAGGTTTTTGCATATATATCCTTCCGAAAATGCATAATTGCATATATATATATATATCCAAAGCATGCATAAAAACCATTGTACTATGTGCATCAAAAACTTGTGCAAAGGGATATATATATATATATATATATATATATATATATTATATATATATATATATATATATATATATATATATATATATATATATATTAGTTTGTTATTTGATCAATAATTAATATATAGTGAAACTATCATTTGCTTCTTATAATTACTCGATATACATCGTTAAAGGGCCTATTTTGAAACTATGGCACAGGGCCTTCAAATTTCACGGGACGGCCCTGCACCCGAGCTATGCTCTTCCCTACAGCCGACCTCCCAACCGGCAGCTTTGCAACAATATCGGCTCCCAAGTTCCATTTCAACAAATGTTATATATAGCATAATATAAACGTTGCATAATGTACTATGGGTAGGTGACCATATATATGATATGCATGTCGTAGTCAATAGTATAGCCAACTTGAAAAAAACGTGTGAGTTCTTAAAAAAATCTTCATAGTTCACGAGTTGTATCATTATCTAGATTTTGCTATAAATTGGGACTCATCCTAAGAGATTTGATCAAACCAATTTCAGCCAAACAAACATATATTCATATACAACCACATTATATATCCTCATGGATTCAAAGACGTACGATGAACTCCATGGCAGCAACAACTGGGCTAACCTTCTTGATCCTTTAGACCTTGGCCTACGAACTCTCCTTCTAGGCTACGGTGACCTTTCGTCATCAGCTGAACGATCATTCAACAATGACGAGGGTTCTAAGTACTGCGGTTATAGTCGCTATGGAAAGAGCTTGTTCTTTAAAGGAGCTATACTCCCTTGGGCAGATTCTAAGTATGATGTAGTTTCATTCATTTATGCTACCGCTCGTGTTGACCCAAATCTTGCTTTACTATTCCCGGGCATGTCTCGTGAAGGTAGCGAATTTGAATCAAACTGGATGGGTTTTGTGGCGGTTTCTAATGATGAGTATAGTAAGTTCATTGGTCGCCGTGAAATATGTGTGGTGTGGCGTGGGACGGTTAGGCATTATGAGTGGATGGACGACATCATGGGAGCAATGCCTGTACCAGCCAAGCCACTGTTGCCTGGTAGCTCATCTGGTGAGATATCTTCATAAATCTTATTATTAAATTGAAATGTCAATTTGGATTTTGTTTTGCAAAAAGTGTATAAATTGTGCAAGAGCAAGTCTCCTTTACATAAGCATATAACTACTTAATTTATTGTCTTGCGTTACTGACTTTCTGACTCCGGCACTAGATGCAAGTACAGATACACCACAAGTCATGGGAGGGTGGCTTACTATTTATAGCACGAGTGATCCAAATTCGCCACTCGTCAAATCAAGTGCTCAAACACAACTTTCGGCACAAATTAAAGAGTTACTCATCAAGTACGAGAGCGAAAAAGTAAGCATAACATGCTGGGACATAGTCTTGGTGCATGTTTAGCAGTGTTATCCGCATTTGACCTAGCTAGAAACGTCGTGACACTTGATATCAATGTATCATCTTTCATTTATGCTTGTCCACAAGTCGGAAATCAATCTTTTAAACAGAAGGTAGAGGAACTACCTAACCTTAAGATACTAAGAGTAAAAAACAATCCGGACATTATTCCATTTTGGCCAAGCAGGATTTTGAAATGGATTGATGAGCAACATTGGACAAGTGTACCAAGTGCATTGCTAGAGTACGTTGATGTTGGGGTCGAGATACTAATCGACAACAAGATATCGCCATACCTGAAAGACGAAAGTGGGCTAAATGGCATGCTTCATCCTTTAGTTTTTCATAACTTGCAAGGTATGTTGCATACTTTGAGTGGCTGGAATGGGATCGACGGTGAGTTTGATTTGCATATTATGGATAGGGGTTTGGGTTGGGTTAATATGTCAACTGATCTTTCTTAAAGAAGACTACCAAATACCACCTAATTGGTGGGCTGAAAAGAACAAAGGAATGGTGTTTATTGACAATGGGCTTACCAGTGATTGGGTTTTAGCACCTGTGGATCCTAATGATCATGATCTGCCATCAAACTTGCTATAGATTAATGTTGTTTTTGTTGGAAATGTGAGTCAAAATCATTGGTCAAACAATAAAGTCAAAGGGCAGAATTATTGGTGATAAAGTCCAGGGGGTGTTTCTGCTAATATCCAAAGTTTTATTAGTGTTATAATATAGTTTGGTGTGTCTTTAATAAAGGTTCCAAAGTAGATGGACTGTTTGTGTCAAAATAAAAGTCTGGTTGTTAAGAAGTCGTTATGGTCAGGATTAGGGCTATATAAGCTGATCAGGGGTCTTCTTTTAGGGTTAATCTTTGTAATCATTTCCTGTTCAATTCCTTTCGTGTATTTGTTCGATTATCAATAAAGTCTTTAATCTTTGGTTAATTGTTATCGATTGTTTCTGTTTTGGTGTTTATTTTACAACAGTTTTACTAAATAATAGACGTCTTTGACTCTCTGTTATATAACACGACATATAAAGTGTCTTTAATCCCAAACAATAAACTTATTAGTATGAGTTATATTTCAGGTAAATTGTGTAGTGTTTCATTGTATGTATTATTGAATGAAGAAAGTAGCTTACGATATCTTCTTAACAATAAGTACAGCTGCAGCTGCAGGTAATAATTTCACATGATTATTACTTAGAGTGCAAGGTGCAGCCTCTCATTCATCTGCCATTCGCCCAATAACATACAAACGCCGCCGCCGTTATGCACCGCTCCATGTGCCATTCGTCCGTCGTTGGTTCCCTAGCCGTCACACCAACATACCGTTATTCGGTTTTCTTTTCTTTTTCTTTTTCTTTTTTTTTTCAAAATTTAAACTGCCAACGGCTGTATATGGCTAAAAAATACCACACATTTCACTTATAAATACCAACTTTTAACTAAACATTTTTCATACATTTAACCTAAATCATAAATTAACTACACTTTCACATACACTTCCATTTTATCTAACATAAATGTCACAACACAGCATCAACGATTGGCTACTTAACAATATATTCTCTCCGTCTTCTTCATCCGCTAATTCTAGTTCTCCGTCACCCGCTACACCATCATCCAACCATTCTTTTTCTTCCCAACACCCGTAAAGCCCGATGCCATCATTTTCACAATACCCGCAAAACCCGATGCCATATTTCCTCCAACCCTCTTCGCAGCACAAATGAACCAAGATCACTATAAACAAATGGCTTTTTTCGCACAACAACAACAATACTTGAACCAAATGAATCTCGGTAACTCTTCACAACCAACACAAATGATGTCACCACAAGCTTTACACGACTCCCACCAAACTCACCAACAGAATCACCATCATAAGCTTCACAAACCGAGTCTCCTCCGGTCGGAAAAGGGAAAGGAAAAGGAAGAATGCAGAGACCAAAGAAAACCAATGTTGTGCATACCCATTGGACATAAGGGAAGGAAAAACTTCTAGCCGAAACTAACATACAAATATTCGAGGACCCAATACTTAGCATTGACCACAATTCAAAATCGTTTTGGGCACAAGTTCATAATGAATTTAACTGCCATTCAACCCACGAACATACCAAAGATATGACCACGGGAAATTGGGCAACGTTGACAAAGGATTGCAACAAATTCGCCTGGATTGTCAACGAACATGAACGGATGATTGGTGAAAATGATTTGACGTGGCTAGCTCATTGTTACAAAATATTCAAAGAATTGTGGGGGTTTGCGTTTGTCCACTATGAAGTATGGGAGATCTTGAAAGATCACCAAAAATGGTGTGCTGCCAAAGTTGTTCGACCTAGAAGACGCGTTCGTACAGCGGATAACGTTAAAGAACCGAACGAGCTATTTCGAGATGCTACAATACCACGTCCTCCCGGCAACATAAGGCCTTCCAAGAGTCAAAAATAGGACTCTGCGCTCTAGTAGAGAAGTTTTCAAGGAAATGGTCCAAAAAGAGTTGCGGCAAGAGCGTGCTAAAAAACTTGATTTTATCAAAACTCAAAAGCAATTCGAGGAATTGAAGTTTCTTGATTTTAACACCGACGGGCAAAGTCCGGAAGATGCAGCGGGTATCGAAAAAAAAAAGGACATCCGACAAAGACACTTTGGCTCAAATTTGTATTTTTCGTATCGTAGTTTTTATTATTTTTCGTATCGTAGTTTTTAATGTTCGTCATATTGTATCGTATTTTTAATATATGTAATATTGTACTTTTTAGTTTTTATGTATTTGTAGTATCCGTATCGTATTTTTAATATATCGTATTTGAGTTTTAGTTTAAAATGTGCTTTTGTAAAATAATAAAATGAAAAAAACAAATTGTGTTTGATCCAATAACATGATATTGGTTTTTTTTTGTTGGATAGAGTATTTTAGTTATTGCTGTGTTATTGGGAGGATGATGAGGTGGTATTTGAATAACATGTTATTCTTTGTTATTGGGAGGATGACGAGGTGGCGTCGAGGTGGTAGACGAATAACATGTTATTCGAATAACATGTTATCGAACATGTTATTCGTTCCGCTACACCTAGTTCTCTTAGTACAACCATATAACTAAGCAATTCGAAGCACTCTCGAAATAAGATTGATGTACCAGAGAAAGAATCATTGTCTTATTTGCATGTAGTTAAGTTGATCAAGGTGCTCGGGGTGTGATAAAGCTCTTGAAACGGAAGATCTTTTGTTCGTCGAATACCCCATGGCTAAGTCTACATTGGTTGAGGTCCTTAAGTGGTGGGACATCCACAACATCCAAATAGAAAGTCTCAATGATATTTTCGACCTCGCAAAGCGTTCAAGCTTCTCCACATCATGATCCCTGCTCCTTGATGCTGTCGCGTGTTCATATCTTTGGACGTTTTCGTAAAAATCTCCACGTTTAATTCAAAACGCCCGAACAAAGGCCTCATTCTCAATGACAACAAACAATACCTTCACATGGATCTCAAACAGATGGAGGAAAGCATCGATTAATTGGATCTAGTGGTATTCTAATCGTTGTAATGTACTACATCCGTCCAAGAATAATTGTCATGTTTTGACTTTTTGAAATCTCTTTTTTAAAACTTTGACCTAAATAATTTTGTTTGTTACTCCATCCATCTCAAAATTACTGTCAGGAGATAAAAATTACACAATTAAATAAAAGTAGGGCTAATATAATTATCAATCATTCAAATATATTATATTCTCATACTAAATTCTCTTTTTCTTACTTAAAATGGAAAGTGCACAATTATTTTGAGACATTTCTAAAAAAAAAATATGGACTATAATTTTGAGATTGGGAGAGTGTATAATATTTATCGATAAATATGATACCAATGAACATACATTTGAAATTAAATACATTCATATATTTTGTATCAAATATTATATAACACAAAAGACAAAAATAATAAAGGTTGTAGTCCCAAAAAAAATATATTTAAAAAAATTAAAACATGACAATTATTTTATATCGAAAGAATAACTTTTCTCTCGATTGATCTCTTGGGTGCCAGTGCCTTCTTGATAAAAATGCTGTTAAAAGAAAGAGTTGATGAAGGAATTAATTTAGGCCTTAATTTAGTAATTTGTACGATGTCCTTTAGGGCATTAGGAGTCATGCCTCTGAGGTATAGATACCTCCTAAATTCCATCAATGAACTTCTGCCAACGCATACTCATAAAATCTCATACCTCCCAACCTAAATCACTGGCGGCCATAAAATCTCATACCTCCCAAATTTTTTTAATCATTAAACTAAAATCAATTTAATTAAAAACACTAACATTTTATTAAAAACACAAACATTTTATTAAAAACATAACATTTCACTACAAAATAAAAAAGGAAAATACATTGCAACATTATTTAAAAAAAAAAAAAAAAAAAAAAAAACTACATAACACTAAATTAAGTCGTCAATCGGTTGTGGTTGAGCCGTTGGGTCATCGAGATATGCCAAGTCTAGACCTGCTACGTGCTCCGTAAGATCATATTGGAGACGATGATGGACATTTTCATCATGTAACTCCGGTAGTACACTTGGGTCATAAGATACCGGCACCGGTTGGTCCATTATATGAACCTGTGATATTGCCCTTAAGTCGTCTTTTATGATCATGTTGTGCAATATAGAACACATTTCGACGACTTTTCCAATCTTTTCTTTGTCGAAAAACTGGAGAGGACGATCCAAAATCCTCCATTTTCCCTTAAGCACACCGAAAGCTCGTTCGACATCTTTTCTTGCCGCCTCTTGTAGTCGCTTGAATTTCTTTTCTTTCGGGTCAACTGGATGCCGATACGCTTTAACAAACGTAGACCAATTAGGATAAATCCCATCGGTAAGGTAATAGCCACGTTTGTAATAGCGCCCGCGTAAAACAAATGAACTATCGGGAGCCGTTCCATTTCGGGCAGTAAGATACAACGGAGACTGATTCAACACGTTGATATCGTTGTTTGACCCGGGAGGACCAAAAAACGAATGCCAAATTCACATATCCTGCGAAGCAACACATTCAATCATAATAGTAGGCACTTTATGATCACCTCGCGTATATTGGCCTCGCAAATGCCTAGGACAATTCCTCCATTCAATATGTGTACAATCTAGGCTACCAAGCATCCCCGGAATGTGATGTCTTTCTTGATGCGCCATTTGGAGCAATGCGACGTCATGGGAAGTCGGCAAACGTAAGAACTCTCGACGATATAAATGAATGACCGCATCACAAAAATATGTAAGGCACTCGCGTGATGTTCTTTCGGCCATTCCTAAATATTCGTCAAAGTTATCCGGGGGATCACCCGTTGAGAGTTGTTTAATTGCCGAAGTGCATTTTTGTATCGCCGTGAAGTTTTTTTTACCCCGACCGTCGTAGCTTCCTTGAAAATACGGAAAGGACGCTTCAATGTCACCAACAATCTTCAGAAACAAACTTTTACTCATATGATACCGATGCCTAAAAAATTGTTCGCCGAACTTCGGGTCTTCGACAAAGTAGTCACGCATTAGTCTTTCATTAGCTCTTTCCCGGTGTCGCTCAATATAAGTGCGTGTATCGTTAGAGCTACCCGAGTCTTCAAGGGCTTCAATCTCTTGCATCGCGTTTAGTAAATAGGGCCATGTACTACCCGTGGATAAATCGGGTAGCGGAGGTGGGATGATGAGTTCGTCGGAAGATGAAGACTTTTTTTTTTTTTTTTGTTTTTTTTGTTTTTTTTTTTTGTGTGTGGAGAGTATATGAAAATGGGTGTGTTTTGATTGAATTGGTTATATATAAGAATGTTTAGTGTAAGTGAAAATGTGGAGAAGTGAAAATGGGTATATATATGAAAAAATTGGTAAGTTTAATTTTTTTTTTTTTTTTTTTTTTTTTTTTTTTTTTTTTTGGTCTCCAACGGCACAAAACACGCTCCTCCAACGTCTCTTTTTGTACCAAATTGATTTTATGGCCAGCGGGTATAATTACCGTGTTTCACAAAATTTTGTGATAAAATCACCACCGGCGGCGGTGTTACCGCTGATGTGTTGCATACCGCCCAAGCAAACCGAGGGTGCTCCGACCCCCTTATTATTCTGCAATTTTTGTATGGACACATGAGTATTATGACAAACGACATGAAAATCATAGATCCTTGCTTATCCTCTCCCGGTTGTCCACAAATTATTCGCCAAGTGTCTCCTAATCTTTAGCCAGATTCTTCCAATATTTTTAAAAGTGGATAGAACTATAGATAGTCATTTAGTTAGGCTGTACACAGTAAGGGGATTCAATTCGCCCATTTTCTCTGCCACGTCATCTTTCTCTCTCCAGCGACCTACAGGCGATTAGGTGCCCCAGTAAGGGCGACCATGATCATTTTTTTTTACATTTTTAAACACAAACTCAAATTTTATTAATAATTAAAACGTTACACAATAATTCAAATAAAATAGAAACATTACGACACTTATTAAAAACTAATAATCTAGGTTGTGTCGTTCCTTGATTTCGTCCTTAATTTCTTGCATCCTTTGTCTTACATTTGCTGGCAAAGACGGGTCGATTGGTGTTAGATAGAATATGATGTCTTTATCCCGTTTCTTTTGCCGGTCAAATTCAAGTCTTTCTCTTTCGACTTTAACTTTTGTTGCCTCTATTTCCAACGCTTTTTTCTTCAACTCGTAGTAGCCGTCTGCCATTTCCTTCTTCTTTCCCAAAGCAATGGACTTAATGCTTTGCCATTTCTCGGCTACATCTGCCATATAAAAATACTTGGAAGAACTCTCCTAGGACTTCTTCTTATTTTTCTTAGCGGCGTCTCGGCCAATTGGTCGCTCATTTCGAACGACTACTTCTTCATCATCAGGCACATCCGAACCCGTTTGAGAAGTCCTTGCTTGAGGTGATGTGATTACCTCGAGAGTTGTAGATCTTCATGAGACTATGGAGACGGCAAACAAGTTAATAGATCAGGAACTGGAGGATATTCCAGGGAAGAGTACTAACCACAAAAGGAAGTGGGAAGATCACTCCAAGGGTAACAACAAATCTCAGAACAAGAAGCAGAATGGAGGCAAGGTTTATGCAGTTGGTTCAGGAGACAAGAAAGGTTATGACAAGAATACACCTTTTTGTAACCGCTGTAAGTTACATCACAGGGGACAGTGCACTGTGAAGTGTAACAATTGCCATAGGATAGGGCACTTAGCTAAGAACTGCAGGGCAAGACCACTAGCCACCGCACAAGCAGCACCACCCTACAACCATAAGGCGGATGTCACCTGCTTTGGGTGTGGTGAAAAGGGTCATTATCAGAACGAGTGCAATAAGCCCCGAAACCAAGGAAACGGTGGTGGACCAGGCAACCAAATAGCCGTGGTTAACAATGGGAATCAGGGCAATGAAGGAAGAGCCCGTGGAAGAGTTTATGCCGTAGGCAGAAGGGAAGCACAGGACGACCCGAACGTGGTGACGGGTACGTTTCTTTTAAATAATCGTTATGCTTCAGTAGTTTTCGATATGGGAGCAGATAGAAGCTTTGTATCGACTGCTTTTAGTCCACTACTCGATATAGCCCCAACCACCTTAGATAATGCCTTTGACGTAAAACTAGAAAACGGAAACCTAGAAAGAGTAGGTACCATCGTAAGGGGGTTACACTCTAAACTTGTTGAACCGTCCATTCAACATCGACCTAATGCCAGTAGGGTTGGGTAGCTTTGACATCATCATAGGGATGGATTGGCTATCGAAATATCATGCCGTCATCGTCTGTGATGAGAAGATCGTCAGAGTACCCTATGGGAATGAAGTTCTGATTGTTGAAGGTGACCGCTCTGATCGTGCGCGTTCGTCAAGATTGGGAATCATCTCGTGTACGAAGGTGCAGAAGTACATCGAGAAGGGATGCTATCTCTTTTTAGCTCATGTCACTGAAAAGAAAGAGAAGGAACCTGGAGAGAAAAGGTTGGAAGATGTGCCAATCGTAAGGGATTTTCCAGAAGTCTTTCCAGAAGACTTACCGGGACTTCCACCGGCCAGACAAATCGAATTCCAAATCAATTTAGTGCCAGGAGCCGTGCCTGTAGCGCAAGCACCCTATCGTTTAGCACCTACAAAATTGCAAGAATTGTCCGATCAGTTAGCCGAATTGTCTGGAAAAGGTTTTATCACACCGAGTTCATCGCCTTGGGGAGCTCCTGTTTTGTTTGTTAAGAAGAAGGATGGATCCTTCAGAATGTGTATTGACTATCGGGAACTGAATAAGCTAACCATTAAGAATAGATACCCACTCCCGAGGATAGACGATTTAGTTGATCATTGCAAGGATCATCGGTTTATTCTAAGATAGACTTGAGATCGGGTTATCACCAACTTAGAGTCCGGGAAGAGGATATCCTGAAGACCGCATTCCGAACCCGATATGCCCATTACGAATTTCAAGTTATGTTGTTTGGCTTGACAAATGCACCAGCAGTATTCATGGATCTCATGAATCGTGTGTGTAAGCCATATTTGGATAAATTCGTGATAGTGTTTATTGACGATATCCTGATATATTCCAAGAATGAGAAAGAGCATGAGGAACATCTCAAGCTAATTTTGGAATTATTGAAAAAGGAATAGCTATATGCTAAGTTTTCGAAGTGCGAATTCTGGATATCGATTGTGCAGTTTCTTGGTCACGTGATAGATAAGCAAGGAATTCACGTAGATCCTGCTAAGATTGAGGCCATCAAGGATTGGTGATGCGTGCGTGCGTATGCTCTAATTTATACCCACGGTATGTCGTTGTGGTTTTAGCAGTATTCAAGTTTTAAATTTATATTTAGCCGACTTATCAATAACACACACACTTTAACGAGCAGTGTACCTGGTCAGTATGAATATAATGGTAAGTAGAGTGTCGATCACTAAGAGTGGAACGTATTATCTAGTTATCCTAATCAGTATTTTAATATCTTAAGTTAGCTATACAACCTAATCTAACGCAAGGGGGTTTCAGCCTGAGAGACTGGCACGGTTTGGTTGTGATTAAATATAAACTAAACTAATGAGCACGAATCAGCGAGTAGCACACACGTACACAGATAAATACTTGAGACAATAAGAAGACCTGTCCTGATAGTTAAGTAGCTTGTCACTTGTTTTATTGCTAGTTTTATATGAAGTGTATAGTTCGATGCAACGCACCGAGATTAAGTCCTTTCTCGTTGGTTCTAATCTTATTGGCGAGTAAACCCTTAATGATTACTTATGACTATCCTATTTATCTTTCTTCCTACTTTTCTACAGACGATAGAATGCATAGGCGATCTAATAAATAGGCGAGGAAGGGGCATGGCGACCCAAGCAATGCTCAGCTAGACACAGAGGTTATCAATGCACTAATAAAAGTCACCAAAGACATCAACATATAAACTTTAATTAATGGGAAAGCAATTTTAAGGGGAGTTGAAGTGAATGATAACATAACACAAGCCCATCAATCCTGACCAATTAAAGTGTACTAATACAATAAAACAAAACTACTTAATGAATTGAATACATGCAGGACCTTCTTATAGCTCTCGTATCTTTGTTCAAGGTGTGTCTTGTGCTGCTACTTCGACTGAATTCGGCCTTAGGGTTTCTGTGGTCTTCGGTCTTCTTCGGTATTAGGCTCTCGAAATTCGTCTGACCTTGGGGTATTTATAGTTTCTGTCTGAGGTAAGATGCGGCGCATTTAATAAGTAGATGCGGCGCATTGACTTAACTTCGCGTGGGGTCCAAGATTAATATATTCAGGAATATTCGTACACCGCCAGAAGATGCGGCGTAACTCCATTCTTAGATGCGGCGCATGTCCTTGCTGTCTTGGATAATATCTTGTGAAATCTTGATAGTGATGCGCCGTATGTAATAAGTAAGATGCGGCGTATCTGGAGCAGAATGTCTTGATCTTGTACATTTCAGTAGACTCTTAACTTCTTGCTTGTTTTGCTCCATAATTAGTCCAAAATCGCCAAGTTTCACATAATACTTGTTTTTACCTGAGAATTACAAAAGTAAACATTAACGTATCAATTCTCACAGATAATATAATAAAACAAGTCAAATAAATAGGATAAATGATGGTAATAAAATGTACTTATTTGAGTTCATCAATTGGGCAACGCCCACAGCGCCGATAGAAATCCGACAATTTTTAGGACTTGTCGGCAATTACAGAAGGTTTATAGAAGGTTTATCTAAGATAGCTAAACCATTGACGAAATTGACTCAAAAGAATGTGAAATACGACTGGGGAGATGATGAGGAAGAAGCTTTTCAACTCCTTAAAGAAAGATTGTGTAGTGCACCTATTTTAGCTTTACCCGAGGGTAGCGAAGATTTTGTTGTGTATTGTGACGCATCGCACAAAGGTTTGGGAGCCGTGTTGATGCAGAGAGAGAAGGTGATAGCATACGCTTCTCGACAGCTAAAAACCCATGAGAAAAACTACACAACCCATGACTTAGAATTAGGATCAGTCGTGTTTGCACTGAGGATTTGGAGACACTACCCTTATGGAACTAAGTGCGTAGTGTATACCGATTACAAGAGTCTACAACATATATTGAACTAGAAGGAGCTGAACATGAGACAGCGCCGATGGTTGGAGTTGCTTAGTAACTATGATTGTGAGATCCGTTATCACCCAGGCAGGGCAAATGTTGTTGCCGACGCTCTTAGCAGAAAGGAGCGAATCAAACCTCTCAGGGTTAGATCATTAGGAATGACGATCATTTCGCCGCTTCCAGCGAAAATTCTTGAGGCTCAGGGTGAAGCACTCAAAGATGAAAACCGACCCAGTGAGAAGATTCACAGAATGCCAGAACTTGAGAATGGGTTAGTAAGAAGATCCGATGGGATTTTGCGTTATGGAGACAGGTACTGGATTCCATTGTATGGAGGAATTCATGATTTTATTATGCACGAATCCCATAAGTCCAAGTACTCCATTCGCCCAGGATCTGACAAGATGTATTTAGACCTGAAGAAGTTGTATTGGTGGCCAAACATGAAGGCCGATATAGCTGAATACGTCAGCAAGTGCTTAACGTGCTCGAAGGTCAAGGCTGAACACCAGAGACCGTCCGGTCTGCTTGTTCAACCTGAGATTCCGGAATGGAAATGGGAACGTATCACTATGGATTTTATAACTAAGTTGCCTAAGACATCGAGTGGTTATGACACGATTTGGATAATCGTTGACCATCTCACTAAATCAGCGCATTTCCTTCCTATAGCGGAGAAAATCGAGATGGATAAACTCGCGCGACTGTATGTGAAGGAAATTGTCGCAAGGCATGGAGTGCCTGTTTCTATTATTTCTGATCGAGACAGTCGATTCACGTCAAATTTTTGGAAGTCACTTCAGGATGCAATGGGAACCAAGCTTGATATGAGTACGGCTTATCATCCTCAAACGGATGGTCAGAGTGAAAGGACCATTCAGACCTTAGAGGACATGTTAAGAGCCTGTGTGATTGATTTCGGAAACGGCTGGGACAAGCATTTGCCTTTAGTCGAGTTTTCCTATAACAACAGCTATCACACCAGTATTAAGGCTGCACCGTATGAAGCACTTTATGGACGTAAGTGCAGATCGCCAATTTGTTGGGCGGAAGTTGGAGAGAGCCAACTTACCGGACCAGAACTAGTCCATGAGACTACTGAAAAGATTGTACAGATCAAGAGCCGAATGCAGGCGGCTCGTGACCGTCAAAAGAGTTACGCCGACAGAAGGCGGAAACCCCTTGAATTTCAAGTGGGAGATAAAGTGATGTTAAAGGTCTCGCCATGGAAAGGCGTGATCAGATTCGGCAAGCGTGGTAAGCTAAACCCTCGCTATATTGGACCTTTCGAGATCCTTGACAAGATCGGGCCAGTAGCCTACCGACTTGAACTGCCATCTGAGCTCAGCGCTGTGCATGACGTTTTTCATGTCAGCAATTTGAAGAAGTGCTTATCTGATGAGAACGCCATTATTCCTTTGGATGAAATCCAGCTTGATGAGAGGTTAAATTTCATTGAAGAGCCGATTGAAATCATGGACCGGGAAGTGAAACGGCTAAAGCAGAGTCGTATCCCAGTTGTGAAGGTCCGATGGAACTCTCGCAGAGGCCCCGAATAGACTTGGAGCGAGAGGACGAAATCAAGCGAAAATACCCTCATCATTTCCAAAACCAATAAGTGGCGTAAATTGAAATCCGGGACGGATTTCCCGATTAGATGGGGAGACTGTGACAAATGGTAATTTTCACGTTGTTAATTAATATTATATGAGTATTAATTATTTTTAAGCTAAGCATTTCTATGCGCATTTGCATGTTTCTGAGTAATTTTGAGCATTTTTTGGAGCCGTTTAGCATACTGTAGCTTACAGTCACTGCATAAAAAGTATATTTTTGTCAGTAAAGTTAAATTATCACATTTCTGATAGTTACTGACAAGTATTATAATTAACTGAGAGCTTTCTCGCATTTTTCTGGAAAAACAACCGCACGCGCGTACCGACAGCACAGTACATATGGTAATAGTCAAATAAATATGTTTTTGAGTCAGTAATGACATTTTATTATATTTCTGACAAAAACGTGGTTAAAAACTTTATTTTACGTAATCGTGTCCAAAAAGGTCAAACCGGGACTTTACGGTAACATTTAAGCTCAAACCGACACACGATACACCCACGCAGAGTAAAACTAAAACTTACCCTCCCCTAAATAAGCCATAACCGGCCCTTAGTGGTTACTCCACCACAAAATGCCAAAAGAATCATATTATCTCAATGTAATATAGTTTTTACTAAATATGGTGTGACAACATTTAGATTTCCAAACTCTATCCTTAAATCTTACCTACATTAAAACTTTTATACTACCATCATTATCATATCATACGCCACACATACACACACTACATTGATCATCCAAAATTTTCTCTAAAGTTCAAGAACATCTAGATTGATAATCAAGACTTTTGGGGTAATTTGGAGCTTGGTTTGGGTAAATTTGGTGAAGCTTTGGGTGTTCTTGTTCCTCCTATCCCACGTTAAACTTCAAGGATTTGTAAGGATTCATAAAACTTTCCTAAACTTGTTAATCTCTTGTTCATTTGGTGTATAATGATGTTTAAAAGTGTTAAATGTGTATGTTTTGTTAATATGGTAAAAGCTAGGGTTTGATCATGTATTTTTGGTGCTCGACATTTTATGATGTTTATGAGTTAGTTTGTAGATTTCTTGCTTGTGTGCTAAATATTGTTACATATAGTGCTTATTTGATAATACAAACATTAGTTATGGTTTTTACACTAATTTAAGCACTATATTGATTTTTGAGGCATATATATGGTTCGACTAGTATATAAAATAAAAGATTATTGAGGTTTTGAAAAACATAAAATTTTGGCTCAAATGGTGAAAAGGTGGAAAAATATAGTTAAGTGCTTATTTGGATTGGCTTATTTAATAAGTTATAAGTTATTGAAAATAACTAGTAAAAAGGTGAAAATAAGTTAAGACACTACATATGGGTCGAATGGACCATAAAATAGTCATGTTTGACTTTTTGACTAAGTAGCTAAATTATTAGAGCTTATTTGATAAGTATAAAGTGTATTTGGTAACTAATAATCACTAATAAACACCAAATAATAACAAATTGGGCTAAATAGATTTTTGGGCCAAAAAGCCCATGAACATTTTTGGAGATTTGACTTTTTGACCAAACGGACCCGTTGAGCGAGTAAAATGATTTTTAGTAACGTGTCGATATATACGTTATAACTAGAAACGAGCATGGCGACGGCGCCCGCGTTGCGGGCTTGCATGTTTTTCGGCTAAGGTTTTGAATGGCTGAAAAGTAATAAAAATAACCGTTATTGATTTCAAATGAGATTCACATATTAGCTCACATTAGAATCTGAAATAAACATCGAGCAAGTTATACCTCTGATTCAGATAGCCCAAACGTGGTGCTTCTAAAACAATCTACATTTGGTCGTTGGGCTCCACAAAAGTGACCAATATCCCATTCATAACCTATAATGGTCAACCCATAGTAGGGATTATGTTTTGACAATCTCATGAAGAAATATTTGCTACACACACCTTATTCACAACTGTGGTGATAACCAAATGTTGACAAAACTTACAGTGAATTTGGTAATTTGAATGTTGTCTGCAGGATTACCAAAGAGTCGCCTGTTTGTAAAAATCAAGAATAAGCACGACACAGGAAGCTAATTTTCAGTCAGTGTATATCTGGTCATCCTGTTCAGGAATGGTAAGTAGTTTAGCAAATAATGACATGTGCCTTCTCATTTGACCCGTTATAGAAAGCAACGTCTGTGAATGCCAATATCACTTTGAAACTGATTATCTAACACCAACATAATGTCATATCAAGAATCATAGGTGCATAAATGATGCTCTAATTAGAAACATGTCATGTATGCAATATAGGTTTTAAAATAGATGAGTTTCGTGCTTTTTAAGTGTATCCAAATTACCACACCGTTGAATTACAGTTGGTAACGATGATAAATGTCCCATCTGCTACAATTCATAGTTTATGAAAATACATGAACATGGGCTGTGATGAAAATGAAGAATATTTATGTATGTAATTAACATTTGCATACCTCAAGAACGTGACCATAAACGCATACATTCTTCCGGCGTGACCATGAGCGAGGCCATGAAAATGGAGCAGCTGCTCTTTCCTGATGCTTATGACCACGTGTATAATCAACAGCTGACTGTAGTGCTGTCTGCGATGCTTCATTCTTCGTTATGCAGCAGCATTTCCTACAGATGGTGTTGTTACAAAGTTGCGTGACACAAATTCTTAAAAATCCGCATAAGAATTGCTAAAATCCTTTACTTAGCTTCTTAGAGTAAACTGCTTCCATTTTCTTTTTTTTTACTGCTTATTCTCTTATCATTCCTGCTTATTGTATTTAGAATTAGCTTATTAGGTTTAAAAGTAGTTAGTATAGCTTATTAGGTTTAAAAAAAGCAAGGTTGTCTTCCTAATACTCAATCATAGACACATTTTACCTAGTAAAAAGTGTCATCCGTTGGAGTGTCATTGTCTTCTCATAAGCTGGAAGGTCTTGAAACTCAGAAGCCCTTAACGATCAGCCCACAAAATCCGCTGTACTCTGTCCACCCCACTCCAGCAGCAACAACACTCCAAACTCCTGCACACCAATTTTCACATCTAATACTTTTAGTAAATCAATCTATTTCATGTAAACAGTCTCATATTGATCGAAAAATAATACTTTCAAGTGATAATTTACTCTACATTTGGCACATACATAAACACTTTCATGTAAACAATAAAAACAGCTCATCCGCTATAATCAAAATAAATGGATAATCATGTTCACGATTGCCACCACTTTGAATTAAGTACCAGACCTTGCTAACTTTAAGTATGAGGTCCAACCGTCCAACAACTATTACTCTATGTTTGCGGATTCATCTATGTTTGCGCCCAGTGATGTCATCGAGAACATTTGATTATAGGGTCTGATGTTGGTAAAAAAATGCTGGTCCGAAAATAGTTGCTGTATGTATGGCGGATATTCCTGCGGTAAAAACAAAAGTACCTTTCCACTAAGACAACACCGGTGATACAGTGGGCCAGAATGTCTTGTGAAACTACTCAGCCTTTCCTCATACCAAAACATTGCATGACAACTCGAACAGATGCAGTCACATGGCCCGAATCTTTTGTACTCTGCTTGTGGCCCTTCACAATAATTACAGGATGCATTAGTAACCGATGCATTACAATCGAAGATGATCTTGAAATAAGATAAGAGCAGATGATATATTGCATCTAACAAACCTGTATGGGGGCCCATTGTTCTCGTTGGACGTGGAGCCTGTGTATTTGCAGGCAGTCTGCGCGTACCATTTCCTTACTGTGTAGGTGTGGCAGATGTAGAAGCAGAACACGATTGTGGCGCACCTGTCATAACCATTATGTCAAACGTCTTCGAAGGAATAATAATGGAGAGTATCGACATTTTATGACATACACGCACCTGTTTGGACAGCCATCGTCCCCAAAGTTGCAGGAACAGACGTTTGTGCACGTGTTTGCTGTCCCACTCCTGATTAATGGCTTGCACCTGGCATTTCACTTGTAGGCGGCATGTCCAACAATCCTACATTTGCAAAAATATAACAATTTTGGTTAGGAGCTATTCAATAAGAAAATAGCAGTTGACAACGTGTTTTTAACACGATCCAGTTTTAGACTGGGTGGTTTCAAGTGATATGTTTGGGAACTATCAATACAGATAGGTACGATCTGTCATATTATAAGCATGTTATTGGCTTGAATGACCATGTGGGCAAGCAAGGGAAGAGCTGGCACTAACGTTGGCTTGCCGATGATGTCATGCGCGATGGACCAGCACTATCCGTCTGAGAACTGCCGTGCGAACCCCCTTGTCCTACAATAATTGAGCGCCAAATGAGTCAGAAACCTACATTCCAGGAAAATATAAAATTATACGCTCATATACATAAGTAATTGAATGAAAGAAAATAAGTGGCTCTGGATTAAAGAAATTTGATGAGACTCAGCAACGAATATCCATACACATTTTAGCAAACCATTAATTCTTAGACACAAAGCAAATTTTCGTCACATACATTTCAGAGAATAACACCTTTAGCCAAGAATGTATGAAAATAAATTTTGCCTTGGAATGCACACATTTGCATTTCATTATAGGTTTATGAGAATACATCCCTGCATATTAACATTTTTCGCATGAGATCCAACAACTATTACTCATATTTAATCAATTTTTACAGTCTACATAGTGATAGAAGTATTGAACAATAAGCATAACATATGCATTTAAACCTAATCAAGGTTAACACGCACCATTTATGCCTTCCATAGCAACTCTTATAACAGGTCCAACAGATACATCGTACACTTCATGAGCCTCTGAATAATATCCAAAAACTTTCTACGACAGCTCTTCATTGTGCATATGCAAAACTTCTGCAACTACAGGACATAGTAAACCAAATTTCGTAATTAATTTCGCCACTAACCAACACAAAATATTACATAAAGAAATTATAACTTATAACTTATCCTTCCCACCTAGACTAACAACATTACGACGACGTTTACCAGCTGTAAACTCTCCAAAGACACAATCTGTAACTCACTTCTATCACATTCCTAGTTAAAGCATCTTTTGCCGCCACGAAAACCAATCTTCTGTTTCAATCCTCCCACTCCACCTGTTCCACAAAATAGCAAACACTATTGCAAACTGTATAAACCAATAAACAAATAAAACACTTCCTAATTTTTTTAAAAGGCAATTTACCAACCTCGTATGGCTCTCGGTATCCGAAACCGCTTCTCATACTCGTACCTAACCCCTAAATCAGCAAAACAAAACATCAATCAAGTCAATACACCAAAATCACCCAAAACCTAAATGACATTAAGAACTCTAAAATTAGGGCAAAAGGGATTACGAAATTAAATCACAAATTAAGAACCCTAAAATCAATGATTAAACCATAATTATAAAAGTAACTTACCATTTTCTTCCATCCCTAACTCAAAGCAAAATTATGGTTTAATTATTTTGATGTTCTGGATTTGTGGATTTATGGTTTTGATGTTGTTGAGCTCAAGGAAGATGCAATGATCGTACTTGCTAACCGGAGACGGAGCAATGGACAACAAATCTAATTAAATAATTATAATTAAAAGCTTGTACATACCTTTGCATAATCGGCAACCAATCATTCTTCCCCATCTTCTTCATCATCTCTGCTACGCAACTGTGGGTGTGTGTGTGTGTGAAGTTTCTGGATCTCGCTATCGTTATCTAACAATTTTTTTTGGACCGGACATCACAGGAGGGAAGATGGATCAGTGGAAACGGATCAAAATAGCCCAAATACTGGGCCGTATTTTTGGCGGGAAAAAAGTGGCCAAAACGGCGTAGTTTTGAGTCTCCCTTAATATATATTTATAATGTGTTTTGGGCTAAAAATGGTTATTGGGCTTTTTAGTAGTTTTCGGCCCAATTAACACACAAAAGTGACGAAATTGATTTTTGGAATATTTTCCGACTCACCGTGGTTATAAATGGTTAACGAAACGATAAATATAACGATAACTATTTTTGGACTTGTTTTGAGACGTGTAGTCTCCGAAAGGGTAAAAATTGACATTTTTACTAAATTGATATTGAGATTGACTTTTGTTGACTTTTTGACAAAATATTGACTTTGTGTCGAAATCTAGTGTTAAAACTTAAAAGTGAAGATAACGAATAATATAACAACGAAACCATATTCACGACACTTGATATATATATATATCACAAAAGTATTTTTTTGGCACATATAAATAGTTAGTGGAATATTTGAGTAAAGTTTGCAACACTTGAGATAAATGGAAACATTGTATAAACGAATGGGTCATGCCAAAATTTTCTAAAAATCCAACACTTAGAATATTTTGTGAAAACACTTAAGTAAACTTTATGAAATTACTTAACAAAACTTGTTTTCTTATAATAAATGTTGCATCAGAAATAATAAACAATGTTTCTAATATAATAATTCTTCACTATATTAACCATTTTCAAAAACTTATTTAATTAATCTCCATTAATTAAGTACATAAGCAATTAACTTATATATATATATATATATATATATATATATATATATATATATATATATATATATATATATCTACATATAATATATAACAATATGCGTATGACGTCATCAAATGCCATAATGCCCAGTAAGCGCCCTTAAATGCCCAGTAATCAGGCATTAATGCCCAGTAAGCAGCCATTAATGCCCAGTAAGCAGACATTAAGTGCCACATGGCAAAATTTCTATATTCTAACGTTTTTTTTTTTATACCGAAATTAAAAATTTAGTATGCAAGATTCGAACCATGTATCTGTTAGGTTATTAGCAAGTATTGTTACCATTATGCCAAATTGATTTTTTTGATTTGTTTTCTAAAACAAAATATATACGTTTATTTTTTAAGTTGTGTACCGAGTTTTATGAAGATATACTCAATATATATTTGTTTTAATCGGTATATATTTGTTTTAATTTATAGTATATATTTGTTTAATTTATTCAAGATATACTTTGAAGATAAGTTTAGAATATATTTTGTTTAAATCTTTTCTTCCTATTTTTACGATATGTGTTAACACTATATATATACATTAATATAATATAACGTTTCTTATTTATCAGGTCATCAAAATCGGAAACATATATTCATAAAAATATAGTCAATAATGCAACGCCATAGACATTCTGCAAGGCTTGCACGAGGGTCTGATAAGAAAAGTAACGCTGCTCCTTCAGAAGGTTTGTTTTTACATATGATTTACATATTTTGTTGTTTAGTTGTTGTATAATTAATCTGATGTTGATACTCTTTTTGTTACATGATTGTATAGTTAATCTGATGTTGATATGTAACGTTGTTGTGGTTTTAATATTTGTTGTATAATCATTGTAATGTTTCTAACGTTGTTGTGGTTTTAATCTATTGTTGTATAATTAATCTGATCGTTTCTTAATTGGATATAGTTGTTAAGCCTGACAAGAATAATACCATACAGAAAGGAAATTCTAAAACCCATTCCCAAGGTATTTTGTTGTTTTAAGTTAACATGCATCATACATCGTTTTTTTGTTTATTTTACAATGTAAATTTTATGCCTTTGTATTAGTTACTCATCAACAAGGTCGTTTTGATACACCAGGTGGACGAACCGGAAACCATAATTCAGATGTACACAATGTTTCTAATAATGTGTTGCAATCAACGGGTACCATCTTTATTAAGGTTTTATTTATATACATTATACAGTGTGTTTGTACAATGTTGTTTAATTTTACATTTTTTTGAATCAGATAAAGGTTTGGTTCAGAAGACTCCATCTTCTGTATTCGAAAATTCCATATTTGAAAGTGATACACCTGGTAGGGGATCTAAAACAGCTGTTTCTAATATTGTTAGCCAATCTGAAGGTAGTGGGTTGAATACGTTTTAATATCGGTAATACGTTTTGATTAGGCCAGTAATAAATTATGTTTACATGTTGTTAATTGTTTCAGTATCTACATCACCTGCAAAGAGGAAATTTGGGCAGGCATATCAAGTTCATGCGGGTAACATGTTTCCAAGATGTTTGCTTTCATATCAAAAGTCATTCCTATAATATACTAATATTCCATGTTTACATATTTTAAACCATGGTAAATCTGTACCCATTGAATAACAGGATCTGAACAACAATTGAAGAGAAAAGTTGTTAATCAATCAACCACTTCTGAAGCATGATCCACATATGAGAATTCTGATATTGATAGGAGAACAAACTCAAATGCTGAGTCTAGAAGGTTGGCCTACATTAGAGATCAACAAAAGGATTTGAGGTACCAGACATCAGCATCGGCGGTGCCTTCGCGTATGAACAACATATCCGCGGTGCACACGTCGTCCTATGGGAAGTTTCCATCAGGTTTTGTGCTAACATTGTGCATATAGTTCAGTTTAAATTAACCAGTTTATATAAACTACATAATCATAATAATTTTTTGTGTATTTGTAGGAGGTAATTCTCATACACGGAAATACAATGGAAGGAACATGTCCACTGCTAAAAGTTCATCATCAGGTTTATTTTAGATGATTTGTGCATTATACATTGTGGTTTTAATATAGTAGAATAAAATATCATGTTTTTTATTTTTTATGTATATACATTGTTATTTTAATAGAGTGCAAGAAAATAATCTATTTTTGATTTTTTTATGTTCAGTACTTAAAGAGTGGACAATGACTCTCATTAAAGATATTAATCCAATGAATATAAACATGGCCATTAAAGGAAGGTGTATCTCTGTGTGGCATTCACACAAACTCAATGAAGAACATGATCCTTACAGCCTTGATTGTGTTTTCCAGGATGAAGAGGTGTCTTGAATTACGTTTATAAATATTTGTATTTGTATAAATTTATTAAAAATCTCTGATATTTGAATTGTATGATCAGTCGAACCGTGTTCAGATTTACATCAAGAAGGAGTTTATGTTTAAATTTGAACCTCTTTTGCAAGAAGGTCAATGTTACATGATCTCTAAATTTGGAGTTGCGGAGAATGCTGGAAAGTTACCGTTGCTACCAAACCAATGGAAGATATCTTTCTATAAAGGAACCGAAGTTACTCGGATTGATCACATCAATGACAACTTTGTTGGTTTCATTAACGAGCCATTCTCGAGTATTCTGGATACAAATAATGAATATCATGAACATGATTGTGTTGGTATGTGTATTTTATGCATAATACGCAGATTGTGTTACAGTGTTTAAAAGGTTAATTGCATGTTCTTAATTTTTTTTCCCCAGTGTAAATATATATATATATATATATATATATATATATATATATATATATATATATATATATATATATAGTGTAACTTTCAAACGAGAACCATTTTATCCGCAAGAACTGAGAGAACCACAAAAAACATACATGCACGCCTTCAATAATTGTATTTTTGCACATATGTTTTCAAAACAACACATATGTTTTAAAAAAAACATAGTTGTTCTAAAGAATTTGATAAGAAATTCGAAATACAAAAATTTTCTTTGAAGGTGTGCATGTATGTTCTTATAAAACGTGCAACGACAATATTGCGGCCATGTGTAAGGTTTTTGTGAAAAAAGAGGATGAGTTCATAATGATATTGAAGAACATAGGTGGATGTTTACGATTATTGATGATTTGCATGTATTTTTATTTTATTTTAAAAGGCGTGCATGTATGTTTTTGGTGGTTCTCTCAGTTCTTGCGGATAAAATGGTTCTCGTTTGAAAGTCCCCCTATATATATATATATATATATATATATATATATATATATATATATATATATATATATATATATATATATATATATATATATATATATATATATATATATATATATATATATATATGTAAATGTATGAGTAAATATATATGTATAACACTTGCACATCTAAGCCGCGAATACTAGCACGGATGTTCCGTTACGTATTCCCGCCATACACTTTCACCATGAGCCATCGCCAAGAGTTACAATAATAAATCGTTTCGAACTATATTTTACCACACAGCAAGCAAGAAGTACACGAGCACTGGTCAAACGTAAAACTTTTCAAATATAATAAAGACACATGGGACACGAATATTTTGCTAAGACTTACCGTACTGATTTAGGGTGCTGATCGGCGCGGTTGCATTATTCTGATTGATTAGCTGATTTGCTGTTATTGAAAGGTGAGTTTATAGCCCCATATTGTATACGATTTTGTTTTAAAATCTTGGGGTGAGAAACATGCAAAACTGTTTTCATGGACCAGAAATGAATTTGTTTTTAAGATCACACTAGTATGCAGAAACCTAAGTTTGCTGAATCCCATTTTTTGCCCACTATCATCTGCCGTTAATTCCTGTTTAGGAAGCCGTTTGATATAAATAGATCTATTGGGAGTGAGGTCCCCGTTCGATTGGCTCGGCATAGCCAAGGCGAACATATACCAAGTCGGGTTTTTGGCCGAGTGTCTGGGGATTAACACTCGCGGGCACCCTTATTTATTTTGCTAACGCTAGTCGTGCTGCATTGTCTTAGCATCGGTAGGATGAGGCTTAGTGTTTGCATTACGGATAGTGTGTATCTGTTGAATTGTTTTTGTGATATTGCTATTGGTCCATATGTGTTATTTATTTAAACCTATGAACTCACCAGCGTTAGCTGACTTTTAGCATGTTTTTCTCAGGAAACTGAGGTGCGTTTATCCGGGTGCAGTGCATGGCGTCGGTCACAAAAAATGATAGAAATGTTTTTAATGCGTTTACTCTGACATTTGGACCTTTTTAATTTAATGGGCCTCATTTTCATCTAAAATGGATTTTATGTAATGTTACATGGCTTGACTTATGTAATATATTTTTAAATAGATTTTTAATCCGTTCCCTATATCATGTGTTGTGATTATCCATTCCGTAGCACCCAAAGTGTATGCTTCCGCGAATATTATGATTTTGGGGGTGTTACAGTATTAGAACGGGGGCTCTTGATATCTAGGATCTACAAGGTTGTTACTATCGAAGAAGAGCAGATTTGGAAAAGGTTTACTGTCGACAGAAGCAGATCTGGAAAAATTTTGAGGTAATCGTTATTTTTGTTTTGGTATCGATATGTTCTATATATGTGGTGACAAAGCTGAATTGTTTTGATTCCATTGGTCAATCATTGTACCATGTTTTAATTAATTGGTCAAGTATCTTATGTGGGGCTGTGACGTTATTGAAGAATAGCTACTGCTGTTGGTTAACTTTTCTCTCGGTATATTCACTTTATTAATGGTCGATCGGCAAAATATTATTCAATCATGGTGTGACTTAATTGGTCAATTGGAGATATTATTAAGTGGGGCTGGTTCAGATCGATGGTATTATTTATTATAAGAATTATTCTCGTACTACATTAATGGGTTGGTGAGTCATAATCGGTTTGTCGGTTACTGATCTATTAAAAGAGAATTGGGACTGTTTGTCATCCTTTGCAACTTGATTGTTTTGATTGGACGTAGCTGCTGCTGTTGAATATTTTTGGTGTATGGGATAAAAGAAGTGAATAGTTTTTGGTACTGCTCTCATATTACATACTACTGCTCGTTTGGATATTAGTACTGCTGAGCTTTTCACTTTGTACTGCTCACCTTAGCAGTTAGTACTGCTTGGTTTTCGTGTTTGTACTGCTGGCTCAGGATACTTAGTACTGCTCGACAACAGTTTGTACTGCTGGCTTTGGAGATTGAAAAGTTTATACTGCTGGTTATAAACTTTGTACTACTGGTTTATACTGTTAGGGCAGTTTTGGATCGCGGATAGAACTATTTATTCTTAATTATTTTATGGTTTGTTTTGGGGATATTTGAAGAAGACAATTGAATATTGCTTATTTGATGTTGTAGTTGAGTTTCACAGGTGTGTGTTCTTATCATATCTCAAATGGCTAACAACATTTGGAGATAACTTGTTTGTGTGTTAATGCAGTGACAAAGACTTGATGAATCTAGCAAAGGTGTGTGATCTACAAACTAGGGTGCTTAATGCTCACATTTGCTATCACTTAAAGGAGTTACATTGTAGTGCTCAGTGTCTCATATAGTTGAGGATTTATTAAGAGGTTGCGACCTACTTCTAGTATGAGTTTGGAGTCACGTGGTTAGTACAAGATATAAGACACAAGTTTGGGAAATTCAACTTCTTCATCAAATTCGTTATACTCGGTTTTCTTCATCAGTAATCATTTCATAAAGCCTACGGAGTTTGTGATTCAAGATATGGTAAACATATTGGTTTCAGGGGAAGCTTGTTTAACCATCTACATGCACCAGTTAAGGGGAAGTGTTTCGATTCAAGTTGCATGGAAGACCCCTATTAGATGATTACAAAAAGGGGAAGATGATTGATTTGCAGCTTATTATGTGTGGTGACATGTTCAAGAAGATCTTAAGGAAGCATTGAAGATTGTTTCATGGAGATAGTTTTGTAATATCAAATAGGGGAAGATTGTTGGGAATTAGATTTGATGATTACAAAACTACATATGCATAAATATGAAATAATAGCGAGTTAATGTAATAAATTATTTAGCTTCCTGTGAAAGATAGATTTTCTTGTAAACCCTATTTATAAAGGGTATTAGGCGGCAGTAATAGATATCCAAGAAAAATAGAACTCTTCAATGAGAGTCTAATAGAAACGTGTGTGTACATGTTAGTTAGTATGTAATAGTTAGTTTATTATTTAGTATGAATAAAGATGGAAGCGCGCTTGAATAAAAACCTTGTTAAACATTATTGATGTTTGTTAATTCCGTTGTGCATATCAATGATGTTTGTAAAACATATCCTAGATATCCTAAACGATTCTTATCAGTAATGACTATTTAAGGTCATAACCTCTCATTTTGAGAGGTGTTGGTAATTAATGAAATAGAGAAATTCTCTCTAGTTTCTTTTTCTCTCTAAATATATCATCTTTCTTTCTCTAATACATAATATGTGTGTGGAATGATTTAGAAGGGTTCCCAACAGTAATGAAGTCATTGTCTTCTACATCATCTACTTTGTCTTATTCCTATATAACATTACCCACTACCACCTCTATATTGTTGCAACTTCTCGTAATGTCTTTATAGTTTTCATATGAATTAGTTTAATATTACGTATCACTTTGCTTAAATTTAATCAAACCTAATATTATCGATATTTGTAAGTTATCATAATGGAAAGCTAAATAAGAAAAGCATCCCTTGCTGGAAATTTTATTATAGGTACCCAAACAGTATTACTAATAACTACTATGGTTTTGAACTTATGTGTTGGGTAATACAAGAAAAGAAAAAAGACTATGCGAGCTGAATCAGACTCGTCAAGGGGTGGAGGGTACTCCAAAAGTCCAACAAGAATTTCATATATCATTAACAGTATTTGGAATACATGCTTTACCAACAACAACATGTTCCATTCTGACAATAGGATTCTAGTCTGCTTTATCTTTGCAATTGGGAGCAAGGCATATTTCCGTCTCAAGATTTTGAATTCCTTCTTTACAAGATTTCTTCTTGCAACTCTCGGCATTTACATCCAAATGAGTAGCGACAGCAAGACTTGGACTGCCTTTTCCTCTTACTTCAACCACTATCATTCAAACAAAAAATTCAATCAAATTTGACATAGAATTTATATTTAAGTAGATCTAAACATATGATATAAGTCAATCATAAAATGAAAAAAACTTTTATTAGTAAGCGTAGAATGAAAGGATTAATTTTTTATGATGATTTTTGTTTCCAGAAAAATAATAACATCTATCCAATAGTTTATTCATTGCTTTAAGCTTTGTACATACAAGTAAAGACGTACATACACATAAGTGTTATAACAGAGAAGTTGACAGACATAACATACATGTTGTGATCATCAATATAGCGATGAAAACAAACTTTATTGTAGTGATTTTATCCATACTTGAGTGCATACTGTCTAAACTTTCACACTTGTCAATGTCAAAGTTGAGTTTACATGCTTCACTTGAGTTCCCTTTATATGTACTCGCATTTAATTATTGAAATGATATTTTGATAATATTAAAGCATATTGTAATATTATTTTGATAATATTCATGCATATATGGATAATGTCTAAACTTTCACACTTGTCAATGTCAAAGTTGAGTTTACATGCTTCACTTGAGTTCCCTTTATATGTACTCGCATTTAATTATTGAAATGATATTTTGATAATATTAAAGCATATTGTAATATTATTTTGATAATATTCATGCATATATGGATAATGTCTAAACTTTCACACTTGTCAATGTCAAAGTTGAGTTTACATGCTTCACTTGAGTTCCATTTATATGTACACACATTTAATTATTGCAATTAGGGGTGTCAGTAGGGTTGGGTTGACCCGACCCAAACCCGATAAGGATTATCGGGGCGGGTTAAATCGGGTAAAAAAATCTTTTCGGGTTTTTTTTTTGCCCAAACTCAATAACCGGATAGTGTTATCGGGTCGGGTTTGGGTTAAATAATTAATGTTATCTGGTCAACCCAATAAGGCCCGAAAAATCAATATTAAAATTTTTCTCCTAATATTTTTAGGCTTTTAAGTTTTATGCTTCTAGGTTTTAACAACAAGTGTTGTCACATTGCTTCTATTTACTTGTTTGTCCTTTGCTTATATTTACTTGTTTGTTCCCAGTTACTACTTATTTAGCCTTTTGGTATATTGCTTCTATTATACATAATAATGTGAATGATTAATGTCGTCCATAACAGCATGCTAATAATGGTACATTGGAGGGGCATGGCAACGTATAGTTGATATACATAACCAACAGCTTGATTGGTATACAAGAGTTATTTTTCTAGAGTAAACTACACCGTTCGTCCTTATGGTTTGCGTTGACTGCAGCCGTTAGTCCCTTAGCCAAAATATTGCATCGTTCGACCTTAAGTGGCAAACGTTATGTGCTGTTTGTCCTTCCCTATAACGGGTCACACTAACTGTAGTTCACTCTTGTTAACTTGTGTTTCAATAAGGGTATACTCGTCACTTTGCAAACCAAAAGGATGAACGGTGTAATTTACTCTTTTTGTCATTTATTTAACTATTAATACGTTAGTAAGATCCGTTTTTATAAGTTTTCATTTTGTTTTATACATTTTCATACGTCGTTATTCATTTTTATCAATTTTCATCCGTTTTTATATGTTTTTATACGTTTACATACGTTTTTATCCGGTTTTATACATTTTTGTCCGTTTTAATACGTTTTCGTCCGTTTTTCTTACGTTTTTATCTGTTTTTATATATTTTTCTTACGTTTTCGTCTGTTTTATAGTTTTCTTCTGCTTTTATCCGTTTTCGTCATTTCTTAAACATTTTCATCCATTTTAATACGCTTTCGTCCGTATTCTTATGTTTTTATCCCTTTTTATACGTTTTTCCGTTTTTATACGTTTTCATCCCTCTTTATACGCTTTTGTACGTTTTTCTTATATTTTAATATGTTTTTATCCGTCTTTATCCATTTTCATCCATTTATATACGTTTCGTCCATGTTAAAATTCGATATGGTGTATTTTAAAAAATAAAATAAAATACTATATTTAGTTATTAAGATGTATAGATTATTATCATGTATATATGTAATGAAGTCATTGTCTTCTACATCATCTACTTTGTCTTATTCATTTATAAAATAACCTACTACCACCTCTATATTTCTGCAACATCTCATAATGTCTTTATAGTTTTCATATGAATTAGTTTAATATTACGTATCACTTTGCTTAAATTTAATCAAACCTAATAGTATCGATATTTGTAAGTTATCGTAATAGAGCTAAATAAGAAAAGCATCCTTTGCTGGAAATTTTATTAGAGGTCATTCCTTACTTTGCCCTTCCCATTCCATCCCCTTCCATTATTTAAAATTTAGATGTGAGAACAGAGCGTAATAGTATTACTGATAACTACTATGGTTTTGAATTTATGTGTTGGGTAATACAAGAAAATAAAAAAGACTGTGCGAGCTGAATCAAACTCGTCAAGGGGTGGAGGGTACTCCAAAAGTCCAATAAGAATTTCACATATCATTAACAATATTTTGAATACATGCTTTACTAGCAATTGGGAGCAGGGCATATTTTCGTCTCAAGATTTTGAATTCCTTCTTTACAAGATTTCTTCTTGCAACTCTCGGCATTTACATCCAAATGAGTAGCGGCAGCAAGATTTGGACTGCCTTTTCCTCTTACTTCAACCATTGTCATTCAAACAAAAAATTCAATCAAATTTGACATGGAATTTATATTAAGTAGATATAAACATATGATATAAGTCAATCATAAAATGAAAAAACTTTTATTAGTATGCGTAAAGTGAAAGGATTAATTTTTTATGATGATTTTTTTTCCAGAAAAATAATAACATCTATCCAATAGTTTATTGGTTGCTTTAAGTTTTGTACATACAAGTAAAGACGTACATGCTGAGCAATGAGCATCCAACTACAACTAAAGATAGTATATATACATTATAAATGATAGATAATTTATAAACACATAATTGAATATAAATGGTAATGGATTCGAATTTCACATATGATATACACATAAGTGTTATAACAGAGAAGTTGACAGATATAACATACATGTTGTGATCATCAATATAGCGATGAAAACAAACTTTGTTGTAGTGATTTTATCTATACGTGAGTGCATACTGTCTAAACTTTCACACTTGTCAATGTCAATGTTGAACTTAGGAATTTTTTTTGAACTTTGACAATGTTCACAAAATAGATGATGTGGAAGAGGAGGTAAAGGATCATAGATCCATGTGGATTAATTGAGTGGCGAAAGGCATGGTCGAAGAGGTGGTAATCTCGACCGTTTTTCTTACGTTTTTATATGTTTTTATCCGTTTTTATACTCCCTCCGTCCCAAAATAATTGTCCCCAGACAAAAAACACACAGTTTTAGAAAACATAATCATTACTGCATTCTCTTTCTCACTTTTTTGTAAAATGATAGTTTTACCCTGCTGCAATTAATTAAATCTTTTAATGGTATATGTAACTTTTAGTATCATTAGGTGCAACATGGTAAACTTGCTAGATTATTCACAACTATTTTTGAAAGGGGACAATAATTTTGGAACAACCCAAAATGGAAAGAGGGACTATCAATTTGGGACGGAGGGAGTACGTTTTTGTCCGTTTTTATACGTTTTCATTCGTTTTTATACGCTTTCGTCTGTTTTTCTAACCTTTTTTTTGCCGTTTTGAACGTTTTCATCCGTTTTATATGCTTTCATCCATTTTTCATACGCATTCATACGATTTTATCTGTTATTATACGTTTTTGTGCGTTTTACACGTTTTCATTCATTTTTATACGCTTTCGTCCATTTTTCTTACGTTTTCATACGTTTTTATCCATTTTCATCCATTTCTATACACTTTCATATGCTTTTATCGGTTTTTATGTGTTTTGTCCGTTTTATACGCTTTTGTCCGTTTTTATACGTTTTCATCTATTTTTATACGCTTTCGTCTGTTTTTCATAAATTTTTTTTCGTTTTTATATGTTTTTGTCCGTTTTTATATGCTTTTATCTATTTTTACACGTATAAAAACATATAAAATAGACAAAAATGGATGAAAGCGTATAAAACCGAACAAAAACAATAAAATGGATAGAAACGTATAAAACTTATAAAAACAGTCGAAGACGTATAAAAATGGATGAAAACGAATAAAGACGGATAAAAATGTATGAAAACATAAGACAAAATGATGAAAGCGTATAAAAACGGATGAAAACGTATAAATATGGACAAAAACATATGAAAACCTAAGAAAAAATGGATGAAAGCATATAAAAACGGATAAAGACGGATAAAAACATATGAAAACGGAAAAAAAGCTTATGAAATTGTAATAAAAATGGATGAAAACGTATAAAAACGGATGAAAAGGGATAAAAATTGATAAAAGAGATAAAAACATATAAAACGGAAAAAAACGTATAAAGACGGACAAAACGCATAAAAAGGGAATAGAAATGGATGAAAACGGATAAAAATGCATGATCACATATAAAAACAGATGAAAACGTATAAAAACGAATAAAAACGGATAAAGCTTGTGAAAACATAAGAAAAACGGACGAAAGCGTATGTAAATGGATGAAAACATATAAAAATGGACGAAAACGTATAAAAAATGTAAGAAATACGGGTGGAAGCGTATAAAAACGGATGAAAACGGACAAAACGGATGAAAACAGACATAAATGGATAAAAACTTAAGAAAATTGGACGAAAACAGATGAAAACGGATACAAATGTATGAAAACGTATAAAAATGGACGAAACATACAAAAATGGACGAAAACGGATATATACGTATGAAATCATAAGAAGAACGGTCGAAAGCGTATAAAGTGAATGAAAACGTATAAAGACGGAGAAAAACGAATAAAAACAGATAAAAACTTAAGAGATACGGACAATGTGTAAAAACGGATGAAAACGTTTAAAAGTGGATAAAACCATACGAAAACGTAAGAAAAACAGATGAAAGCGTATTAAAATGTATAAAAACGGACGAAAACTTATTAAAACGGATGAAAATGGATAAAAATTGATAAAATCGTATGAAAACGTACTAAAACGAACGAAAACGTATAAAAACGGACATTACTAACGTATTAATAGTTAAATAAATAATAAAAAGAGTAAATTACACCGATCGTCCTTTTGGTTTGTGAAATGACGAGTATTTCCCTCATGGGAAAACAAGTTAACAAGAGTTAACGACAGTTAGTGGGCCCCGTTAGAAGGAGGGACAACCGGCGCATAACGTTTGCCACTTAAGGTCGAATGGTTTAATTTTTTTGGTCAATGGACTAACGGCTGCAATCAACGCAAACCATAAGGATGAACGGTGTAATTTACTCTAGAAAAAATTAAAATAAACTTTCGTATACCAATCAAGCTATTGGTTATGTATATCAACTATACGTTGTCATGCCCCTCCAATGTACCATTATTAAGATTCTGTGAAAAAACAACAAAAAGTCTTGGTACATGTCTTAATGCTGTTATGGACGACATTAATCATTCGCATTATTATGTATAATAGAAGCAATATACCAAAAGGCTTAATAAGTTGTAACTGGGAACAAACAAGTAAATATAAACAAATCACAATCAAGTAAATAGAAGCAATGTGACAACACTTGCTGTTAAAACCTAAAAGCGTAAAAATATTAGGAGAGAATTTTAATATTGATTTTTCGGATCTTATCGGGTTGACGCGATAACAATAATTATCTAACCCTAACCCGACCCAATAACACTATTGGGTTATCGAGTTTGGGCCAAAAAAACCTGAAAAGATTTTTTTACCCCATTTAACCTGACCCCGATAAGCCTTATCGGGTTCAGGTTGGGTCAACCCAACCCTACTGACACGCCTAATTGCAATAAAACTATCTTTTCAAACCAAATGAATAGCGGCAACAAGATTTGGACTGCCATTTCCTCTTAATTCAACCACTGTCATTCAAAAATCGACCTTTAGGGTTCTAGGCTTGATGGCCACTTAGATGGCGTTACGTATCCACTGGTACTGCACAGGTAAAACTAGGGCTACAAACCTACGCAAGTTAGGCGAGTATGAAACCCGAGTAATCGACTAGAAATCGATTAGTCGATTTTAGAGTTTAGGGAAACCCTAAAAATGACTAAGAATGGAGAGAGAGGGGGTTTTGGTTTTAGGATAATAGAGGAGTGTATCAATTGTTTCTAAGATGCCTTGGTATATAAAGGGCACCAAGGAAAGTCCTAGAACAATTAGAAAACCCCTTCAACTTGTAAAATAATTATACAAGTTTGACAAAGACACAAAAAACCCCTTAGAGGCTTGATGCGTGCGATGTGTCGTTGCGGTTTAGCAGTATTAATGCCTACTCAAGTTTTAAATTTATATTTAGCCGACTTATCAATAACACACACACTTAACGAGCAGTGTACCCGGTCAGTATGAATATAATGGTAAGTAGAGTGTCGATCACTAAGAGTGGAACGTATTATCTAGTTATTCTAATCAGTATTTTAATATATTAAGTTAGCTATACAACCTAATCTAACGCAAGGGGGTTCAGTCTGAGAGACTGGCACGATTTGGTTGCAATTAAATAATAAACTAAACCAATAGGCACGAATCAGCGAATAGCACACACGTACACAGATAAATACTTGAGACAATAAGAAGACTGTCCTGATAGATAAGTAGTTTGTCACTTGTTTTATTGCTAGTTTTATATGAAGTGTATAGTTCGATGCAACGCACCGAGATTAAGTCCTTTCTCGTTGGTTCTAATCTTATCGGCGAGTAAACCCTTAATGATTACTTATGACTATCCTATTTATCTTTCTTCCTACTTTTCTACAGACGATAGAATGCATAGGCGATCTAATAAATAGGCGAGGGCAGAGGCATGGCGACCCGATCAACGCTTAGCTAGACACAGAGGTTATCAATGCACTAATAAAAGTCACCAAAGACATCAACATATAAACTTTAATTAATGAGAAAGCAGTTTTAAGGGAGTGCAATCTTTCCGTTGTCACATTACACAAGCCACCAATCTTGATGAATTAAAGTTTACTAACACAATAAAACAAAACTACTTAATGAATTAAACACATGCAGCACCTTCTTACAGCTCTTGTATCTTCGTTTGGGTGTGTCTTGTGCTGCCTATTCGTCTGAATTCGGCCTTAGGTTTCTGTACTTCGGTCTTCTGTCGAAACTTCGGAACTCTTAATTCGTCTGGTCTTTGGGGTATTTATAGTTTCTGTCTGAGGGTAAGATGCGGCGCATTGACTTAACTTCGCGTGGGGTCCAAGATTAATATATTCAGGAATATTCGTACACCGCCAGAAGATGCGGCGTAACTCCATAAATAGATGCGGCGCATGTCCTCTTGTATCTTGGATCGTATCTGGTGAAATATTGATAGTGATGCGCCGTATGTAATAAGCAAGATGCGGCGCATCTGGAGCAGATTTGTCTTGATCTTGTACATTTCGGTAGACTCTTAACTTCTTGCATGTTTTGCTCCATAATTAGTCCAAAATCGCCAAGTTTCACCAAATGCTTGTTTTTACCTGAGAATTACAAAAGTAAACGATTAAGTATCAATCCTCATACATAATATAATAAAACAAGTCAAATTAATAGGATAAATGATAGTAATAAAATGTACTTATTTGAGTTCATCAAATATCCCCCCACTTGAACTTTACTTGTCCCCAAGTAAACCTTAGAATTAATCTTATGAAAATGTATCCTAAAAGATATTAGGATTTATTTTTATATTTAAGCATGTATTCATTTTTGTCATAATCACACAACCAAACATTTAACGAATTAGAAGTTAAATAAAATAATTTGATAAAAGCAAATCTAATCGTTTAACTGTCCAGTCGCGACGAATATTCTATCATAAGCTTGGCAAGTATACACATCTCCCCCACTAAAGGCAAGGAATAACAAGTCTAAAGCGGTAAAAAGGGTTTTGAGGTTTAAGGGTTAATTACTCTTCTTAATCTCTATCGATCTCAAATTCCAGAAAAGGCGAAAAAATCACAAATACATGATCGAATCCACGAACACGATACTTGCAATTGCTCAAATCCTTAACTCGAATAGGCTAAAGATAGGTCCAAACTTCACCAATAATATTATATCAAAAAGGGCGACAAAATCATAAATACATAGCCGAATCCACGACTACGATACTTAAGATTGCTCAAATCCCTAATGTTGGGAATTATAATTTAGAGTTGATATGGACAAAAGATGAAAGATGAAGGACTAAAGATGACAAAGGACAAAGACGACTTGCAGAAAAAGATGGAGAATAAACATTAGGAAAGTATTTGTTTCCTAATACAATTAGAAGTCTTTGTAACCCTAATCCCTCTAGTATATAAAGAGGACATGGGTCATTAGGTTTAGAACGTACGTACAAGATGTAGTCGACTTAAAGGTGTGTGTGTGTCTAGGCGTCAAGTTCCTACAATAGACGCCTAGGGTTTATTAGTGTTTTAGTTTAGAGAACATGTTCTACTTGATCAAGGTAGAACATGTTAATTATATTAGTGTTAGTAGAGATTATAAAGTAAAAACCTTGTTCAATAATAAAGATGTTTTACTTATTCCGCTGTGCATGATTGTGTTCTTTATTATTGTTAACCCTAGAGGCTCAAAACGATCTACACAATTGGTATCAGAGCCTGGGGAGCTCGTTACCTAGGGATTACAAGGTTCGAAGAAGAGTAGCAGATTTGAAGGTATCGGCAAAAGACGACAAAAAGATCATAGGTACTGTTTTATTTAATTCGATACTGCGTTGAATAAAATTTAGTGATTGGTCAAACGTGGAAACTCGTACTGATTTGAGTGAATGGTCTGTCGGTGATTAAGAATTTACGGAGTATTTAATAGAATGATTCTGATCGCTGAGTCATATGGGATATTAATAACATATTCAAGGTATTGAATTGGTGATATTGCTCACATTAAATTTGTCGATTTGTGAATGATGCAATTAAATTGAAAGTTTGTCGTGATCTACAAGTAGCATGGATACTGATTGCATTAATTAATTGGATTGAGGATGATTGAATATGTGGGACTACAAGGTGCGTTATTCTAAACCTCATACTGATCGAATATTTTTAATCATGGTTCGGTGCACGTGATTGATGATTTAATTAATTGAGGTCAGTGGGTTTTATTGAATATTGAATGTTTAAAGTGCTGCTTATTGAAAGCACTGTTATGTCCAAAGTACTGCTCTCTTCAATGTACTGCTTCCCAAAGTACTGTTAGTCTAAAAGTACTGCTGCTCGTCCAACGTACTGTTCCAAAGTACTGCTGCCCCAAGGTACTGTTATATTGAAAGTACTGCTGTGTTTGAATGATTTATGGAGACACGTAAAGAGTTTTATGGTTCAATATATATGCATGATTTACGAGCAGTGAGGGGAAGTACATATGATTTGTTAGTTTACACACACAGGATATTAGTTTCACACACACAAGTTGGTTTTTGTTCTTGAAAGATTAATGGCTCGTTGGGGATTATTTGAAGAAGACGATTGGATATTATCTATTTGATGTTGTAGTTGAGTTTCACAGGTACGCGTTCTTATGTTTGTGTTATTGCGGTGACAAAGACTTGATGAATCTAGCAAGGATGTGTGATCTATAAACTTAAGGTGCTGAATACACACATTTGCTATCACTTAAAGGAGTTACATTGTAGTGCTCAGTGTCTCATATTAGTTGAGGATTTATCACGAGGTCCTAGTAGCCTACTTCTAAGATAAGTTTGGAGTCACGTTGATAGTGCAAGATATAAGACGAAGGTTTGGGAAATTCAACTTCTTCATCAAGTTCGTCATATTTGGTTTTCTTCATCGGTAATCATTACAAGGAGCTTACAGAATTGAAGATTCAAAGAGATGGTAAACATATTAGTTTCAGGGGAAGCTTATTGTTTAATTGTTTAACCATCTACATGCACCACTCAAGGGGAAGTTTTGCATACGTTCCCTATTTGATGATGACAAAAAGGGGAAGAAGATTTATTGAAGATTGCAGCTTGAAGAGCCTTGATGATGTGCATGGATTAAGGGGAAGATCATCTTTCATATCGTTGGTTTTGTCATATCAACTAGGGGAAGATTGTTGGGAATTATAATTTAGAGTTGATATGGACAAAAGATGAAAGATGAAGGACTAAAGATGACAAAGGACAAAGACGACTTGCAGAAAAAGATGGAGAATAAACATTAGGAAAGTATTTGTTTCCTAATACAATTAGAAGTCTTTGTAACCCTAATCCCTCTAGTATATAAAGAGGACATGGGTCATTAGGTTTAGAACGTACGTACAAGATGTAGTCGACTTAAAGGTGTGTGTGTGTCTAGGCGTCAAGTTCCTACAATAGACGCCTAGGGTTTATTAGTGTTTTAGTTTAGAGAACATGTTCTACTTGATCAAGGTAGAACATGTTAATTATATTAGTGTTAGTAGAGATTATAAAGTAAAAACCTTGTTCAATAATAAAGATGTTTTACTTATTCCGCTGTGCATGATTGTGTTCTTTATTATTGTTAACCCTAGAGGCTCAAAACGATCTACACAATTGGTATCAAGTCAAAGTACTGCTATTCAATGAAAGTACTGCTGCTCGTTAAAGGACTGCCATGCAAAATAGTTAAAGGTCTAATGTGTAAATCTAGAATATTCGTATTAGATTAGAGTTATAATTAGAATTTACTTGTCGTTCAAGTATTGTAAACCGACTAGGGTTTTCCTTGTGCCTATAAAAGGATCCCTAGGTTGGCATTAGAGATATATGTGTTTTTAGAGAGACAAGATATAGTCGATTAGTGATATACGATTATTAGAGTTTAGAGTTTGTTAGTGAATCTGTGTAAGAAAGCAGGTTCAAGGTTTTAATAATATTCAAGTTTGTTTATTAAATTCTTCTTAGCTTTGTTGAAGTAGATTCCGCATACTTAGCAAAGTATATCAGTGTTTCACTATTAATAGGTTTGAATTTATTCAAAGCTGTTAAACCGTAGACAAGCTACAAGTTAGTTTGGTCAGAGTATAATCGATCCAACAAGTGGTATCAGAGCTTGTGTGGAGACTCTGATTAAGAAGAAACCCTTAAAACCGATTCATCAACAAACCCTCAACTATGACGACTGAAGCTGCACCTATCCCATCCATCACCTCACTCAGAATTCCTATCATCAAGAAGGGAGAATATGATCTCTGGAGTATGAAGATGAGGCAGTACCTTGCTATTACTGACCATGCTTTATGGGATGTAATTGTCAATGGTAATGTTGTTCTTGATGAACCTCTACAAGTTGAAGGACAACCCAAACCACCTCAACCAACCCTACCAGCAGCTACAAAGAGAAATCAAGATAAGGCTCTCAACATACTGCTGTCTGCTATTCCTGATG
This sequence comes from Artemisia tridentata subsp. tridentata, assembly GCA_021014915.2. NCBI lineage: Eukaryota > Viridiplantae > Streptophyta > Magnoliopsida > Asterales > Asteraceae > Artemisia > Artemisia tridentata. The sequence goes on along the minus strand of CP139507.1, from coordinate 23,089,352 downwards.
GACACCTATTGAAGTTTCATGATGCTAAGGATGCAAAACAATTATGGGCTGCTATCAAGACAAGATTTGGAGGTAATGATGCTTCAAAGAAGATGCATAGAAACTTATTGAAGCAGCAATTTGAAACCTTCACTGTTGGTGAAAGAGAAAGTCTTGATGCTGCCTATGACAGATTCCAAAACCTACTTAGTATGCTAGAACTATATGGAGCAGAGGTATCTGTTGAAGATGCAAATTTGAAGTTCTTAAGGAGTTTGCCATCTGTCTGGCATGTGGTTGCTACTATGATTAGAGGACAACCTGGATTGGAGTCTATGGACTTTGATGATCTCTACAACAATCTGAAAGTGTACGAGCAAGAGATGAATGGTCACAGTTCTCAGAAAACTCACAACATAGCTTTTGTATCGTCTGAAAACAGAAGCAGTACTTCCACTAAAAGTACTGCTTATCCTTCTCAAAGTACTGTTGGTGATCCACAGCATGTTTGCACAACCACAACTACCCCCAACCCATCACCAACAAACAACACCAATTCTGATGAAATTGTATGTTCCTTCTTTGCACAACAAGCCACTTTACCTGTTACCTATCAAGAAGACTTGTTGCAGATTGAAGAAGATGCTTTAGAAGAGATTGACATAAGATGGCAAGTAGCTATGATCACTGCTAGGATCAAGAAGTTCATGAACAAGACAGGAAGGGGAATTGATTTCAAAGCCAAACAAGGTATAACTTTTGACAAATCTAAAATTGAATGTTTCAATTGTCAAAAGCTTGGACACTTTGCAAGGGAATGCAAGTTTGCAAAATATCAGGCAAACAGGATGATTGAACAACCCAAGGTTGAAAGAAAGGAGGTTCCTATTACTGAATCACAACCAAAAGCTTTGGTGGCTCAAGAAAATTTAGCAGAGATTGACTGGAGTGCTGAATTTGATGATGAACCTGTAACCTATTCTATGGTTGCAATGGAAGAATTTGATTGGGGCACAGCTTTTGATGAGGAACCTGGATATGCTGCTTTGGAATCAAGAGATGGTCTTGGAAGCTTTGACTGGAGCATGGAGGATGAAGATGAACCTGTTCAGATTGCTATGGTAGCCACTTCACCAAGTTCATCCAATGTCTCTGAGGTATGCTCTAAGTGTAATAATGTTTATCAAAAGTTGCTTAAAGATTATGTGACTGAAAGAGATAATTGTAGAACAGCTAGGTCTGAGGTAGCTGGTTATCAATTAACTTTAGAGTCAATGGAAGCCAAAATATTAACACATGAAAATAATGAATTGGCTTGGGCAGAAAAATATGAGCAACAGGATTATCAATTGAAATTAAGTGAATGGAAGTTAGGATGTAAGGTGTCTGAATTAGAAAAGATTACTAAGGAAAGAGATACTTTGTTAGAAAGACTTGGTAGTATTAAACAGGCTGGTCTATCACATGTTCAATTTGTTGAAAAACAAAGAGTAATAAACAGTAGGGCTGGACTAGGTTATGATGAAGCTAGTAGTTCAGATGAGACCTCACCTAGTGATAAGGAAGAAACTCCACCTACTGCTAAGGAAGAGATTCCACCTAGTGATGAGGACCTTACAAGCTCAGAAGAAAATACATCTAGGAATGAGGAACCAATTAGTGAATCACCTCCTGAGTTTAAGAAAGATAAGAAGTACCATTCAGTTCCTCCACCTACTGGTCAGTTTCAACCTGCTAGGACAGATGTTTCTCGTTATGGTGTAGACAACCTAGAGTTTAGGAAGAAGCTTAATGGTAGAATTAGTTCTGAAAAACCTAAGAATGATTTTCAAAGGTGTAATGATCAAAAGTTTCCTACAGCCTTTCAACAACAAGCAGTACCTCCAAAAACTTTTCAAAGTACTGCTGGACATTCAGCAGTACCTCCAAGAGAAACTTTTCAAAATACTGCTTACTACAGGAAACCTTTTAATCATAGAAGAGGATTTGGGAATATGGAGAGGAAGTTATGTTATGTATGCTATAGTCCTGATCACTTGATTAAGCACTGTGACTTTCACTCAGAATACTTAAGTCAGTTTCCAAAGAATAGACCTCCCACCCATAAGTCAAGAGAGACTAGACCAGTTTGGAATCACTCAAATAGGGTCAACCATAGTAACTTCTCAAAAGACTATAGGTACCCTCACCAGAAAAGAATGTTTTCCAGATCACCAGTACCTTCACAATCTGATAAGTCTCAAGAAGTACCTTCACCAAGGACTGATAAGTTTTCACCCACTCATGGTACTGCTCATACTTTTTCACATAGAAGACCTAAGAGATTCAATTCATATAAAAAGTCTTCCACCTCAAGCAGAGTAACTAGCTCAGAGAAACCTAAGGTCAAACGAAATTGGGTTAAGAAAGAAAGTACTGATGGAGAACAAGAAGTACTTTCATCAGATAAGGGTGAAACAGGGAGTGTTGTTGAAATTGCAACACAGGACATGGGACCAACTCAAATAATCATTGACCATGCCTTTAAAACCAGTGGAGATTACATACTGAAGGAATTCAAGTATGTCACTCCACAAGGGGAACACAAGTCAGTAATGGCTTGGGTTCCTAAAAGAAACTAACCCTTTTCTTTTATGTGCAGGGCAACCCAGAGGAGGAGCTTAAAGATCATATTATTGTTGATAGTGGTTGCTCTGGCAGCATGACAGGGGACAAGGAGATCCTGTCAGACTTTAAGGCATATTATGGAGGAAGAGTTGCATTTGGTAATGATCCTGATGGAGGAAGAATCACTGGCAAAGGAACAATCAAGGCTGGATGTATTGATTTTGAGAATGTTAGATATGTAAAGGAGCTCAAATTCAACCTATTGTCAGTATCTCAAATTTGTGACAAGAAGTATCCAATCCTGTTTACTGATACAGAATGTCTCATTCTCTCACCTGAGTTCAAATTTGTTGATGATCATTTGGTAACATTGAGAGTACCAAGAACCAATGATGTATACAGTTTAGACTTAAAGAGTCTCAATTCTGCTGGAAGAGCAACATGTTTAGTAGCAAAGGCATCATTGGAAGAAGCACATCTGTGGCACAGAAGATTAGGTCATGTTAATTTTAAGAACATCAACAAGCTGGTCAAAGGAAATTTAGTTAAAGGTTTACCTTCCAAAACATTCAAGGCTGATCATTCATGTTTGGCTTGCAAGAAGGGTAAACAACATAAAGCTTCATGTAAGAAGCTTGGGGAAAGAGATATTAGAGAACCTTTGGAGTTGCTACACATGGATTTGTTTGGACCAGTTTCAGTAGAGAGTTTAAACAAAAAAGAAGTACTGCTTGGTTGTGACAGATGATTGTAGCAGATTTAGTTGGGTCTTTTTCTTGGGATTTAAAGATGAAACCTTTGATGCTATCCATGACCTGATAGTAGCCCTTGAAAATCAATTAAGACTCAAGGTAAGAGGTATTAGATGTGATAATGGAACAGAATTCAAGAACAAGCATATGGATGAATTCTGTGCCAAGAAAGGGATCAAGAGAGAGTTTAGCATTGCTAGAACACCACAGCAGAATGGTGTTGCAGAAAGAAAGAACAGGACTTTGATAGAAGCAGCTAGAACAATGCTTGCAGATTCCAAATTACCTATTCTCTTTTGGGCTGAAGCCATAAGTACTGCTTGCTATGTGTTGAATAGAGTCTCAGTAACTAAACCTCAGATGAAGACACCTTATGAGTTACTCATGGGAAAGAAACCAAATATACGTTTTCTAAAACCTTTTGGCTGCTCTCTGACTATTTTGAATACCATTGATTCTCTGGGTAAATTTGATGGTAAGTCAGATGAAGGATATTTATTGGGTTATTGTACAAATAGCAAAGGATTTAGAGTTTATAACAGGAATACAAGAAAGGTACAAGATTGTCTTCATGTTGAATTTTTAGAAGATAAGGAAACACAGAAAGGTAAAGGTCCTGATTGGATGTTTGATCTTGATCTCAAATTCACACCATCTATGAATTATGTCCCTGTTAGAGAAGAGAATCAGGCTAATTCCAAAGAAGATGATTCACAATACATTGTTCATGGAGTTAATGGTACACCAGAAGTAGTTCCTGACAAAGAACCTGAAGTTGCTATTGAGGACCAAGGTACTGCTCAGCCAACTCATACAGTATCTGATGAAGATCAAGCCATACAAGATGAACTTAATAGGATGCTTTTTCAAGAAACTATAGCACAATCCTATGAAGATGAACAAAGGAAGGCTTATGAGGCTGCAAAGACAAAGAGTAAATTTCAAGATACTGCCCACAGTACTTTAGATCAAAGTACTGATGATGCTTTTGACAGAACTTCTGATGTATTCGAGCAATCACATTGGAACAATGCTGATGATTCCAATGTTGATAATGATGATTTAGTTAATGCTAACATTCCTGGATTAGAAGAAGTTGATGATGAGCTTAATCCAGAAGGTATTTTCTCCAATGAAGGAATTGATTTTACTAACTTAGAGTCTGCTCTTTCAGTACCACCAACTCCTACATTGAGAGTTCATAAAGCTCATCCTCAAAGTAATATTATTGGATCACCCTCTTCAGGAGTGGTTACAAGGAACAAAGTTAAAGTCCTTTCTAAGCAACATACTGCTTTACTTAGCTTTGTTTACAAACAAAACAGGATGAATCACAAGGATCAACAAACATGCCTGTTTGCTTGCTTTCTATCTCAAGAAGAACCCAAGAAGGTAGCTCAAGCTTTAGCTGATGAAAGTTGGGTTGAAGCTATGCAAGAGGAGCTTCTACAATTCAAGCTTCAAGAAGTCTGGGTATTATGTGATCTACCAGATGGCAAAAGAGTCATTGGTACAAGATGGGTTTTTAGAATTAAAAGAGATGAAAGAGGGAATGTTATCAAAAATAAAGCTAGATTGGTTGCACAAGGATATCGCCAAGAAGAAGGAGTGGATTATGATGAAGTATTTGCTCCTGTTGCAAGGATAGAGGCAATAAGGTTATTTCTTGCCTTTGCATCATACATGGGATTTCCTGTCTACCAAATGGATGTGAAAAGTGCTTTCCTTTATGGCACAATTTCTGAGGAAGTTTATGTTAAACAACCTCCTGGTTTTGAAGATCCTGCACATCCAAACAAAGTCTACAAAGTGATCAAGGCACTTTATGGCCTTCATCAAGCTCCCAGAGCTTGGTATGAGAGACTCTCAAATTTTCTATTCCAACATGGCTATAGGAGAGGAGCAATTGATAAGACTTTGTTCATCAAGAGGGATAAGAAAGATATTCTGTTAGTCCAAGTATATGTGGATGATATTATATTTGGAGCTACAAAGAAGTCTATGGTAAAAGAATTTGAAGATCTTATGCAGAAGGAGTTTCAAATGAGTTCTATGGGAGAATTAACTTTCTTTTTGGGTCTTCAAGTTAGACAAACAAGAGATGGAATCTTCATTAACCAAGAAAAGTATGTTGCAGACATACTTAAAAGATTTGATCTTCCAAATCTAAGGCCTGCCACCACACCCATTGATAAAAATAACCTCTAGGCAAGGATGAAGATGGACAAGCTGTGGATGTCAAGCTTTACAGATCTATGATCGGTTGTCTTATGTACTTAACTGCATCCAGACCTGACATCATGTTTGCTGTTTGCTTATGTGCAAGATTTCAGGTTACACCCAAGGTTTCTCATATGTATGCAGTCAAGAGGATTTTTAGATATCTCAAGCATCAACCAAAGTTAGGATTATGGTATCCTAAGGAGTCACCTTTTCACTTAGAAGCCTTTTCAGATAGTGACTATGCAGGGGATAACTATGATAGAAGATCAACTTCAGGAGGATGTCAATATCTTGGTAGAAGATTAGTCTCCTGGCAATGTAAGAAGCAAACCATTGCTGCCACCTCCTCTACTGAAGCAGAATATGTTGCTGCTGCAAGCTGTTGTGGACAAGTTTTGTGGATGCAAAATCAACTCTTGGATTATGGATTCAATTTCAAGAATACTCCTATCAACATTGATAATGAGAGTACAATTTGCATTGTGAAGAATCCTGTCTATCACTCCAAGACCAAGCATATTCAGATTAGGCATCATTTTATTCGGGATTGTTATGAGCACAGGCTTATAAATGTGGTTAAGGTTCACACAGATGATAATGTAGCTGATCTACTCACTAAGGGATTCGATGTTTCAAGATTCAACCACTTAGTTGTGAGCATTGGGATGATTAACTACTAGGCTACGTTTGAGGGGAGGCTTTAATATTCGTTAGAATACTTTTTATTCAGTTTTAATAAAAGTATTGGTTATTAGTTTAGCCTATATGTTGTATTTGAGGGGAGGCAACATTAGCTATTAGTTAGAACTAAAGCATGAACCTTTTACAAGTTCTTGGTTTTAGTTGGCATATTGATTGTGGATAACATGATGGAACGTACTGCTTTATTGCCTAAAGTACTGCTTCACCAATGTACTGCTTCAATGTACTGCTTACGTGGACGTACTGTTCCAACGGTCAAAAATTAGTGGGGCTACGGTTAATTAATTCCTTACGGCGGAGATAATAAGTTAATCCAAACGGTAACTTTATTATTAAGAGTTTGATTTATTTTCATTCTATTTAAAGAAACTCACTCCTATTTTCCCGCCTTTTACCGTACTTAAGATCCCTCATTCGCTTTTACACCACAATCTTTTTATCAAATCACATACTCAAAGCGAATTCTTCTCTACCAAATCATCATGGCTAATCGCCTTACTGTTAGCAAACATAATATGATCGCTAATTTGGACAAGACAAGGGATAATCTTGATTTTCATGCGATCATTGATTTCTTAACTGGGTCTTCCATCAACTACTCTATTTTAGTTGACCCTGATGTTATTGGTCCCTGGATGCAAGAATTTTGGGCTACTGCAACGAAAGAAGATGATTCGTTGATTAGGGCTACGGTTGCTGGACGAGCTATTAGGATTACTGAGGCCACGATTAGGGATGTTTTGATGTTTGATGATGCAGGGGGGGCTGTTCGTTTTGAAAAACAAGTGCTTTGGGACACATTAAGTGCTTTAGGTTATGAAGGCGATCTGACGAAGCTTACTTTTCAAAAGCCTCTGTTTTGTTCTCATTGGAAGTACCTAATTCACATTCTACTTCATTGTTTGAGTCCCAAGAGTACTTCTTTTGATCAATTTGGTCAAAATGTTGCATCTGCATTAGTGGGTTTAGCTACCGATCGAAGATTCAATTTTTCAAGACTCATTCTGGATGGTATGCTTACACATATTAGTAATGGTTCACCATTTTTGATGTATCCAAGGTTTGTTCAGTTGTTTTTGAACAATCAACTTGAGGATGTCCCTAAACCTCAAAATTTTTTACCCACTGTCAAACTTCCATCAAAGGTGTTTACTTTTCTGTCTAAACAAAGTGCAAAGTTTTCTGGAACCAACACACCTTTGACTGCTCATATATTGGGAGTTGCACAAGTTGTAAGAGATGCAGAGCTAGAGCAAGAGCAAGAAGCAAATTCTGAATCAGCAAGCCAAGAATCTCCTAGAGAAGTTAGTATTCCTCAACCTACTGCTTCTCAACATACTGCTTCTCCACATTCTGTTACTAGGGAAGGTACTGCTCCTATAGACATTCCTACTAATGAGGAGTTAGACCAAGGTATGAATGATCCACCATCTCCTATTGATGATTCTTCCACAAATGTGTCTAAACAATTTGAAGAAGAAGAGGTAGAGTTGGACAATTATGCTTTAACAAGGGAGTTAAAGAGGCTGAAGAAGGAGAGTGAGGCTCAAGCTGCTCAGATAGACAAATTAAAGACTAAGTTTCAGAAATTAAAGAGGTATGTTTGGCCACTAGTTCAACACCATAGATTATGGGTGAAGTCTCAGAAAAGGACTGGTAGGATACCTACAAAGATTTCTAAGAAGAAAAAGTCTAAGAAGCAATCTTCATTCCAAATGGGGAGGAATTTAGAGAATTTGAATGAAGATGATGCTGATTTTGAACAAGATGCTGGATTTATGGATGATACTCAGAGGACACCACCAAAAGATATTCCTCAAGATAATGTTGAAAGGAAAAGTGATGAAACAGAGCAAATAAATTTGGAAGAAGCTACTGTTGAAGTGAGAAGTGGTGATACTGAGGAAATAAACTTAGAAGGAGCTGAAGTTGAAAGAACTGCTCAAGAAAGTACTGCTCAACAAGGTACTGAGAGACAATTCATTGTTACACCTAGAACCTTAGATTTTGAAGAGGATATTGGTCCTTCAAATCAAGTTCAAGAGGAAGTAGGTCCTTCTAAACCAGCTCAGGAAGAAGATGATATAGCTCAGACTAACAGTGATGATGAAACAATTGCTGATATCATGCTTAATATGTCAAGTCAAAGAGGTATTAGTATTCATGAGATTGAACAACATCATACTTCTTCTCAACCTGCACAAGAGATAGATCCAAAAGATAAAGGCAAAGGGATCTTGATAGAAAAGAAGAAGAAGAAGATGACATTGGCACAGTTAAGACAAATTGAGATTGCCAAAAATGAGGAAGCAGCAAGAATATTACAAGCAGAGATAGATGCTGAAGAATCAAGGAAGAATGTTCAATCAAGAAGGCCAATTAGTAAAGCTAGAGAAAGGAATGATATGATGACTTATTTGAAAGGTCAAGGATACACAGGATTAGTTAGATTGACATATACAGAGATGAAGGATCTGTATGATGCTGTTAGAGAAGCTATTCAAAGAGATGTTGCAGGCATTATTTCTTTTGAAGATGACAAGCCTGAAGATAAAAGAAAGGAAAGAGCTGCTACTAGAAGCTCAAAGAGGAAAAGAGTCACTGATGAACAGCCATCAAAGAAGTTCAAGGAAGCTGTTGAATTAAGAACAGACACAGTTGATGAGCTCAGAAATTATCTTAGAGTTGTTGACTTTGAAAATCCAAAACTGAAAGAAGATTCTGATAAGAAGTCCAAGATATCTACTTTTTCAGTTGTAGAATCTAAAGAAGGAGATTATCTAATCTTTCATAGACAAGATGGAAGTTTTAGAGTGTTTAATTCATTGTGGGATATTCTACATCTGATTGATAGAGATGATATGCTTCAGTTATATCTCCAAGTGCAAACTTATTTTGAACATATTCCACCACAAGGAGTAGGTTTGGTATTGTTAGGGGATCTCACAACAATCTGGGACACAGAGGAGTCTAAGGACAGTGCTTTGTGGGAAAATCAAGACAACTGGGAGATTAATAGATGGAGATTCTTTGGATCAGTTGGGATACATGTTTTAGAGTTAGAAGATGGCACTATGATTCATATGCTAGCAGAAAAGAGATATCCACTCACAAGAGATCTGATGATCAGAATGCTAGAGCATGGAATGGAAGTGGAACTAGAGGATGAAGTAGCATTGATGGTCATAAAATTATTCATCAAGTGGACTACAGAAACTGAAGATTAGTGCATAACTACTGGTATGGTTTAAATATTATATAAATCTTTTGAAAAATAAAGTACTTTCTTCAAAGTACTGCTGGTCAGACAGTACTTTCACAAAGTACTGCTTGCAGCATAAAACCAGTAAAATCTTTTGGTAAAATTAGTAATTTTTGATAAGTGCAAAAACATTTTGAAGCACAAAGATTAAACAGCAACAAATGGTTTTGAAAGCAACAAGCATGGTGTTAGTACTTGTACTACACAACAAATGGTAATCAACTCACCATGTTTAATAAACAAGAAAGAGTTTGACTCATCATGAGGGTACGGCTCTGATGTGATTATCAAATCCGTTTTTAGTTGGCAATTTACTAAAAATTGTATGGTTTTCAACTCACCATATCTATATTAGTGAAGAGTTGGCTAGCCCACAAGATAATGGCTTTGTGGTAAAGGCTGTGGAAAACCATTGTATGGTAATTAGTTCACCATGGTAGTGATTGTACTACAAGAACTAGCTAGTCCAAAAGCAAACGGCTATTTGGTAAAGACTACTCAAATCCGTTGATAGCTGATGATTTGCTAAAAATCATATGGTTATCAATGTACCATGGTTTTTCCTAAATCTAAACATTGGCTACTCCAGAGTTAATGGCTTTGGTAAAGAGACATCAAAATCCATTAAGTTTTCAATGATTCACCTCTCACAGGAGTTAACACACCTGGAAGTGATGAGAATAGTATGAAACTTGTAAGATCTGATGTACATATTGCCAATATGATGCTGAGTTGCTGAGAAGATCTGATGCTGAAAAGAATTGTTGCTGATGAAGATTGAAGATACTATTTGCATTGATGATGACAAAACAATAACGAGTCAAGTTTGAAGAAACAACCTTTCCTTGAAGATAAAGTGTTGAAGTTAAAGACATACAAAGAAACTTGAAATCAAGCTAGTAGAATTCAAGTTAGGGGAGGATTGTTGGGCTATAAAAGTCAAAGTACTGCTACTCAAGTCAAAGTACTGCTATTCAATGAAAGTACTGCTGCTCGTTAAAGGACTGCCATGCAAAATAGTTAAAGGTCTAATGTGTAAATCTAGAATATTCGTATTAGATTAGAGTTATAATTAGAATTTACTTGTCGTTCAAGTATTGTAAACCGACTAGGGTTTTCCTTGTGCCTATAAAAGGATCCCTAGGTTGGCATTAGAGATATATGTGTTTTTAGAGAGACAAGATATAGTCGATTAGTGATATACGATTATTAGAGTTTAGAGTTTGTTAGTGAATCTGTGTAAGAAAGCAGGTTCAAGGTTTTAATAATATTCAAGTTTGTTTATTAAATTCTTCTTAGCTTTGTTGAAGTAGATTCCGCATACTTAGCAAAGTATATCAGTGTTTCACTATTAATAGGTTTGAATTTATTCAAAGCTGTTAAACCGTAGACAAGCTACAAGTTAGTTTGGTCAGAGTATAATCGATCCAACACCTAATCTCAATAAATCAAAGGTTTGGTTGGATAAAGAATAATACAGGGTATGGATAATATTTGGGATATAAATTGGTGTAAAATGAAAAATAAACAAAACAAATAAATTAAAATCCTAAGTGTGGTTAATCACTATCCCAACCATCCCATGAATAAGACTCATATCACTGAATAACTCACGCTTTAACACTTGAAACACACGCTTTAGGTAGACACGAATTATACTCAACAAGATCTTAATCAAAGAATAAACCTTAGTTGGTGTTCCCATAACTGCCAACTCCCATTCAATCCATAGATATAATATACAACAACTAGTGGTGATATCGACCACTTAATACAAAACTTTACATAAGTTGGTTAAATCAAACATCCAACTTTTCTTTTTTTCTTTTTCTTTTCTACTTTTTTTTTTTTTTTTTTTTTTTTTTTTTTTTTTTTTTTTTTTTTTTTTTTTTTAAACATAAACAAAGATGTGTAAAATTTCACCACATCACTATAATGATAATTCTGGATAATTTTTCCATACTTTTCATGACTTCAAAAATAACGGTAATAGTGAAAGTAGTAAACACACGAAAAATAAACTCAAAGATATACAATATTTACTTTTACTCCAATCGCATTGTGCAATTTCCCGACCTAACCATAGATAATGAATTACGCACGCGAACACAGGTAATGTAAGGAAACAACACTTTGCCTATAGCAATTAACCAACCACGGATTCTAATCTACAGGGTAGGCTAAGGTGTAAGGGTGTAACGAAACATTTTAACAAAGGTGTAAGAAACGAAAGGAATGGCTCTGAGTGTTTTTCTAGGGGTATCTTACTCTAAAAATGAGAGTAACAAAAGGGTTTATACGGGGGTTAACTAACCAGTGTAGTTAGCTAATAACACATAACATATAAAGGCTATTTGGGTGTAATCCTAGAATTTTACCAATTTAGACAAGTCATTCCAATTATATAAATAATGCTTATTATGGTGGTCTCGAATAGTATACAAGCCAAGTTCTAAAGTTTACAAGTCACCGGCACACTCATAGATTTGTGAATTTTGAAAAAAATCACAATTTTTGAAAATAACGTCATGTGTGCAGCAATGCAACTTAGACTTTAAACAAAAACATGCTAAAAAAAATTTAAGTTTTGATATATTAAGCACATTTTAAGCATATTTTGAAAAGTTTAGGACAAGTAAGTGTTAAGTGTTCTAATTCTCCAATCCCCCCACTTAAGTTAAACAACGTCCTCGTTGTTTGTATCAAAGGTTAAAAACTGGAAAATAAAAGAATTAGAACAGAAAAACTCCCCTGAGATTTGCTCGGTATGATCCTCCATTAGTATAAGAGCAAAAATCATCTTTCTTGTGGATGAGAACGTTTAAGCTTCATAATAGATGTATCCACAGGAAATGCAGGAATCTATAATACCACCAAGGCTTTAAAAACACACCTAAGTTAAGAAAGGTTCAAACTTGCATAACACATTAGTAGTTAGATAAAAATAAAACATAAAAATTAAAAATGAAAATCATCAGGTCAGTCGATGCGCCGTATCTTATGGAAGAAGATACGCCGTATCGAGCCTGGAATAAATACGGATCAGAATAGAAGATGCGTTGCATCCTTAACCAGGGATGCGCCGCATTAAAATAAACTGATAAAAAGTTTTAAAGTCGAAAAGTAAAAATGCAGAAAAATAAAGTAAGATATGACCATTGTAGGAGATGCGTCGCATCTCAGAATTGAGATGCGCCGTATCCTCTGCGGCCTGACTGACTTGACACAAAAACAGAATAATAAAAATTTCTCCGGGTTGTCTCCCGGTCAGCACTTGTCTTTATTCCAGAGTCTTCAAGTTAGACTCACGTTCAGCTCTTCATTTAGTCCTTGTCACGGTCCATCCTTCTTCCTTCATCCGAAAGACGTTCCCGTATAGCTTTGCGACGTTTTCTTCCGTACGACTTAGTCTAGTATAACTCTTGGTCTTTGCCGCAACATATTCTTCATCTGGACCCAAAGAATATTTGATGATTTTAAATTTTTCGGAAATAATCATGGGTGGCTCATTATAAGGGATCCCAAGTAGTTGACACTTTCTTTTGGTGAACTCTTCTTCTTCTTTATCAACAAACTCAAAATAAGGATCCTTAATCAAATAGTCATCTAATTCATCAATTAATGACCTATCATCTTGAATTGCCTCCCACTCTCTTTCCAATTCCCATTGTAGCCGTCGACTAAGCTTTGTGTAATCATCAAATTGTTCATGCACCCATTCCCAGAAAGTAGTATCCGATGTTCCCTTAAGTCCTTTCAAGTATTCAATTCTACCCTTTTCTTGCAAAGCCTCCGCTTTTTGTGGGCAGTCTTCAACATTATCGTACCACTCATAATCTTCAAAGGTTACATCTTTTCCAACCCGTTTCATCCCAATAATACTTCCCCCATTACAGGTTCTGTCACTCTTATAATCACAGGTCGGCCAAACACTACTCCCATCCTTGAAAACGAAAGGTGTACATGTGTGATTAATGTGCTCAAATTCCCATGGTTTATCCCAAACCCATGGTATTTGGTCATTCCATTCGTAGTACCAGGTGTTTTTGAAATCGTCATAAGTCTTAAATCCTGGTAGATCTCCAGTTAGCACATCATCGTCAACTTGAAGAAGGTAGTTAAATTCCTTGAACTGCTTGCACAAGGGTGTCTCATAATCGAACACGTCAATGTCAATTCTGAATAATTCTTCAATGCCCTCATTGACTGTTGAATCATGAAGTGACGACCCATAGTCGCTCTCTACTTCTTCGTCTTCTCCTCTCATCCAATATACCCATAACGCATCCTTAGTAGCCCGATCCATGCTCTTATGGTTATTGAACTTACTAGCCAACCACTCTGAAAAATCAACATTGTTAGGATCATGGTCAACGTCAAAGCAAGCTTTTCCAATCATATTCCTCCTTAACTCCATGAACTCGTTAAATTGCTCCTTAAAACTACGTGTCAACCATGAAGTCATAATCCGCTTAACTTCATTTGCAGGAGCAAATTTCGGACTACCATATTTAAGTTCAAGCCAATCATTGAGGGAGAGGTCCATCAATCTTACCAACCTGCCATGAAATAGTAACTCCGCCACAGCATAAATTCTTTCATCGTCCAGATAGTTCTCATTTAATCCCCAGTACTGTTCGGAATAAGGCATGTAAGAGATTTGGGTATTGCCTCCACCACAACTTTTGTTGCTTGAGTCCATGTATGCAAGATAGAATTTCCCATCATCTTCTTCGATAGTAGTCCAAGTCAATCCTTTGGATTCAATGATAGGCCATAAGAGCAATAGTTCATCTCCAGTGTACCTCACAAATACATCATAAGAGAATACCCCTTTGTCAATGTTGCATAAACGCATGAATTCCTTAAAAGCAGCTTCAAGAGGGGTCTCCCAAGAGAATAAATCCGTATCAATCTCGAGTACATTGAAGTTGACATTATCATAAACTTCCATGGATGAGTTCGAAAGCAAGAGTTCCATAGCAAGATATCCGTTCTTCGACTTATCTTCCATAGCAAAATCTGTCATCACAAGTAAAATCATCAGTAGGATTTGTTCGCTATAAAAGAAATTAATGAATTCAGAAACGGATATAAGAATACAAATAGCTGATATCTGCAGACGATGCGCCGTATCCAAAAAGTTGGATACGCCGTATCTTATAATCGTTAAAATTAAATCAGACTTTATTCAGAAAATAGATATGCCGCTTATAAATTAGATTGCGCCGTATCTGTTTTAATTATCAAAAATCGATATACTTATTAAAATTAAATGCGTCGTATTAACAAAAGTTAATGCGCCGTATCTTCGTTACGTTTCAAAATATAAGATTTTTGATTCAGAAGATACGCCGTATCGATGAAAATCGATACGCCGTATCTGTTTTATAATTCGAAAACTGTTTTTAATTAAAATAATAGATACGCCGTATCTGCTAAAGCAGATGCGTCGTATGGCGTTAACGTTTAGAAATTTTTTTTTTATCAAAAACAGATACGCCGTATCTTGGGGAAAAGATGCGTCGTATCGAATTAATTAAACGCGTTGTATTTTATAAAAATTAAACGCAATACGCCGTATCTGAGAAATCAGATGCGCCGTATCGTTTGATTTAGCTCAGTACAACGATAGCAGAATGCAGAAAATACGAAAAATTAAAAACAAATAAAACACACGAAAATAAACACAAATAAAAGCAAACAAAACAACAAAAACAAAAAATGCAAAATAGTACAAAATGCAAAATTACAATGAAATAGCAATTAAGAATAAAAAAAATTAAAAACCTAATTAAAATACTAATCAAATTAACAGATAATAACAATTCACTCCCCGGCAACGGCGCCAAAAACTTGATGCGTGCGATGTGTCGTTGCGGTTTAGCAGTATTAATGCCTACTCAAGTTTTAAATTTATATTTAGCCGACTTATCAATAACACACACACTTAACGAGCAGTGTACCCGGTCAGTATGAATATAATGGTAAGTAGAGTGTCGATCACTAAGAGTGGAACGTATTATCTAGTTATTCTAATCAGTATTTTAATATATTAAGTTAGCTATACAACCTAATCTAACGCAAGGGGGTTCAGTCTGAGAGACTGGCACGATTTGGTTGCAATTAAATAATAAACTAAACCAATAGGCACGAATCAGCGAATAGCACACACGTACACAGATAAATACTTGAGACAATAAGAAGACTGTCCTGATAGATAAGTAGTTTGTCACTTGTTTTATTGCTAGTTTTATATGAAGTGTATAGTTCGATGCAACGCACCGAGATTAAGTCCTTTCTCGTTGGTTCTAATCTTATCGGCGAGTAAACCCTTAATGATTACTTATGACTATCCTATTTATCTTTCTTCCTACTTTTCTACAGACGATAGAATGCATAGGCGATCTAATAAATAGGCGAGGGCAGAGGCATGGCGACCCAATCAACGCTTAGCTAGACACAGAGGTTATCAATGCACTAATAAAAGTCACCAAAGACATCAACATATAAACTTTAATTAATGAGAAAGCAGTTTTAAGGGAGTGCAATCTTTCCGTTGTCACATTACACAAGCCACCAATCTTGATGAATTAAAGTTTACTAACACAATAAAACAAAACTACTTAATGAATTAAACACATGCAGCACCTTCTTACAGCTCTTGTATCTTCGTTTGGGTGTGTCTTGTGCTGCCTATTCGTCTGAATTCGGCTCTAGGTTTCTGTACTTCGGTCTTCTGTCGAAACTTCGGAACTTTTAATTCGTCTGGTCTTTGGGGTATTTATAGTTTCTGTCTGAGGGTAAGATGCGGCGCATTGACTTAACTTCGCGTGGGGTCCAAGATTAATATATTCAGGAATATTCGTACACCGCCAGAAGATGCGGCGTAACTCCATATTTAGATGCGGCGCATGTCCTCTTGTATCTTGGATCGTATCTGGTGAAATATTGATAGTGATGCGCCGTATGTAATAAGTGAGATGCGGCGCATCTGGAGCAGATTAGTCTTGATCTTGTACATTTCGGTAGACTCTTAACTTCTTGCATGTTTTGCTCCATAATTAGTCCAAAATCGCCAAGTTTCACCAAATGCTTGTTTTTACCTGAGAATTACAAAAGTAAACGATTAAGTATCAATCCTCATACATAATATAATAAAACAAGTTAAATTAATAGGATAAATGATAGTAATAAAATGTACTTATTTGAGTTCATCAAGGCTGTTCGGCCAATTACCCCTAAGGAATAAGGGATGTCTTTTGTCGTTAATTCCGCTCCAGTATTCATCCTGGATGAATATTAGACTTTGGTTAATTACCGTTTAACCCTTAATGAAAATATTGTCATATTTTCATTTCCAATGAAAATACTGCCGGATTTTCATTTCCTCTTCATTTCCAATTCATTTTGTGAACTTGTTTTTTATTTCCGCTTGCATGTTCTGTATAGTCTGCACGCGTGTAACCATTCGACATTTTCGTAAAGGCAAGTGTGAAAGTCGTTGTGTTGTTTGCACACAAATCCTTTCATAATTTTGGTGTTGGATGTGTTTGTTTATGCGTGTGTTTTGTATTTTGTAATTTTCTTTTTCCTTTTGTTGTAGTTGACTATGCGAGGAAGAAGCAAAAGGTTGAAGATGACACTTGAATATTTTTTATTATTTATTCTTACATAATTAGTCCCTAAAATGTATAAATTTGATAAGTTATTTTATTTAAATTATGTGATGTTTTAAATTTTATATGTTGCTTTATTTTGAAAAAAATAAAAATTATGGGGTTCAGGGGTGTCTTAATACTTGATTGACAGAGAGACGGTGTTTTGGATTATTTTATAGGTTCTGAGTTATCGGGTTCTTAGTGAAAAGTGATAGAAGAAATGTTGAGAGCGAAACTGTAAATAGAGGAAAGTAAAGGGGGTCCTTGGAGCATTTATCTAAAACCCCATTTCGCTATCATAAACCCTTGCTCTGCTGCCTCTTTTTCTGCAGAACAATAATACTACCTTACATTCGTGTTTCTTCTCTTTTACTATTTATTATTTTATGGTAAAATCACGTCTTATCTTCTTCTGCTCAATCAAAACACGCCAATATGGTATTCTCCCAACAAAACTGATCAATATATATTTTCTACTGTCTTCTGCTAAAACAAACAATTGAAACCCAGTCGGTTAGGGTTAATTGGATAGCGGCGGCTGTGGGTTAATTGGTTGGTAGGTGGTGGCGGCTGAGGATGGTTTCTGATCGGCGACCTAAGTGAATCGCGGCGGAGGTGGGTGATAGGCTGAGATATAAAGACACCAAAAAACAAAAACCGGTAAAACCACTCTATCCCACCAAAATTTCGGTCAAATTTCGGTCAAATTCGCCGAATATCTCGGTAACACCCACAAACCTAGTTCTACAATTATTTTCTTAAATCTGTCGAGAAAAGATGAGTAAAGTGAACAATTTAGTAGCTGTCAAATTCTTCCAAAATTCATTTGGAAAAAAAGCCAAAAAAAACCCCCAAAGAATCTTGGTTTTGGAAAGGAAAAGCTCAAGTTATACATATGTTCCTAGCATTTGTTATTAAGCTATAGGGTTTAGTTTAAAACATATCTAATATTCTAATGGCAACTTTTGCGGACATTTGGGGTAAGATTTAGTTATTTATAGATGCATTAGGCATATGGCTAGAGATGAGGTAAAATGAGTCTATTGCTTGATTTTTTATTTATTTCTTTGCCTTGTGTACCAAAGATGAGATACACTATTCAATTATTAGAGATGAAATTGTAATAATGGATTACGTATTACATGCCTTCATTAAGATTCTACAGTTGATATTGCTAACGTGTTATCAGCTTGCCATTTTTATGACTTGTTCTGTTTTTACAGTATATTAATCTTTAAACTTGCAGCAGATGTTTGTTGGATTATAGCAAATGGACATTATCGAGTCACTCCATGACATCTCGGTGCAAAATCCATCAGTGGAAGACTTCTCTGCTGCTGACCTAAAGTGGGTCAAGTTTGGAAACTCAGAACGTCATGACGATGTAGCCCTAATACCCTATGCTAGAGTTGATGACTTCATTTTTGGAGAGTCTTCTAATGTTGAATCTCCAACCCGTTTTCACATTGAGAGAGGAAGGAAACGTGACAAAGGCAGCTTGCGGGAGGTCAAGAGCGATGCATTTTTGCAGTACAGGCTGTGAGTTTTCAGATTCTCTCAAAAATAATCTAATCGCATATATATATATATATATATATATATATATATATATATATATATATATATATATTTATTTTTATTTTTTTTTTTTTTGGTGCAAATGGTAAAAATTATATATTACTCCAAACATTTACATGAGGATAACAATAAGCTGATCTTGGGCATTTCCCAAATCACAAGCAAGACCAGATACAATTATAGCCTATACAGACAAAACTACACTGAACCATCTTTATCTGCTAACTATCTCAGACAAGCTACCAGACTAAGACTAAGAAAACTCAGAAAACCACAAACTTCAATCCTATCTCCATACATCCTCAAACTGACATTACCATTTTAAGCACCAACCATCTAGCTACATTTCCATTACTCCATTCTACCAAGCCACTCAACCTGCCACCACAGTGGACAAAGTAGAAATGGAGAATGGCATCACTAGGCACCCATAACCCATCCATGGGGTGGGGGGGTGGGGGCTCTACCAAAACAACCTACATTTCCCTCTCAAAGAAGGGCTTCAGTTGCTTGGTAACACTCACCCTCCATGATGACCAACCTAACCTCCTGTGGGAATGTAAAGTATGGACCATGAAGTGTCATCTTTCACCACTCTCAATTCCATACTACTTACACTCCCCTCCTAGACCATATACCCTTCACAATGAGAAGCCCTACTTTATGGTACATCTTATATCCAGCTTAGACCTCCTTTTCATCCAAAATAGATACTAATTTCCTCCAGACCAATTAGCAGAGCTACAAGGACTACTAAGGTACAGTCATACGAGATTAGACTCCAAGGTACAAGGTACTTCTCATTGTTATGACCACAAAAGCAATGATCTAGAATAAGCTGAGATCATTTATGAACACAAAGATGCTCATCAGATACATATAAACCCATAGAACTACCACTTTTCCAGAAAACCAAACACTCCTTAAAACTCCCCTGTATACTGCAGAACCACTATAGACAGCAAGTAGAGCTCTTATCCAAACACCCTTTTTAAGACAGAGATCCTTAATTTAGCTTTTGAAATACCATATTACTCAATTTTCAGTCTTTTCCCTTTTTAAAGTAATTCCCCATCTGCTTTCCATCAATCTAACAGCTTTACTTTCTCTAACTGTAAGACCAATAAGCCTACTCTTCACATTCTCTTTAATGCTTCTAACCACTTCATCACAGTTTCTTCTAGTATCTTTAAAAATTCTCCCATTTCTCTCCTTCCATATGTTATAGACACAGGCTGCTAACATGAGCCTTCTGACCACACTATTGATATTATTACCATTACCAATATTGACCATTTCCATTATTATATCTTGCCAATCATTACTTTGTCCTTTTATATCAGCCATGTCTTTAACCTTTCTCCACACTTCACCAGAAAAAGTACAATGAAAGAACAAGTGTTGCAAATCTTCAGAATCATTTTGACATAAACTGCATCTATTGGCTCCTTGAATCCCCCATTTCATTAGCTTATCCTGAGTAGTCAATCTATCCTGAACTGTTAACCATAAGATGAAAGTGTGCTTTGGAATACACTGAGAATACCATACTAGTTGCCACCAATCCACACTTGGGACTTGACTGTTAAGGTCAGAATTGACTACACCAACAGAAAAGTCAACCTTTTTACCTCTGCTATTTTTCCAGACAATTTCATACCAGTCCTCAGGCCATAACCAATTCCCATTATTGATCATATCACAAACTCTTAATTCTTCATTCAGTCTTGCTGCATAAATGTTTCTATGTGTTACAATTTGAGACAGAGGACCCAAATTGCACCATCTATCATACCATAGAGAAGTAGACTGCCCATTGCCTATTTTATAGAACACCTTTTCTCATGTCTCTGATGCCAAGAAGGTTCTTCCATCCCCAACTGTCACTTTTATCAGCTTCAATACTTCAAATACTCCTACCTCTCAATTTTACTATGTGCACCATCTAATCGCATATTTGAATTTCATTAGTTTTAGGTTCAAGTTTTTTTTAAATGTCGGTATAAAGAGATCTAGTTTTGTAAATGATTTTAATGAAAAAAGTGGATCTTAAGTAATACTCCTTTTCCCCGGGGAGGGGACGGGAGGTTGCGGAAGGCTGCTACAAAGATATATGTTTTGGATTTTACTGTAATTTGATGATGCATTATTCTTTTGAGTATTTATGACTGCTTATGATACCTTTATAAAATTTGGAAGGATGGCTAGTAATATGTAAATTGCAACCCTATCTCGTTTACAACTATACTTTAAAGAAATTGCAAGTCATGTCAGTTCTCCAATTCGAGGTTAAACTGCGTTATTTAGTTTGTTTTCTTGTTATACTTTTTAAGTCCATATCATATGATTATTCTTTTGATACTTTTTGAAATTTATGAAATCTTTAAATCAACCGGGGGATTTTAAGGGTGCGTTTAGTTGGAGAAAAAATTCTCTTGTTTTCTATCTCCAGTTTTGTAAAAATTTGGAAGGGAAATTTATCTCCACAAAACACTTGAAAATATAGAAAAATGCGTTTAGTTGATATTTGTATTTTCTATCTGGAAGAAGGGGAAGGAGGGTTGTGGGTTACAAAGGAAAACAACTAAAATTTGTTTTATAAATATTTTGTAGAAAACAAGGGTGTTTTCCATGGGCGAATCCAAAGGGGGGGGGGCACGTTGGGCAATTGCCCCCTCGCCCGGAAAAAAATCTAGTTTAAAATTTTCGAATTTTCGAGGTATTTTCTGAATTTGTCCCCCCTAAAAGGTTTATGTCGTGTTGAAAAAGAACGTAAGTGTTTAAGATGGAAAGTTTTGAAAATATTTCAAAGCATTTAAGAATAAAAAGTTGTTTTAATAGTGAAGAGGATGAAGGGTGTAACCAGAAGTCAACTAAAGATGAAGAGAAAGAAGAAAGTAACCTGTGCCTTGGGTTTTAGGATAGAGTCACGTGAGCTTTGTACTTTTCTTTATGAGTTTTTACTACCTTTCAAGCCTTTTTGATTTTAGTACTTTTTACTTTCCTGGATATAGTTTGTTACGTTCAATTGGGCTACAAGATATGAGTTGAGCCCACGCTTGTTTGAGGTTAAAATAGACGGTTGAGAAACTAATTTCATGAAAACATATATAAAGAAGACAATGTCCATGACTCGTTATCCTGGCACATAAAAATCGAATATTGATTAACACAATAGCCTAACGATTAAGCAAGTCTAATTTAGTGTTACAAAAAGGAGTTTTAACTTTTATAATTTCATTTTACAAGTTAATTATCGAGCTTACTATTAAGTTCACTAATGACACGCATTTTCCGGTTCTAAATCCGGCTTGATATAAAAAAATTATTTGCCCCCTCTCGTAATTTTTTCTGGTTCCGCCCCTGGTGTTTTCCCCCAACTAAACGCACCCCAAGCATTCCATTTGCTGAAAAGAGAATATGGGAGTTAAAATGTTTGGTTTGCTGAAATTTTTAAATGAAACTTACTTTTAAGGAATTGAAATGGAAATTGAATCTTCTCAACCTACGCATTTGGTTGATGCTGAATGGAATTGTGTGGAATCCTGTGATTTGTTTTTTTTTCCTCCATCTCCACACTCAGAAAGTGCTAATTTTCTATTTTTGTTTATCTTTGCTCTTTATAAAGGTACTGGTGTTCTTTTGGACCTGAAGATTATGGGGATGGTGGAACTATATTACAAAGCCGAAGATTTCGGCTCAACACTCGAAACCGTGCAGCTAGACCTCAGTCCATGCGAGGTTGTACATGCCATTTTGTTGTAAAACGTTTGTATGCCCGTCCAGCACTTGCACTGATAATATACAATGACAGACGTCATGTGAATAAATCAGGATTTATCTGCCATGGCCCCCTCGATCGGGATGCTATTGGCCCTAGAGCCAAACAGGTTCCATATGTAGGCCATGAGATGCAACAACAAACAATATCAATGATTTATCTTGGCATCCCTGAAGAGAATGTCTTAGAGAAGCACATAGAAGGGATTCAACGTTATTATGGTTCAGATGTGAAAGTAAACTCACTTGCTTCTCAGTATGTTCATAAACTTGGGATGGTCGTCAAACGCTCAACCCATGAACTGGATTTGGATGACCAAGCTAGCATAAGAATATGGGCTGATCGTAATAAGAAATCCACTTTCTACTATCAAGATACGTCTGAAACCGAGCCTTTTATTCTTGGAATCCAAACTGAATGGCAGTTACAGCAGATGATTCGTTTTGGACATCGCAGTCTTATAGCAGTTGACTCAACATTTGGAATCAAAAGATTAAAGGTGCAAACGTTATACCATTCGAAACATTTAGAAAGTGAATGTTTCATTTGAGTCTAGAAATTTATAGCTAGAGGGGGCAAATTGTGGCTGATTGGGAGATGTGAAAAAATGGGTCAAAACAGGCCTGGTCTGTGTGACCATTTGTCCTAAGTTTATATATTCTTAGTCACGTTATTGCAATTACAAACATTATGTTATTTCACTTGTGGGCGAGTTTTACCCATTTGGCCTGTCCCCTTTAAAGCTATTTTTGTTTATTTTGGCAGTTTTGTTCCACAGAGAGGAAACGTAACCTGACCGACCCATTTATGTCGAAATGCTAGCTTTACTAATAGCCTTTGTAGGTTTCTTCTTTAACCTTTTTTTTTTTTTTTTTTTTTTTTTTTTTTTTCATAATGGCAGTATCCTTTGTGCACGCTTCTGGTTTTCGATTCGAGACAACATGCACTCCCAGTAGCATGGGTCGTGACTCGGAGTGTTGCCAAATCTGATATCTCTAAATGGATGAAAGCTCTACTTGACCGTGTGCGTGCTGTTGACCCTACATGGAAGGTCAATGGGTTTCTTATTGACGATGCAGCAGCCGAGACTGATCCTATAAGGCAGGTTTTTCATTCCTTAGACTAATGCCCCCTTTTATATTATTTTTTTCGTTTTATGATGTTAATGAGACCAGGAATTTGATCTACTTTGTTCACTGTGCAAATCTTTCCAGGGAGACATTCTCATGTCCTGTACTATTATCTGTCTTTCGCATTCGTCGGTCATGGCTGCGACATATTGTAAAGAAGTGTAGAAACATTGAAGTTCAAAGAGAAATCTTCAAACGCTTGGGAGAAATAGTTTACAGCATTTGGGGTGGAGTAGATCCTTCTGTTCTCTTAGAGAAGTTCACTCAGGATTTTGTTGACCAAACTGAGTTTATGCAGTATTTCAAAGACGCCTGGTTGCCTAAGTTTGGTTAGACTTCATGCTTTTTCCTTGCTTGTTCCCATTTTTTATTTACTCTTTTTCCTTTGTATGTTCTACCTCTAATGGGCCAAATGGGTAAAACAGAACAATTATCTTAAAAATCTCGAAAAGTGTTTTTGTATTACATAAAACCTCCAAACATTTATTCGAAAATTGCTGGATTATGTATGAAATAACATACTTTTTTAATCACATCTGACACTCTAGCAAAGTACAACTTGTTTAAAGAAATATTGGACAAGAGATTTCAGGTCAAGCCTTGACTGATACCAAAAGATACCTGCTTTATTTCATGTTTGACACACTACTAATAAAAGTCAAAAGTTACCCGTTCTGACCCATTACTCATCCCACCCATCATTCCAGCCTTGCTTTCTATTGTCTGTGTTCTTTTTAGTTTTAGTTTTTTGAATTACATGTGATTGTAATTTAAATATAATAATGATGTATGATTCAGAAATGTGGTTAACGACAATGAAAACTATACCACTTGCAAGTCAAGAAGCATCTGGTGCTATCGAAGCTTATCACGTGAAGTTAAAAATGAAACTCTTTGATGATTCACATCTTGGTGCACTCCAAAGAGTTGACTGGTTGGTGCATAAGTTAACAACCGAATTACACTCTAGCTATTGGCTAGATCGCTATGCCGACGAAAGCAATTCCTTCCAAACCGTGAAAGACGATTATATTAATTCTACATCATGGCACCGTGCATTGCAAATCCCGGACACAGATGTGACATTAGACAACAATAACAACCTCTTTGCTAAGATAGTGAGCCAAAATGATAGACAACGTGTGCATCTAGTGTGGAATCCAGGGTCTGAGTTTTCTTTTTGTGATTGTGAATGGTCATTACGCGGGAATCTCTGCAAGCATGTAGTCAAAGTCAACATGATATGTGAAAATCGTAAAGGATATGAAAGTTCAGTGTCTTTTCAGTCATATCAGGAGATACTTATGAGCATGTTCAAAAAGCCACCGGATGATTCACTTGAGCTTGATATGTCAGTAGGCTGGTTGAATCAGATTCATGATCAAATTCAGAAACTCGTTAAATTGAACAGGTCAAATGATATTGGCACGGTCGTCAGTAGTCTTCCATTGAAGTGGTGTGAAAAGAGAAACAGAACATCAATAGGCAGGCCAGCAACAGTGAAACCGTCCTCTTCATCAAAGAACAATAATGCTCGTAAAAGGAGTCGTAAGAGGAAAAGGTTGTCAAGGTTTATTTAGCAAAGAACAATAATGCTCGTAAAAGGAGTCGTAAGAGGAAAAGGTTGTCAAGGTTAATTTAGGAGATCCTTTTATCTTAATTGTTTTATTCGTTGTTTTCTAATCCCATATTATTTCACAAATAAAAGTTTAGGCGTTTTGTGAGAACTGCGTTGGAGTCCAATGCTTGTTGGTTTTAAGAAGTTTATGTACTATAGAATCTTCAGAAGTTGTACATAACGTTATTTTGCTTATCCAGTTTGGAACAACCTTCACGTCTGTCTTGACTTTGTAATTTTTTTTTTTTTTTTTTGGGAGCTTTATTGTATTTTCACTAACCTATTACATGAGAATCAAAAAGAAAAAGAAAGTAAATATTTTCCTCAAGAAGGATAGCTGTTTTTTTTTTTTTTTTTTTTTTTTTTTTTTTTTTTTTTGTCTTTTTTTTCTCTCCTTCTACTTGTATACGGTCTTTTTAAGCAGAAAAGTATTTTTTTCATTCAAACACCGTGTTCTTTTCTACTTTAAGAAAAGCTTAAATGAAGTTTTTCATAAACAGTTAATCATTAACTACTTATTTCATTTTAGTTTATTGAATTGTGTAACATGACTTTTCACTCTCATATTTAACTTAAAAGCTTTTATAAATGGGTTATATTTTTTTTTATTAAATTAACTTAATTGAAAATTTATATTAAAATTATTATATTTACAAGTATATTATATATTTTTTATTATGTAAGTAAATCCAAGCATTCTCTTCTAAATAAAAGGGCCAAAATGTCTTTTACTACATGAATTTGACCAATTGGATCTTCTACTACATTGCTTACGGGTTTATCCTGGATAAGAGTACGATCTGTTTACATTCTACCTCCTCGTACCTCGCCCCGGCTGAATTGTGTATGTTGTTGGATTTTCTACTACTCTAAAGTTTTAATGGCATCTTAGCGTACCCCGTATTTGATTATTTAATTCATATAGTACCCTAGCCCTAATTAACTCAGTACATGACTGTCACATGCCATAGCACTGTTAGTTTTTAACGAAGTAAATTATATGTGAGGTTAATTGTCAAATGGCTTATTCTTGATTTTTTTTTTCCAGCAATTCTTTCTTTTAAATAGTAAGAGTAGCACTATGAGCATGTATCACTATCAATTCTTTCTTTTATTGAACATTATTATATTATGTTAAGGAATCAAATAGGAAGAGTAGCACATTATGGTTGTTAGCATTGAAATTTGTCAAAACCAAAAATTTATTAAAAACCTTGTGGATTTTTATGAAAAGTATTGTAATACTTCTTTCGTCTCAAAATAATTGTCTCCCGATAAAAAAACACAATTTAATAAAAAACATCCTATAATTCTTACTGTTTCTCCTCTCTTACTTTTTTTCAGAATGATAATTTTACCCTAAACTAATTAATTAATGTATTCTTTAAAGTTTGTAACCATAATTTCAAGCAAGGCAATATGGTAAACTCGATCAAACTTTCCTATCTATATTTAGAATTGGACGATTAAATTGAGATATCCTGAAATGGAAACATCGACTATTAATTTGGGTCGGAGGGACTAGTATATAATCTGTTGGTTGTCGGGTGTGGCCCCGGGTTACACACGATTTTAGGTCAAATTCATAGACGGACCTCTTAGGTGCTGGGTGTGAAACGGGCTACACTCGATTTTAAGCTATGCAGTATATATTTTTTCCCCTGAAAAGTGTCTCTTTTTCATATTTGCAACCTCCAATTATATTTTTGTGTTACTTTCATTCTTTGTGGTGCAAATTTAATTTGGTAAAAAAAAATTCATTATTGTGCAACTTTAGTACATGTGATATAATAATACAAATTTATGCAACAACCTGATTATAAAGTGCTAAAACATTGAAGAAGGGGGTAATTAGCTAAAACATGATTATAAATTGCTACTGACTGTTGGGAATATGGTCAAGCAATAACACCTCAAAACTTTGCTTTCAACTAAATCACTATCGAACCAATCATTTAGCTCCAGCAAACTTTGAAAATAGTATAAAAGTAATGTACCATACATAACCTTCAAGTTCAATGGATAAAATGAGTATAGATTAGTCTTCATCTTCAAATTCATCTTCAATCAAATCACTGCCACGCCGTCGCCAAACAATATACTTCATGTTTGATGTAAAAATGAAACCTTTAGCTTTCAAACGAGCGAAAGCCTGCCAACAAAGAAGAGCAACGAGAAGAGAAAAAAAAAATGAGAATGGTGCAATACTTGTATGAATTAACTGTTTAGAAGGCACACTAAAAATGGAACTTGAAATCAGGATACTTCATTTTTATGGGAGATGAAACCTTTAGATTTCCGGAAGAAAGACGAAGTACCAACAAAATATAATGAGACAAAGACAGAAATGTCCTATGACAAGAAAGCTCTCTAACAACTAATAAAACAGACGTTAATTAGTCAAATGTATTATAATGTAACTGTCATCTGATGTCTGAATTATGCTACACCAAGTGGCTGATAAGCTTATTAAAGATTGATAAGAAGCAACCAATAAAAGCCTCTCAGATAAGATGACAAATAATTTGTCTTAATAATAACACCCAGAAAACTATAATCAAAACGAATATCCTTAAACCCCTAATCAAATGCTTACAACAATGAAATAAATATGCATTCTAATTTCAGTAGATGACTAAAAACCCCACACACGAACTGTTGGCACTATTATGCATGTCATGAATCCTTAAAATTTCTATGTATGTAGTGTCCATGAGAGAAAAACATTGATATACTGATCCTCTAATATGGGCGTATTTGCGGGTCAACCCGAGCCACCGAGTTTAACAAGACGTACATGTACATTTTTTAACCCAAGCTCATATTAAGCTGTTACCTACGTCGTCTAAACAGACCATTTGTCCACATTTACTAACATGGTTATTGGTTGACACAAGTTGACCATGTATGCTCAAATTGAGCATCATCAATCATAAGAACGTACGTGCTTGATAAACAAAAGTTAAAAGAGCACAAGAAAAAGAGAAGAAGTTTCAGAACTATGGACATGCGTTTGAGGAGCAACTAGCACTAGTACATTCAGGAGCTTCGGCTACGACTTTTTTTTTTATCGTCCCGACGACAAGACGACGGTATCAAACCGTCCCAACGACACGGCGTCGACAGGAACTTGTCGACATTACCCCGTCGCTATTCACTGTCCCGACGATAAATGTTTTTTCAGTCAAAGTTTTTGGTGGTTTTGGGAAATAGATGCCGACGTCATGTCGCCGGCACCATAAGAATAATTAAACTCGTAATTAGTTAATCGTAATTACGTTGTAAACATACCAACGACACGACGTCGGTGGGTAATTAAACCGGTCAACAAAAGTCAATACTATCTCTTAAGGTGTCGACGACATGACTTAAAGAGCATACTTGATAAGCAAATACTTAAAAAGAAAGATAAGATGCAGCACTGCACAACTTTTGCACCGATAGTTAATAAGCTTGTGAGCAAGTTTCTTAACAGATTGCCACTTTTTACAGTTAACAAGCATTGTTTAGAATCCCCTAAATCAAAATGCAGTAACAATTTCTAGACTTAATTAACATGAATTGAAAGTTCTTTACTTCCTACTAATCTTCACTTTCAGTTGAATCATTGTCAGATCAGTCATTGTTTGATAGAAAATCTAAACCTTTAGCTTCCAAACAAGCGAGAGTCTACAAACAAAATATAGCAATGAGAATGGTGTGATACTTGTATGAATTAATTTTTATGATGGAAAGATGAGACCATTAGCTTCAAAAAATTGATAATCTGATTTAAATTATTGAGGTCGCTGGTCGCAATCATCAATTTCAAAATGCACATCCAAACCAGTATACTATTTATATAATCAATAAAGTTCTCCGAAAGCTAATGATCGACAAGTCCTACAAACATACAAATTGCTACAAGTAAAAAACAACAAAAAAGATGGATATTTACCTCTCGACAGTTATCTCCAATATGAAGCTTTTTGACATGGCGAAGACTCGATATAAGACCTTTAAGCATTTCTTCTTTCTCATCATTCTCATCCTCACTTGTTGGCTCATCACTCTCATCCTCACTTCTTGGCTCATCACTCTCACAATAATTTAATTTAGCTACAACTAGAGAAGACACATTTAGCAACACAACCTTTCTTAACATCAATTCTTCTTCGATTGTTAGTGACAAAATATGAGGCGCATTTATTTCGACAACATCTACAACAGCCGGCCAATCATATTTATATCCAGCAGAAACCAAATTCTTAACACTCTTTGAAGTTATATCAATCCGACAAAAACCTTGACAGTTTTCCAAGTTCAAAGTTTCCAAAAGAGGACTCCCGGATAATATATTCTTAATCAAATTCTCATCTAAATTCCCCCATGCAATACACAAACTCTTAAGGTTAGTCCAACTAATGGCACCAGTTGGTTCAAATACGCAGCCATCCAATTTCATATGAGTAAAACTCGAGTTGATGAAAAATGTAACACCCCAACCCGACAAGGGTAGAGATGTTACAATAATGGTGACGTATCAAAGCAAACACAAGCATATGACATAAATAATACAATTGAATTTCAATAGTTACAATGGAAAAATCTGAATCTACAAGGTTACAAATGAGAAATACAATAATTACTAAGTCTAAATATAAGCTCTTTTAGTCATCTCTAATCCGGTATGGCTATCAAGGTATAGTCGTCTAAGTCCAAGATACTCTCCACTCATACCCAGCTTCCAAACTAAAACCTGCCGCAAGAAAAGAAATGCGGCTGAGCTTAAAAAGCCCAGTGAACAGATATAGAAGTAACAAGCAGTAATAAAGGGATAGTGATGTAAGTGAAACAATGCAAGGTATAATAAGAGTTAGGTAAAAAGTAAAAGATTATGCAGATATATCAAGAGTTAGGAAATAACTAAACAGATAAGAGTAAAGGGAACAGTAATCCACTACGAGCCCAAGTCAAGTCAAGTATCAAATCAAGTAATCAAGGTGTACGGAGGGGAGACCTCGGTACCAAGTACAAGGTGAGGGAATACCTCCAAGGTGAGGGAATACCTCCAAGGTGAGGGGATGCCTCAATGGGTTGGAGTAGCTAGCTCCCAAGATGTGAAAGACGTGTATCGCACACACCATCAGTCACCAAGTATAACAAGTAATATGATATATCCATCGAAACAAGTAACAAATCTAGGATGCATCCATACGCCCCAGGTGGCCAAGGTCTTCCTCTACGTAACAAGTCAAGTCAAGTCAGGGACGGGATAGGTCATCACTCTCCTACCCTAGAGTCATGCCATCGGTGCATCAATGACATGGACATTAAACCCTCATGCCTAGTATACAAGGTGGCTCGTAGTCTCAAACTGTGGATCTGTTAGGGGATTTTCGGATTTGTACAGTGAACAAAAGAACATAAAACGAAATTGATCTTGGATTATCTTAGAGTCGTGAAGAACACTCTCAGATAAAATCGATTTGGGGCACACCAATTCGTTTTACCAGATAAAACTAAGAAAAATGATGAAGAATGAATGTAATTCAGGAAGAAGAGACTCTGTATTTTTTAGTGCCCTAATAATACAGGAAATATGGAATGGATCGATATGTCGCTTCAAAAAACAACCGTTTTTTATTATCCTCCATATTGGGCTCAATATCTAATATGTATTGGACTTCTTGCATACAAATATTAAACATGATTCATAATCTTTGTATAACCCAATATTTAGCCCAAATCACTAGCCCAACGACATTAGTTAAACGAGGCAACTCCTACTTCTAACTCGTTAATAACTAATATCGTTCACTTGATCCAAGTTAAACCAATATTACAAAATCTATATTGATAATTAATAAAATTACCAACATTCCTCCCCCATTTTAGTAATATCAATGATTAACTTTAACACATCTTCTTCTCAACAAACTTATGCATAAATGAAAATGTCCCATGGATTGAATTTTCATATTAGTACAAACGCGATTCAAATATTCGAATACCAAAGGTGTCCTACGGATTGAACCATTGTTATTCATAGTGAATACCTGAAGGTTAGTACACATAAATTTACAAATTCATTTCTTCTCTCGACACATGTTTTTCTAGCTTGTGTCCTAATCCTTCAATGAGTATATCAGAACTCAAGTCCAAAGTTCCTTGAAGCAGCTAAACTTCATACTCATATAGGTAGTCCTTTATATCTTGCACCTGCAATGCAATTTTTCAAAGAACTATTAAGAAGTTAAACTTCAACCTAACGTATCTTGCAGTCTGAACACATACCTTGGGATCATTGGTGTTCCAAAATCTTTATAACAAGCTTTCCTCATTGAATTCAGCACCTAACGTTGTATTAGGTGGGAATTGGGTGTCTTGTCACGAAGATATTTTAAGTGGACTTTAGGCCCATCCCTATGGCTGATTGCTTCACGAGATCTCTAGTCAACCCTTTGGTTAAATGATCAGCCATGTTAAATTCTGATTTAACAAATTGAATCGATATCACCCCATTCATGATTAATTCTCTAATCATGCTATGCCTGACACCCAGATGTCTAGATTTTCCATTGTATACATGACTATACGCTTTAGCTAGCGTAGCTTGACTTTCACATCTGATTGATATAGGTGATATCGGTTTCGGCCACAATGGAATCTCATAAATCAGATTTCTTAGCCATTCTGCTTCTTTTCCAGCAGCAGCTAGGGCTACAAACTCAGATTCCATAGTTGAATACGTGATGCAAGTTTGTTTCTTGGATGCCCAAGCGATTGCACCGCCACCAAGAAGAAACACCCAACCACTAGTGGATGAATGATCTTCCATATTTGTGATCCAACTAGCATCAGAATATCCTTCTATAACAAAAGGAGAACCTGAATAACACAATTCGTGGTTCATTGTTCCCTTCAGATATTGCAATAATCTATTCACAGCTTGCCAATGATGAGTACTGGGATTACTAGTAAATCTACTCAGTTTCCCTACAGCATATGCTATATCAGGTCTGGTGCTAATCATAGCATACATTAAACATCCAATCACTTTGGCATATTGCAGCTGAGAGACATAATTTCCTTTATTAGGCATCAATTTTACATTCGAGTCTATTGGAGTACTCACTGGGGAACAATCGAATCGATTAAATTTCTTTAACACTTTCTCAATGTAGTGAGATTGTGATAATGAAATTCCATGTCTACCTCTTTTTATCTTTATCCCTAGGATAACATCTGCCTCCCCCAGATCCTTCATATCAAAGTTAGATGACAATAACAGTTTTGTTTGATCAATCTGTGCTTGGTCAGTACCAAATATAAGCATGTCATCTACATACAGACAAATTATAACCCCTTTTCTTGAGGAATCAAATTTGCTGTAAACACACTTGTCAGCTTGATTCAAAGAGAATCCATTGGACAAGATCACCTCATCAAATTTTTGATGCCATTGTTTAGGTGCTTGTTTCAGACCATACAATGATTTGATGAGCTTACACACCTTGTGCTCATTACCAGGTAACACAAATCCCTCTGGTTGTTTCATGTACACTTCCTCATCTAATTCACCATTAAGAAATGCTGTTTTAACATCCATTTGATGAATCAATAGATTATGTACTGAAGCAAGTGCAATTAACAATCTTATGGTAGATATTCTAGCAACTGGTGCATAAGTGTCAAAGAAGTCTACTCCTTCTTTTTGTCTAAAGCCTTGTATGACCAGTCTAGCTTTAAACTTATCAATGCTACCATCCACCTTCGTTTTCCTTTTGAATATCCACCTACATCCCAATGGTTTACATCCGGGAGGTAAATCTGTCAGTTTCCAAGTGTTATTTTGCATGATGGAATCCATCTCATCCTGTATAGCTTCCTTCCAGAAAGCTACATCCCTAGAAGCCATAGCTTCCTTATAACTCCTTGGATCTTCTTCAATGTTGTAACAGTAGTGGATTTGAGATTCCACTTGTTCCCTCGAACCTTCAACTAAGTATAGTTGAAAGTCATCTCCAAAAGACTTAGCTTTTCTAGTCCTGGCACTCTTCCTAGGTTCATTACTAGGAGGTGCAGCTGAGGTACCGACATGAGCACTAGCTGAAGGATAAACTTCAGCTGAAGTCTGCAAACTATGAGGCACATCTTTCAACCTTGGTACAGAAGTAAATCTATCTTCATTACCAAAGTCCGCATCGCTTGACTCGATCACAGTGTGGACCGAGACATAATCATTTGGTTCTACTACATAGAACTTATACACAGGAGAATGCTCAGCATAACCAATGAATATGCAATCTATGCCTCTTTCACCTAAAGTTTTTCTTTTAGGTTCAGAGATCCTTACCACAGCTCTACAACCCCAAACCCTAAGATAATTTAGCTTGGGTGGTTTCTTTCTCCATAATTCATATGGAGTTAACTTGGACTGTTTATTGGGAATTCTGTTCAACAAATGACAGGCCCTTAACATAGCCTCTCCCCAAAAACCTTCACCTAAACCAAAATAAGACAACATGGAATTTACCATTTCTTTTAATGTCATATTCTTTCGTTCTGCAACACCATTTTGTTGCGGTGTATAAGGTGCGGTTGTTTGATGTATTATACTGGTTGATTGAAAATAAACCGGATCATAATATTCCCCACCTCTATCAGTTCGAAGGTTTTTAATTAGACCATTTTGATGAAGCTCTACCTCTTGTTTATAAATTTTAAATTTATCAAGAGCTTCATTTTTTGAATGTAATAAATAAACATAACAAAACCTACTTGCATCGTCTATAAAAGTAATAACATACTTTTTATTTCCTAACGAAGGTGTACTATGAAAATCACACAAATCCGAGTGTATGAGTTCAAGTAATTTTGAATTTCTTTTAACACTTTGAAAAGGTTTTCGAGTAATTTTAGTTAAATTACACGTGTGACATTTAGTGTTAAGCATATCAAAACCCGGTATAAGACTCATTTTTGACATATCTTTCATTTTAAAATAATTAACGTGACCTAGCCTTGCATCTTCACGACTCTAAGATAATCCAAGATCAATTTCGTTTTATGTTCTTTTGTTCACTGTACAAATCCGAAAATCCCCTAACAAAGATAAAATCGATTTGGGGCACACCAATTCGTTTTACCAGATAAAACTAAGAAAAATGATGAAGAATGAATGTAATTCAGGAAGAAGAGACTCTGTATTTTTTAGTGCCCTAATAATACAAGAAATATGGAATGGATCGATATGTCGCTTCAAAAAACAACCGTTTTTTATTATCCTCCATATTGGGCTCAATATCTAATATGTATTGGACTTCTTGCATACAAATATTAAACATGATTCATAATCTTTGTATAACCCAATATTTAGCCCAAATCACTAGCCCAACGACATTAGTTAAACGAGGCAACTCCTACTTCTAACTCGTTAATAACTAATATCGTTCACTTGATCCAAGTTAAACCAATATTACAAAATCTATATTGATAATTAAAAAAATTACCAACAGGATCAAGGGTCAAGTATCAAGTACCAAGTGTCCAAGTTCAAGTTTCATATCAAGTGGTTCAAGTCAAGTTTCCATTTCAATTATATCATATCAAGGTTCATACCAAAGCTCAAGTCGAGTTTCCATTTCAAGTATATCAAGGTTTCAAGTCAAGTTATCATATCAAGGTTTATATCAAGGTTTATATCAAGGTTCAAGACAAGAGATCATAGCAAAGGTTTATAGCAAAGGTTTAATTCAAAAGTTCATTTAAAAGCAATCTTTTAATAATGGTTTTCGTAAAAATGATCTTTCAAAATAGTTTTTATAAAAATGGTCTTTCAAAACAGTTTTTTTTATAAAGATAGTCCTTAAAAGTTATTTTTCATAAAACTTTAGTGAAATTTCATTTAAAAGTGGTATCGCATCGTGCTCAACAACATCGTTTTAAAATAGCTTTTCTCAAAACATTTTCATATATAATTAAAAAAGGTTTTTGCATCCAATTATAATATCAAGTGAATCTTCAAGGTATCCAAGGATTTGAATATTCATGTCAAAGGGTGATGAATGAAGTATATCAAGTATCAAGGGAACATAGTAAGGTCCACAAATCAAGGTTCACAAATCAAGGGGAGCATAGCAAGGTTCAAGGGAATAAGATAGACAAGAGAGAGAGAGTTCATGAGAAACCTTACAAGGAAGGTCAGAATATCTGTACCTTATTCGATAGCAAAACAAACTAAAGATAACTCACGAGACACCGGGTCACTCCCGCTTCATGGAACCTATACGAATTAATAATCATATATTACTTTAAGTCCAATTTAATTAAGTTACTATTTTGAGTATACTTTCCCTCTTTTAACAGGTTTCCTGAATTAGTAAGTTTTCATATTTAGGAGGTTTCCGTATTAAGAATATTCAAGGTTATCATTTACTAAGTTAAAAGTATCAAATGTGGCAATATTAGTAGTTTAGGGTTCATAATGATATTTACATAAGTTTAGGGTTCATAATGTGGTTTTCATAATTTTAGGGTTCATTATGCAATTATCACAAGTTTAGGGGTTATAGTGTCATTATGATAAGTGATTGAACAAATATTCGTCAACCAAGCCTTCGATGGAGATCAAAGGAATTATGGGGTGTTGAGATTGTGCCAAGCTTGTTCTTAACCTGAAAATAAGAAATACAAAGACACTACGTTAAGTGATTGCGCAGGGGTTGGACCCTGCGAACCACCTCCGGCGTGCGAGTAAGTATGTGTAATGGTAATGTAGGTCGTAAATTTAGAGAGTGAGGTTAACTTGAAATTACTTACTTTGTTCTTGGCCCGACTATGCTATTTATAGGTGAGAAATAGGACATAGTGGGCGGTTGCACATAGTTCGGAGATCATGGGGGCGTCCCATGGAAAGTGGTAACCGCTAGGGCTTTGTAGCCCACGATCTCTGTTTTGGCGGGAAGCCAAAGGATAGAGGAGACGTGGGTTTGACCAGGTCTGGATGATCCTTCGTGTTAGTCCCTTCGTCAGGAATACCCCGAAGGGCTTAGGGCTTCGATTGGCGGATTCCCACATGGTAACCATTCGCAGGCGAATGGTTTTACGCCAATGAAACGTATTAGAAGGTTAACCTGGGCCTCCGAAGGGAGGGCTTTCTACAGGCTCGAAGGGGAGTCCTTCGACCCGTTAGGAGGGTACATCATCAAGCCCCCCAGTCGAAGGCGATATATACGTACGAGTATAAATTGCTTTCGACTCAAAAAATCTGCTACACTCTATCCCATCTGTCACAAGGCCGAACGAGATAAAGATAAGTGTTGAAAGAAATTATGCGCAATAAATGCGGCTAATAACTTTCCAACTACTACACCCTAGGCTGCAGCAGCTACTATATCGGTAATTCCAAACTTCTTTTCAAAATTGAAAAATGGTTTGAAATCCGTATTCTACTCAAAGTCTCAAACTATGAGTACACGTGGACGGTTAGGGTAAATTTCCAATAGATATGCATAAACTCTTTCTAGTCCCTACCTGATCATACTTTTTGTTTGCGCCCAAAATACACATACACAGTACGGTGCTTTGTGCTTCTTCAAAATTTTTTAAGGTAATTATCCCTCCTTGCTCTCATTGTTACAAATACGATATGAGTATGGCAGCCAAAAGGATTATCAGGCAGCAAAAATGTGTCTTATCAGAACAGGCTTTAATGGAGTTTTTAAGAAAATACCCTATGCCCAAAGAAGTTAAAATTATGTTACCAAACGAAAACCAAAGTATCTTTGATGCCCCTGCTGGATATGTTGGGTTGTATGTTCATGCTTTTACGGAATCCAACTTTAGGATTCCTATTCATCCACTAATCTTAGAATTTTTACAGTATTATCAAGTACATATCTCTAGGTTGAACCCGTTTGGCCTAGCCAAACTAACCACCTACATTGTTGTATGCAAAGCTTATGGCTATGAACCCACGCTTAACGTGCTTAGAGGCTTTACCAACCTTTGCCCTGGTGGTGATTGGTTAACTTTAGGCAAAAGAAGTGAACCTGATGTTCCCTGTTTAATAACAAAACCTTTTGACAACATAAGAAAATGGAAAGGTTTGTTTTTCTATGTGCAAGACACTATTATACCTCCCCAGTATCCAGCGTTGCTAGACAAAGACTTTCGTTTTGACGAGAAACGTTTTGATGATCCTTTGCCACACTTCGTCAGAAGCTGTCCCCTTTACCAACGTCTTGAACGTCACCCATTTGACGTGCAAACTTTTCCTGAGCCGATACTGTTTATGGCGGGGATTGTAGATCATTGGGAAGGCTCTCCACTGGAACCCGCTATAATCTGCAATGGGAAAAGTATGCGCATACCTATTAAAATAAAGTAAATTACTTATCTGATGATATTTATCTCTTCTTTTTGTATTTCTGCAGGGATGGCATTCAGGAACTTCGTCGTGGCTCGTGGTGTTAGAGAAGTTAGTTTTGTCCCCAAAGAGCCAGAAGAAATAAGCTATGGGGTAGGTTCTCCATCCCTGTCAATTGAGAATGACAAAACCCCGCCGTTTGTGGAAACTGTTGCAGATTCCGATGACCCCCTTATCAAGGAATTTCAAACGAGGCTCGCAAGGTCCTCCGGTGTTTCAAACAAGAGAAGTAGTAAAGCAAAGGCTGTCATGTCTGTAAGGAGCCCTCCAAAGAGGAAATTAGCCCTTCCCAGTCTTCCAACGAGAGTTGTGAAAACCAAAGGATCACACTCTAAAAATTTTATACCCACTCCTCTAACGATCCCTTGTGATCCTACTCCAAGTAAGCTAGCATCTTTCATGCGTATCGAAAGCCATTCGCCATATAACTTGTTTTCCATGCTTTTTCAGGCCTTCCCGATGTTGTGGAACTTCCTAATGCACATGCCTGTCGACAATTGGTTGACAAAATGACGCCTACCAGCTGGAAAGGAGTTTTGAATAACATGTCTATTGAAGAACTCTGCGATTTTCACTCCAAAAGTTACGCTAGGCAGGTTGTTTTGGATAATCATCTTAATTCGCGAACAAGGGAATTAATGCAAACGTTGTTGGATGCGAGGGTAAAAATGGATGCTATTTTAGCTAAAGAAAAAGCTAAGGATCAGGGATATGATAGGTTGGAGGCTAAGTGTAAAGAGGTGATGGAGGACTTTGAGAAGAACCCCTTCGTACGAGATATGCGGGTCAAAATTAACAGACTCGAAATCCAACTGAAAGAATCCCAGGAGAGGTGTAATAAATTGAAGATTGAGGAGTCCAAAGTTTCCATCTATAGAGCCCAAATTGCCGCGCTTGAGTCTAAATGTACAAGCCTGGAGGTTGAAAGGTCTAGGCTAGCTGAGCAGGAGATTGACGTGGTTGATAAACTCCATGATCTTGAATCCCAACTGCAAATCTTGGAGAGGGACCGAGCTGAGGTAGTTTCAAGAGTTGTTCCTCATGTTGCTATGGAATTGTATCGTAGCGATGAGGTAGGGGAAATTATTGGGAGACTTGTGAACGCAGCCATCTTCTACGGAACGTGCACCGCCTTGGAAGAAGTTGCCAAAACAAAGAAACCTGTTGTTCTGTCGGAGGTGTCGTACTATCGCCCCAATTCGGAGCGAGAGTTTGATGAAGCTGGTGATGCTTTTATTTCAGCAAAGTACCCATATCTTTCCGAAGTGACCAAAGATCCATTGGCTTCGATTGAGGAGCTGTTGGCAAAGAAGCCTATGAAGATCCAACCTTCATCCTCAACAAGGAAATCCAACTCTGCTCTACCTTGAAATGGTCCCCACCATGCTATAATTTCATCTTTTATTTCTGTTTGAACAATTTATCTTTTGTGTCGCTGGGCTTCGACCAGTAACTTTAGACAATCGTCCTTTTTGTGGCTAAGACTTCACGTAGCCTTTGTTTGTGATAATTTAGTGGAATATGTCCCACTCTTTTTGTCATGTTTATCTTCTCTTACGCTCACTTCAAGAGCGTACACATACAACCTAAGGTTATAACCTTATTGTGTGTATTTTGGACCAAGATTTTAAGCAATCGTATAATTTGATTGCGACAGAGGGTCGCGACCCACTCCGTCTTTATCCTTAAGTAGCAAAGGGCTTTTAATACCCTAAGACTTCATAGGAAAGTTAATGTGAATTATACTGGATGTTACATACATACAAGGCTTGTGCCTTGCTACATCCTTCGACATTGAAACTTTTACACTACTTGGCTGGACAAATCTTTGTTGTAAAGAACGAAACAAGAGATTTGAGGGAAATGCGTTATATCATTAATTGGGTAGGGAGGATTACATCATTTTAAGAAATGAATACTAGGACACCTACCATTAATGCTTCTTTCCCCGAATGAGAAGAATGCGTTACATGAAATTTGAAAAACAAGATGAGTAGTAAGTTTTATATGTAAAACTTACGAAGGTTAGTACCGTTCCAAGTTCTATCCATGACTTCCCCTTTAAGCGTTGCGAGCTTGTACGCGCCATTGCCGTAGGCTTCTGATATAACGTAGGGCCCTTCCCACGTTGGCCCCAGTTTTCCTTCGTATTCGGCTTTGCTTGCGCTATTCAGACGAAGGACATAGTCACCTGGCTTTAGTGTGGAAGGTCGAACTCGGCTGTTATAGTACTTTTCAATCTTCTGTTTGTGGGCAGCCTCCCTGATCGAAGCTATTTCTCTTCTTTCTTCCAGAAGATCAAGATTTTCTCGAACCTTTTCATTATTTGTCTTTTCTTCAAAGTTCACGATGCGTTCCGTTTCGATGCTTATTTCAGAGGGTATAACAGCTTCCGTTCCATAAGTGAGGCTAAAAGGAGTCTCCCCGTGGCTTGACTTAGGGTGCGTCCTATGTGCCCACAAAACTTGGGGCAACTCGTCTACCCACCCATGATGGCTTCGTCCCAATCTCTTTTCAATTCCTTCTATGATATCCCGGTTTGTAACTTCTACTTGCCCATTACCTTGGGGATGGTAAACGGAAGTGAATGACTGTTTGATCGTCAGACCTTCGCAGAAGGTTGGGAACACCCCTTCGGCAAACTGCTTTCCATTGTCGGAGATGATAATGTGAGGGACACCGAAACGACAGATTATGTGTTCCCATACGAATTTCTCCATATGTCTTCCTGTCACTGATGCCAAGGGCTTCGCTTCAACCCATTTGGTAAAGTAGTCTATGGCTACGACCAAAAATTTTACTCCCCTGGAGCAACTGGAAGGGGTCCGACTATGTCAATTCCCCATTGGCAGAAAGGCCATGCTGACGTAACGGAGGTCATGTCTTGCTTAGGCATTCTTGGGACCTTGGAATGGATCTGACATGCTTCACACTTTTGTATTATTTCCATGGCATCCCTGTGCATGGATGGCCAATAATACCCGAGCTTCATTACTTTTGAGACAACGGAGCGAGGGCCTGCGTGTAACCCGCAAGAGCCTTCGTGAACCTCGTATATGATATTCAAAGCCTGTTTTGGTCCCACACAACGAAGCCACGGTGATAAGAAGGATTTCCTGTAT
Organism: Artemisia tridentata subsp. tridentata; assembly: GCA_021014915.2. Taxonomy (NCBI): domain Eukaryota; kingdom Viridiplantae; phylum Streptophyta; class Magnoliopsida; order Asterales; family Asteraceae; genus Artemisia; species Artemisia tridentata. The sequence goes on along the minus strand of CP139507.1, from coordinate 23,048,525 downwards.
AGATTATCCCCAATAAGTCTATATTGGGGAGCTTTTATACGGACCTTTCGAGCTAGTTTAGGGTCTTCTGGCAAGATGCCGCTGATCAAGTACTCCCTAATTGGAGTCATCCAGTTGGTGCCCTCCTCAGTTACAATGTCTGAAACTTCGCCTCGTTCAATTGACCTATCAGCCAATACTTCTACCAGAACCTCCTTTGTTAAATGAGCAAACGCCATTGATGCCAATTTGCTTAGGGCATCTGCTTTCTTGTTCTGATTTCTGCGGACATGTACTATATCATAGGTTTCGAAACCTTGGAGAAGTTCCTTAGCCTTTTCCAGATACTGTTTGATGGTGGGCTGTCTTGCTTCATAGGAGCCCTTGACTTGATTGGCAACTAGTTGGGAATCTACGAAAATGGACAGATTTTGAACTTCCATTTCTTTTGCCAGCCGAAGTCCCGCTAGCAGAGCTTCGTATTCGGCTTCGTTGTTGGTGGCTTCGAACTCAAATCGGAGTGCATAAGTATACTCTTTTCCTTCCGGGCTGACTAACATTAAACCCGCTCCCGAACCATCGGAACTTGAGGCTCCATCTGTGTACAGCTTCCATCCTTCGATCGTCTTCGAAGGCTGTCGCTTAGGGACCTCTTTGTCTTGGCTAGGTCCGGAAGGCGTTTCTGCTAGGAAATCCGCCAGTACCTGGCCCTTGACGGAGTTTCGACCTTTATATTCTATTTCATGCTCTCCCAATTCAATGGCCCATTTGGCTACCCTTCCTGATTTCTCGGGTTTCGACAATATCTGTCTGATAGGCTTATCAGTCAAGACTGTGATGGGATGAGCCTGAAAGTATCTTCGAAGGCGTCTCGCAGCATAAACCAAAGCAAGGATTAGCTTTTCCAACTCCGGATAGTTTAGCTCAGCTCCTTGTAGAACCCTGCTAACAAAGTATATTGGGACTTGTTTCTTTTCCCTTTCGGCTAGAAGCACCGCGCTGATGCTTTCGAAGGAAGCCGCGATGTACATGAACAACACTTCGCCTTTGATTGGGGCCGTTAGTGTTGGTAAGATTTCTATGAATTCTTTTAGCTTTTCGAAAGCTGCTTCCGCCTCGCAACTCCATTGGAAAGTCTTTTTATCTGTGCACCCTTTGAGTGTTTTGAAGAATGGTAAAGAACGATCTGCCCCTTTCGAAAGGAACCTGCTAAGTGCCGCAAGCTTCCCATTGAGGCTTTGGACTTCCTTTAATGACTTTGGAGCCTGAAGATCAGTGACGGCTTTAACCTTCGAAGGATTGGCTTTAATCCCTTGCTTCGTTATCAAATGCCCCAAGAATTTCCCTTCCTCCATGCCAAAGGAACACTTTTTGGGGTTAAGTTTCATGTTGATTGCCCGTAATTGATCGAAGGTCTCTTGAATGTCAGAGAGGAGGTCCTTTTCGGTTCTGCTTTTGATTACCATGTCATCGACGTAGGCTTCCAAGTTCCTTCCGATTTGCTTATGGAAGGCCTTGTCTACTAATCGTTGATAAGTAGCCCCTGCGTTCTTTAAGCCGAAGGGCATCTTCTTGTAACAATAGACACCCTTTCCTGTGTAAAAGGCTGTTTTCTCTTCGTCCTCCTTTGCCATTTGTATTTGGTGATACCCTTTGTAGGCATCAAGAAAGCATTTCAAACGGAACCCTGAAAGGGATTCGACCTTCCAATCAATTTCTGGTAGAGGGTAGCAGTCCTTCGGGCAGGCTTTGTTGATGTCGGTGAAGTCAACACACATACGCCACCCTCCATCTCTTTTCTTTACCATTACTGGGTTAGCAACCCAAGTTTGGTATTTCACTTCTCTGAGGATTCCAGCTTGTACAAGCTCATCTACCTCTTTACAGGCGGCTGCACTTCTTTCTGGTGCTAGGCTTCGTCGTTTTTGTTTAATTGGTTCAATGTGCTTGAACTCGTTAAGCTTATGTTCTGTACTGAAAGGCTTGCCATCGATCATGAGAGTCCTAGGAACCCCGGTCATATCTGAATACGTCCATGCGAATACGTCTTTGTTGGCTCTGAGAAGCTTCTCCAAGTCTGCTTTGAAGTTAGCAGGGAGTTGCTTTCCGATTACCACCGTTTGCTCTGGATAGAGCTCGTTTACTATGATGCGTTCTTCGGCATCCGTACAGCTTAGGATAACCTTCGGAGGCTCCTCCGGATTCTCTCTAATCTTTTTAAGGTTATCTCCCGTATGTTCTTGATTGTAAGTGGAGAGGACGGTGCCTATCCCATATGGTGTATGGAATTTTACCGCTGCGTGTATGGTAGAGACTACGATTCCCATTTTTTGCATTGCGGTCCTTCCTATCAACAAATTGTAAGGAGAGCTGGACCTTACGATAGCGAACATGAGGGTTTCTGTCCTTGTGAGCTTGCCTTCTCCAATCGTTATTTCCAACGGAACTTCTCCCAGAGGCCATGAATGCTCGCCAGAAAACCCTACCAAAGGTATCTTCGAATCAATTCATTGTGACCTGATTGTAGAATTAAGCTTGAGGAAACAGTGCTCGTAGATGATTTCGCAGGAGCTTCCACAGTCCATATAGGCTCTATTCACTTCCCGGTTGGAAATGAGGACTTTGATTACGACCGGATCATTTGAAGGGATTTGACCTGCAAGAGGAGGAAAAGTCACCTCCCCTACTCCGTTGCTCTCTGTTACCTTTCTTTTCAAGCTGGCTTCGCCCCATCGGACCATGAGTATGGGGGCTTCGGGGGGAGTGGTGTCGATTGTCTCTTCCTTTTCCTTCTTTATACCTTTAATCAAATGTGCTAATTGCCCGGACTTCACAGCTTCCTCTATCTGTTTCTTCAGCTCTCTACAACTGTTTGTGTCGTGACCATAATTTTCGTGGAAGTGACAGTACTTGCTGGTATCCCTGTTCTTTCCTTTACTTGTCATACGGGGAGGCGTTTCGAAGGCTTTGGCTGCCCTCTCCGTAGCAAGTATTTCCTTTGGAGACTTCGTTAGATTGCTCAACAAACCATGGTTGGGGCCTTTGTTGTAAGGAGAGAATCTATCTCTGTTCTTGTTTTTGTTCTTGGACCCTTCCCACGTGGAATGCCTCGAAAACTTGTGGTTGTTATCCTTATCTATCGGAGCCCCATTAGTGGATACCTCCTTGGCTTCGATCCAAGTGTACGTCTTCTCGGTCAGGCCCTTGTAAGTTGTCGGAAGGTCAGTGGACAAGAATTCCACCAAACTCCGATTCCGAAGGCCATGTACGAAACCAGAAATACGTTGATCTTCATGAAGACCCAAAATTTGCAAAGTCTCATCGGTGTACCTAGTAATGAAGGCCCTGGTGCTTTCATTTTCTTTTTGTTTGATGTTGTGCACCGTCAAATGAGTCCTTGTGAATTTCTTTTGCTGACTGAAGTGTGACCGGAACTTAGCTTTGAGATCATCAAGATTGACAATGCTACCGGGCTTTTGCCCATTCCACCAAATACGAGCAGAATCCCGAAGGGTGTATGTAAACATGTGACAGGCCACCGGCATAACCCACTTTTGCATTTTGATAGCCCCTTCGAACAAGTGTAAGAAATTGTCCGGATCCCCTTTCCCATCATAAGTCCCGACATGTGAAGGCATTTTCAAACCATCAGGCAATGGGTAATCTTCTATCCATCTAACGAAGGGTGTAGCTGAACCCATAGGGTCTGAATATAGACAATTATAAGGTGGTGCGTACATGGAGACTGTATTGTATGGATTGCTGTTTGGGGGCATTCCCATAGGAGTTTGGCCTGGGTAGGACTGATAAGGTGTGCTTATGGCAAACGGGTAACTGTTTCCCATGGCGTATGGAGGGTACGCCATAGGGTGGCCGAAGGGCATGCTCCCATAATTTTGAGGGAAGCTTGGGTTATTAGGCTGTCCATTTATAGGAGGATATAAATTTTGAGGATAAGACTGAGTTTGGAACGGGGGGTACATACCATTGGGAGGAAGATTTCCTCCCATATTGATTGTAGACGGATTGCCTTCTACGCCTGACGCGTGAGAAGGCTGCAACGGAACCCCGGCTTCAGTTCTTCCAAGATGAGCGGCTAGTAATGGAGGTAAAGTCACCCCCCTTTCTTCCCTGAGCTGACTCCTACCGTTAGAGCCTTCGGCAACCGCCCCTTCTCTTCTTGTCGGAGCCCTCTCGGGGACTCCTTCGAAACCAACAGACCTTTTTCTTAGCCTTCGGCCAACTGGAGAACCAATCCTTAAGGCAGATAGGGTTGGTTCTTGGGTCGGAGGCCTAGGTTCCATCTCCATTTCCTCATCATACTCTTCACTCGAGTATTCCAACTCCTTTCGTACCTCAGCATTCCTGACTTGCCTGTTGCGAGCCCTTAAAAGGGTTTCTAACACTTCATGGTTGGCTTCGACAAAGGCTGGGCTAATGACAGGTTCTGGGTTGGCTGATGTCGAAGCATGATTGTTGGTTGTGATTTCTGGGTGAGAACGTGTTGTGAAAGTGGAGGCGGTTATTGGGGAAGGTTGTTAGGGTCGTCGACTGGTATTGGTGTTAAGGTAGAGAAGCCCGGTGGGGGAGTATCTTCTCTCCCTTGATCCATGCCGGAATAATAGTGAAATTGGTTGGTAGGTTAAAAGCTCGGAATTAACGAGACCAATTGTAGCGGTCCCACGGATGGCGCCACTGATTGAACAAATATTCGTCAACCAAGCCTTCGATGGAGATCAAAGGAATTATGGGGTGTTGAGATTGTGCCAAGCTTGTTCTTAACCTGAAAATAAGAAATACAAAGACACTACGTTAAGTGATTGCGCAGGGGTTGGACCCTGCGAACCACCTCCGGCGTGCGAGTAAGTATGTGTAATGGTAATGTAGGTCGTAAATTTAGAGAGTGAGGTTAACTTGAAATTACTTACTTTGTTCTTGGCCCGACTATGCTATTTATAGGTGAGAAATAGGACATAGTGGGCGGTTGCACATAGTTCGGAGATCATGGGGGCGTCCCATGGAAAGTGGTAACCGCTAGGGCTTTGTAGCCCACGATCTCTGTTTTGGCGGGAAGCCAAAGGATAGAGGAGACGTGGGTTTAACCAGGTCTGGATGATCCTTCGTGTTAGTCCCTTCGTCAGGAATACCCCGAAGGGCTTAGGGCTTCGATTGGCGGATTCCCACATGGTAACCATTCGCAGGCGAATGGTTTTACGCCAATGAAACGTATTAGAAGGTTAACCTGGGCCTCCGAAGGGAGGGCTTTCTACAGGCTCGAAGGGGAGTCCTTCGACCCGTTAGGAGGGTACATCATCAATAAGATTAGGGTGTAAAATGTAAATATTACCAAGTTACATGTTTTTACAAGTTAAGTCCTTTAGTTTCAGAAAAATGACCATTTAAACCCTTTAGTTTGAAAAATAAACACATTGCACCTTTTAAATCCCTTTTAACCCTTAACAGTTTTTATCTATACGAATTTATCATGTTTTGTATAATTTATGAACCATATAAGATCTCAGAAATAAAATCCCCAAAAATTCCCAAAGATACCTCAATGTCTTAAGTATTTTATGTAATTTTTCCAGATTTTTAATAACTAGTATAGGCACGAATGAAAAATCCATTTCCCTAACATGTTCCAGAATCGGATCTGATGAAACACCCGAAAGTAATTAATTCTATACCCCATCTAGAAAATTTATAAAAATCTAAAAAAATTTCAGCAACTACTAGACATATCAAATATTACTCAGTCCAAAGAAAACCTTCTAATTCGTTATGGTTTACAAATGAAAAATCAAAAATACGGACTGTTTTTCCAGACATACGAATTCAGTTTGACACTTGATTTTCCAAAAATCAAAAAGATGCCTTCCCGACCTCTAAAAATCACAAGATCAATTTTCCCAGAAAGCTATTTTCCTGAGCTTATTTCTAGACTCAAAAACCACCTAAAAACATGTTTCCAACAACAAGATAAGCTCAGTTCAATTCGACATAAAATTTTATCAGCAACCTGTTTTCATGATTTTATGTGATTCTTTTTAGGTTTTCATTCCCGTGACCCATATATTGTTACAAGGTGAATACGAACGATTTAGAACAGGTTTAAGTCGATAAAAATGTGATCTTAACATGTTCACAAAATCATCAAACAAAACCATAGCCTTAGTCGATCCAAATTAGGTTTAACTTATCATTATTTTATGTAACTTGCAATAATTTTTATAGCTTGTTCTTATTAGTAGATACATGTCGACATATCAATAAGGAACTAACACGATTCAAACAAGAGAGTGATATAGAACAAGGAGAATACGATACCCTCGTAGCGTGATCAAAGAGGAAGAACAATGTGGATCGATCACCAAAGAAGAAAAAACAGCCGAACCCTTATCACTCCTTCGAATTGCCTCCAAGACTCGCAATCAAAACCACCACTTGAACCCGGTTGTAGCACACGACAAAGACACCAAGAAGAAGCTCCAAACACACCTTGTGGCTGCTGAGAATTGTCGACAGGAAGAAGGATGGAGAGAGGCAGTCGACATTTTTGGATTGAGGGGTTTTAGGGTTTCTTTCTTTTTGTGATAATATGTTCGGTTATATTTAAGATAAGGGGACCCATTTTTTTTTTTTTTATATATATATATATATATTTTTTTTGATTGGGTTACTTGAGGATTGGGCCAAAATTAGTGGGATTGATATTTTCAACTTTAATGCTTCCCAAACTCTTCCTTTTTCTCTTTGTTTAGCCGAAAATATGAGCTTGTAACACATTATTTATGTCGAGTAGCATATACGGAAATTTGGAGCATTTGTTTTGTGATATTAAATTATAAGGTATAGTTTTTATTAATTAAAACTTATTAGATAACTTAAGGTTTTAATTACTTTAGACTAGGTTCAAATTATATGTCTCTTGTATGATTTATACGTTTCTTTAAAATTTCAAAATTAGAGGGGTATTTTGGTCATTTCAAATCATGCTAAATTTTGGGTTTTACAATTTCTTCCCCTCTAAAAGAAAAATTTCGTCCTCGAAATTTGAAGTTGCAAAGTTAGACGAAGTCGTAGCAAATCGCAAAAGATCGTCACAAACATTCTCACGCCCGGGGAGGTTCTTCCAAAAAGGATCTTCAAACCAAATAGTTTCTCATGACTCAATCAAAACAAGGTGGGTTCAAAGGAGACAAATTAGGTTGATTCTGATCAAAAGGTCCATGCAACATAAAATGGATGATAGGTGAATCTTCTGGAAAGCTCATATGGAAATACGAACAAGATTTCAAATCAAATTAACTGTATCAACAGTAGAGAGCTCTACAAGAGTTCAAGATTTATAACTGAGGTCGACAGAATGCAAAATGAGAGTCCAAACTCATCCAGATGTCTAATGAACAAAGGCAGAGTATACGCATAGGTAGAATGAACCTAAAGTCTCACTAATCACGGGTAATTCAACGGAGATCAAATTCTAAATTTCTTAGGTACTCCCCAAGATATCCTATGGCCACAATGAGTGCACGTTATATGGTGTAAGTATTATCACGTTGATCAGGCGTCATAATACTAGCACCACATAAATATGCCTTCATGATGATCATACTTTATCTCGAGTCGTGAGCAAAACAACCTATCTTAATCCACCTAGTACTTCTACAGTCTCAGAGGTCAACAAGATGAAATGTCATAGTCAAGAGGGAAAACAAAGCTACTCGCAAGAGTATCGGAATCCCAGATTGTCTAGCAGAAGTAAGGTACGCCGTCCACAAGCATCAGATCTTCCACAATTCGCCAAAATTCCCCAAAACAAAGCCATCATCGAACATACGAAAAATAAACACGGAACTGAAATGCTTCTAGGGAACTTAAATCATTAGAGGATCTTATTACTATATAACGAAGCTTAAGTGAGTCAACGAAAGTGGAAATTAGTCATCGATAACTTCGGCCTTCACAAAATCAATTCTTCCAAACATAACAGGTCTTTTTCAAAAATCCGTTCATTCAAAACATCCAATCTCTTCAAGTCCGGTTAATCTATCTTCGTTGTCCATCAATCTGGAAGTGAGAAAAAATCGCGAACTTGTGTCTGGTTCATCAAGCCTCCTGCAGTTCTTCTTGGAATGTGATGGAGTAATGTGAATTTCTGGTACGATCTTCAAATCCCTTCATCATCCAGTCCGCTTCCGCTCTCAATTCATCTTAGTACAACCAAGATGAATAGGGAAGTGAGACTGCACGTCTTCATCAGCTCCAGGTTCGCCATCTTGACTAGATTTTCTTCTTCTGCATCGCCAACACTTCTGCCTTGTAAGGAATGTCTTCACTCTTCAGGGTAGCCACCGTTGTTGTCAACTCCAAGTCATGCAGTGAAGTAATTCTTCTGATATACTTCTAGTTGTCTCAACAAATATCAACCTCCCAGAATGTATAATTGATCGTCAAATTTCTAAGAAGGTGCAAAAATGATTTTCATGCTCTTCCTCGTCTCCAAATGTACTATTAAGTCATACAATGACCATTTGCCCAAGTACTCACGAGAAAAACATCATTTATCAAATTCACAAAACAGTCAGAGCTTTAGCTAATACTATTAGCGTCACTAACCGTCATAGCAGTTGTTACGAATACGGAAGGCGATTCCAAGAATAACCTCAATTTATACTTTCGTCTGAAGGAAACTTCGCGCTCTGAAATTGAACAGATGCATAGTCGTTTCAGGGTAGAGAAATAATGGTTCCTAACAGCAATACGGTTCAGCTTCCGGTAATCAATACATATCCCTTGTCACCATCCTTCTTTATTGCGAACGAAACTGAAACACGCCCAGAAGATACACTTAAGCAAACTCAATTCCTGGTCTTCGGTTGCTGCTCCTCCCGGTTGCTCAAATCAACTGGTGTGATCCTGGACACATCTGAAAGATATCTTCGCTTGGTGACTAGACAATCTCTCGGTATCATGTCAAATCTTACTTCACACTCCGGTGGAAAACTTGGTGGTTCAACCAGGAATCATATTCAGAAAACTCAGGGTGCCAAATAACTCTCAAGATAAGGTTCATTCATTGGTGTACGAAATGGGTTCTAGGCAAACTTCATTACCGCGAAAGTAACACACGAGTCTCCAGAGTAATAGTGATAGCCAAAAGTTTAACAATTGGTAATCATGGTAGGGAGTTCAAAATTGTTTCAAGCGCCAAAGGTGAGACATAGGAGGATAGTTGTCAATATTTTGAATGCTCAATCAACCAATCCCTTATCAGAATAAATTCGGAGTTAACTATCCAAAGAAAGACAGATCAACATAGCAAATCTTATCGTTCAAAAGTGAGAGGGAAATATTCCTATACTCGTGGTTAAACACCACAAGACTTCTCATCGGGAACAGAGATGGGTAAGACGAAATCAAATAGCGTCGGAAGATTCATAGATGTTCATCAAAAGCAAGAGACAAGACACATGATGTATCAAGTGTAAAACCCCAAAATTAATACGATCTTAAATGACAAAAATACCCTCTGAATTTAAGATTTTAAGAACTTATAAAATGAGCTGTAAATAAAAACTTGAGTTACATAATATGTTATGACTCGAAACAATACGATGCGAATGTGCAACCTAAAGTAAAATACGAAATGTTACAAGAACTCTATAACTAAACGTATGGCACGTTTAAAAGGTTTATGTAGTCCGACAATTAATTAAAACTTTTACACTACTATAACTTGCACACGTTTCTTCTTTTATGTGTTCTTTTGGGCTAAAATAGTTTGTCACACAAGTACTAATTTTGGGCCTAAATCCTTCAAGAAACCATTGCAAAACCATGGCCCATACCCCCCTCAAGAATTTCGGTCCCCATTTATTTTGATACACCGAAATCTTTTTTACAAACCCTAAAACATAAAAAATCTGCTGCCTCTCTTCTCCTACTGCTGTTCGATCCAAGATTAAGAAAAAGGAGGCTTTGAATATTGTTCTTGATCTAAGGTAACATGTAAAACAATCTACTCTTAATCCATATGAATTCTTGAATCAAAAACTAATCAAAAAAAAAAAAAAAATCATGTTCTTGTTGTGTCGGTGGCTGCCGAGCGACCAAAGAGAGAAGAAGAGATTTTCGTGTGGTGTTCTTGATTTCGTGTGATCGTGTTCTTCATATTGTCATCAAGGGTATTGTATTACTCACCTTTTATTCGAAAATCTTGTATTCTAGTCGAGTGGTGATCAAAAGATAATAAGAAAGTGGTTACATAAAATCATAAATCAAAAACAAACCCTAAGAACATGTATATGAATCGGCCTGGAGATTTTGTGATGATTAATTCGATTTGAATGTGTTTAAGACCTGTTTTAATTGACCTAAAAATGTTATGGACTCACCTAAAATCGTTTGGAGTCAAGAACTAGTGAACGGGATGATGAAAACCCTAAATATATGCATGTTTTAGTGAAACTGTTACTGACCCAGGAAAATTGTTCACTTAAATCGAATGTATCTCAGTGTTATGAACGTGTTTGTGGGTGGTTTTTGAGTCTAGAACTAAGTTCAATGAAATAGCTACTTGGGAAAATTTAGTTTGTAATTTTTGGAGGCCTGGAAGGTTACTTTTTGATTTTTGGAAAATTATGTGTCTGATCGAATTTGTGAGTCTGGAAAATCAGTCCGGATTTTTGAATTTTAATTTCTAAACCGTGTCTAATTAGAAGGTTTCCTTTGAGCTGGGTAATATTTGGGATGTCTATTAGTTACTGGAATTTTTATAGATTTTTATGAATTTTTCTCAAGGGGTTTCTAACTGATAACTTTTCGTATAGTAAAATCTATCAGAAATCTGGACAAGTTAGATTAAGTGAATTTTAATCCATAGTTTTGCTATTTAATAAAATCTGGAAAAATTAGATAAAATACTTAAGACATTAAAGTATCTCTGGGAATTTTTGGGAAATTTATTTCTGAGTTCTTATATGATTTTGATTTATTGAAAACCTAACATTTTCAAGCTTAAAACTGTTAGAGCCTGATGAAAAGTATAAAAAGGGTTTTGAAAGGTGTTTTGTGTTTAATTTAAAAACTAAAGGGACTAAATGTGTAATTTTATGAAAATTGAGGGTTTGATTCGTGCCACACCTATATTTGAGAGTATAATCTGTAATTTAGTAAATATGAGGGTTAGTTGTGTAATTATGAATATAATAAAGGTTAAAGTGTAATTTGTATAATTATAAGGTTTATTTTGTGATTTTGGTAAATCAAGGGTGTGATGTGTAAATTATGAAACTTAAAGGACGGGAGATGTGATTCTGAATAAATGATGTACTTAAATTAGTAGCTTGCAATATTTTCATTCAAGACCCTTAACTTTGGGATATTTGCAATTAAAACCCTAACTTATGGAAACTCGTCATATTTAACCTTGAACTTATGTAAAAGGCATTATGAACCTTAACCTACTAACATGGTAATCTTTAATAAGTTGATAAACAGGAATGATAATAACTAAAGTTACTGAATGTGTAAGGCTACCTAAGATGGAGAGAAACTAAAATGAAACCTTATGATTAAGAAACTATGAAATCATAAAGCTATGAAACTTATAAGTACAATTATAATTCGTGTAGATTCGCTGAAGCGGGAGTAATCCGGTGTCTTGTGATCTGTCTTTGGTTTGTTTTGCTATCGAATAAGGTACAGATATTCTGCCCTTTTAATAAGGAGCCTTCGTTTTCTTTTTGATTCGTATTAGGGTTTCCTAAACCTTTGCTATGTCCCCTACGCTTTGATTCGTTTGTTTGATTCGTTATCCATAATTCGTTATGATACTTCTGATTATGATCTGAGCTTCGTTTATCTGACCTATGCCTTTGCCAAGTTGCTCTAAAGTTCTGAACTATCTTTGTGAGAAACTAAGACTTTGAAATGATTTGTTAAACTAAGGATTTTGAAATGGTTTATTAAACTAAGGTTTTGAACTACTTGTTTTGAACTATCTTTTATGAAGACTATTTTAATGACTATCTTTATGAAACCAATTTAAAGACCATTTTAAGTAAATACTTTGATTAAGCTTTCTAAAATGAATCTTTTGAATAAAGACCTTGAAGATGAACCCTTTGATAAAGACTTTGAACTTTAATTAAGATCCCCTTTGTTTTTTTTTAAAACTATGATATGAACTTTGGAAGACCTTGGTGAACCACTCTGTTATGAACTCTTCGATATGAACCCTTTTCTATGGACCTTGTGATATGAACCCTGTGATATGAACTTTGACATTTGGACTGTGATTATGACCATATGAACCTTTGACCTGTGATCCCAGTTTGATACCCGAGCCAAAATGTGTTTCCTAGCCATGAAGGTAACATGGCCGTGTCTGTGATGCACCACTGGCATGACTAGTGTGTAGCCCTAGTGATTTGGTTACACCGTCCCCCATTGTGATTGTGATATGCGCACTTTATGATTATTATGGCCAATGTGATTTGTGGGGGGGGGGGCGAATGGATGCATCCTAGATTTGTATTGTGATTGTGATATTGTGATATGTGATATGTGGTGACTGATGATGGGTGCAATCCACGTCTTTCACAAAATGTGGGAGCTAGCTACTCCATTGTGATACATGAGGACACCCCTCATATTATCTGATTACTACAGAGGCATCCCCTCTAGATACTACAGGATTGTGATTTGTGATGTGATATGTGGGCTCGTGGTGGATTACTGTCCTAAACCTTTACTCTTTATACCTTTTCCTATATCTCATTCATTATGATGTATCTGTTCATTTACGTTGCTTTTGTTTTCCGTTTATTATATATCTGTTCACTGGGCTTTTTAAGCTCAGCCGCACGTTTTCTTTTCGTGTGCGGCAGGTAATAAGCAGGACGACGGGTTTTGGGTATGAGTGAAGAGACTTTTGGACTTAGAAGACTTTGATAGCTATTTTGGCTTAGAGATGATTTGAAGTTTTTATATTGTTAGAATTTGTAGTCGCATTGTAACCTTGTAAACTCAGTATTTCATTTGTAACTTTTGAGAAATCTTGTATTACTGTAATGTATGCTTTGTTTTGATCTGATGTGAAACCATTAGTGTGACATCTTTACCCTTGTCGGGTTGGGGTGTTACAATTATGGTATCAGAGAGACAGGCTGCGATACGTAATACATTTACCCTTGGCCTGTGTAAGTTAGGACCACTAAGTTTTCCCTGTAGGCGCTCGTAAGTCAACCTTTGAAAATTTGCTTTAGGATTTCCCTTAGGAACCTAAGTTTTGACCGGTGAGGAATGGGTAGACTATAAGGCATTCGTTTAAGTATCTTTGCCCCCGCATCACTCTGATTCATGCCTTGCTTTTGGTTAGATCCTGTTGATATCACTTTTGGAAAGCGAAAGCTTATGTTTTGCACCACCTAAGATTTGAACCTGATTAAATTTGGAAGGCATTGAGAAATTTCATAATAATTGCCCGACACTGTTTGGATCCTTATCTTCAGATTTCTTTCATTAATCATCTTGATAAAGGCCCACGTTGCACTCTGATCATTTTGTTAATCACTTTGATGCCTATTCGGGCATTCTGAGAACCTCCATGGCGATGAAGTACTGTATATGTTTTGTTATATGTCTTTTCTTTTAATAAGTATATATGAATCTTCCGACACTATTTGATTTCGTTTCACCCACCTCTGTTCTTATAAGAAGCCTTTTGTTATGTAACCACGAGTATAAGAATGTTTTCCCCTTACTTTTGAATGGTAAAGCTATGATTTGCGAACCGTCTTTCTTCGAATAGCTAACTTCGATTTTATTCTGACAAGGAAATAATGGAATGATCAGTCAAATATTGACAACTACCTTTCTATGTCTCACCTTTGGCGTTTGCAACAATTTTGAGCTTCCGACTATGATTACCAATTGTCAAACCCTTTGCTATCTCTATTACTCTGGAGACGCGTGTGTTACTTTCACGGTTATGAAGTTTTCCTAAAAACCATTTTGTACACCAATGAATGAACCTCATCGTAGAAGCCTTTTGACACCTTGAGTTTTCTGAACATGAACCTTGTATTGAACGTTATTTGGCACCCTGAACTTCTTGAATATAATCCCTGTTGGACCACCAAGTTTTCCACCGGAGTATGAAGTAAGATTTGACATGATACCGAGAGATTCTAGTCACTAAACGAAGATGTCTTTCGGATCATACCAATTGACTGGAGCAACCGGGAAGAGCAGCAACCGAAGACCAGGAAGTGAGTTTACTTAAGTGTATCTTCTGGGCATGTTTTAGTTTCGTTCGCGATAAAGAAGGATGGTAACTGAAGATATGTATGGAAGCTGAACCGTATTACTGTTAGGAGCCAATATTCCTCCACCCTGAAACGACTATGTGTTTGTTTAAATTCAGAGCGCAAAGTTTTTTTCCTTTTTGATGAATTGATCTTATTCTTGAAATCGCCTTCCGTATTCGTAAACGACTGCTATGACGGTTAGTGACGCTAATAGTATTAGCTAAAACTCTGACGATCTTGGTGAATTTGATAGATGATATTTTCTCATGAGTACTGGGCATAGGGTCATTGTATGACTTAATGGTACATTCAGAGACGAGGAAGAACATGAAAATCATTTTTGCACCTTGTTAGAAATTTGACGATCATTTGTGTATTCTGAGAGATTGATGTTTGTTGAGACAACGGTGTTCTTTGCCTGACCTGGAGTTGACAACAACGAAGGCTACCCTAAAGAGTGAAGACATTCCTTTCAATACAGAAGTGTGGGCGGTGCAGAAGATCTAGTCAAGATGGCGAACCTGGAGCTGATGAAGACGTACAGTCTCACTTCCCTATTCATCTTGGTTGTACTAAGATGAATTGAGAGCAGAATCAGACTGTATGATGGAGAGACTGAAAGATCGTGCCAGAAATCCACAACGCCCCATCACATTACAAGAAGAACTGCAGGAGGCTCGACGAATCAGACACAAGTTTCCGATTTTGATTTCACTTCCCGATTGATGGACAGCCGAAGACAGATCAACCCGGGCTCGAAGAGATTAGATGTGTTGAATAAGCGGATATTTGAAACAGACCATTTATGTTTGTAAGAATTGATTCTATGAAGGCCGAAGTTCTTGGAGACTAACTTTCATTCCGTTGACCCTTTTAAGTTTCGTTATCTAGTAATAGGTTCCTCTTATGATTTAAGTTCCCTAGAAGCAATTCTGTTCGTGTTTATCTTTCGTATGATTCGGTGATGACTTCATTTTGAGAGATTTTGGCAAATTGCGGAAGACATGATGCTTGTGAACGGCATTCCCCACTTCTGCTAGACAAACTGGGATTTTGATACTCTTGCGAATAGTTCTGTTTTCTCTCTTGACTGTGGCAATTGCTTTTGTTGACCTCTGAGACTGTAGAAGTACTAGGTGGATTAAGATAGGCGGTTTTGATTATGACTTGAGATAAAGTATGACCATCATGAGGGCATATTTATATGATGCCAGTATTATGACGTCTGGCCAACGTGATAATACTTACATCATATAACGTGCACTTGTTGTGGGCATAGGATATCTTGGGGGGTACCTAAGATGTTTAGAATGTGAATCTCTGCCGGATTATCCGCGAATAGTGAGACTTTAGGTTCATCCTATCTATCCGTATACTCTGCTTTCGTTCATAAGATATCTGATTGAGTTTGAACACTCGATTTGAATTCTGTTGACCTCAGTTATAAGTCTTGAACTCCTTTTAGAACTTCCTACTGTTGGTACAATTAATTCGGTTTGGAAACTTATTCGTATTCCATATGAGCTTTCTGAAGATGCACCTATTGTCCAATTTATGTTGCATGGACCTTTTGTTCTGAATCAACCTAATTTGTCTTCTCCTGAGAAAATTGAACCCACCTCGTTTTGATCTGAGTCATGAGAAACCTATCGTTCTGAAGATCCTTCTGGGAGAATCTCCTCGGGCGTGAGAATGTTTGTGATGACCTTTTGCGACTTGCTACGACTTCGTTTAACCTTGCGACTTCAATTTTCGTGGACGAAAATTTCTTTTAAGAGGGGAAGAGTTGTAAAACCCCAAAATTAATACGATCTTAAATGACAAAAATACCCTCTGAATTTAAGATTTTAAGAACTTATAAAATGAGCTGTAAATAAAAACTTGAGTTACATAATATGTTATGACTCGAAACAATACGATGCGAATGTGCAACCTAAAGTAAAATACGAAATGTTACAAGAACTCTATAACTAAACGTATGGCACGTTTAAAAGGTTTATGTAGTCCGACAATTAATTAAAACTTTTACACTACTATAACTTGCACACGTTTCTTCTTTTATGTGTTCTTTTGGGCTAAAATAGTTTGTCACACAAGTACTAATTTTGGGCCTAAATCCTTCAAGAAACCATTGCAAAACCATGGCCCATACCCCCTCAAGAATTTCGGTCCCCATTTATTTTGATACACCGAAATCTTTTTTTTTTACAAACCCTAAAACATAAAAAATCTGCTGCCTCTCTTCTCCTACTGCTGTTCGATCCAAGATTAAGAAAAGGAGGCTTTGAATATTGTTCTTGATCTAAGGTAACATGTAAAACAATCTACTCTTAATCCATATGAATTCTTGAATCAAAAACTAATCAAAAAAAAAAAAAAATCATGTTCTTGTTGTGTCGGTGGCTGCCGAGCGACCAAAGAGAGAAGAAGAGATTTTCGTGTGGTGTTCTTGATTTCGTGTGATCGTGTTCTTCATCTTGTCGTCAAGGGTATTGTATTACTCACCTTTTATTCGAAAATCTTGTATTCTAGTCGAGTGGTGATCAAAAGATAATAAGAAAGTGGTTACATAAAATCATAAATCAAAAACAAACCCTAAGAACATGTATATGAATCGGCCTGGAGATTTTGTGATGATTAATTCGATTTGAATGTGTTTAAGACCTGTTCTAATTGACCTAAAAATGTTATGGACTCACCTAAAATCGTTTGGAGTCAAGAACTAGTGAACGGGATGATGAAAACCCTAAATATATGCATGTTTTAGTGAAACTGTTACTGACCCAGGAAAATTGTTCACTTAAATCGAATGTATCTCAGTGTTATGAACGTGTTTGTGGGTGGTTTTTGAGTCTAGAACTAAGTTCAATGAAATAGCTACTTGGGAAAATTTAGTTTGTAATTTTTAGAGGCTTGGAAGGTTACTTTTTGATTTTTAGAAAATTATGTGTCTGATCGAATTTGTGAGTCTGGAAAATCAGTCCGGGTTTTTGAATTTTAGTTTCCAAACCGTGTCGAATTAGAAGGTTTCCTTTGATGTGGGTAATATTTGGGATGTCTATTAGTTACTGGAATTTTTATAGATTTTTATGAATTTTTCTCAAGGGGTTTCTAACTGATAACTTTTCGTATAGTAAAATCTATCAGAAATCTGGACAAGTTAGATTAAGTGAATTTTAATCCATAGTTTTGCTATTTAATAAAATCTGGAAAAATTAGATAAAATACTTAAGACATTAAAGTATCTCTGGGAATTTTTGGGAAATTTATTTCTGAGTTCTTATATGATTTTTGATTTATTGAAAACCTAACATTTTCAAGCCTAAAACTGTTAGAGCCTGATGAAAAGTATAAAAAGGGTTTTGAAAGGTGTTTTGTGTTTAATTTAAAAACTAAAGGGACTAAATGTGTAATTTTATGAAAATTTAGGGTTTGATTCGTGCCACACCTATATTTGAGAGTATAATCTGTAATTTAGTAAATATGAGGATTAGTTGTGTAATTATGAATATAATAAAGGTTAAAGTGTAATTTGTATAATTATAAGGTTTATTTTGTGATTTTGGTAAATCAAGGGTGTGATGTGTAAATTATGAAACTTAAAGGACGGGAGATGTGATTCTGAATAAATGATGTACTTAAATTAGTAGCTTGCAATATTTTCATTCAAGACCCTTAACTTTGGGATATTTGCAATTAAAACCCTAACTTATGGAAACTCGTCATATTTAACCTTGAACTTATGTAAAAGGCATTATGAACCTTAACCTACTAACATGGTAATCTTTAATAAGTTGATAAACAGGAATGATAATAACTAAAGTTACTGAATGTGTAAGGCTACCTAAGATGGAGAGAAACTAAAATGAAACCTTATGATTAAGAAACTATGAAATCATAAAGCTATGAAACTTATAAGTACAATTATAATTCGTGTAGATTCGCTGAAGCGGGAGTAATCCGGTGTCTTGTGATCTGTCTTTGGTTTGTTTTGCTATCGAATAAGGTACAGATATTCTGCCCTTTTAATAAGGAGCCTTCGTTTTCTTTTTGATTCGTATTAGGGTTTCCTAAACCTTTGCTATGTCCCCTACGCTTTGATTCGTTTGTTTGATTCGTTATCCATAATTCGTTATGATACTTCTGATTATGATCTGAGCTTCGTTTATCTGACCTATGCCTTTGCCAAGTTGCTCTAAAGTTCTGAACTATCTTTGTGAGAAACTAAGACTTTGAAATGATTTGTTAAACTAAGGATTTTGAAATGGTTTATTAAACTAAGGTTTTGAACTACTTGTTTTGAACTATCTTTTATGAAGACTATTTTAATGACTATCTTTATGAAACCAATTTAAAGACCATTTTAAGTAAATACTTTGATTAAGCTTTCTAAAATGAATCTTTTGAATAAAGACCTTGAAGATGAACCCTTTGATAAAGACTTTGAACTTTAATTAAGATCCCCTTTGTTTTTTTTTTAAAACTATGATATGAACTTTGGAAGACCTTGGTGAACCACTCTGTTATGAACTCTTCGATATGAACCCTTTTCTATGGACCTTGTGATATGAACCCTGTGATATGAACTTTGACATTTGGACTGTGATTATGACCATATGAACCTTTGACCTGTGATCCCAGTTTGATACCCGAGCCAAAATGTGTTTCCTAGCCATGAAGGTAACATGGCCGTGTCTGTGATGCACCACTGGCATGACTAGTGTGTAGCCCTAGTGATTTGGTTACACCGTCCCCCATTGTGATTGTGATATGCGCACTTTATGATTATTATGGCCAATGTGATTTGTGGGGGGGGGGGGGGGGGGCGAATGGATGCATCCTAGATTTGTATTGTGATTGTGATATTGTGATATGTGATATGTGGTGACTGATGATGGGTGCAATCCACGTCTTTCACAAAATGTGGGAGCTAGCTACTCCATTGTGATACATGAGGACACCCCTCATATTATCTGATTACTACAGAGGCATCCCCTCTAGATACTACAGGATTGTGATTTGTGATGTGATATGTGGGCTCGTGGTGGATTACTGTCCTAAACCTTTACTCTTTATACCTTTTCCTATATCTCATTCATTATGATGTATCTGTTCATTTACGTTGCTTTTGTTTTCCGTTTATTATATATCTGTTCACTGGGCTTTTTAAGCTCAGCCGCACGTTTTCTTTTCGTGTGCGGCAGGTAATAAGCAGGACGACGGGTTTTGGGTATGAGTGAAGAGACTTTTGGACTTAGAAGACTTTGATAGCTATTTTGGCTTAGAGATGATTTGAAGTTTTCATATTGTTTGAATTTGTAGTCGCATTGTAACCTTGTAAACTCAGTATTTCATTTGTAACTTTTGAGAAATCTTGTATTACTGTAATGTATGCTTTGTTTTGATCTGATGTGAAACCATTAGTGTGACATCTTTACCCTTGTCGGGTTGGGGTGTTACATCAAGTGCGTCATCGCCATGGCGATTCTCAGAATGCCCGAAGAGGCATCAAAATGATTAACAAAAGGATCAGAGGTCAGAGTCGAAATCTAAAGATAAGGATCAAATAGTGTCAGGCAATTACTATGCAATTCTTAATGCCTTCAAGATTTATTTAGTTTTCAAATTTTTGGTGGTGCAAACCATAAGATTTCAATCTCCAAAAGTGATCTCAACAGGCTTTAACCAAAAGCAAGGCACGAATCAGAGTGATGCGGAAGCAATGATACTTAAACAAATGCCTTATAGTCTACCCATTCCTCACTGGTCAAAACTTAAGTTCATATTAAGAAATCCTAAAGCAAGTTCTTAAGGTGTTCTCCTATGTTCTTACAGTGGAAGCCTAATGGTCCAAAACTCACAGGTCAAGGGTGAATGTATTACAAGTCGCAGCCTGGTCTCTGATACCATAAATTGTAACACCCCAACCCGACAAGGGTAGAAATGTCACAATAATGGTGATGTATCAAAGCAAACACAAGCATATGACATAAATAATACAATTGAATTTCAATAGTTACAATGGAAAAATCTGAATCTACAAGGTTACAAATGAGAAATACAATAATTAATAAGTCTAAATATAAGCTCTTCTAGTCATCTCTAATCCGGTATGGCTATCAAGGTATAGTCGTCTAAGTCCAAGATACTCTCCACTCATACCCAGCTTCCAAACTAAAACCTGCCGCAGGAAAAGAAATGCGGCTGAGCTTAAAAAGCCCAGTGAACAGATATAGAAGTAACAAGCAGTAATAAAGGGATAGTGAAGTAAGTGAAACAATGCAAGGTATAATAAGAGTTAGGTAAAAAGTAAAAGATTATGCAGATATATCAAGAGTTAGGAAATAACTAAACAGATAAGAGTAAAGGGAACAGTAATCCACTACGAGCCCAAGTCAAGTCAAGTATCAAATCAAGTAATCAAGGTGTATGGAGGGGAGACCTCGGTACCAAGTACAAGGTGAGGGAATACCTCCAAGGTGAGGGGATGCCTCAATGGGTTGGAGTAGCTAGCTCCCAAGATGTGAAAGACGTGTATCGCACACACCATCAGTCACCAAGTATAACAAGTAATATGATATATACATCGAAACAAGTAACAAATCTAGGATGCATCCATACGCCCCAGGTGGCCAAGGTCTTCCTCTACATAACAAGTCAAGTCAAGTCAGGGATGGGATAGGTCATCACTCTCCTACCCTAGAGTCATGCCATCGGTGCATCAATGACATGGACATGAAACCCTCATGCCTAGTATACAAGGTGGCTCGTAGTCTCAAACTGTGGATCAAGGGTCAAGTATCAAGTACCAAGTGTCCAAGTTCAAGTTTCATATCAAGTGGTTCAAGTCAAGTTTCCATTTCAATTATGTCATATCAAGGTTCATACCAAAGCTCAAGTCAAGTTTTCATTTCAAGTATATCAAGGTTTCAAGTCAAGTTATCATATCAAGTATATCATATCAAGGTTTATATCAAGGTTCAAGTGAAGTTTCAAGACAAGAGATCATAGCAAAGGTTTATAGCAAAGGTTCAATTCAAAAGTTCATTTCAAAGCAATCTTTTAATAATGGTTTTCGTAAAAATGATCTTTCAAAATAGTTTTCATAAAAATGGTCTTTCAAAACAGTTTTTTTTTATAAAGATAGTCCTTAAAAGTTATTTTTCATAAAACTTTAGTGAAATTTCATTTAAAAGTGGTATCGCATCGTGCTCAACAACATCGTTTTAAAATAGCATTTCTCAAAACATTTTCATATATAATTAAGAAAGGTTTTTGCATCCAATTATAATATCAAGTGAATCTTCAAGGTATCCAAGGATTTGAATATTTATGTCAAAGGGTGATGAACGAAGTATATAAAGTATCAAGGGAACATAGTAAGGTCCACAAATCAAGGTTCATAAATCAAGGGGAGCATAGTCAAGGTTCAAGGGAGAATAAGATAGACAAGAGAGAGAGAGAGAGAGAAGAGAGAGAGAGAGAGAGAGAGAGAGAGAGAGAGAGAGAGAGAGAAGAGAGATGAGAGTTCATGAGAAACCTTAAAGGAGGTCAGAAAATCTTACCTTATTCGATAGCAAAACAAACTAAAGATAACTCACGAGACACCGGGTCACTCCCGCTTCATGGAACCTATACGAATTAATAATCATATATTACTTTAGTCCAATTTAATTAAGTTACTCTTTTGAGTATACTTTCCTCTTTTAACAGGTTTCCCGAATTAGTAAGTTTCCATATTTAGGAGGTTTCCGTATTAAGAATATTCAAGGTTATCATTTACTAAGTTTAAAGTATCAAATGTGGCAATATTAGTAGTTTATGGTTCATAATGATATTTACATAAGTTTAGGGTTCATAATGTGGTTTTCATAATTTTAGGGTTCATTATGCAATTATCACAAGTTTAGGGGTTATAGTGTCATTATGATAAGATTAGGGTGTAAAATGTAAATATTACCAAGTTACATGTTTTTACAAGTTAAGTCCTTTAGTTTCAGAAAAATGACCATTTAAACCCTTTAGTTTGAAAAATAAACACATTGCACCTTTTAAATCCCTTTTAACCCTTAACAGTTTTTATCTATACGAATTTATCATGTTTTGTATAATTTATGAACCATATAAGATCTCAGAAATAAAATCCCCAAAAATTCCCAGAGATACCTAAATGTCTTAAGTATTTTATGTAATTTTTCCAGATTTGTAGTAACTAGTATAGGCACGAACGAAAAATCCATTTCCCTAACATGTTCCAGAATCGGATCGGATGAAACACCCGAAAGTAATTAATTCTCTACCCCATCTAGGAAATTTATAAAAATCTACAAAAATTTCAAAAACTACTAGACATATCAAATATTACTAAGCCCAAAGTAACCCTTATAATTCGTTATGGTTTGCAAATGAAAAATCAAAAACACGGACTGTTTTTCCAGACATACGAATTCAGCTTGACACTTGATTTTCCAAAAATCAAAAAGATGCCTTCCTTACCTCTAAAAATCACAAGATTAATTTTCCCAGAAAGCTATTTTCCTGAACTTATTTCTAGACTCAAAAACCACCTAAAAACATGTTTCCAACAACAAGATAAGCTCAGTTCAATTCGACATATAATTTCATCAGCAACCTGTTTTCATGATTTTATGTGATTCTTTTTAGGTTTTCATTCCCGTGACCCATATATTGTTACAAGGTGAATACGAACGATTTAGAACAGGTTTAAGTCGATACAAATGTGATCTTAACATGTTCACAAAATCATCAAACAAAACCATAGCCTTAGTCGATCCAAATTAGGTTTAACTTATCATTATTTTATGTAACTTGCAATAATTTTTATAGCTTGTTCTTATTAGTAGATACATGTCGACATATCAATAAGGAACTAACACGATTCAAACAAGAGAGTGATATAGAACAAAGAGAATACGATACCCTCGTAGCGTGATCAAAGAGGAAGAACAATGTGGATCGATCACCAAAGAAGAAAAAACAGCCGAACCCTTATCACTCCTTCGAATTGTCTCCAAGAGTCACAATCAAAACCACCACTTGAACCCGGTTGTAGCACACGACAAAGACACCAAGAAGAAGCTCCAAACACACCTTGTGGCTGCTGAGAATTGTCGACAGGAAGAAGGATGGAGAGAGGCAGTCGACATTTTTGGATTGAAGGGTTTTAGGGTTTCTTTCTTTTTGGGATAATATGTTCGGTTATATTTAAGATAAGGGGACCGATTTTTTTTTTTTTTTTTTGATTGGGTTACTTGAGGATTGGGCCAAAATTAGTGGGATTGATATTTTCAATTTTAATGCTTCCCAAACTCTTCCTTTTGAAAATATGAGCTTGTAACACATTATTTATGTCGAGTAGCATATATGGAAATTAGGAGCATTTGTTTTGTGATATTAAATTATAAGGTATAGTTTTTATTAATTAAAACTTATTAGATAACTTAAGGTTTTAATTACTTTAGATTAGGTTCAAATTATATGTCTCTTGTATGATTTATACGTTTCTTTAAAATTTCAAAATTAGAGGGGTATTTTGGTCATTTCAAATCATGCTAAATTTTGGGTTTTAAAACTGATCCAATACAAACTCAGATTGGTAAGACTCACTGTCACTCCAAAACCTTAAATTAAGGTCTTGGACGTTACAGCTAAAAGCATAACGAATCCAGTTATTCACTTGTTTCTCAATTCCATCATCGTAAGGGATATCCAGTTGGAATTTGTTAACGTCCAATTGGCCACGTTGTCTTAAGACTTTTTCGATGCACGAAAAAAAATCAGGAAAAACTAGAGGGATTCCATCGTCAAAGCGATGTAAAAAAATAAGATTATGAACTTTAGTCCAAAGAGTTTTCCATCGTTTTGATAGTATACCTGTTCTAATAGCTCTTTTTGTGGAAGGTAGACGAGAGATGATATCAATGAGTGAACAATCTGGTAACAAACTTATTCGATCTTCTTCACATATGATACGCCGTCTTATATTTTTTTTCATCTCCATTAGCTAGCGACTATAGAGATTCACGTATGCCTTACCAAAAACCTAAATTATCAATTCTCTATATATACTATAGAGGAGGGGAATCTTGCGCATGGGATAAAATACGATATCTGTAATAAAAAATTGTTTTCTGTTTGGGTTAGTTGTGTAGCCCGTTTTATCAGCCGTCTCAGGCCCAATATGGAATTACCGATATTATATATGTATTTTTTTCTTTTTTTTTTCTTTTTTTTTTTTTTTTTTTTTTTTTTTTTTTTTTCTTCAAGGATAACTACGACTCATAAACTACCACCGCCCAAAACTCCATCTAATCTGTATCATCATCAGTTTTTTTTTGTTATGTGCTTCTGAAACGCTACCTCAGTTTGTTGTTTGTTGTTTGTTTTTGTATATGTTACGTATGTATGTTTTTTTGTTGTTTTTTTTAACGTTGCATGAACCTAACATGATAACTGTTTTCATATTTCAAACCTGTAAGAAATTAGCCCTTGATCGTTTTGCCCTGTTTTCGGTTGACCTTTCTCTTTTGTTCTTGCTTCGCTGAACTTTTTTAAAATATGAGAAGTAAATCAAAGGCCTCTGCGCCGTTCAAAAAAAAAATAAAAAAATCAAAGGCCTCTGCTAATAATAGTCGCCTGAATACGTTGTATAAATGGAACGATTTGTATTATGCATCGGATAATGAGTGTCGTGATGCTGTTAATGACGAATTCTCTGGGTTGGATGTCGTTAACGTGGACGTTTTTGGGACTTCTAACAACATGCATGCCCCAAAAAAACAACGTTTAGATGTTAGTAAAAATATGTCTCAACCTATTTCGGTCGACACGCGCGTTGTACCAGAATTGCCACAGAAAGTCACGCCTCTAATTCAGTACAAGAACCTCTAACATGTGCGTCGTATGTTAATTTAGCTATTATGGTTTTTTAGACAACTAATATCATAAACTTTGTGGTTTCTGATTTGTGGATATTCTTATGCTTTCTTTCGGATACTTGCAGCCTCTAGACCGCAAACGGAAGTACTAGAATTTAGTGCGGGTGTTATTCGACATGCTCATGCGTGTGATTCTCATGTGGTTGGACCTTCTGGATCACATCGTGCTCCTTACGCGGTTGGAGCATCTGGATCATGTCCAAGAGTGCTGGACTTTGCTATGGGTGTTATTCGAGATGTCCATCATTCGCAAGATTCTCCTGTGGGGTTGTAATTGTTGAATACTGATTTCTCAGGGACACTTGATGCTATGCAGACCCAAAGAAGAGAATGTACAGCTGCGGGTATAATTATTCGTGAACCTGTTTCTGCTCAACGGTCTGTGCGGCCAATTGTCACAACGAAACGCTGTATCTATCGCTGATAAGGAGAAGGCTAAGGTAGATGATGCATTTAATTCTAAGATTGAATCTACATACACGCACTCTTTAGTAAATGGTAATTATTTTAGTCACAATCTTTTTTTTTTATTAACAAATTATATTAGGTATGTCATTCATGATGTTTGCGCACTCTTCTGTGAGTTTTTAAATATTTGCAGTCCATATACCAGCCGATAGTTTGTTGGTGTTAGTACAAATCTTGGGCACACCTCCTGGCCTAGGTTAGACTAGCCCTGGGCGGGTGTAGATCTTGCGCTAAGTACTTCGTAAGCTGCTAAAAAAAGCAACACTGTCATTCTTACCGCGGAAAGGGGATTCCGCGGTTGGCCTCCGGTGTGAGAGTAAGTATATTGTTTGAGAGATATAGTGTAAGTGCGGACTAGGTGAAAGTAAATGCGGTTAGTTGTGAGTAGTAAATGAAGGGGTATTTATACTACTCGTATACTTACAGTAGGTGTCAGACCAAGTGGAGGTGCATAGCCAACTTGCACCTTATCTGGTAGGTGAATGTCAGGGCAGAGGCAAGTTGTGCCTTATCCACTAGGTAGGTGTCAGGTCAACTTGCACCTTATCTACTAGGTCCGTGTCAAAGCAGAGTCAAGTTGCATCTGACCGCGGCTGATGATGTGTTTCGTCCTGTTCTAGAGGAAACGGAGTCCATAGTGTGTATTGACTCTGCCGCGGTTATAAGCATGCCTGGCCCAGTGCTGCTGGGTCCGGGGTAGAGGCTAGAGTCTATAATGTGTATTGACTCTGCCATGTTTTAAGTTATAAGCATGCCTGGCCCAGTGCTGTTAGGTCCGGGGATACTATACACGATCAAGTCCCCCCCCCCCAGTCTAGTATACTTGTTTTGCTGAAGAGCAAGTGTTCTAGACTTATTTCGGAGTTCCGCGGCTTTAAGAATCCGCGCTTTGCCTTAGGGCGTTTGTAGCATCCGCGGTTGATATTGTTGTGTGTCCCATGTTGCTGACTAGACATTCCACTATCCGTGCGCATTAGCTGTTGACAGCCTGTCATTGGTAGTCGTGAAACATTTTTCACCCACTTATTTACTGACTGACGTGACATTTTTTGGGCTGACAGTTCGTTTTCTACGACAATCGTGACGGTTCATCTGGATAGATCTTGAACCATCCAATGAGTATCCGGGGACGTGGCAGCTTTGTGGCCTTTCGATTGGGTTTATGGAGCGTGTGCGTGTGGCTATAAATACCAAGGTTTACACCACTGTAAATCTTTTTTCACACACAGTTAATAAATTTTCCTTCTCTCTAAAAACAAGAAACCCTTTCCGCCTTTATTCTCCTTGCTTCTTTTATTCCCGGACCTAGATTCTCAGGTTAGGCTTTGTTGATGCAAATAATGTACTAAAAACGTTATTTATATCTTTCGATTACTTCACGTTTTGAGGATGACAAAATGTGAAATCACGTTACGTTAAAATTAACGTAAACAAGTTTTTAATCGGAAGATCCCGTTTCTACGAAAATCACTCTAGAACAAAGTTACAACTTCTACTAGTGATCAAAGAAGTGAATTCATGTTTTGAAAATTCACATTTTAAATGGGACAAAACATTTTTTTTTCAAAAATACACATGACAAATTATTTTTGAAATATTAAGAAATGTTTTAATGGAAAAATTAGTTTGAAAATCATAACAGCTATTTTTCCCCCCAAAATCAGCTCCAACCTTTCCCAAATAAGTTTTCACCAGAAAAGACAAAAATTGGAGCGTATTTGTCAGACACGGCTCCGCGGTTCCACTAAATTTAGTGGAGCCGTATGGTATTTAACGGAGCCGTCCGTACAAAACTTTCTGTAACGTTCAGATTTTCTTTGCCTATAAATACTAACCCCTTTCACAGATTTAGGCACCCTTCACACACAGAAAAATCCCTGGTATGTGCTTAAACACATACCTTTTCTTGACCAAAACCGGACCCAAATAGACCAAAAACTAACTAATTATGCCAATTATATTGTGTTTTTGTGTTTTTACATGTGCAGGCACGGATATCGAAGAAAAGGACAAAAATCAAGAAAAACCCGTGAAACACGAGCACGAGATGTGGAAAGGACTCAAAGCCGAAGCCGGGAAAGTCATACTTGGTCAAAAAGTCAAAATCAGCCTTATAGTTCCACCAAATGTCAAAAATCACCCTTAGATCAACTTTTGAGAAATAGCAATTTCAGTCTCTGAGAAATCAAAAATCACACATGTAGTCCTTATAAATTTAAACTCTTAAAACCCTTATCACTTTTTTTTACCCGGATTTAATCCAATTCCCTTATCAACCCATCAGCCCATTCAATAACTAGCCCAGCCCATACCTTAAATCCCTAACCCATACCCGGTCCATTATTAAATACCGGTCAAACAATATATAAAATAAACAAACACACCCGCGTTATTCACCCGTCTTTTAACCCATAATTTACTATTACTAGAACCCTAAATCCTTACCCCGTATAATTTACCCAATTAAGGGTATTAGTGTCTAATCATAGGATGTCAGGTGTCAGAACACGCACGAATGGGCACGTGGCAGCTGCTTATTGGACCGAACACATCACAAATTTGATCATACGGTGAAGATTGAAGGATTGATGAGCAAGGCATGATCTAAGGGTGAAGATTAGCTGAGGATGCACACGGATTGCCAAGCTGGCAGGTCTAGAATGATCTTCCTTCGGCTATAAATAGGGAGCTCTTTTCATTAGATTAGTTTGTCCAATTTTTATGTCTTTAAAAAATTGTTACCATTTTAATTTCTGTGTCATTTACTGTTTTTAGTAGTGTAATTTTTAATTCAAGTTGTAATTTACATTTCCAGTTAATTTTGTACTCAGTTTTTTTATTTTTAATGAAAGTCAAGTTTGGTCAATTTCACTGTTCATCTGCTTATTCAGCTTATTTCTTTATTTCTAAGCTTAATTTTACTTATTAGTGCTGTTTTAATCATTAATTATAATCTAAGTTATTGTTTGTTCAAAAACATCAAAAAGTCAAGAAAAAAGTCAAAATCAGCTTATTCTGCTTTTCAGCTTATCTTGCTTTTGAAATTTTCTTTTCTAGATTAAAACTAGTCTTGTGGTTCTTGGAAATCTGTTTCACAGCTTTTAAAGGTTCATTACTTGATAATTTGCAAAAACAGGTTAGATTAGGGGTAGTAACAGTTAGGTGTAGAAGAGCTTATTACTGTAGCATTGCAACTAGGTGATATTAGATCTAACTTAAATTAGGTAAGTTGAGCTTGAATCAGTAGGATTTTTAAGGATTCTGGTTCATTTAGTAATTTTTGGCTTATATTGTGATTTATATGCTCAAAACTGCCCTAGATAAGCTCAGCATAAGCTGAGCTTATTTCAGA
The DNA here is from genome assembly GCA_021014915.2 of Artemisia tridentata subsp. tridentata. Lineage (NCBI taxonomy): Eukaryota > Viridiplantae > Streptophyta > Magnoliopsida > Asterales > Asteraceae > Artemisia > Artemisia tridentata. The sequence goes on along the minus strand of CP139507.1, from coordinate 23,019,453 downwards.
CCCCTTTTTGGCATTTCAGTAAACATTTTAGTGGTTAATGTAAGTAGGCAAAATCTGGTTTTGATTGGTTTAGAATTAGAGTTATTTCGCGCCACTTTTCATCTCTGCTGTCACTTCATTCATCAGCAATGGTTCTGAGTCTGCAATTTTTTTTAGTCCTTTGTCCCATCTGATCTCAGCAATTTTGTGGTCTATCCACTTAAGCTTTAGACTTAATTTTTGGTTCATAAGTAGTTCACCTAGTAGGTTTTAAGATCATAATCTAGTATTTAGGTTTATAGCTTACTAAATAGCTTATTCAAGGACTGCAAATAAGCCCCATTTTTTTGACTGATCTGCTGCAGCTCATTTGTGTTTTCAGCCACCTTATCTAGGTTCAATTCAGATAAGCAAATAAGCTTAATTTTTGGGGCTTTTGTGTCTTCTAGGTATTTAGTAGTACTGTCTAGCTTTTGCCCCCATTAGGTTTTAGTTTAGGGCTTATTTAGACTGCTTAATTAGTGCTTCAAGTGGGCTGTTAAATCATCTTGAATCTGTCCCAACTTATTAGCTGTGCAGTAGCTTTTGTGTTTATTTCTTGGGTTTATTTGAGTTTTCTGAGTTGAATTAAGCTTTAAATAGTCCCCTGCATCATTCTTAAGCTTCTGAGAATTTTTGGTTCACTTTTGCTTATTCTTGGCTTATTTCCAACTGCTTTTTTCCACTGTTCTGCTTATTAGGGTTTAATCAGTTTCTGAATGTATTTTTCTTAGATTAGAAATTTAATTTTAGATTTACTCAAATTTTTCCAGATTTTTCCAAAGTGTTTTAATATTTTTAAATCATTTAAATTGTTTTATTTAGTTTTTAATTCATAAAAAATTCATAAAAAGTCAAAAAAATATTTTTCTTTTTCCAAAAATTTTCTTTTATCAGTTTTTATATAGGAAAATTATTTTTATATTTTTAGGTTTTAAATTTTAGAAAATCACTTTTTATTTACGTTTTAAATTTCGTCGCGTAACGTTTTAATTGCATTTTTAGATAGTATGCTTAGCTTAATTGTTCCATTAGCTTAATTAGTTGATTTCTTTTATAATTTCATTATTCGTAGTATAAAATCACCAATCAATCACTCTTTTCACACACATTCACAACACTTATTCGACACCGTCATAAAAACTCGAATTCGACCTTCGTTGGGACACGACCCGAGGAAAACGCATCCGTTGCCTTTTCCTTTGGAAATATAAAACGACAAATTAATCCCCTAGCAAAATCCTCTCACACCTTTCACTTCTTTGGTTCATTTAGATTAGTTTTTCTTTGTTTCAAGAGTGATCCAATCATCCTTCAAGTGATCCTCTTCATACCTCTTCACTAGCAAGAGAAGAACACAAGTATCCAAGTTGATACAAGGTGTTGTCATCCCTCTTCATTAGCAAGAGAAGAACTCAAGTAATCAAGAAGATACTAGAGTTATAGTTGATAGGTTTTTGTAACACTTGTTACAACCTTGTTGTGTCTTAGCATACATCAAGTTTATTTTCTTTTTGTGAGTGAGAGTGAAGATCAAGTGTGATTTATAAAGATAGTGAACATCTCTTGAAGCCATTGGGCTTGTGTGATTGATCAAGAAGATCAAGGGTTATTAGGTTAGTGTTAGTTGAGTAAGTGTTGATCATTGTGATCGTGTTGAGATCTTGGTGATCTCTTGAAGCCATTGGGCTTGTGTGTTTGGTCACGTGGACCTTGGTAGATTGGTGCTAGCTAAGATTAGCACTCGACATCTAGCTTAGTGTCGGAAATAGGATAAGCGACGTGTACGGTTTTCTCCGCCTGAAGGGAGGTTGTTGATATAGTGTTTGAAACTCTCGAGTGTGGTACTCGGGGAGTGGAGTAGGGCGAAGAAGAGCTTCGTAGCCGAACCACTATAAATCCTCTGTCTCGGTTTGATCTTTCCAACTCCACTCTTTATTTTCATTTACTATTATTACCTAGCTTAGTGTCTAGTTCATATTGGTGTTTGTTGATTACTCATAGAGTTCAAATCAAAGTTTCCAATAACATACCTTTAAAATAAGTTTTTAAAAGGATTTTAAACCGGTAAACTATTCAACCCCCCCTTCTAGTTTCCCACAATTGGTATCAGGAGCCACGTCAATCAAGATTTTAAAGTATATTGTATTTTAAAACTTGAATCGATCAATGGATTCCGACAAATATCTAGAAGGGCAATCTATGCAAAGACCACCACTTTTCGAAACCGATTGTTTTATTTATTGGAAAACAAGATTCGAAACGTATGTGAAATCAAAAGACATTGATCTTTGGCATGTTATTACCGAGGGTGACTTTCAACCGGTTCAATTTGATCCAATAACCAAAAAGGATGAAATTGTTCCTTATGATAAACAAAGTGATGAACTTAAAAGAAAATTAGCCAAAAATAATGAGGCTAAAATGATGATTTATAATGCTTTGCCTAAAAAGTTATTCGAAATAATTTTTATGTGCAACACGGCAAAAGATATTTGGAAAACTTTGTTAGTCACTCACCAAGGTAATAACCAAGTCAAAGAGAACAAGATAGATCTTCTTGTTCAACAATATGAACAATTCTCCATTCCGGAGGATGAGTCAATAGATAGTGCTTTTGCTAGATTTAATACTATTATCACTAGTCTTAAAGCTCTTGATGAAGGTTACTCTAGCAAGAATTATGTTAGGAAGTTTCTTAGGGCTCTACATCCTAAATGGAGAGCAAAGGTTACCGCCATAGAAGAGTCAAAGGACTTGGCGATGTTGTCACTCAATGAACTTATAGGAAACTTGAAAGTTCACGAGATGATAATTAAGAAAGACTCCGACATTGTCAAAGGCAAAGGCAAGAGAGTTAGATCTCTAGCATTGAAAGCCAAGAAGGAGTCTAGTGATGAGGAATGTTCAAGTTCCGATAGTGAAGATGAAGAGTATGCACTAGCCGTTAGGAACTTTAGAAAGTTCTTTAGGAGGAAAGGTAGATTTCCTAGACAACCTCGCGAAGAAAGGAGGTCATCCCAACGGAATCATGATGATAGAAAAAGGACAAGTGATAGGAAATACTATAGATGCGGAAATCCCAATCACCTCATAGGAGAATGTCCTCAACCACCAAAATCCAACAACCAAAGAGCCTTTGTAGGAGGTTCTTGGAGTGATAGCGGTGAAGAAGAAGAGAAGAAGCCCAACGATGAAACATGCCTAATGGCTCAAGCTTCTAACGAGGTACATTCCGACTCTTCTTATTATAGTGACAATAATTCGTCAATAGATGATAGTGAATTACATGACGAATATAACAAGCTATGCGTAGTTAGTACTAAGATTTTTGGTAGAAACACTAAATTAAAATTAAAACTACGAGAACTAGAACTACAAATTGTAGAACTAAAAGATTAAGTCAAAAGACTTGAGAAAAACAAAGAAGTAGACTTAGGATGCGGGTCATGTATAAGTCTTCAAGTAGAAAATGAGAAACTTAAAGAAAATGCTTTAAGAATCATTAAGTTTGATAAAGGAACTAAAACACTTAATGATATACTTGAAAACATTAGGAATAGTGAACATGACCGTGCGGGTTTAGGATTTAACCCAAATCAGGCTTCTACAAGTGATACTAAACAAGTAAAATTTGTAATGCCTGAAACGTCCAAGTCTGAAGGTGACGGCACCATTAAAGGTACAGACGGCACCACTAAATTTAGTGGTACCGTGGTACCGTCTGGTGCTGAGGACGAAATTGGGTCAATTCTGAAAAGTAACTTAAGTCCTAAACCAAGTCACATAGTTGGAAATAGTACTAGAATGTCTACTCCAAGAAAAGAGGAGGTCAAAGGCTTTTACAAACCATTGTCATCTCCCAAACATGGTTTTGTAAAGCGTGACACTAGGTCAAATACTCCTCCACCTAGAAAAATGAATTCTCCCAAACCTCGGTCTAGAACTCCTCTGCCGAGAGGTAACTTTAGAAGAAAAAATCATCCAAGTAACTTTCCCGTAACTTGGAATGATAGTTCACCTCAAGGTTACTTACCATGGGAAATGTGTCCTCCATTTTCACATCCTAAACTAACGCAACAAATGCGTAGGATGTTCAACACTAACAACTATGGACCCATGAGATATCGGGGACCAAATGTTTGAACTTCTGTTTTGCTAGGAAAACATGAATGTAAATAATGTTTGGAAGTTCAATTAATGGAGTATGATTTGTGATCAAACAAATCTTATGACACATCGGTCAAGTCAAGTAGCTCGTGCTTAACATTCAACAAAGGTACTTTAGTCTTCCAAGTTTTAAAGGAAACACCTCAAGTCCAGGTACGCTTCCTTAAAACACCCTTTGTTGATAGAAATGCTAAGTACGTAGTAGTGTTAGAATTGTAACATAGTAGGCACTATCATAATGAAACAAAAATTCACAATTCATCATAGCGAACTCATCTTGTCCAGAAATGTACGATGATCGCTTCAAGATCATGCATGGCAAGTTTGAAACGAAAATGATGAGTGAATTAAGTTTCTTCCCTTGCCCGTAGATAACTCTGCCCAATAAAAGTATCCTCATACACTTTTGTATACTATACTTATCATACACAAACTAATATATATATATATATATATATATATATATATATATATATATATATATATATATATATACACACTAGACACTAACGCCCATATCCATAAATATGAAACTCACAAGAAGCGATGAAGGTGAGTGAGTGAATATCACTAAGTTGTGGGCATAATAGGTAAATTAATTTACCTATCGGCAAGTAGGTCCATTATCATGGATAGTGTTGGCTTTGTGCCCACTTGTAAGTAGTGTCACAAAACTTCTTACATCAAAGTGTTTAATGTATCATACGTTACATTAAAGATACTACACACTTGAGATTACGATATCTCAAGGAGACGGTTGTAGAAAATGTTTCTATACCAACTCTGATAATGCAAGAGTTGATGTGGATTGAGATATAAAGAGCAATGTTTGTACCTTCATAGGTTTGTTAACAAACTTCTTGGTTCCCCAAGAAACAAACTACTCTTGCTATCTCCACGACCGAAGCCGAGTAAGTAAGCGCCGGAAAGGCATGACAACAAACACTATAGATGAGACAACCCCCTGTGAAGAGTAGCAGCCAAGATGCCATTAGACTTGTCCGGGAACCCTATAGTTTGCTCATAAGCAAAGCTCGTCGAAGTACGTCATTTTCCCACGGAAAGACATCTCCTCCGTCACGACAACGTCCAAAGAGAAATCTTTTCTTTGAAAAGTATCTCTTATCACCTTAACCTCTACATTCTCGTCAAATGACCTCTTAATACTTCATTGGAAATATTAATGTCATCTCTCACGTCTCGTCATATGACTTCTTAAGTCATTCCTCACATTCCGCTCATGACTATTTCAATATTTCATGGGAAATATTATAGTCATCCTCCAAAACATAATTCATTACTTCTATTTATTTCACGGGAAATACTAGAAGTAAATCCTCATCCAGTGACAACTTAGTCAATTTCCTTGGAAACACTAAGGTCATTTCCGGTCATCCCGTCTAATCGTCAAAAAGTTTATTGGGTATAAACTTTTTCCTCGTGTCAAAAAGTCTTACTAAATAAGTAAGATTAATCAGCCAAAAGTCAAAACTGAAGAAAAACTGGACCATCAGATATACGGATCCACTAGAGCCACGGCTCCACTAATGTTTAGTGGAACCGTGGAGCCGTGCATCTGAAAAACGCGCCCAGTTACTTCTCTTCTGCACAAATTTTCCAAACACACAAAACCATTTTCACTTGCTGTCAAAACCGAACCATAACACCTTAATTCAATTAAACTCTTACAAATCAATATTGAGGCATTGGAATCAAAGAATCCTAATCACAACATCATCAATTGTAAGTGAATCATTCTTAATTTCTTTTAATTTGAGTCTAGGGTTTGTTCTTGAGTATAAATCCGAATTGGGGATTTTCAAAATTAGTTAAACCCTTGAGAAATTAAGACTAAGATTAGACAATGTAGCATACACATGATTCCCTAAACCTAGGATTTCCAAAAACCCATTTATGTTGCAAAACCTAATCCGAAATTAATCACTAAATTCGGATTATGATTGATTATTTGTAGTGGAATCATGTTTAGGATGATTAAAATTGAATTAGGAATGTTTTGCATTAAAGCTTTTCAAACTTAAGCTTTTTGGCGCCACGATGAGTCGTTTTGCCAAACACCCCAATTCGATGATTTTTCGAAAAACCTCACAAGTCTAGGATCATGAAACTTTTTTTTCATGCATTGTTGATGCAAATTAAAAACGTTTTTGCATGCATACATGAACTCTCAAATGTGAGTCGAGTTACATAATTAATATGTATTGTTCGACACATTTGATTGAGAAAAAGTGAAGTTAGGAGCGTTTGGGTAATCTCATAGGTTTTATTTTTAGAGTCGAGATTACCGCACCTCCACATTGTTTGCATATAAGCACACACTAGGCACGTATGACTAAATGAAATCTTTAAACCTTAACCATTAAAAATGTTGTTATAGGTAACATGAGACTTCATATGTTTGACTACGACCATGAACTCACTGAAGAGTACATTCCCACACCATCACTCGAACCTGAAACACCATCTCATCAAATTCAAACTTTTCGTCAACTTGAGTCTCGTGTCTTCCATGAAGGACGTATTGTTGAACCCTCCTTTCTAAAGCATGATCACATTCAAACCATGTTTCAAGGAATCGGATTCGATTGCTTGTTCCGAGTCAATGATCACATTTCTCCTCGTTTCGTCCTAGAGTTCTATAGACAAGTCAAACTCGTACATAACGAGGATCAAACTTTGTCTATCCAGTTTGTCATTCAAAATCAACACATCTCACTCACACTCGATCAATTTTCCAACATCATTCAAGTGCCCAACTATGGACAATGTTCCTACACCGAAAGTTGGTCACTCAAAACTCTCACAAGTCACCAAATTGAGTCCGGTCCTTACCACACCTTCATTCCCACTCCAAGTTCTATCAACGAGCACATTCGTCTTTCTCAAAAAGTTCATGGTTTTCTTAAAGAAAACGGTGAAGTTGAGTTTCGTGAGTCTCATGAGTATGACCTAAATCCACTCAAGATATGTGTTGATGAAGTTCATCCACATTTACGTAGATGGATAGAAGTCATCCGTGAAAATGTCTTTTGTCTTCCTCACAACCGTGAGCAACTTCCGGCATGTTGTGCTCACATGTTGTATTGTCTAGTCACCGAGCAACCGTACAATCTTGTCTACTTCATGGTGAGAAGAATTGCCGGTGTTAAGGGACGAGTTGATAAGGCACTACCCTATGGTATGTTGCTAACTCGTCTCTATCGTTTTGTCATGTACACCTTTCCTCATCTTCAAAACAATAAATATACTCTTGTCAAACCCGTCATGTCACCTCTAACCCAAAACACCTACACTTCTCTATATTGGGAATGTACATCATCTCAAGGGGATCATAATGATGATCAAACACCGTGCTATGATGTGTCATCAAGCGATGATGAATGAAGGAGTAATGGAGTGAAGACATTAGAGGACTTGAACTTGAGTAGTATAACTAACTTAAGTATTATTATCATTATTAAGATTATTAATTATCTATGGCATTGTCCATCAAACAATAACTAGAATGAAGTGTTCTCCTTCAACTTTTCAAACTTGTACTTGGTTAATGTGCTTAGTTAATTAACTTTCATGTTAATCTTTGTTGCCTAGTTCATGCATGATTAGTTTATTTTATTACATGCACTAGAGGTTAAAAACTGCTTGAATTATTGCATGTTTGATAGGTGCCTAAATACATATATGATCACATGATCATGATAGTTGCTAGTTGAAACTAGCTTTAGGAATTCTAATGTGTTTAGTAATTTGAGGCTTTGAGATTTGCAGCCAATGGATTCCCCAGAAAATTACCCCATTTAGGCTGCCTAAAACCTGTAGACCTTGAAAGAAGGTCAAAAGAGCCCACGGCTCCATTAAATAGGCCACGGCTCCACTAAATTTAGTGGTGCCGTAGTACCTTTAATGGTACCGTGCCTCTGGAAGACGAATCTAACAATTGTCTTTCACTTTTTGACTTTCTTTTCCTGAAAAACTGCAAACAAAACCTGATTCCCATGTACCCAAATCCCCAAATCCAACATCCATTTCAAACTTGCATGCTTATGATTTGGCTATTTAAGCTAACATCATGCATTGCCATCTTCACACCTTCACAACTCACCATTCAACCACCATGTCTTCCACTAATGCTTCCATCTCACACAAGAACAAGAAACCTAGAGTCAACATCAAACCAACCAACCAAACCACTCTAGTTGATCAATGGATCAAGAGTGTCCACACACCCCAATCATCAACTAAACCTATCACCAATGACATTCCCTTTATTGATCTCACCTTGGATGATGAAGATGAAACCCACACACCTATAACCTCTACCAAATCATCATCTTCCTTCACTACACCCCAAGCTCCATCCAAGGCAACCTCTATCAAATACACATCCTCATCCTCCACAACAAGACCTAGCCCCATTCACCCTTTAGCCTTAACACTCAACTCATCACCATCAACTTCCCTTGAATTGGGAACTAACACATCACCCTCATCATATTTACCATCACCACAACCTCTAACTCTCACCCTCACCCTATCACCAAATACTCCCTTTGAATTTGGGTGCAACATGTCATCACCTTCCCTATCACCATCACCTCAACCCTTAATGGGTTATCCCATCCTTTATCCCCTACACACTCACACCTTAAGTTGTGCTTGTTGCCATCACAACTTTGAGCTCATCATGAACCTTAGAGATGAGCTTAGCCTTAGGTTTTCATACCTATAACACCTCCTCACACCACCCATGGGACCCATCATCCTTCCACCACCTCCACCACACAATAGCCCAAACTAAACATGATTATGTTTAGTCTCCCTAAATAAATGATTAGAAACCTTTTGAAGTTGGAAGCAAGTCTTGAAGCCTTATATTACTATTGATGTTTATATGTCTTCTTGCTAGTATTACTTGCTTTCCTATTGTAGTCATACTTATGTATGACATTTATTTTATATCTATGAAATGGGCTTTTCATTTTGGCTACTTAGCCATATTTTTTTGTGTGGTTGGATATTTGTCAAATGTGCTACTTGTTAGATATGTATATTTGTCGTCTAACCTTGTTTTGTAGCACGAACCATTGCTCGATTCCTTTGTATTCTCCAAATGAGGGGGAGTACACATCAAGGGGGAGCCTTAGTCACCTTTTTGATTAGACAAAAAGGGGGAGAAATGGAAGTAAACTTATTAAAAACTTGTTAAAACTAATTTTAACCTAAAATGAGTTTATGTTTTGTCATCATCAAAAAGGGGGAGATTGTTGATGCAAATAATGTTCAAAAAACGTTATTTATATCTTTCTATTACTTCACGTTTTGAGGATGACAAAATGTGAAATCACGCTACGTTAAAATTAACGTAAACAAGTTTTTAATCGGAAGATCCCGTTTCTACGAAAATCGCTCTAGAACAAAGTTACAACTTCTACTAGTGATCAAAGAAGTGAATTCATGTTTTGAAAATTCACATTTTAAATGGGACAAAACATTTTTTTTTTCAAAAATACACATGACAAATTATTTTTGAAATATTGAGAAATGTTTTAATGGAAAAATTAGTTTGAAAATCATAACAGCTATTTTCCCCCAAAATCAGCTCCAACCTTTCCCAAATAAGTTTTCACCAGAAAAGACAAAAATTGGAGCGTCTTTGTCTGGCACGGCTCCACGGTTCCACTAAATTTAGTGGAGCCGTATGGTATTTAACGGAGCCGTCCGTACAAAATTTTCTGTAACGTTCAGATTTTCTTTGCCTATAAATACCAACCCCTTTCACAGTTTTAGGCACCCTTCACACACAGAAAAATCCCCTAGCTAAATCCTCTCACACCTTTCACTTCTTTGGTTCATTTAGATTAGTTTTTCTTTGTTTCAAGAGTGATCCAATCATCCTTCAAGTGATCCTCTTCATACCTCTTCACTAGCAAGAGAAGAACACAAGTATCCAAGTTGATACAAGGTGTTGTCATCCCTCTTCATTAGCAAGAGAAGAACTCAAGTAATCAAGAAGATACTAGAGTTGTAGTTGCTAGGTTTTTGTAACACTTGTTACATCCTTGTTGTGTCTTAGCATACATCAAGTTTATTTCTCTTTTGTGAGTGAGAGTGAAGATCAAGTGTGATTTATAGAGATAGTGAACATCTCTTGAAGCCATTGGGCTTGTGTGATTGATCAAGAAGATCAAGGGTCATTAGGTTAGTGTTAGTTGAGTAAGTGTTGATCATTGTGATCGTGTTGAGATCTTGGTGATCTCTTGAAGCCATTGGGCTTGTGTGTTTGGTCACGTGGACCTTGGTAGATTGGTGCTAGCTAAGATTAGCACTCGACATCTAGCTTAGTGTCGGAAATAGGATAAGCGACGTGTACGGTTTTCTCCGCCTGAAGGGAGGTTGTTGATATAGTGTTTGAAACTCTCGAGTGTGGTACTCGGGGAGTGGAGTAGGGCGAAGAAGAGCTTCGTAGCCTAACCACTATAAATCCTCTGTCTCGGTTTGATCTTTCCAACTCCACTCTTTATTTTCATTTACTATTATTACCTTGCTTAGTGTCTAGTTCATATTGGTGTTTGTTGATTACTCATAGAGTTCGAATCAAAGTTTCCAATAACATACTTTTAAAATAAGTTTTTAAAAGGATTTTAAACCGGTAAACTATTCAACCCCCCTTCTAGTTTCCCACAGGCTTCTTTCTGATTCGTCTTTTGATTATATAGAATGGCTCCGGACCATATAAGTAGTGTGACTTCTAAGTTATCTCATGAGGATGTAGATAGTTTTTGTGAGAAATACAAAATTCCGGGACATCTTTTGCCTCAAGCGCCCGGTCCTCTAGATACTATTAGGGATGCCCCAGAGGGGAAAATAGGCATATGTACTAGGTTTTTTGAGTTAGGTTATTTTAGGATTCCCCTCTCACTTTTCTTGCTTCATGTGCTGGAGTATTTCCATATTCATCTTTCTAAGCTGTCGGTTTTAGCGGCATGTAGGATCAGTCATTTTGAGATTCTTTGCCGCGTGCACTGTGGTAGCCCTAATTTTATTATGCCGGTATTAACAATGGTTGGATGACACTAGGGAAGAGGAAATGCCCTAAGTCTTTAGTTGTCCCCGTCTGTTAAACTGTTGCCTTAGATTCGGTCAAGAACTGGAAGGACCGTTTCTTTTTTGTAAAAAAGACCATTTTTCCCTTGTCCTTCTGACGAGGGTTTGGATCTAGAGTTTTTGCGGTGCCTTAATACCGACAGGGCCCCTTTTAAGAAATATCCAGAGATTTTTTTGAATGTGATAGGACTGAGCCAGACTTGGGACGACGATAGTTGCCGCCCGGCCTTTTTATGGCCGGATGATACGGGTGGGTTATTAGATTTGTTTTGTTGTTCTTGTTTTTGCTTATCCGCGTCTTAACTTAGTTTCATTGATCTTTGCAGAGATGGATTTGTTTTCGTTTATTTCTCAACCGGATGTGTTCAAGGTAAAGACCGGAGAACGCACCTTGGAAAAGGTTGAGCCCAGTCTGAATGTGGAGACGGCGCCACGTGTGGTTCAGCCGTCCGAGAATATTTTGAAGGTTGTGGAGCACACTGTTGCGGAAGAAATAAAAGCAGTTAAGGGTGGTAAGAAAGCCGGGAAAAAGAGGGTTATGATTAGTGAGCCGTAGAAGGCAGAGAAGGAGCCGGAGAAGGTTAGGAAGAAGAAAAAGTTGGTTCGCAAGGAGACCGCGGTTAGGTCAGGTATGACTTGCTTACTTCCTCCCTTCTCTTCTTTTTTTTATATGTTTTCATAGGTTTTCTCTTTTTCAGGTGAGATTCCCAATGAAGACCCTCCTGTATATGAGCTTCAAGATGAGTCGGGGTCTGACTTGGTGCGTTTCGGGCCTCATACGGACGCTGGTATTATGAAGAACGCAATTGTCCTCACTTCCTCTTCCCATACCCCGACCCATGAACGTTCTGAGGGTAGAGGTTCTGAGCAACCTTACACGGAGCATACGGAGTCCGTGAATTTGGAATCTTTGGGTCCGTTTCTTGAGATGCCGGGGTCAGGTCATCAGGGGGGTATTTCCGGGTATGCTGAGGCCGGAGATGGAAAGTTAAGTGACTCCGAGGATTTCTACTGGTCGGTCGATATTGTTGAGACCTCTTCCACCTATGTCCCGAAATGGTTACCCACTAATGGGTTTAAGATGGACGACCCTTGGATCTGCCGCAGTATTGTTGACAATGTTGCCACCCCGGGGTTCGCATCTGTGATGAGGGGTATGTCTGATGAGGATCTGATGAATGAACATAACCTGCTTACCGCCCGCCAAGTGTGTGTGAATTCCGAGGTCCGCTTACGGTTGGAGAACGAGCTGTACTGGAGTTCTAAGCTGGGTAAACGGTTAGAGGGGAAGGATAAGCTGATTGCTGATTTGAGGGCTAAGCTGGCTAAGTTGGAAGGTGAGTGTGTTGGGACTTCTGAGCTCCGCGGCCGAGTGTCTACTCTGGAGTCGGTCGTGGAGGCCAAGGATAAGGAGCTGGCTGAGCTCCGGGCTGAACTGAAGAAGTTGTCTCCGGCGGTGTGCATGGTTGGGTCGCTGGGTCAAAAGAATGCGGAGCTGGCTTCGGAAATTTTAGTGCTCTGCGGCAAGAATGAGGCTCTGTCCCAAAAGGTATTAGGTTTGGAGGTTATCTGTCATTCTCTGGAACAGGAGGTAAACATGAAGGTTGAGGAGAGTGTGAAGATGGCCCATGCGACCTTTGAAGATCATCTAGCGAAGATGGATAAAAGGTTGGTTGCTATCAATGAAGAATTCGGCACCGAACTTTTTCCTCAGTGTCTGAAGGCGGTTGAAGGCCGGCGTTGGGTGATAGGGCATGGCTTTCGTTACACTTTTCTTATTTTTAAAGAATCGCTGGACTTGAAAACCAGGTTGGGGGTTGTATTTCTGCGGCCATAGTGGAGGGCGTATGCCATGGTTTAGAGGTCGGGGTTGTTCATGGTGCCAATGGCGTTAAGCTTGAGGAAGTAGAGGCCTATGACCCGGAGGCAAAGAAACGTTTTGACGAGTCTGTGGTCAGGTTGGCTAATGTGCCATTCCCTTTGTTGGAAGCTTTGGAGGCGTGCAAGGATGCTCCGCTGGAGTATTTAATGTCAAAGTTAGTGCTGGAGGAGCATCACCATCCGGAGTCCGAGGAATTGACTTTTAAACCCCCAGTTGCGGAGGAGACCATTCTGCCAGAATCTGTTATCCGGTTTGTTACTCGCCACCCCAAGGCTGTTTCGGCTTACAAGGAATTTAAGAATATGAAGTATGGGGTGGAGTTTAACTATACTGACAAAGGTCTTGTCGTTGTACTTCCAGCCCCCGTTGTTTTCAAGCCCTCTTCCGGCATTGATCCTGCAGCTGTTGATCCGGTGAACGTTGTTACTCCGGAAGTTGCTTTGACTGGAGATGGTGGTGTCAAACATGATGACATGTTTGATGCTTCCGTTCTTGACTCTCAGAATCTTGAGAATTAGTTTTCTGCGGCTGTTGTTTGGGGGATATTTTGACTATATCTACCCTGCCGTGACTTTGTAAAGCTTTTTTAACTTTTATCCTGTTCTGTCTGGATGAATGCATCCGTGTCTATTGTAATGTGATAATGAATATAACTTAACCATTTTTTATGTGTATTAACACTTGGATGTTTGCGTTATATATTCGTTTTTGCCGGGGTTCATGTGGCCGGACTTAGTTTACTATCTCTGTGTGTCCGTACTCAGGATTTCTAGGGATAGCCTAGTATGGTCAATGGGTTTGCAATACCACTTATATGCCTTATATAATTTGGAGGTGCAATGTCCTCATGCCGGGCTTGTAATGCCTCTTACACATTTTGATAAATGCGGAATTGTTTTCCGGCTTATGTATGCATATGATAAAAGTAGTAGAGAACAAATGACAAGTAAATTTTTAGAAAATTTGTGGAGTTGATCGGGCTCCACATATCATTGATTAGGAAACTATATATATAATAATGACTAGTGCCTGAATGAATTCCCGCTGCCGGATTGAACCGCGGTCAGCCACAAAAGATAGGAATGCTTACATTTAATCATAAGTAACATTTTTTGAGATTCCGGATATTCCATGTCCGGGGTAGGTCTTGGCCATTTTGGTTCCGGAGCTTGTATGCTCCTTTTCCCAGTGCTTCCACCACTTCATATGGGCCCTCCCATTTGGGGCCCAGCTTTCCGGTGTTCTCAACAAGGCTAGCATCGTTGTTGCGGTAGACAAAGTCGCCCGGCTTAAAGCTTGTTCTGCGGACTTTGGCATTGTAGTATTTTTCCATTCTGGACTTGCTTCTTGCCTCTTCAATAGCCGCAACTTCTCTCTTTTCTTCCACGAGGTCTAGGTTCAGTTGTAAAGCTTCATCGTTTTCTATTGGGTCGAATAGAGCACACCTGAGAGATGGCATTCCCATCTCCACGGGAATCACGGCCTCCGTTCCATATGTTAGGGAGAACGGAGTGTCTCCGTTACTGGATTTGATCATTGTTCTGTGCGCCAGAGTACATGTGGTAGCTCTTCTAGCCAGTCCCGGCTCCCTTGGTAGATTCTTGCTTTGATCCCTTCACCTAAGCTCCGGTTTTCCCTTTCGACCAACCTGTTTGCCTGCGGATGTTTTACCGAGGCAAACCGCTGCTTGATATTGAGCTTTTCACACCAATCTTTAAAAGGATTGCCCCTGAACTGCTTGGCGTTGTCCGCCACAATCTCCCCTGGCAGACCAAACCTGCACACAATATTATCCCACACGAACTTTTTGACCAGATTGCCGGTGATAGTTGTAAGGGCTTTAGCCTCGTTCCACTTTGTGAAGTAATCTATGGCTACTATCAAGTATTTGATTCTTCCTGGGGCCTCTGGAAATGGACCGCAAATGTCTATACCCCATTTGTAGAACGGCCAGGTGGAGGTTATAGGAGTCAAGTTATGCTGGGGGTTCTTGGGAACCGGCCAGTGCACCTGACAGTCTTGGCATTTGTTGATTATGTCCCTTGCGTCCCTATGCATTGTGGGCCAGTAATATCCGGACCTCATTGCCTTTGCCACTATAGCCCGTGGTCCGGAGTGCATGCTGCATGATCCTTCGTGAATTTCCCTAATCATATAATCTGCCTGTAATGGGCCCATACATCGTAGCCAGGGTTCTAGGAATGACTTACGGAATAAAACACCGTTGATGATAGAGTATTGCCTCACTTTGATTTTTAATTTTCTGGCCTTCTTTGGATCCGCAAGAAGTACCTCATCTTTCAAGTATTCTATGAGCGGGGTCATCCAAGTGTCCCATTCTTCTTCAATTACGGCCATGACTTCCTTTTCCTCTATTTACTTATCTTTCAAAGTTTCAACCAAGACCTGCTTTGTCAGATGGGCGAAGCTGGTGGAGGCTATTTTGCTCAGTGCGTCCACCTGCTTGTTCTGACTCCGCGGAATTTGTCTTATGGAGAATGTCCAGAAGTTTTGTATCTGAGCCTTGGTTTTTGCTAGGTATCGGGCCATGCTTTCCTCCTTTGCTTCGTACACACCGTTGATCTGATTCGCGACTAGCCGCGAATCCGCATTTGCGGATAGGTCTTTCACTCCCATCTGTTCCGCTATCCTTAAACCCGCCAATAGTGCTTCGTATTCTGCTTCATTATTTGATGTATCAAATTCAAATCTTAAGGCATAAGTGAATTCTATACCTTCGGGGTTTGTAAGGATTAAGCCTGCTCCGGATCCATCTTGACAAGAGGATCCATGGGTGTAAAGGTTCCATGGCTTAACATATGGCAAATCTTCCGCGGTTGCTTCTTCTGCCGGGGTTTCCTCTTCTGGGATTTCCGCGATGAAGTCTGCTAGTACTTGTCCCCTTATGGCTGTCCGCGGCCTGAAACTGATATCATGCTTTCCTAGTTCAATGGCCCACTTAGCCATTCGGCCTGCATTTTCTGTTTTCGAAAGCATTTGCTTAATTGGTTGGTCTGTGATGACCACTATCGGGTGTGCTTGGAAGTACCTCTTGAGTCTCCTGGCCGCATGAACCAACGATAAGACCAATTTCTCCATCGGGCTATAATTTATCTCCGGACTTTGTAACGTGCGGCTGACAAAGTAGATGGGCTCTTGACTCGGTCCTCTTTTTAGGCTTTGTACTTCTTTAAGAGTCCGCGGGGAAGGCAACCGGGCAACGACCTCGGATTTGTCCGGGCAAGCCCCAATTCCCTTTTTACTGATGACATGCCCCAGAAACACTCCTTCTTCTGCTCCGAAGGTGCACTTCTTTGGGTTCAGCTTCATGTTTATCTTCCGGAGGGTCATGAAGGTTTCTTCCATGTCCCTCAACATTTCCCCCTCCGAATGGCTCTTAATGACTAGATCATCAACGTATACTTCAAGGTTCCTGCCAATCTGCTTTTCAAAAGCTTTATCCACTAGACGTTGGTATGTGGCTCCTGCATTCTTCAACCCAAAAGGCATCTTCTTATAACAAAAATTCCCTTGATTTGTATGGAACGCGGTCTTTTCTTCATCTTCCGCGGCCATTTGTATCTGGTGGTATCCTTTGTATGCGTCCAGGAAGCACTTAAAGGTATAGCCACAAAGGGATTCGACCTTCCAATCGATCTTTGGGAGGGGGTAACAATCTTTCGGGCATGCTTTGTTTAGATCCTTGAAATCCACACATTCTCCAGCTTCCGTCGCTCTTTTTTACCAGGACCGGATTTGACAACCAGTCGTGGTAGTGGACTTCTCTCATTATACCGGCCTCTATTAACTTTGCAACGTCTTCGTTAATTGCTTTGTTTCGTTCCGGAGCCTGGCCACGTTTCTTTTGCCTTACCGGGGCATACCCTTCTCGGATGTTTAGTTTGTGCTCTGCTAAGCTCCGCGGCACTCCAGACATGTCGGATGGTTGCCAGGCAAAAATATCCAGATTGCTTTTCAATAATTCACAGGTCCTTCTTCCCTTGGTCCGTTAGACTTCCTCCTATAGTGATCGTCTAATCCGGGAATTCCGGGTGTATTGCCACTTTAACTCCATCTTTTGCTGGAGATCCTTCAGGACCTTACTGCGGATGGGGTTCCGTGATCATTTGGCATTGTACCGGGATGGATTTGTCACTATGTAAGGTGACTACTCCACCCTGGGTGGGGAATTTAATCATACCGTGTGCCGTGGAAGGTGTTGGTCCACAAGTTGTATATGGATCACTAAGTAGTTTTGAATACCTAGTAGATGGTTAGGATAAATCCGAACCAATCTAAGTGAGAAACCCTAAGTGATTGTTAATGTTAATGCGGAATCTTAACAAGAACAATTAAGAACACAAGCAGGGATATCACTAACTTTGTATATTGATATTCACTATTATCAATTCGTACACCTCACACCCGATTACTAACAAACTTTAGGGATCCTTTTATAACACAAGGAAACCCTAGATGACACAGAAGATATACACAAATCTTCTATAAAGATACATACACGCATTGTATCTTTTCCTAATATAACTCTAACAAACTTTCCTATCTTCACGACCAGACCAGACTTTATAAGTCAACCAGACTTAACATGTACCACCAGACTTAACTTTACATAACCAGACCTAAATCACAAACAGACCTAACTCAGTAAACGACCAGACCTAAGTAGTAAACTACCAGACCTAAGTAGTCTGTTCTTGATATGCATCATAATTCCCAACAATCCTCCCCTAACTTGATCTTCATGCATCATGAACTTCAAGTTCTTCTGATTTAGCCTTCTGAGGATTGAATCTTGAACACTTTGAAATGTATTTAGGTCTTGTTCCTTTCTAGTAGCTTGAATCTTGATAAGCTTTTCTGATATGGACTTGGCAGCAACAATGACTATATGTACATCAATTCATATTAAGTTTCATAGCTATTCTCATCACTTCCAGGTGTGTTAACACCTGTGAGAGGTGAATCATTGAAATTTAATGGATTTGATGTCTCTTTACCAATAGCCATTACTACTGGAGTAGCCAAATGTTTTGGTGTGTAAGACCATGGTACACTGATAACCATATGATTTTAAGCAAATCATCAGCTTATCAACGGATTTGTTAAGTCTTTACCAAAAGCCGTTTGCTTCTGGACTAGTCAATTCTTTGATGGAAAAGCACCTCATCATGGTGAATTGATTACCATTTATGGTTTTCCACAGCCTTTACCACAAGCCATAACCTTGTGGGCTAGCCAACTCTTCACTTATCTTAGATATGGTGAGTTGAATACCATACAATTTTTGGCAAATTGTCAGCCATAAACGGATTTGAGCAATCTTTACCTGTTAGCCGTTTGCTCAGGATTAGCCAGTCCTTGTGTTGATGAGACAAGGTGGACTGATAACCTTTTGATGTGTTAGTGCAAAGCACCTCCACCAAGTGAGAAGTTCCAATAGTCTCACTCAACAACTTGTGAAAATTCTTTCAAACACTCTTAGGCTACATCCTTCAAAGACTGCTTCTTAATCAAATCCAATAACATCTCATATCCTTCATCCTTTTTACTAGCATACAACTTTTTGTTCATCATTTCCTTGCAGACACCTGATGATAAAGGATATTCCACCTCTGCAAGCATATAAATATCAGCATTCTTTAATGACACACAATGTACCTTGCAGGTATGAAAGTATCTCCAGCTGACAATGTTCTGTTCTTCAGGAAGTTTCCACACTATATCAGACTCAGTTGGTGGCTCAAACATCACCTTCAAATTTCCCCAAAAGACTCTTTCAAATTCATCTTCAGGTGGATGATCTCCATATTTAATGTTCACCAACTGATAAAGTTCTTGAAGATCCTCAAATATAAGAACCTTTTAGAAAATCCACAATCTGCTCAAAACCTGCACTTTGATCTGGCTTCTTCAAGAACCCGACTTGATTATGCTTGTCCACAAACTTGAGATTAGCCATGGATGAGTTAATGATTTAGGTCTGGTTGACAAGAGAGGTAGGGTTTGAAAAGATATTTGCGTAGAAACAGAGTCGTGAGAAATAAAGATTATTTAAATTTGGAAGCAAATAAAGAATAAAAGAAGATAAATAATATCAAATTTTAAGCTTATATACTTCATAAATATCTTGTTTTACCGAAAATAGTGCAACGGTAATATATTAGTAAAATCTTTAGTTACTCTGACCAGATCTAACGGTCATAAAATTAACACTACCCGACCTAAAAAGTCAACCAGGCCGAATCATACACTTACCAGACCTAACTAAGAGAGTGGACTTACACAATTTCTAAAGCGAAGGCAAAGCTTTGCAATACCTCATTCCATTCTTCTCTGCAAGAATTAGTTGAAACAACAAGAAAGAGGAGACTAAAACCATTTTTTTTTTTTTTTTTTTTTCAAGACACATGAGCTACCAGATTTAACACTTAAGATTACCCGATTTAAAAATATTTAAAACTTGTACATTTGCCTCCCCTTAAATGTACATTACCTCCCCTTAAGTGTAAATTCCCCTTTTTTTTTTTTTTTTTTTTTTTTTTTTTTTTTTTTTTTTTATCACTAGAAAATACTTAACCAAAATAAAAACGAAGGTCAACTTTCCAAAAACACAATTAATAACTCTTTCCCTGCAAGTATTAACTCATACACCAACCAAGCATTAAAAGACATTAAACCTTGATTTTCCCTATAAAACCACCCATAGTTTTTTCACAAATACCATCACAAACCAGAATAAAACCTTATAAGCATAATGGATCCATCCAACTTAAACACCATAGAGATTTCATCCGATTCCTGGGATCCAAATGACTCATCCTCTGATACATCCTCAGGAGGATGGGGTGGATACTTCCCACCAGGGTATTCATCAATCACAAGAAACAAGACATTGAGAGAAGCAACTCTGAAACAATGGCTAGCTGCTTATGATCTGTCTGAAAAGGAACCAGACAATGAAACACCAAAAACTTCAAGACCAACTCCTCCTTCTGATGTAGATGATAAAAGTGCCAAAGAAGAAGACCCCTCCAAGAATGATGAAGAGACCTTTCCTTCGAAGACTGTGCCTTCCCTGAGTAGTGCTTCTGTGCCACGTCCTCCACCAAGCAGTGTGATACTTGCACTCCCATGCCCAAAAGCATGGAATCAATTTGGTGGCAGAGGGGCCAAGAAGACCATTCCTGACTTCATGGGAAAAGGGAAGCAGAAAGTGTAGGTGGTGATGTTTAGCAAGTTTGGGAAAAATCTTTTGTCTTAAGAAGCTTTGTAATTTGCATCCTAGAATGCAATTTCTTGTTATTAAATAAAAAGCTCTTTGGTTCTGATGTTTTAATTTTCCACATATGAATAACTTGCAAATAGAAAAGAGCTAACAACTGCAAAACAAAGTTAAGCACAAAATACCAAACACACATACTATAGAAGACAAAATAAGTACTGAAAATAAGAATAACCAAGAAGAATAGCAGGATAAGAAACAAACAAATATACAAACTATACAAAGTTAAGAAGGAAGATCAGTTTTTCTTAACAACCCAAGCCTGAGTGGGCTTGTGTCCATCCTGTGGAGCAACATACTTATAGGTTTTGTATGAACTTGCTCCAGTGAAACCATGTTTGGACTTATAGGTAAATTCATTTTTAAATGGATTCCAAGTCCAGCAATCAGAGAAATTATCAGTAGAACCCCCATTTGTTTGTCTTCTTACAGGTGAATGAGCTTTATAAAAATTATTTCTTTGAAACTTTTCATTCACCTGAGGTTTTTGAAAAGGTTGCTTGGGTCTTACAAAACCAGTGTTAACATTGGGTCTCACAGAGCTGACATAACCAGTATTCACTTTAGGCCTCATAAAATTAACATTTTGCCTATTCACATTAAAGTTTCTGTAGCCAGACCCAAAATTTGGTCTACCAGAACTAACAAAGGAGTTAGGTCTGGTAGTGTTATTTAGTTGAACAGGTCTGGGAACAAACTGGTTGGCATGGTTAACTCTATTAGCATTGTTCCAAACTGGTTTATTTGAACCATTAACCTTATTAACATTCATTCTCTTTTGCTCAGCCTCTCTTTTCATTCTCTTTTCATGGAAGTCACAATCTCTTATTAAATGACTCAAACTTCCACACACAAAACATCTTTTAGGAGCATAATTGTAACTACTCCTACTCTCTCTGTGAACACTATTGCTTCTAGGTGACTCATTCAATTTAACAGATTCCCTAGGAGTTTTTATGTGGTTAACACAACTAGGTTTAACTGTCTCAGCCTTTTGTTCAGTCACTAAAGGTTTAGTAACAACAGGTTCACACTTCTTAACAACCTTAGGTTCAGGATTGTCTTTTTGGGAATTGTGATTTGATATTTACAAAACAAGAAGGACCGAAGATGACAAATGAATAATCTTCATTTAAAATGAAGATTACAGGATATCTTTTATTTGTTTAAACATATTCGGTCTTATCATTATTGTTAAGTCTTCTTGAACAAGTATTGTAAACCTAATCTCTAGTATATAAAGAGATGTAGGTCGTTAGTTTTGAGCATCCAGAAAATGTAGAACTCGAGTGTGTGTTGGTTAGCAAACGTGTTCTTGTACACGTTTGCTTGTTAGTTGTTTGTTTTATTGATGAATAAAGAAACGCGTTTCAGTTTAATATCACAACCTTGTTAACATTATTGTTCTTGTTAATTCCGCTATTATTATCAATGATGTTTTCCTAGATGGGCTTAAATGGGACTTAACAATTGGTATCAGAGCGGGTGGCTCTCGATATCTAGGATCTACAAGGTTGTTACGATTGGTGATGGAGCAGAAAAGGAGCAGATCTGTTGCAGCTTGCTTATCATTTGTGGTGACGTGTTCAAGTCAAGGGGAAGCATTGAAGATTGTTTTGTAATATCAAATAGGGGGAAGATTGTTGGGAATTGTGATTTGATATTTACAAAACAAGAAGGACCGAAGATGACAAATGAATAATCTTCATTTAAAATGAAGATTACAGGATATCTTTTATTTGTTTAAACATATTCGGTCTTATCATTATTGTTAAGTCTTCTTGAACAAGTATTGTAAACCTAATCTCTATTATACAAAGAGATGTAGGGCGTGTAGTTTGAGCATCCAGAAAATGTAGAACTCGAGTGTGTGTGTTGGTTAGCAAACGTGTTCTTGTACACGTTTGCTTGTTAGTTGTTTGTTTTATTGATGAATAAAGAAACGCGTTTCAGTTTAATATCACAACCTTGTTAACATTATTGTCCTTATCAATTCCGCTATTATTATCAATAATGTAAAATATTTCCTAGATGGGCTTAAAATGGGACTTAACAATTGGAATCAGAGCGGGTGGCTCTCGATATCTAGGATCTACAAGGTTGTTACGATTAGTGATGGAGCAGAAAAGGAGCAGATCTGGTCAATGGTCCTACGAGGTAATCGTTATTTTATTTTGAAGATCGGTAGCGACGTGGTACATTCTATAACTGATTCATTGATCTCGTATTATAATTTAATTGGTTGTAATTATGAATGGTCGGTGGTCAATATGTGATTTGATTGAATATTGGCTGAATGTTTGTCGCTGTGTTAATTTAATGGTTGGTGATGTGGCGTCAATTTATGGGGCAGAATAAATGGTTGTCAATGGTACAGTGAGGCGTGAATTTCATTGGTCGTGTAGGACTGATCAAATTGTCGTCTATTGTGGCCAAAATTGTGGACCTCGATTATTTAATTCTTGTACTGATATAGTGGTTCGGTACTATAAATGACTGGTCGGTGTGTTCATCACGTGGGAATGATTATTATTGATGGGTGTTCACATGATGGCTCAGTATTGCAGCAGATTGTTTATTATTCGATTTTGACTTTTAGGTCTGGTTTTGGTTAAATCTATTTACCAGACTTAATAGGTCTGCTATCACATGGTTAAGTCTGGTTGTGTATTCGGTTAAGTCTGCTTTCGGAAATTAAGTCTGGCACCAGACTTAATTAGATCTGGTCGTATATTAATTCTGCTCATGGGTGTTTCGTAATTTTTTTTGGTTTTCGGTGAATACTGGTTGCTCAAGTTTTGGATCTTGGACGATATGATGGCTTGGTTTATTATTTTGGTTTGGTGTTTACGAGCTGTTTCCTAACGTAATGATGTCGTGGGTCCGGGACCACACGAATTATTATTGGGTTTGATCTAGGATCAAATGGTCAGTTATGGTGAGGATGGTCTAGGACCCCAAGACCCATAGCTAAGGTGTATAAACATGTCTTGTTCGTACTAAATCAGATACTATTTTAAGCCGAATTGAAGTCCGAAGATTCAAGAGATGGATCACGATACATTCTTTATTTTTATGGCTTGTTGGGTGATTATTTGAAGAAGACAATTAAATATTATTTATTTGATGTTGTAGTTGAGTTTCACAGGTGCGTGTTCTTATCATATCTCAAATGGCCATTAACATTTGGAGATAACTTGCTTGTTTTATATGGTGGTGACAAAGACTTGATGAATATAGCAAAAGTGTGTGATCTATTGTAACTACCCTGCGCTTAATGCTCACATTTGCTAGAATTTATCAAGAGGTCCTAGTAGCCTACTTCTTGAGATAAGTTTGGAGTCACGTGGATAGTGCAAGATATAAGACGCAAGTTTGGGAGATTCAACTTCTTCATCATGTTCGTTATATTCAGTTTTCTTCATCAAATGATCAGTTCGTAGAGCCTACCGAGTTCGTGATTCAAGAGATGGTAAACATGCTTGGTTTCAGGGGAAGCTTGTTTAACCATCTACATGTACCACTTAAGGGGAAGCGTTTAATTCAAGTTGCATTGAAGACCCCTATTGGATGATTACAAAAAGGGGAAGAAGATTGTGTTGCAGCTTGCTTATCATTTGTGGTGACGTGTTCAAGTCAAGGGGAAGCATTGAAGATTGTTTTGTAATATCAAATAGGGGAAGATTGTTGGGAATTGTGATTTGATATTTACAAAACAAGAAGGACCGAAGATGACAAATGAATAATCTTCATTTAAAATGAAGATTACAGGATATCTTTTATTTGTTTAAACATATTCGGTCTTATCATTATTGTTAAGTCTTCTTGAACAAGTATTGTAAACCTAATCTCTAGTATATAAAGAGATGTAGGTCGTTAGTTTTGAGCATCCAGAAAATGTAGAACTCGAGTGTGTGTTGGTTAGCAAACGTGTTCTTGTACACGTTTGCTTGTTAGTTGTTTGTTTTATTGATGAATAAAGAAACGCGTTTCAGTTTAATATCACAACCTTGTTAACATTATTGTTCTTGTTAATTCCGCTATTATTATCAATGATGTTTTCCTAGATGGGCTTAAATGGGACTTAACATGGATTCTCTTTTTCCTCATTGTTTGACTCAGACTTAGAGTGATCAGAGGAACTATCAATAGATCCTTCAGAGTCATTGGATTGACAAGAAGAATATCTACTAGATTTGTCCTCTGAGGTAGTTGGTTCAGGCACTTGAGGAGCTTTCTTACCATACACAAAGAGTGAATCATCTAACTCCTCTTTTTCAAGAGGAGTATAGTCATCACTCAAAGGTGGTGGTACTCCCTTAAAGTCACCAGTCTTAACAAACCTATTGTACAAAGGTTTATCAGCATAGTCCTCTTCTCTATTTTTAAATATATCCCTATTCTCATTTTCCTCATATCCTAAGCCACATTTTTTATTTGACTTAATTTGAGAATCCCAACACTTAAACAGGTTTTTATTTGAATTGTTCCATTGATCTACCCTTTTTCTCAGCTCATCCCTCTCCTTCTGAATTTTAAGCCCTAATTGTCTATACCTTTTAAGCTTCTCATCTTGTTCATATATTTTATTAGCTTGAAAGTATAGTTTTTCATTTAAAGCAGCATGTTGATTTTGAAGGGTGACCTTTTGTGCCTCTAAAGTTTTTACAGCATTTTTATGTGCTAATAAATTTACTTCTAGATCACCTATTTGTTCTTGCTGCTCATCACATAAAGCCTTAACATGATTATATGAGTCAGTACATAATTTAGAGCATAATGATACCTCATTACCAATGGCCATGAGAGCATGATCAGACTCCTCATTTACTCTTGGATGCTCACTCCAATTGACTCCTCCAGCTTCCATTGTCAGCAGACTCATCTGATTCTTTTCCATCTTCCCATCTTCAACTCTTTTCTCATCAGCAGACTTCTTCTCTGGACAATCTCTTGAAAAATGCCCATGCTTGTGACAGTTGTAGCATTCAACAGTCCTCTTTGTGTATCCCACTGGTGATTTGTTGTTGAAGTTGATAGTCCTACCATATTGCTTCTGAAATCGTTTGACCCTTAAAGCAACCATGGCAATGTGCCATTTTATATCCATCTCCTCAACTTCAGCATCATTAATTTGTTCAAGGTCTTCACTAATAAAGCTTTCATCTTCCGTTTGATTGGCAAAGAAAGAATGTATCACCTCATCAGTGAAACTTGAAGCAGACCTTTCACTTGAAGGAGTTTCATAGTTACCAGACCTAACACCAGATCTAACCTTGTAAGTACTGCTTTTGTTTTGAGATACAAAAGCAACATTTGAGGAACTGGTTGAACCCTGAGTGTTGTTACTGATGTCCCTTTCAAACATCCTGAGATTATTGTAAAGGTCATCAGGTGTCATAGAGTCTACTTCCTCCTTAATCCTCATTGCCACAGATACATTGCCCCATTCTGATGGTAAAGATCTAAGGAATTTGTGATTTGCATCCTCATTCGAGACTGCTGCACCATGAACTTCCAATTGTGTTAACAGATGTTGAAATCTGTCATAGCCCTTCTCCAAACCTTCAGTCTTTGAAACACTAAATGTTTCAAATTGCTGTTTAAGAACAGCCTTTTGCATCTTTTTGGAGTTAGCATTACCTCCAAATCGTTTCTTGATAGCTTCCCACATCTCCTTAGCATCAAGAATGCCATGAAACCTTTGTAGATGCTCCTTAGGAATAGCCATAAGAAGCAAGGTTCTGGCCTTCTTTTCCTTCTCCACAGCCCTAATCTCCTCAGCAGATACTGGTGGCATTATTCTGAGTTGCCCATCATTCCCTTGTGAAATTCTCTTCTTAGAATTTCCCTTTTGAATCACCTTCCATACATCACTATCAATGTATTCCAGATAATGTTCCATCTCCATGGCCCATATATCATACTCTTCTCTCTTCAGTAGTGGAAGTTTTATGTTTGAGATTGTGGTTGTGGAAGGGATGGGTTGTTGTTGTGTTTGGGAGTTACTGGTTTCGGTTTTTCCTTCATCTTCATGGTTTGATTGCTCATCCTCACTGTTATGGATTGAGAAAGTTTCAGGCTTATCGAGTTCAGACATTGTGAAGGGTGATTTGAGTGAGAATTAGGTTTTAGGGATTTAGTGTTCTACGAATTCAGAGTCTCTCTCCTTGCTCTGATACCACTTGTTGGTCCACAAGTTGTATATGGATCACTAAGTAGTTTTGAATACCTAGTAGATGGTTAGGATAAATCCGAACCAATCTAAGTGAGAAACCCTAAGTGATTGTTAATGTTAATGCGGAATCTTAACAAGAACAATTAAGAACACAAGCAGGGATATCACTAACTTTGTATATTGATATTCACTATTATCAATTCGTACACCTCACACCCGTTTACTAACAAACTTTAGGGATCCTTTTATAACACAAGGAAACCCTAGATGACACAGAAGATATACACAAATCTTCTATAAAGATACATACACGCATTGTATCTTTTCCTAATATAACTCTAACAAACTTTCCTATCTTCACGACCAGACCAGACTTTATAAGTCAACCAGACTTAACATGTACCACCAGACTTAACTTTACATAACCAGACCTAAATCACAAACAGACCTAACTCAGTAAACGACCAGACCTAAGTAGTAAACTACCAGACCTAAGTAGTCTGTTCTTGATATGCATCATAATTCCCAACAGAAGGGATAATTTTAAGTTGTCTTATCCCCGGCCTACCGAGTATGCCATTGTACTGAGAGGGTGATCTAACTACCATGAAGTTCATCCAAGCGCTAGCTGAGTTTTCTTCATCACCTAAGGTAACCTCAAGTAGGATTTGCCCCAGAGGCCATGATAATTCGCCACTGAAACCAAGAAGAGGAACAGTGGCAGGGATCATTCTTTTCTTGATCTCCGAACTCAGCCGGTTGAAACAATGCTCGTATAGGACTTCAGAGGGCTTCCGTTGTCCACGTACATTCGGTGTATGTGGTGTCCACCTACTCCGGCCTTTATTACCAACGGATGGTCATCCCAGTCGTCTTCCTTTATTGGGGAAAGGATATTTCTAAATTTGGCTCAGCATTGGGAGGCACCTTCTGCTTCACACTTCGTTACCAGGTTTGTATCATGAATATGGCCGGACCTTTTTCCTTGGACGCGGTTTCTTTTTTTCCGCCTTTGGCAGTTCCGCCCTTCTGGCTTCCATTCTTGATTTCTTTTAACAAGTGTGCTAACTGGCCGGACCTGACCGCTTCCTCGATTTGCTTTCTTAACTGAAAGCACTCATCCGTGTGGTGTCCTTTTTCTCTATGGAACTCACAATACTTATCTTCGTTTCTAGATTCTGTTGGGCTTGACATGGGCGGTGGAGCCGTGAATTTTACCGTGTCCATCACCAATATTTCTTTTGGCTTTGTTGTGAGAGGTGTGAACCGGCCGGTTTTTCTCCGGTCCATCCTTGAGCGTCCTTTGAATTCTGTTTTTCTTTCAGAGTTCTGGTTGTTGGGTGCCCGAGATCCCCCTTCGTGAGGTTTCCACGAAGAGCGGTCTTGCTTTTTTCTTGACAGATTTGCCGCGACCGTCTCACCACGGATGAAGGCCGTGGTAACTTTCCACATTTCGTCAACTATTTTTGGGATTTTATCATTGAGCCTTCTGATTAGCTCCGGATTGTTGATCCCGTGTATGAATCCCGAGACCTTCATGCATTCGGGGGCACCCTTTACATGCATACTTTTCACTTTGAAGCGGTCAACAAACGCTGCCGTTGTTTCCCCTTCTCTTTGCTTGATAAGGTGGAGTTCCATCGGATCTTTGGTGTATTTTTTTCTGCTGGAGGAAGTAGGATAAGAAGCTTTTACGGAGGTCTTCGAAGCTATCTATGCTTTCTGCCTGCAATTCGTCGAACCACATCCGTGCGTGACCCAATAGGGTGGAGTTAAACATGTGGCACCAAGTGGGCATGGCCCATCGCTTGACTTTGGCCGCTGTGCAGAAATTCTTTAAGTGGTCCTCCGGATCCCCTGCTCTGTCATAGGTTTTGACATTAGAGGGCATCCGAGTCCTTTTAGGGAACTCAAAGTTTCTGATCCTTATTGTGAAAGGGCCCTTGTCATCAATGTCATACGGGCGGTGGAGATCGTCTATGTCCCCTTTGTATCTCCCAAATCTGGTTTCCCAATACTCTCCATCACTGTCTCCGTTCTCCTCTGGCGTCCGGTTTCTTCTACTTCTGGAACCGGAGCAGGTGGATCCAGCTCCACCCACCCCCTTTCTCTAAGGTGGTGGGCGTGGCTATATGTCGGACTTGGAGTCCTCCTTCTTGGGCTATCCGGGCTCCCTTCTACAAAAGGCCGCCCGTCTCGTCTGTAGCGTTTGGCTTCGATTCTGCGCTCCCTTCGAGCGCGACTTTTTGTCCTAAGCCGGGAGAATACATTAACTCTTTTCTCCCCCAGGTGGGATTTGACGTCCCCCTGTTTTTCCCCTAGGCGAGTGAAAACAGCGGACCGGGGTTGTTTGCCCCCTTTATCACCGTCTTTGGGCTCTTTACTAAGTCTGGAAAAGACACTTCGAGAATGAGAACCTTCAGAGGGACTGGATCTATAGCTGGGGCTAGTTTTTTGCTTTCTTTCCCATAGGGACCTTGACTCAGAATCTCCAGACGGTCCTTGTGAGTATGAGTTTCCCCGCGACTCATCTTCGAAGTCGAGGCGGGTTTTTACTTGTTCCAACTTTTCCGCACGGACTTTCTCGGACATTAAGGGCAATAGACAGTCGTAATGCTTGTTGCAAAACTCCCTTATCGCCTCTTCTGAGGGGGTTTCTTCTCCTTCGTGACCCTTCCCCTTTTCCATAGTGTTCCGTACTATGGAATGTTCTTGGAAAGGGGAGGCGTCATTCCCCTGATTACTCATGGTAAAGTTTTTTAGAAACGCAGTTATGTAACTGGTCCCACGGATGGCGCCAACTTGTTAGTACAAATCTTGGGCATACCTCCTGGCCTAGGTTAGACTAGCCCTGGGCGAGTGTAGATCTTGCGCTAAGTACTTCGTAAGCTGCTAAGAAAAGCAACACCGTCAGTCTTACCGCGGAAGGGGGATTCCGCGGTTGGCCTCCGGTGTGAGAGTAAATATATTGTTTGAGAGATATAGTGTAAGTGCGGACTAATTAATTATATGTTATGTAGATCTATCCGCTGCGCACACTTGTGATGTTTATGTGTTTATAGACTTGTATGATTCACATATTCCAACAATTACTTGGTTAGCCATTATTGTAACATACCTGCCATCCTTTGGGAATTATGAATCCTCCATACTCAATATCTTGCTTAGCTCGCCGAAAACTTAAAAGAATTACATTTCTTAAAAAAAAAAAAAAAAAAAAAAAAAAAAAAAAAAAAAAAAAATCTTGCTTAGCTCGCCGAAAACTATATACAATAACCCCATGGTTTGTTTTAATTCCTAGAAATATCATATAATATCCTAACAAAAGTTTTTCGTGGATCAGCAATGCCACCAAATAACAATTCAAACTGACTGCAATACATTTAAAGATAAAAAAAATATCAAAAAGTATCCAACATACCAAAACTCATATGTAACTCGAGCTGCATCAGCATCAAAGCCATCTTCAAAAACTACTTTAAACATCCCCATACTTTTCTTCAGTTTCTCAAGCATCATCCTTTGCTTCTTTCGACAAATTCTTCATCCTTGTTAATTTTCTAACCAGACCATCAATTTTCAAACTACGGTCACGAGATGAATCATCATCATGAACGTATTGATGTTCCAAACGTCCCTGGTGGAGAACCATTAACTCGGATGAATTCAAAAATCCTTTCGATTACTTACCGTCCTCGCCCAAGTAATCACTCAAGAAAGAGTTTTGATATTCCATTGGCATTTTTCATATAAATGAAAATAGGTATGACAATTATCATCTTAATATATTTAAGAAAAAATTACACGTTTGGTCCCTGTGGTTTGCTCAGATTTCATGTTTAGTCCCTAAGTCATTTTAATTACACCAGAGATACCTATTTTTGAAATCTTGCACTCATTTAGTCCCTATTTTGGATGTGCCGTTAGTTTGACTGTTAAGTGTTTAAATAATATTTTCCCGCTAGTCCCTCCGTTAATATTTTTTGCACCGTTAGTCTTATTTTTTAAAATGAATTAAAAATGACAGCATAGGCTCGAACTCGAGTCTTGTTGCCCAAAAACCAAAGCCCCAACCACTGGACTAAGCGTCCAGTAGTCCAGTGGTGTAATTATAATAAAATATATTAAACCACATAGAATACGGTGCCGTTTTGCACCCTTTTTTCCCGCCAAAATTTGGCCCCAACCCTCAGCCCATTTTGCTATAATCCTAGGCCAATTTTTGGCCCCGTACGGTATTTGATGCGTTTTTTTATACATAATATATGATAAACTTTACCACATAATTCCAGAACATTCATAATAAAACCCTAGATCCAAAACAGTGTACCACTCTGCTGCTGCTGATTATGATCGAAGGATGTGGCAGGATTCATTAGCCCTAATATGTGCGGTAGTCATGATCCAGGATGGTCGTGATGTGGTGATGCTCTGCCGTAGACCCACATACGAAAAAAAAGGGTTCAACGTCTTGGTGGGTTTCTGATTGTGTTTGAGATTTTCGGATTTCTTCCAAGTGTTTAATAAGGCTTTTGGTTCATCGGTTAGCAGCAGATCGGTATATTCCTTTTTCTTTTTTTTATTTTTATTTTAAATCAAGATTAGGGTTTGTTTGTCTTTGGGCTTTTTTGGGAAAAAGGTGGAATAAGTGATGGAGAAGAACAAAACATGACTGCTTGGATGTTGCTATCAACACACTGAAGATCCAACTATTTAATCTTTGTACTGTTGGTATCTTTTGTTTTGTGGATTTTATGGGATACACAAGCAAAAAAAAAAAAAGGATGGACAACTTTCTGTTGTAACCGTTGATTAACCATTGGTGATTGTCAAGATGAGGTTTGATTTAATTAGATTTTCAGTTTTTTGTGGTAGATTTGGGCCTTTTTTTTCCCTCAACAAATGCTTAATATACTTTATTGTTGTTATCGTTTTCCAGCCGCTGTATATGGAACTTATGATGCGTTTGTTGGTGTTGCTGCCATTGCAACTCAGTTGGTTTGTAGCCATGCCGTGCGTAGTGTGGATGGCACTGCGAACAGCTATGGCGGGCCAACTGCTAATCCGTGGTTTGCTATGCTGGTAAATTATTGTTTACTATGCGTGCCTCAGCAACACCCGTATCTTCGCTAGGCAGTCACACCGAGAATGTGATTGCAGCCATGTCGGGTGATCATCCTGTTTGCATTTCCATATATAAAAAAAATGGCCGATGATGATGGATGGTTGCAGTTGCATAACTGAACCATGTTCCTTCCAGAAGTCGGTACCTTGGCGAGGTAACCTGCGGGTTGCAGCCACTATAGTTTGCCGGCTTCGGGTACATATGTGTATTTCGATCTGAGCCTAATGTTTTGTACTGTGATGATTGCTCAAATATGATCTCCTGCTGCACTGTGTGTGCGGATGGCAGAGTGCAAGGAATGCTTGCCTCAGCAACCTTCACACGTGCACCAGGGCACGAATAAATCTGACCCAACTTTCCGGAATAATGGGCTATGATGATTTGTATATTACTGAAACTGTTTGAGGTGTGAGAACATCCGTATCTTGGCAGGGCGTTTACACTAACGCAGCCATGGCGGTTGTTCCGGCTTTGTCAAATATGTTATTCATGGATTCTAATATCCTATAAGTAAAATTGTTTTTTAAAGAAGTTTTTATGGCTGTGATGATTGTTGGAATTTCGGCGAGATGTTCCAATCCTAACTTGGTAAGGCAATGACCGGATGGCATAGCATATATCCCTGCTATGCAACCAGGTTTCTTTGCAACCGTAACGGAATTCGGATACTTCTATGACCTGAACACCATATGCATATCTGAGCCTAATCTTTTATTGCACCACATTTCTGGAAAAAGAGTTATGGCAATAACAGCTTTAGCCTTGGCGTTCTATTTTAAGTTGCTTTGTCTGCCCTGGTTGGCCAAATACGTTGTCTGCCAAAAATAAAAATTCCTTCGGTCTGAATCTACTTTATTCGTGGGTTCTCATCAGTGTTATTCGTGACTTTGTTTCTAAACATACGAGTATTATTCAGTTACCTGATACGAAAGTCGTCAAGCAAAGGTTACTTTCTCATTTTGCTTTTTTAAACGTTTTTCTTAAATTCATTGCTCACATTATCCATATTAGGAGTATGGTATTCCTTGGATTAATAACTTTTTAATTACAGGCATCCTTGATAATCAAATATGGAATACAAATGCTTTGGAAGAAGAGAAAAACAAGTTGTTTCTTTATGATGGGGTGAGTTTTTATATTTTTATATTTTTTTTATAAGAAATCATGTTAATATTTCTGTTTTATTTGCCTCATATATTTAGCCCGTGTTACTTTTCTGTTCGCTATGAAACATAATCCTTAGGCACAGTTGGTGGTGGTTTTAGAGGAATATAAACTAAGGAGACTACAAAAAGAAGAGGAAAATAAACGTTTCAAGGTAATCTTTTTATGTCATGTTGCTATACGAGTAGAGGGGGTAGGATGGGTGATTCAAGCATCTTCTGCTCATTTGTGTAGGATGCTGATTTAAAAGCTAGCAGTGGAGCAACAAGAGCTAATGGCAAGGTATTGCACAAAGTGCATTTTCTGTTACAATCCATCTATATCGTATGCAAACAAGAAGCTTCACACATAGAAATAATAATGCTATGATGTAATTTATAGTGTTAAAAATGTTAAACAATATCATAAGCTCTTAATCATGATATATTAATATGCATAAAAATGGCACGGAATCTGAAATTGGGAATACAAAATTTGTTGATGTTTGCACTTCATGGATCAATAAGTCACTTTGAGGTCTAAACTTAAACTAATATTAAACATTATAGGTTGATTATTATTGATTGAGGTTTATACTATTCAATCTACTCTGTATTACAGGATGATGATGGTACTAAGAAGAAGAGCAGACCATTCTTCTCGCAATTTTTGTCCCCCATCTTTCTGAAGGTATAGATACTGATTCCCTGAAACTTTCACTTATCTATCAGCTCATATACGATAGAACTGATCATTATTTCAACAGCCATTCTCTATAACTTTCTTTCGCGAGTGGGTTGACAAAAGTCAGGTCAGCATGAGTCTTGAAGTATAATATACGTGCTGCATACACTCAATACAGTCATACTAAATGTCAAATTTACTAAATTTTCAGCTACCTACAAAAGTCAGGTCAGCATGAGTCATGATACACTGAAATTTGTACGCTGTTTTGCCGACCCAGCATACATTAACTGTAAGTTTAAGCTACCATGGTGAAATCATAATTATGAATGGTAATACTTTTAAAAAGACCTGTTTATTTTTTTAATAAAATCTTGCCATAAACACATTCATCATTTTAGCAGTTGCTCACTTAAGCAGGTAGAATTTGTGAAATGCTTAAATAGCAATACTGCGACTTATACGACTTTAACAAAAGACCTTTAATTTTATTCAACATGCTATCTTGGATTATGCCACACACAAATGATGGTATCGACAAACCAAATATCTCAGCAGTGGATTTTAGAAAAAAAAAAAATTAATGTGTTATTTTAACTACAACTGTTTTTTTTTTTTTTTTTTTTTTTTTTTTTTTTTTTGCTGCAGATGTATGACAAGAACGGGCTGGCCTCTACATACAAGAGAATAGTGGTAGACTTGATTAACTCGATTTGCCAAAGAGAGAAATTTATAGTAAAGGTAATGTATAGGTCATGTTCATTTATGTCGTGCGTAAAGTTTAGAACTTGATGTATAAAGATTGAATTAGCGGTGTTTTTTTCTTTTGACAGAATGAAGGTTGTTGCAGCTTATTTGTCGAATGGTATAACGATAAATGAACCGGATCCGCTCCATACGATGGCAGTAGGTTGTTATCCGCAATGTTTGTTAGATGCGTCCGTCACTGGTAAAGGGAAGAGGAAAATGGACGATGTCGCAGTGCATGCGGGTAGTGCTAACTTTATCATAAGTATGCGTTAGTATCCTGGCTTACAGTTTAATACATCTGTATGTTTATAACATCTTCTTTATGGTTTTCGTTTACAGGTAGCTATACTATGGCGGGGTGTACTTCTGCGCGTTTAGTGGGTAACCAACTTACGGCAGATGTAGTTTCGGTTTCTTCTGTGGCTGCTGTTATCAATGCTGATACAGGTGTGTTGCCGACTGATTCTCTACTTTTTTTCGTTCCCATTCACCTGTATGTGGTATACAGTACTTACGAACCAACACCGGTATAGGTTTACATAGCTTATTATCACAATTGCCTTATATTACATAAGACCACTTTCCCGGCTTATTATGAGACTTATGGCCAACTCATATTTATGATACCAGGCAACGAGGTGAATCTGGATGAGCTCAAAAAATGTCAACAGATTATGGTGTGATCAAAGAGTAAGCGACCAAAGGTCTTATGATAAGGTTATTTAGAAAGCTTATCAGCTATTTAGCTTATTGGCTTAAGCCAATTCCAAAATCAAAATAAGCCCATAAGCCTTAAATCAGCTGAAAGTATCAGTTTATATCTTTGTAAAATGATTTCCATTTATAAGGCCGCTTTTCCCCATATGCGGTGTTGGTTTCAGGTATAATTTGAATGTTTAAGAAATATTTTACTAAGTTCTCAAGTGCTTATGACCACGTGTTTTTTCAACCTGGCTGCAGGTATTCCCAAAGAATCTTGCACCAACCATTGTGATTGCTGTTGAGCATTGTAGCAGAAACCAGCGGTTTCAAGAGGGCTAATGTGCCGGTATCAAAAGCTATGTAACACATGTACCCTTGCTTATTAGATATCTTAGATAACTTTTTATTTTTTCTTTGAGGACGCTAATTGGTATTTCTTGCTTCTGCAGTTCCTTCACTTGAAAAGTTTTCCGTTATAGAACATGGTAAGATTCCTGTCGAACTAATCCTTCAAAATGGCCATATATTGCTTAATTCAAACACCATTACACCTTTCAAAATAGGCTAATCCAAACACTCTTTAGGAAAAATCAGGCATGGGCTAAATGTCAGCATTTGTTTACAAGGGTCCTATGTATGTGGTTTTTTTACCAGCTATGACATTGTTGTGCCACAAATATTGTATACCTTTTTTTTTGTTTTAGAAAATATGGCCATTTATTTATGTTATGTTAAATTTCAGATTGCTATTATTTTTACAGGTATACACGAACGACAAAAGGCAAAACGCAGATACTTGCATACCGATCGTGACTGTTTTACAGGTTCTTCAAGATTCTTTTTTCTTCACTTTAATTTTTTTTACTTCAATTTTATATATTTTCTTCAATTTGGATAGTCAAATTGAAGTACGATTAAAATCTTCCTCTAACTTCTTTCTTTTGATGTTTGTAGGTGTGCTCATGTAAGGATCGCACCCGAAGGTTGCAACTGAATAAGGTAAGTCTTAGAACGACGGTGATGATGAATCAAAGTAAAGCCAAAACAAATACTCATGTTCCTCTTACTCACGCTCCATGTTTTTTTACCGATAAGTTAGAAGCTCTTTTCTTGGTTTTGAGGTTTTTGCAGAAATTCAGGCTCCATGTTTTTTTATTTGTGTTTCAGGTCTGTATAACTGAGAATGCGACTCATGACGCAACTGAAAAGCTGATGAGTATGAGCTTCGTCAGGATTAAGAAAGTTAACTAAACCCTCAGGCGTTACAGGTATTAGACGGTCTCGACATTATTAATAAGCTGAAAATTAGCTTTAGGAACTACTGTTTGGATTTTTTTATTTCGTATAATAGGACAGTAACTTTTAGAAATTTTCGATGGAGCCATTCATAATGGTTTTTGATTAGCGATGAAGGTAGAAAATTAGTTCAACTTTTGTTACCATGTCTCACCCTCCTTATTTTGCCCCAAAATTAGCGGATAACCTGAAACAACCTCTTCTCTGCTTAAAAAAACGAAGATAGTTAAGCAGAAAAATGAAATAAGCAATCCTACGCACTTATAAGCTGAAAATAAGCTTTAGGAAATAGTATTTGGATTTGCTTATTTTATATAAAAAGACAACGTTTTTCTAGAAATCCTCGATCTAAGCCATTTGTAATGGTCAAATAGAGGTACAAGTTGACTTTTTTGTTCAACTAAGCAATATTACAAAATAATCAGTCCCCGTATCCTGTAATGATAGCATTATTTTACTCTCTTATTCTAAGTTAATTCAAGCTAATAATGACCTGTTTGACCATAAGCCTATCTGTATCAAGAGGATGGAAATTCAGAAATAGGATGAATAGTCAAATACTCAAATACTGAACGTTGCAATTTTTATACGATGGAGGTAGTTATTGTTATAAAGTAAACAAAAGGTTATCTATTCAGGAGTGTTTGTTAGCTTAGCTATGCTCAGGATTCAAGCACTCTTGAACAATTAATTCGAACAGATCGATTACTGAAGCAATTGCCAATGTATTGAACAACATGCCAAAGGTAAAAGTTGCATTTTGAATGGTTTCTGTTTTGCTGTTACATTTCAGGATATTCAAAAGCTAGAACGGTATTTGCCATTATTACAGAACTTAGCTGGACCAGTCCACTTAGTTCTTCGTCTTTCTTCAGATTGAAAATCTGCGTTTTGAGCTTCGAATTGTTTTCTTCTTTTATGCTGCAATGCTACGAGAATGGAGTTCTCAATAGATTTAGTACGATCTACGGCCATATTTAGAAGACCAGAAGGGGTTTATCACTATTTTCCTCACGAACTTCTTTCCTCTTTAAAAGATGCACGTACTCCTGAAGGTACACCAGAAGCAGCTCCATCTGTTGCTTTGGTTATAAGCTTCATTTGCTTGGCTGAGGCGCAGGTCAGTGTTCAAGCTCCGATCTTTTATCTATTTCAAAAAAACATATAGCTCATTCATGTGTTTTTTTTAACATAAGATACAAAAATATACAGATAGTTACTACAATGAAGGCTCAAGAGAAAAAAACTGCTGACACGCTTTTGTCAAAGTTCCATTATGCCGTTGTACAGTTATTTGATGAAGCCGCAAAGAATACAAATGTGGTACGTAAGAAACCACTTTACTACAGTTTGAATAAATCAAGTATTGGCGTTTATGCTAATTTAGTGAAATCTGTGTAAAATAGTTAGTATTAGTATTTTTATCATAGTTAGCTTTATGTGTGTTTTTGTTTGATTTTGTCAAGGTTTTGTAGTTGCAAACTAGCAGTCCAGCTTATCAGCGAAAGATGACTTTGTTTGTGCATTTTGAACGTAGGTGCATCTCCTAACATATCAGATGGTATCACTATTAACGCACAACCCAGTGACCTTTTTCCGATGCTCCAGCCGAGGTATTGATTACAGTCCACCGAAATAAGAAACTCATTTTGATGGACCTTAAAGTTGTGCTCATTTGTACATCTGTCAAAGGATTGTGTCGGGCATGTCGGTCATTGTTTTTCTTCTATGCATTATATCTTTAAAAATATACATCTGTCATAAGAATTGTCTTTGGCATGTCGGGTAACTTAGGGAGTGTTTAGATAACTATATTTGACAAAGGTTGTAACTAAGAATCACAATGATTTATATTACTCAAAGATTTACGAATTAGGCTTCAATCCACTGTTATGGATTTCATCTGAAATTTTCCATCGATTGTTTTTATGGGCCAAAACTGATTTTTTTATGAAATGGGTCAAAACTGAAGCTCTATAAATGGTGTGCGTCTGAAATTTTTATTCGATTTAAATTTGCAGGACTCCAGTGGTCAGGATAAGAGCAGACTGGGATGGCTAGAATCATTTCACATTGTAGTGCACTACTACCTGATACACCTGTTGAACAGTTCACTGTTTTGCCAAATGAAGATGTGCCTTATCAGCTTTCTCAACCTATGGGTGTGTGCAGTAATCAGTTGCAGCTTCCAAGTATGGGTGCATCAGACATATCGCCAATGGGGAGTCATTCGCTTTCCAATAGTACGTTGTGATCGCCAACATTTTCTATAGTGTTGTCATTTGTGATACACAAACGCCAAAACAGGCAATGCATCAAATAAACAGTTAATTAGTTTAAGACAATGGTCATGATGGATTAATGTGATCTCTAGATTTTGTAAAATGGTACTACCATTTTGATACCGTTTAAGGTTTATCAACCAACAAGTTATTTTACAAATGTGTGCAAAAGTTTTTATGTCAAACTTACTAATGAACATGCATTTCATTTCATAACCATTAGGAGTGAAAGTACATGCTGTAGAGGATAGAAGCACTTGCTCAAGAGGAAAGACGCATATGTCATCTTTGCAGTTTTCAATTTCATTTGTATTTGACTGTGAGTATGAGGAAAACACAAACTTCTTTTGGTTCTAAAACCAGTAACGTTTTTTTTCATTACTTTTGAGCCGTTTTAAACCTCAGCCCAAAAACAGCCGCGCCTGCAACGCGGCGATCGTCGCCTTTCTCGAGGTCGCCATCTTAACAAATTAACTTATAAACGGGTCAATTGAAGTCATCTTTTATCAAATAAAAAAAAATTACAACAGGCCATTTTTAGGTCCTTGATTCAGAATTGCCGCATCTAATTAAATATTGAAATAATTATCTTTGCTACAGGTTAGTTTATATACATTTATATAAGTTTCTATGTGTATGATAGGTACTGGTGAAGATGAAGTTCAAGACAACAAAAGAAAAGGAAAGCAAAGACACTGATAAAAACCCATGAACTAAAATGACTTCTCTAAATTGTACTATTATTGAAAACCAAACTCTTATGTATGTTTATCTGATTTAAGGAGACAATACCTCCCTAAGTGTATGTGGGGGTATAGCTTTTATAATTGACATGCTTCCAAGTGATGGACAATATGAGATTTTTTATTTAGAAATATGTGTACCTAAATGTAACTTTTTGATACATTACAAGTAGAATGTGCCAAGAAGAGGTCCTAACTGGTCGGTATGCGTACGCGCCAACACTACAACTTAAAAGCTTAGTCCTACAAAAATGAATTCTTATATCCATATAGCGCCTAAATATTCTACTTTATTTGTGCAAAATCGCCTCCGCCAAAAAACAGGCACGCCCGCAACGCGGCGGATAGTTGCCAATCTCGTTATATTAAAATAAATTCAATTTTCGGTTTTCTTCTGTTTTTTACGTTTTTGTCCTTTCTTAATGTTTTCGTCCATTTTTTTACGTTTTCGTTCGTTTTTTTACGTTTTCGTTCATTTTTTAAGTTTTCGTCCTTTTTATACGTTTTCGTCTGTTTTTAAACATTTTTGTCTGCTTTTTTACGTTTTCGTTCGTTTTTATACGTTTTTGTCCATTTTTATCCATTTTAGTCCGTTTTTATGTGTTTTCATCCGTTTTTTTATGTACTCATCCGTTTTTATACGTTTTCGTCCGTTTTTATGCGTTTTCGTCCTTTTTTATGTGTTCGTCCATTTTTTATGATTTCGTTCGTTATTATACATTTTTGTTTGTTTTTTACGTTTTCGACCGTTTTTATACATTTATGTATGTTTTTAAACGTTTTCGTCTATTTTTTTTTATGTTTTCGTTCATTTTTATATAGTTTTGTCCATTTTATACATTTTCATTTGTTTTTATACGTAAAAAAATGAAGAAAAACGTATAATCAAAGAATATAAAAACGAAGACGTAAAAAATAGACTAAAACGTATAAAAATGAACGGAAATGTATAAAAACAGACAAAAACGTAAAAAAACAAATGAAAACGTATAAAAAATATCGAAAACGTAAAAAACACGAACAAAACGTATAAAATAGACGAAAACGTAAAAAAACAGACGAAAACGTAAAAACTGGACGAAATTGTAAAAAACGGACGAAAACGTATAAAAACGAACGAAAACAGATGAAAATGAATGATAACATAAACGTAAAAAAAACATACGAAAACGTTAAAAACAGACCCTATAAAAGACGGACGAAAACATAAAAAATTGACAAAAATGTATAAAAGCGGACGAAAACGTAGAAAAATGGAGGAAAACGTAAAAAATGGACGAAAACGTATAAAACGTAAAAAATTGGATGAAAATGTATAAAAACATACGAAAATGGATAAAATGAGTTTGAGCAAAAAAAAAGTTAAATCCAATTTACTTTGATATAATTACACCACTGGACACTTAATCCAGTGGTTGGGGCGCTGGTTTTTGTGCAACAAGACCCGAGTTCGAGCCTATGCTGCCCTTTTTAATTCATTTTAAACAATGAGGACTAACGGTTCAAAAATTATTAACGGAAGGACTAACGAGCAAATATTAATTAAACACTTAACGCTCAAACTAACGGCCCATCCAAAATAGGGACTAAATGAGTGCATCGTTTCAAAAATAGGTATTTCTGGTGTAATTAAAACGACTTAGGGACTAAACATGAAATCTGAGCAAACTACAGGGACCAAACATGTAATTTTGCCTATATTTAATGTGTCTATGAAAGAATATTCAATCACAGTTAATTACTTAAGTGTGTTCAATAATCTTGTCATAAGATATGCATTAAATATGTGTACAATATTGTCCATATGATTTCTACATAAATATTTAAACCACTATATGGTTTTCCATCTCTTGAAGAAACTCATTTTTATTCTCTAGTCTAACTATAGAGTTCAAGATAAACCAAATTTCCAAAATTGATTATCCTGATGGACAGCATCTTTTCATTCATAGAG
The DNA here is from genome assembly GCA_021014915.2 of Artemisia tridentata subsp. tridentata. Lineage (NCBI taxonomy): Eukaryota > Viridiplantae > Streptophyta > Magnoliopsida > Asterales > Asteraceae > Artemisia > Artemisia tridentata. The sequence continues at coordinate 22,978,098 of CP139507.1, read as the reverse complement.
TGAGTAATTTACCCAATTCAATATTTGGTAATGCATCATAATGATCATCAGGTTTACCATAATCCTGTTACTCATAATTCTCAGCATATTAATCAAATATCTGAGATATCCTTGCGGATTCATGAATGAGAATTCCATCATCTTAAGGTTTAACATTTACATGTCTAACCTCATCATGATATTCACTAGTATATTTTAGAAGATTATGTATCTTGTAATTTTATCCCTTTAAGATAAAACTCTCACGTACCTTTTGTAATTTATAGACTATCTATAAATACTTAGCGAGTAGAGCAACACTAAATTGTTCTCTTTTGGGACATTACAAATACACATTGACAGTTCCTTACATTAGTTTGTTAATATCCTACTTCATAAGTTATTTAACAAATTAAGAACTTCAATTCATCACATTCTATAATATAATGGTGTCTTATTAATCTTCTAGATTGGAGTCTTATTAAGTATGTTCAATCCATACTCAATATTCTTAACCTTGATAACTTTTTGGAAGAAAAGAAGTTATAGTTATCTTTAATCAAACAATACCAATAAAGTTTGATTCTCCTAACTGAACACACCACAAACTTGTGGTACTTCATTAGAACTAATATTGTGAGACAATCTAACAATATGTAAGATAAACATATACTCATTTGGCTTATCTATTTTCCAACTAAGTCAACTTAATGGTATAATAGAATTCCTAAGTCAATTGCATGCTTTATAACACAAGTACCTGGTCGCCAAGTCACATCATGTCTACGTTACAAGAAAACATAAATTGTTATATATTCTGTTAGTGCAAATATTACGATATTTAATCTATACAGTCTCGTTTGTTTTGATTGATGACAAACATGTAACTGGATACATAACGTAAAATGTACAAGTTACTCATAATATGTAAGATAAACATATATTGTGAGACAATCTAACAATATTTTACAAGAAAACATAAATTGTTATATATTTTGTTAGTGCAAATATTGTGATATTTAATCTATACAGTCTCATTTGTTTTAATTGATGAAAAACATGTAACTTGATACATAACGTAAAATGTACAAGTTACTCGTAATCATATTTTGTCTCAACATACATTCAACACCTCTCAACGTCTCAAGTCCTTTATGCTACAACACAAGTTCATACATTTTTGTTATGTGGCATTATGATCAAACCCCTTAACATATCATTTAGAATGTTTAAAATAAGTTTAGAGTCATTAAGTATTTTAATAGGTTAACCATTCTATTTCATACCTCATTTTACATCTTGCATTCACAAATATTTTATACAAATACATCTTTCGTAAAATGTCTACTAACAAATATATACTTTTATTTGTACAAGTAAACTAATTATAACTTTCATACAAGCACTAAAATTTACTTATACTAGACAAAATACATTTTATTTTGACAAGCACTTAACTAAACATATATTAACTAGTTAAGTAATACATTTTACAAACAAACTTTTGTTTACATTTTAATCAAAATAAAAATGGTGTTATTACATCATGCATAGTGTCATCAAAATCTTGAAAGATCTCATTAGATATATTGGAAAGATTATGAAAGATTTTGAAAAGATTGTGCATAAGATTTTGGAAAAATTTGATAAAGATTTTTTAGATTTCTTGTCAGACACCCGCGGAACCAAAAGTTAACAAGGACGGAACCACGCGGATCCCTTTTTTTGGTTCCTTGGTCTGGTGACCTTGTTAGCTATAAATAGCAGCCCATTGTCCACCCATTTCCTAACCACTTCAACACGCATTCTCTCTATCATTTTACATACATTTAGATCAGTAGATAACAATATAGTAACATACATTAATCATCCTCACCAACACATGATCATAATGCTTCTAACATTCATCTTTGTTGTAAGCATATCATATCTCCTGATCCATCAAAGAAAGCTTGGAGATCTTGCCATCATCATCCAGCAAAGCATATCAACATATGAAGATTCAAGGGAACTTGTCATCCTCATTGATTGAAGACTTCTTATTCAAGAAGTTCATTTAGATTAGTCATTCATAGCCACTAGACATTTGTGTCATGGATCATCATTGTAAACATCATTGTATCATCACAATATATTCACCAAACTAGATTAGATGGTTTATGTATTTGTGCCATAAAACACAAGGTTTTTATGTTGGGTCATAAAACATAACAGGAGTGGTTGTACCCTTATAAAAGAACTCGACATCTAGCTTAGTATTGGAAATATTGTATATGCGACGTTAGGTTGGTTCCACCTCGAACTAGAACCCGGTATTTAGCTTTGTACCGAAAAATGTGTAAGCGACATTTGTAAGGTTTTCTCCGCCGAGAAGGGAACTTGTTGATCTAGTGAAGTAACTCTCGAGTTGGGTACTCGGGGAGTGGATTAGGATGGAGAGGAGCTCCGTGACCGAACCACTATAAATCATCGTGTCCGGTTTGCACTTTCTTTTACTTACTGCTTTATTTTTATACTTGCACCTATTTATTATTTGTGTTGTGGCTTGATGGTTATGCTTGTATGACAACTTGTTTACTACATGATTTATATTAGTCATACGACTATAATTGGCATTTTTCATATTATGGCAAACTTGATCGGATATTTGATACAAAAGATTTAAAGTTTTTAAGCGGTAACGTATTCACCTCCTCCTCTACATTTTCACAATTGGTATCAGAGCTTCGTGGCTCTTATTTTCAAAACAAATGGTTTTTAAAATGGAGTACGATCCATGTATCAAATTACCATTGAAGCGGAATATAATATTAAAAATATTTCGCTAATTATAGTTAGAAATTTTGTTGTTAAATGTTACTTTGTATATAAGTGTGAAGGTTTTCTTGAAAAATAAAAGAAATGTTTCTTACAAATTTGTAAATGTAAAATTATGTGCTCAAACCTCTGCTAGTTATTCATCAGCTCTTCGACTAGAATATGTTAAAATTTATTAACTTTTGCTAGTTTTCTGATACGCAAGAACTAATGTGTGAGAAAACAGTTTTGCAAGTGGAACAACGCGACTCAGAAGACGAAGGGCCTCCTCCTGGATGGGATTCTAAATGTCAGCCCGATCCATAATCACAATTGACATGTCCAACAACTCCTCAATCAGGCCAGTCTAATAACTCTTTCATTTATTTAATCTCAGCCTTCCAGTGTGATTCTAGGAATCTGTGAAAATGTTAACTTATAATCTGGTGGTATACGATTTGCATAGCTCTTTTGAGAGAGTTTTATTTTACAGCCCACTATTGCAATACACTATAAATAAAGATTAACAGAATGTGAATTTTAATGAAGTGAATTAGGTTGATGCTTGAACTTTAACGTAAATGTAGTGAAACATAAAATTTGAGCATAGAATTTAGATTCTATGTACTGGACTAAACTCAATTGCTGATTTGTCGAAAAATGAAAAATTGACGAGTTGAAATGAATTTTGGTTAGAATATGTGATTAGGTTGATGTGTAATTTTAGGGTTTCGTGCGTTGTGGATAGATACTGAGCTACTGTAGTGAAATAGATTAAGCGTAGAAATTCAGAAAGCCACTTATTTGTGTACTTGGGTTACCATATATGTCATGTCTATCTAGGTAATTTCTAACTTCTGATTTTACACGCTCAATTGAACATGCAGACATCCCCTAAAAGTACAGAGCAGCCGTTGTGTCATGTCTGTCTAGGTAATTTCTAACTTCTGATTTTACACATGTATGTCTTATTTCAAAAGGAAGAAACATGTTAAGCCATTGGTTATTGTCTGGATAGTTGGAGTGAAGCAGGGGAGTATGAGTTTAGAGTCACAGTTGCGATAGCATCATAAGATTTTAAAACTGAATCATGTTACTTTAATTAGTTGCGATAGCAACATAAGATTTTAAATCTGAATCATGTTACTTCAATTGGGTATGTGCAACACAACATTATGTGCATTGACATAAACACACTAGGATTAGCTAGTGTTTCGAGCTAATAAAATACTCACTAGTCAATACTACTAGGAAAACCTAACAGAATGGTGGAATTCAGTTATTGTATTTGTAGTTTTTGTTGTATTTCTTATGCATGCACCAGTCAATAGTAGTAATGGGGTCGATGGTAATGATGGTCACTATATGAACTATGACAATAACGGTTTTCTTGAACTGCAAAGAGACCGAACACGTACATTAGGGGGAGGGACTGGGGGCATACATATATATATATATATATATATATATATATATATATATATATATATATATATATATATATATATATATATCTGTGTGTGTGTGTGTGTATGTGCATCTACACACACATGCATATGCGTATATTTCAGTATATATTATGTTAATGATCGAAATTTGTACAAAAACAAGTAGGAAGGCAAGACGCCTGCTGCTAACGGGGTATTGAACTTCTGCCAATGGTGATGTTACATCAAACCAAATTATCCATGTTCAAAACTTGACAAGTGTTAACACGTTAATACATCAAAACTATATTTCCTAGAAGCAGAAGTCAAGCTTTTGCTTTTTGTTAGTGTTTGAGAAGGCAAAAGAGTATCAGTATGATTATCAAAGCTTTGCCAAAAAATGTCATCATTTTGTTTCTTTGATACGAGATTAACGGTCACGGATATTCGTATTGGTGACCGGAACTTACCACCCAAGGAGTCCTTTAGATATCTGGGATCGATGATTCACAAATCAGGGAGGATAGATGAGGACGTAGCCCACCGGATTAGAGTTGGGTGGGCGAGATGGAGGGCGGCATCGGGAGTCCTTTGTGACAGGAACGTCCCCTTAAAGCTAAAGGGTAAATTTTATAAGGTGGCGATTAGACCGGCCATGTTGTACGGGTCTGAGTGTTGACCTATCTCCAAAGCCCATGCTAACAGGGTCGAGGTGAATGCTAAGGTGGACTTGCGGTAAGACCCTGCTTGACATGATCCCGAACGAAGTTTTCAGAGCTAAACTTGAGGTCGAGACTATTATGTCGAAGATTAGAGAAGGAAGGCTCAGGTGGTTCGGTCATGTCAGGAGGAGGCCACAATCAGCGCATGTAAGAAGAGTCGAAGCACTTGTAGTGGATGGTGTGAGAAGGAGGGGTAGACCCAAACTCAGATGGGAGGATAGACTTAAGCTCGACATGAAGGAGCTTCTCTTGTCTGAGGACATGACCTCAGATAGGAAGGCGTGGAGAGATAGAATTAGGATATGCGGGTAGCTGAGGCTAGGTGTGCGTGGGTCTAGGTTGTCTTGTGTCTCCTTGTTTCCTTACCCCTGTGTTTGGTTGCTTTTCCTTAGCTTTAGGCCCCGTGCATTGCCCTGATTTGCTTTGTGTTGTTCCCTTAGGTTTGCCGACTTTTCTTGGTGCTTTGCTATTTGCTTTTGTGCTTTTTTGCCTGTGTTTCTGCCCATGCCCCCTTATCTCTTTGCCTTTCTTCGGGTCCTTTGTTTTTTTCTGCTCTATTTATGTGTTTGCCGGTTTGTTGTCTGTTGTGTAACACCTGTTTCCCAGATACAACTAGGCCCCACCCTATATGGAATTGATTAAGGTTTAACGAGATTGGCTAGTCAATGAATGTTACGTTATAGTCAAACCCGATAGTTGACCTTGTAGTCAACTAATGTATTAGATAGTTGAGGAAAGTATTATGTGTCACAGCTAGAAAGGAAATAGACTTCATGGACCTAAGTGCTAATATGCTAAAAGTATTATAAGTTGGTTGTGGCCAAAGTAAGAAGAAATGGACTTGAGGGACCAGTTGTGCCAAAGGGCCAAAGTTGTGCAAGATAAATATCTTGTGTGGAGAAGTCTAGAGATTTCTATCACTTCCTAGGGGTGTTGATGTCCGGTTTTTAGAGAAGAAAAAGAGAGAGAGAATGGAGCTTGAGGATAAAGTGGAGATGATGGTGATTAAGGTTTATGCAAGGTGTGGAAAACTAGAAGGGGGGTTGAATAGTTTTACCATTTTAAAATTTGATTCGCTTTGTTACTTAATGTGATTTCAAAGAAATTATACACAAACAAATAATCACACAATATATATGAAAAGTAAAGAGAGAAAAGATCAAACCACACAACACTGATGTTTATAGTGGTTCGGCTACAAGGACTCTCTTCCTTGCCCTACTCCACTCCTCGAGCCTCTAACTCGAGAGTTATCTTTCACTAAGAAACAAACTCCCTTCTAGGTGGAGAAAACCTTTACACGTCGCTTACTTATTTTTCCGGTACTAAGCTAAACACCGAGTTCTTTACAAGGGTACAACCACTCCCGTTTGGTTCTTTCACAAGGGTACAACCACTCCCGTTTGGTTCTTTACAAGGGTACAACCACTCCCAACACTCTTTGTGTTTTAAGGACTAAAACACTAACCTTACTCTACTGATGTAAATGATACAAACAATGATATGCAAACTAGTACAAGATCACACAGTGACTAAACTAAACGGATAACGACATAACGTTGATCCTTGTATGTTTGATCCCTTTGCTACAAAAGGAAAGATCAAATGAATGATATGAAATGGGTTAGTAAATGAATGAATATGTATTTAAGCTATATGAGTGATGAAATGGCCAAATGATTAGCTCGCTATTTATAGGCAAAGCTGATGAACAGCTGGCGGATCCGGCGGATCCCAAAACTTGGATCCGTCCTTGTATGCAATTGGATCCGCCGTTTCAGGCCAGCTAAGAGATCTTCAAATCTTTCCAAATCTTGCCATATCTTTCCATATCTTCAAATGTCAACTCTTTGGCTTGAAGATCTAAACAAAATATCACAAAATCTTACCAAGATTGTGTGCATGATGCATGCCATGATGTCATCCTAATATTTAACTAATAAAGTTTCCATTTTAGGAAATAAACATGTAAATGTGTATATGTTGTTCCTAGTAAACTTTGTAATGTGAAAATGTGTTTGTAAAAGACTTATCACTATAAATGTAAAAGACTTAATCTTATTTATGCTTTGCTTAAAGATAAACTTTGTAATTGTCATTAACAAAACTAGGCAAAGATCGTAAAATATAAATAACGTTTTTAGGACGATATTTGTATTAACAATCTCCCCCTTTTTTTATGACAAAACATAAAGTGTATTTTTAAGTAAAGAGCTTAAATAAAGGATGAGTCTTTTAAAAATATAGATTAAGTTTGTTTTATGCAAGTTTTGTATAAATGTATGTACTGTGATGTTTCACAGTAATGCAAACTTAATCCTTTCTCCCCCTTTTTGTCGAAACAAAAAGAAGATATGCGTAGCGGAATGCGATTTTGAGAACTTTAAAGCTCCCCCTTGATTTATACTCCCCCTAAATGGAGTAACAAGGATATGATGTATGATGATGTAGGATCCTACAAAACAAATTGTTAGACTATGATATGCTCCCCCTAGATGTATACTCCCCATTGCAAGAGTACCAACATATACATTTCAAGGATAGGAGATGCTACAAAAGAAAAGTTAGTTACTTCATGGAAGTAAAATGCATATGTAATTGTCAACCAAACAATAAGTTTTAGCCCATTTGACTTTTAAAAAGTCAAAATGAAGTGTCTGATCAAAATTTTGTACCTAATGTACATTTGATCAAGGCAATATGTTAAGTTAAAACAACCATACTATGATGTTAGTATTCTAAAATGAGATAATATGCTTAATGTTGATCACCCACAAGCATAAAAACATAACATTCATTACTTGGAAAAAATGATGTTACATTTAAACAAGAAAAGTAAATCCTAAAAAGAGAAATTCTAAAACAACATCCTAAATGTTCCTATAAGAGGAAACGAACAAAGCTCCTATTGAGGAGGATGAGAGATTGCATTGAGACGCTCGAGAACATGGTTCAAGATGAACCTCATCTCATTTTGGAGCTCATGGACCAAAATGTTTGTCCTTTGGGCCAAGTGAGCCGTTCTCTCGCAATGCGAGCAATCATGGCTTGAGAAACCGGGAGGAAGAGTGGACTCAAGGTTTTGTGGTGGTGGTGGTGGTTGGTTGTTGTTGTTGGATGGTTGTTATTGTTGTTGGTTGGATGATGGTGGAGTGGGGATGGAGTTCATCAAGATGGTTTGGAGATCCATTGCTTCATCAAGGCGAGATCCAACCATATTAGAAAGAGAGTAGAGGCGGGTGAGTTCCTCACTAATCTCTTCTTGGGTTTGTGGTAGATTGATCCACATTGCCTCATCAATGGCAACTAGTGTGGATGTGGGTGATAAAGGTTGTGTTTGAGGTTGAGGTGGTGGTACATCATGGTATAAAGGACCATGGATATCTGGGTAAACCGGATGAAAAAGCATGGGTTGTTGACCTTCAAAGGTCATGGGTGGAGGATTGGTTGACCTTGGTGGAAGGTCTTCCAAGTCATCAAGGTATGGGTGTGGTGATGAAGGTAGAGTCCTAAATAGCTCCATTGGTTGTAGTTTGGGTGATTTTGGGGGTGATGGTGATTTAACAGGTTGTGATGGAGCGGGTGGTGGAGTGGTAGCTATTGGAGTAATTTTTGGTGGTGGAGTATGAATGACTACATTTGGTGGTGTTGGAGTGGAGAGTGTGAGAAAGTTTTCACTTGCAATAGGTGATGAGATATTTAGAGGAGATGATTCCTCTGATGATGAGTTTGCTAAGTTTATGAAGCAACATGGTTTAACACTAATGCGGGCAGTTCGTTTTGGAGGTCTAGAGGTGGAAGAGGTGTTTGATTTAGTCATGGTGAAGTAATGTAGCTAAGATGTACATGAGAGAAAGTAGAGGAAATGGTGAGTGAGTGAGTTTAGTGATGATCCTAAAGTACTAATTTATAGGCAGAAGGTTTGTTGGTCTGTGTGTTTGGATTGGATGTAAATCCAATGGAGAATGTTGGTTCCTAATGATTTGGAACAAAAATTTAAGCTTGTCACATCTCAAGGTCAAACCATTGAAATGGAGTTGAGTGATATGAGGGGGATTTGCAGTAAATGCAAGGAGATAGTGGAAAATCTGTTGATTTGATATTTCCACGGATTTGACGGATCCCTCAAAAGGGTTCCTTACTTGTATTAGAAAGGTAACTCACATGAAAATTTTGAAAATTCAAATTTTGGTGGGAAATTGAGTTCTTAGGGTTCTAAGAGTTTCTAAATCATTCTAGAGAGTTTAATGATCAGTGAGTATAATCTAAAGAGGCTACAAACCAAAATCTAAGTGTCGGGATTTTTTTTGAAAAAATTACTGTTGGTACCCACGGATCCAATCGACAACAAAGGCGGAGCCAAAGTTTGGGAGCCGTCGGATCCGTGGGTTCTGGACTGGCGGATCCAAGTGATACACTAGGAGAATCAATATTCTGGGATCCGCCAGATCCGTCGTCCGAAACTTCAAAAACAAACAGAGAGCATTGCAAATTTCGCGTTTTTTGACCAAAACCCGAAATTTCTCCTATAACGTATGTAATAGCTAATATGTACTACAAATATGCTAAATACATATATTCTAACACACGTTTTCACATAAATAAATCCGATCATAATATTCTACCATATATGGAGTTAAGCCAAACGGGGGCTTATTCTCGAAAAATTGATAACACTAAGTGTTATCGACCTGCAAATCTGAGTTAGTTCACATACACATCAAGTACTAACATAATAAGTTAAGAACCATACATGTTTAACACATCATTGTCTAAAAACATCTAGACCCAAACACTCCTCTCACTTGAACTTCTTGCTCAATTTCTTCATACCCTTGTGAAGTTTCATGATCCAACGCCCTAGATTCTTCACCATTCCCTTTGTTTGACGATGCTCCTCAGATTCATTCACAATCGGTGGAAGTTGACGCAAGTATTCCGGTGGAGTGATTCTAGAGTTTGGCAAGCCGTCATCGTCACTCATTGATGATGATGATGATGATGTTTGAGGGCGAGGACGTTTGCCTTTGTCAACCGCTACCCTAAAGTCGCTTAAGGGAACAAAGGTGTGTGGAATCTCATCATAATCGGGAACAAATCCTAAGGAATTTCTAGGAATGGGTGCAAAGGCTTTATAGAGGCGAGTCAAGAGCATCCCGTAGGGCATAGCGGTGGTACCTTGTACCGGAATATCGGCCATTCGCTTGGCGATATAGTAAGCAAGGTTGAAAGGTTGACGGGTGGACACACAATACATCATGTAACAAAGACATGCATTAATATGATCACGATTCCCTACCGTGCTAATGACATTAGCTCTCAACACATCTTCTAACTTCCTAAACTCGGGCCTAAGTTCGTTTAGCTCCATAGCAAATGAATCTCTAGCTACTTGTTTGCCTCGGTGTGTCCTAGTTGGATTGTTTCTAGGATTAAAGAGATGTTCCCTAATGGTTTCTTTGGCGGTCAAAGGTGTGGCATATGGTGTCGTTCTCTTAAAGTTAGACTCTAAGATTGTTAATGACCACTTATCGGAGTAGACACATGTTCCATAATTTGGAACTCCTAAGACCTCACCAAATTGATCTAAGGAATATTGAACAAGGTTCCATTGACACTAAAGTTAATACTCATGAGACCATTGTCACTTGAACTAAGACCTATTGTTGCTTAGAACTCAAGAATGAACCTAGGAATGATAGGTTCATCAATGTCTAAGAGGCCATCGAAATGAATTGCGGCTAATTTCTCGCGGAGATTGGTATCTTCATAGAATGAGGGGTCTACAACCCTACCCTCATGGACGTATCTATTTTCTAAGGCTTTGAATATATTAACTTGGGCATCGGTAAGACCCTTGGTTTTGTGGTGTTTGGGAAGGTAATGGATGGTCTTTTTGTGATCGTAGTTGGTTGCGGGAGGCATAGTTATCCTAGACACGAAAAAAATATATATAGTTTAGTTAAAATTATCGAAGATATGTATAAAGGTCTAGTGTGTGCCTACATGGGGACAATGTGGAGGTGCGGTTATCTCGACTCCTTTTGATGCATGAAAATTATGTTTATGCAAGTTTTATGATAAAACGAGAGATAACCCAAACGCTCCTACTTCAATGTAGCTACGATTGAATGTACCTGAAAATACATATTAATTATGTATTCCCTTTAGCATTCAAGAGACATTATGCAAGTGATGCTTAAAACATAACGTTTTTGTATTTGTATGAACAATGTTCAAAAACCGTTTTTCCTAGTCGTGAGAAGATTTTGGCAAAAATTTCTCATGGGGTTTTTGATAAATAATGACAATGTACTACAAGATGCAATTCCTAACTATGAAAAACATGATTTGTTATGCAATTTAGTAAATATGCTTCATGATTTTTCAATAATTATGCATAACCCCAAGATTTGGTTTTGTGCATGAAATAGAAATCCTAGACGCAGATCAGAAGTGTAAACATGTTAAGGATACTTACAGTGATGATTTGAGCACAAATTGGTTGAAGAAGATAGCCTAAATTATGATTTTGGTGAATTATGGGTCGAATACAGTAGGTGATAAGTTTTAAGGAGAGTGATGAATAGTACATCGTATTTGTTTAATATATATAAAAACTGCCTCAACAGTTGACGGATCCGGCGGATCCCAAACAAGGGTTCCGCCCTTGTTGTCGTTTGGATCCGCTGGATCAGAACTTAGGTTGGGTTTTTGCCGTGTTTGGTTAATCTAAGGTTTGAGCTAACGTTTAATCTATTCACTAGGTTCCATTAATCCTAAACCAAGTCTAAGATAGTTGAAAGGTTCTCTCTTGAGAGGTTTTGTGAGGATATCGGCAATGTTGTCCTCTGAGGAAACTTTCTCAATTGAGATGTTTCCCTTCTGAACATTGTCACGAAGGAAGTGGTGACGTATTTCTATGTGTTTTGTTCTAGCATATTGGACTGGGTTTTTACTAAGATCGATAGCTCCTTTGTTGTCGCAAAGAATGGGAATGTCGTTTAGTTCAATTCCATAGTCGACGAGAGCTTGTTTCATCCACAGTGCTTGTTGCCAAGCTTTTCCTGCTGACACGTACTCGGCTTCAGTTGTTGATATGGCAAGGGCTGTTTGTTTCTTAGCAAACCATGCGGTGAGACAATGTCCTACAAAAGTACAAATACCACTAGTACTTTTCCTATCAACATAGTCACTGGCATGGTCTGATTCGGCATATACTATGGTTTCTACACCTGTCCCTTTGGGATACCATAATCCTAAATGTGTAATGTCTTTAATGTATCTAAATATCCGTTTAACGGCTTCAAGATGAGATATTTTGGGATCTTCTTGAAAACGTGCACATAGAAAAACACTAAACATAATGTCCGGCCTACTAGCCGTAAGATAGAGCAAACTACCAATCATTCCTCTATATTTAGTGCTATCTACGGATTCGTTTTCTTCATCCTTTTTGAGTTTGGTTTCTGAGGACATGGGTGTTTTCGTAGGTTTTGAGTCTTCAAGACCAAACTTCTTAAGCATATCTTTGATATACTTTGATTGGTTGAAGAATATCCCATCTTCTAACTATTTTATTTGGAGACCTAAGAAAAAGTTTAGTTCCCCCATCATACTCATTTCAAACTCGTCATGCATGATTTTTTAGAAATCGTCGCATAACTCTTGACAAGTTGAGCCGAATATAATGTCATCCACATATATCTGGACGATGATAATATGTGATCCCTTTTTCTTGGTGAAGAGAGTATTGTCTACTAGGCCCATGGTATACTTATGGTCAACTAGGAAGGTCTTAAGTCGATCATACCAAGCTTTTGGTGCTTGCTTAAGTCCGTATAATGCTTTCTTAAGTTTGTAGACATGATTAGGTTTTTCAAAATCGGCAAAGCCGGGAGGTTGTGCTACATATACTTCTTCATTTATAAATCCATTTAAAAATGTACTTTTGACATCCATTTGAAATAATTTAAAATCATGTGCACATGCATATGCAAGTAGTATCCTAATAGACTCAAGTCTAGCTACGGGTGCAAATGTTTCATCATAATCTATACCTTCTTGTTGATTGTAGCCTTGTGCTACTAGCCTAGCTTTGTTTCTAGACACTATGCCATTTTCATCCATTTTATTTCTAAAAACCCATTTTGTATCGATTATGGTTTGATTTTTAGGTTGTGGAACTAATGTCCAAACGTCATTCCTAACAAATTGATTTAATTCTTCTTGCATCGCAATGACCCAAGATTCATCTTTTATGGCTTCATTAACATTTTTAGGTTCTATTGTTGAAACAAAACAAAAGAAATTACTTTCATTTTGAGCTTTAGATCTTAATGTTCTTTCATTAAGTTTTCCTATGACGTTTTCTAATGGATGATTTTTTGTTTCTTTGATGTTGACTAACTCACTTTTTACTGGTTCATCTTCTTTATCATTTTCAACATTTTCTATATTTTCAACCATTTGACTTTCAACTAAGTCATCATCTACCAAAGGTGATGTCTTAGAGGGAGGTGGACTTTCGTCGAATATTACGTTCAACGATTCCTCGACTCTTGAGGTTTCTTTGTTCAAAACTATATATGCTTTACTAGCTTGTGAGTATCCTAGAAATACACCTTCATACGACTTTGGGTCGAACTTGGTGAGATAATCTTTTGTGTTTAAAATGAAGCACTTGCTTCCAAACACTCTAAAATATCCTAAAGTAGGCTTTTTGCCTCTATATAACTCATATGGAGTCTTTGTCAAGAATGGTCTAATGAGAACTCGATTTAGAATATATGTAGATGTATCTACAGCGTGACACCAAAACTTTTGAGGTATGTTTTGTTCATTTAACATGGTTCTACTCATTTCTTGAATAGTCCTATTTTTGCGTTCTACCACACCGTTAGATTGAGGGGTTCGAGGAGCCGAGAAATTATGAGTTATGCCATTGGCATCACAAAATGCTCTGAATTGGATTTCGTTGTCGAATTCACGACCATGGTCAGTTCTAATTGATACTATGTTACTTCCCATTTGATTTTGAATTTTCTTACTTAAGATTTCAAATTTATCAAATGCTTCATTTTTAGTTTTTAGAAACTTAGTCCATGTATACCTAGAGTAATCATCTACTATTACCAAAGTATAGAAGTTTCCCCCGTAACTTTGTATAGCGGATGGACCAAACAAATCCATATGTAATAATTCTAGACACCTAGATGTAGACACCATATTTTTAGCCTTATGGCTATTATGAACTTGTTTTCCTATTTTGGCAAGCATCACAAAAGTGTTGGTCATATTTCAACTTTGGCAGGTTCCTAACGAGTTCCTTAGATGATAAGGATTGAATTAACCTCATATTGGCGTGACCTAAGCGTCGATGCCATAGAGTTGAGTTTTCGTCCAAGGAGGTAAGACAAAGCTTGTCTTTAGGTGTTTTTTCGAGTTTCATAACATAAACGTTATTCTTCAAAACATCTTTTCCTACAGTTATGCCATCCTTAAGTATTTTACTTCCATTTTCACTGAAAATGACGTTATACTTTTTGCGGCACAATTGACTAATACTAATCAAGTTAAATCCTAAATTATCTACATGAGCTACATCATCAATAGTGAGAGAGTCATGAGAAATCGTACCTTTTCCAATGATTTTACTTTTAAGCTTGCTACCGAATGTGACATTACCTCCGTCGTACACTTGGTAGTCTGAGAAAAGGCTTTTGTTTCCCGTCATGTGTCTTGAACACCCACTATCTTTAATCCACTCATCTGGTTCTAGTTCAACTTTTAAGCACACCTAAGTTCAAGAAAAACTCAAGCGTTTGGTCCCCAATATCTCATGGGTCCGTTTGGGTTAAACATGACATTATCATGGTTCATGTAAGGAAATGGTCGACAATTGTTCCACGGCATGTAATTAGGACCATGAAAGTTTCTAGACATGTTTTGGTTCCAATTACTTTGGTAAATATGTTGTGGGTTAACATTACTTTTTGGAAATGGGTGTTTGGGAAAACTAGTTTGAGGTCTCTGTTGAACTGTTTTAACTCTGTATTCATTTCTAGCTTGACCTCTTCCTATAGAGACTGCTGGTTTTTGTTTGTTATTAGTTATACTAGTACTAGGTTTTCTAGTGACTCTAACGAATTCAGTACGACCAGTCTTTAGAACCTTCTGTTCACAACTTGTACCGGCGGATCCTTTTGGTACTACTGGCGGATCCAAAGTTTTGGATCCGTCGGATTCGTGGGCTTCTGACTTAGTTGGAACAGTTTCTTTTTCTTTCACAGTTTGTTTCTTAAAGTCACTTATAGTTCCTAGTTTCATAAAACCTAGTCCGGTTTTATCATGTGGTAGTTTTTGCATTTTCATTATCTCATCTGCACAACTTATGTTTTTATCAAACTTTTTAAACTTGGAATTTTGTTTGATGAGATCTTCCTGTGTGGTTTTTAATGTTTCTAGTTCTAATTTAAGTTCCTGACATGACACACACGTTTCTTTAGTATTTTTACCTTTTTCAATTCGTATCTCCTTTTCTTTAAGCCAATAAACTTCGTTTTCTAAAAGTGTCGTTTTGGTTTTTAAGAACTTGTTTTTGTTTATGATTTTTAAGGTTATATCACACAATTTGTTATATTCTACTTCTAAGGTTTCATCATCTATAGAAGAGTCAGAATGTACCTCTTCTGTATCTTGAGCCATGAGAGAACTTCGTCGTTCTTGGGCTCGTTATCATCTCCTTCACTATCACTCCAAGCTCCACTGACAAAGGCTCTTTGAGACTTTCTTTGGACTTTGGACATTCTCCTATAAAGTGACTAGGGTCTCCACACCTATAACACTTCCTATCTACCTTTCCTTTTCTATCATCACGGTCTTTTCGGACGGATTTCTTTTCTTCACGAGGTGGTCTGACGAACTTTCCTCGTCTCCTGAAGAATTTCTTGAAATCTCTTACCGCCATGGCATATTCTTCGTCTTCGCTACTAGAACAAGACTCTTCATCACTTGACTCAACTCTAGCTTTCAAGGCAATGGATTTCATTTTCTCCTTCTTGCCTTTAACTATTTCTGAGTCCTTTTCCATCACCATTTCGTGAACTTTGAGGTTTCCTATGAGCTCGTCCAGTGTCATGCTTAAAAGATCCTTAGATTCTTCAATAGCTGTCACCTTTGCTCTCCACTTTGGGTGGAGTGCTCTTAGAAATTTCCTGACAAAATTCTTGCTAGAAAATGATTCATCAAGTACTTTAAGAGATGTTATAATAGTATTAAACCTAGCAAACGCACTATCAATGGTCTCATCTTCAGAGATAACAAATTGTTCATATTGTTGAACAAGAAGATCAATTTTGTTATCTTTGACTTGTGAGTTCCCTTGATGAGTAATAATTAGTGATTGCCAAATATCCCTTTAGCCGTTTTACACATAAAAACTCTTTCATATTCTTTCTTAGGTAAAGAATTGTAAAGCATCATTTTAGCTTCATTATTTTTGTCAATCAACTTCTTTTGCTCATCACTGTGACGAATAAAAGAAGTACCTATATCCCGACCACCTGAAATATCATTACTAATGGGCTTATAGTCACCCTCTACAATAATATACCACAGATCTATGTCCTTTGATTTCACATATGTCTCAAAGCGATTTTTCCAATATATGAAACAATTTGGTTCAAATAGTGGTGGTCTTTGCATAGATTGCCCTTCTTTAAAGTTTTCAAAATCCATTGATCGTTTCAAGTTTTTAAAATACAATATATTTTGAAAATTTGAGTAACACCGCTCTGGTACCAATTGTGGAAAAACTAAAAAGGGGGGTTGAATAGTTTTACCGTTTTAAAATTTGATTCGCTTTGTTACTTAATGTGATTTAAGGAAATTATACACAAATAAATAATCACACAATATATATGAAAAGTAAAGAGAGAAAAGATCAAACCACACAACACTGATGTTTATAGTGGTTCGGCTACAAGGACTCTCTTCCTTGCCCAAGTCCACTCCTCGAGCCTCTAACTCGAGAGTTATCTTTCACTAAGAAACAAACTCCCTACTAGGTGGAGAAAACCTTTGCACGTCGCTTACTTCTTTTTCCAGTACTAAGCTAAACACCGAGTTCTTTACAAGGGTACAACCACTCCCGTTTGGTTCTTTCACAAGGGTACAGCCACTCCCGTATGGTTCTTTACAAGGGTATAACCACTCCCAACACTCTTTGTGTTTTAAGGACTAAAACACTAACCTCACTCTACTGATGTAAATGATACAAACAATGATATGCAAACTAGTACAAGATCACACAGTGACTAAACTAAACGGATAACGACAGAACGTTGATCCTTGTATGTTTGATCCCTTTGCTACAAAAGGAAAGATCAAATGAATGATATGAAATGGGTTAGTAAATGAATGAATATGTATTTAAGCTATTTGAGTGATGAAATGGCCAAATGATCAGCTTGCTATTTATAGGCAAAGCTGATGAACAGCTGGCGGATCCCAAAACTTGGATCCGTCCTTGTATGCAATTGGATCCGCCGTGTCAGGCCAGCTAAGAGATCTTCAAATCTTTCCAAATCTTGCCATATCTTTCCATATCTTCAAATGTCAACTATTTGGCTTGAAGATCTAAACAAAATATCACAAAATCTTACCAAGATTGTATGCATGATGCATGCCATGATGTCATCCTAATATTTAACTAATAAAGTTTCCATTTTAGGAAATAAACATGTAAATGTGTATATGTTGTTCCTAGTAAACTTTGTAATGTGAAAATGTGTTTGTAAAAGACTTATCACTATAAATGTAAAAGACTTAATCTTATTTATGCTTTGCTTAAAGATAAACTTTGTAATTGTCATTAACAAAACTAGCAAAGATCGTAAAATATA
Source organism: Artemisia tridentata subsp. tridentata (assembly GCA_021014915.2). Taxonomy (NCBI): domain Eukaryota; kingdom Viridiplantae; phylum Streptophyta; class Magnoliopsida; order Asterales; family Asteraceae; genus Artemisia; species Artemisia tridentata. The sequence goes on along the minus strand of CP139507.1, from coordinate 22,960,269 downwards.
AATAACGCTTTTAGGACGATATTTGTATTAACACAAGGGTTAAGCTTTAGTAATGATTATCACAAGTAACTTCCTTATCATGAGTTAATTAGATTAAGATTATGAGGTAAGTGGGAATTCATCATATGATCAAGATATGATCATATGATGATCTATAATGGAAGATGGGTAGGTTTAATTGGGTTATGTAAACCTTTGTTGATGATGTTACTTGAATGAATTATTAGGTTTAGCAAAGATGATGATGGAAGATGATGGTGGTGATAAGATGATGATGATGATATTCTTGTTAGGCTTAGCATGGAATCAAGGTAAGTAAACCGGTTGTAATATAATGTTATAATGATTTCTCTATATTATGCGTTTTCACATTTTGTTATGTTATGGTTAATGAATGGTTTAGATATATGTGTTATAGTGAAAGTGAGTATAGGGCTAGTTTGATGTGTTAATTAAGAGGGATTAGGATAAAGAGAGTTGATGCTTTGATGTGCCAAGGTATGTGTTAATGGTGAATGATTATGATGGTTTAATGGTTAAGATGCATAATTGTGTGATTGATTTATAATGGTATGTTATAATCGTTTTACTTACTAAGCCTTCGTGCTTACGGTTTAGTTGCCTAACCTTTTTGTAGGTTGGCATGTTTTTATGGATGACTTGGATACACGGATTAAGGGTTGGGATATGCAAGAATGAAGGTAGTATGCGTTTAGGAGCTTAGGTAAAATACCGAGCTCAAGTGTAAAGTTTGTACCCCCGTTGGTCTTTTAATGATTTGTAAAGTAAAGTCAAGTGTCAAAATGTATGTTAATGGAGTCATAATGATTTGGTGGTCTAACAGTGTGTCAAAGTACGTTTTATGTGTTTATGGGTAAGGTAAAAGGGGTGTTTGGCATAAGTGTGATTATACCCATTTTGGGTTGTAAACGAGTCAAACGATTACGGAAACATTTTAATATGTTGAGTTATTGATGTTGGTTAAGTTTGGTGTGCAAAGAAAGTGGTAAAAGTGGTTTATGGTGAAAATGGGTCAAAACGGGTTTTGGTGTAAAACCTGTCATCTTGTAAAGTACTATTCTGAGGGTCAAACGGTAAATGTTTTCATATGGAAATGAGCTTAATGATATACTAAGTAAATCTAGAAGGTTTGGTGAAATATCGAGTTCGGGAGGTCGGGTTTTTAAGAACGGGACTTAAAAGAGGCTCCGGGAGGTCAGTAGCCTCCATCCGATCAGATGGAGGGTCATGCCGATCAGATGGGTGGCCTTCGGTAGATTTTGGCAATTTTCAAAAAATCATATAATTTAATTCGTAAGTCGTCACGGGTCGCGCCACCCGGCGTTTCGAAGGTAATTGAGTCTTGTTTCATTTAAAAATAGTCTTAAGGTCTGAATGTTTATAGATTTTTGTCAATGGTCAAAAGAGTAACAGGATGTCCGTAAAGTTTAGTCATTTCCGCTCAAAAAGTTTTAATTTTTGTGCTAATCGGGCACGGGGTGTAACAACTTGGTATCAGAGCTTCGTTTTAAGTGAATTAGGTTTTGTTTAGGATTGCCTAGACTTAAACCACTAGTAGATGCGTTGGATATAAGATTAAGTTATGCGGACAAATATTGTTTAAGTTATAGGAAGTGATTGTTAAGTTATGAGATGGATCATGTGATTGCTATATGAGCTTAATGATGATAAATTATGAATGTGTTTTATGTGCTATCGTGTATGTGATATATGTCCGTGGGATACTTGATGTGTTTAAGTGATAGGATTACCGTGCACCTCGGGTAGTGTCGGTGATTGTTATGTGATTATGTGAATGTGTATTATAGAAGTAATAGAAAGATGTGTATAGAAGTGATAAGTGGTATGCTTGTTATAGAAGGGCGAAATTAGAATGTCGTTATAGTGAGGAGTTATAGACGGAAATGAGATGGTATATGAGGATGTGTACGTGACGAGGATTAGATGATTATGTAAAGCGAATTGTTGAAATGTATAGTTGCAAGATATTAAAGAAATGTATGAGTAATGAATGATACATGAAGTAACTATTGCATAGATTGGTAAAGTAAAGAAGTAGTTACCTCAATGATAATAGACAAATGGTATAACTTAGGCATGTTTAATGGTTTAAAATTATAAAGTAACTATAGACTAATGAAACGTAAGTGGTTAGTAATGTTTATCTTTTGTGGAAAGAATGATGAATGTAGAACTTATGTATATACGAGATTAAGTATGTACTAATATGCTTGATGTTTATGTATAAGGTGCTATTTCGTCATAGGCAAGGTGACTTATGAATGCGTGATGTAACGTGATATATAGAAGAATGTAATGCAAGGGAATCCAAATTAGACGAGTCATTGAAATTATGATAGGTAAACATAAAAATGATGTACATATGTAAAATGGAATAAGAGGTTACTCTTAGGTTGATGACAAAACGATAAATGTAATATATAAAAGTATGAAATAGACGAGTATTATATAGATTTTGGCAAAGTAATGAAAAATGATAGGTGGGCGTTTGAAAGTGCGTAATGTAAAGAGAAGAGAAAACAGAAGAGTGTTAGTCTAAGAAATGCTTGAGTAATGAATAATTAGTGAAACATAGAATTAGTGAGTCAGACGCGATCGATTGGTGATGACATGTAGTGAAGGGTTTGACGAATGTAAGAAATGAGTTCATGTTGAATTAAAGATGTGGAAATAAAAAGATTATCTTACGTCTCAATAGAGATTGGTGATCGTTTAATAAGGATATGAATGATAGGTTCGTGAATTATAAAGGTGTTCTAAGCATATGTTTAAGTTACCGATGGTTTATGTGAAATGTACTATATGACTTAAGACGATAAGAGACACATATGTTTTATGCTAAGGAGGTGTGTGTGATGTAAATCCATGGCGGGCTTGATGAGTGTAAGTAATGATAACAACGTATTGGTGATGATATAAGATTGTGTATTATAGAAGGATAATAATAGTAAGATGTGAAAAGGAATAGTAAATGGTATTAGAGAAGGGTTAGTAAGTAACTTAAAGTATTAACGCTTAAATGATGGATCGTAGTGATAAAAATTGTGCTAAAATATAATGTGTAATGATAAGATGGAATTAACACGCTAATTGTTAAGGGTTTGTTGATATGAAGAAAATAAATGAGATTAAGGAATGATGATATGTAACGGCTCGGGATCCATAAGGTATTGATGATCAACATATGGTCTCACCATATTTAGTACCTAATGAATGAGGATAATGTGATATAGGGACAAATTGACGGTAGGTTAAGGTATATGAGGTCTAATTATGAACATGAACGTATAATAATGATAATGATGTTATGGTAGGTTATGATGAAAGCAAGATTAAATGAGTACCTTGATTTTTTAATATGATGTAAAATTTATAGGATTAAAGTAAGGTGCGTTGGTAAGGTAATGACGAGATAAATGGTATGGTTTAAACGCTAACGATTGAGTGAGACGAGTTAAGTATGTGAGCAAGAATGTAACGAGATATTGTGCGGTAAATGTAACGAGCTTATGTTAATAGAATGTGTGTGAAGAAAAGGTGATGCTAATGAGTGTGTTATAGTTAATGATCTATAAAAGGTATATATGTAAAAGGCGAGATAGAATGATATTGCTTAAATACATAAATGATTAAAGAAATGAGGTAAGGTATGAGAATGAGGATGTGATGAGTTAAGGGTGCGAGTTAGAATGTGATGATGCGTTGTGAAAAAAAAAAAAAAAAAAAACAAAAAAAAAAAAAAAAAAAAACAACTCTAAACATGATAAGAATGTGTTAATACTTAAAATGTGTAAAGGAATGAATGGTGCAAATGGATGTGCGATTGAATTAATCTGTGGAAGGTTTAAAATTGAAAAAGTTGTGTAGACTAAAGTTAAAAAGGAGTAATGGTAGAAATGGTGAAATGGTTAACAAAGGTTAAAAGAATGTAAGTGATGGTGAGATGAGTAAACACATGAATAATGTGTAAATATGAAAAATGGGCTTTGTATGCCCTATGATACGTAGTTAAACTAATTAAATGAATAAGATAATGTGTGTGCGTTAAAACGTTACGGACTTGGATCCAATGTTAAAATGTGATAGGTTAATGATGGTATCCTTCGGGATGAATGTTAAAGTATCCTTCGGGATGAATGTTAAAGATCCTTCGGGATGAAAAGTATTGTCTTCACCGGCAAGGGGTTGCCTACATCCATGGCACATAAAAATATCCCCATAATGAATGTGATAATGTTATGGATCCAAGTCTAAGAAAGGAAAAAGGTAATGTAATAAAATGAATGAGAAGTTGAAAGTTAAGTGAGTAATAAGAGTAGTAGTGTTATGTCGGAAGTACATAACCATGAGTTTATATTTCTTGATTTACATTGATTGAGACGCCTCTCCAGGTAAATGAGGAAGTATGAATGAGTGGAATTATGTGTTTCCGACATAGCACGAGTAGAGTTAGAGGAGTAGAAGGCGGAAGTCTAGAATTTGTAAGGACTAAGATAGGAGGTTTAAAATTAGGGTACGACTTCTAGTTGAGACTTATGAGAAGCCTACGTTTAAGTGTTAAGTATAAGTTGAAGGAATTAAGGAATTGTAATGATGTTATAATACGCCTTGCGGCGTGGAACAAAATGTGAGTTATGAAAGTAATTGAAGCTAATTGTCATGTGAAATGTGATGGCATAGGTTAAAGTATGACGTTATAAAGTCAAAGTATTGAATATTCCTATAAGATTTATAATAGTAAACGAGAATAATATATAAATGTAAGTAGAAGAAACGAGGTGTTTGAAGAGAACGTTAAAAGAATGGTTAAGTAGTAATGATAGAATGAGAAGGTATTGGTCAATTGCAATTATATAAAATCAAATTAGTATGATTTCCTTAAGTAACATGTATCTAATAACGGAAAATTTAGAACAAAGCAAGTGAGATGGTGATGTAATGTTAAATGAACGGTTTTGAACGGTAATTAGTTATAGTAAATATGTCTTGTATGACATGATGAGTTAGAAGAAGCCGTATGGTTATAGAAATTAAGCGGTAAGTTGAGGGGATTAGGAGTAATGGTTGCGTTATAGTAAGCTTGGAGTTGCAAGATCACTTAGATCGTTGCAACTAAATGGACTAAGAACCGGAAGTGCTAGGATTGAGGGTATTTTGTGTTTAAGTTTTGGTTAGTAATAGATGATAGATTTCGAGGATGAAATCTAAATAAGGGGATAGAATTGTAACACCCATTTCCCAGATACAACTAGGCCCCACCCTAGATGGAATTGACTAAGGTTTAACGAGATTGGCTAGTCAATGAATGTTACATTATAGTCAAACCCGATAGTCGACCTTGTAGTCAACTAATGTATTAGATAGTTAAGGAAAGTATTATGTGTCACAACTAGAAAGGAAATAGATTTCATGGACCTAAGTGCTAATATGCTAAAAGTATTATAAGTTGGTTGTGGTCAAAGTAAGAAGAAATGGACTTGAGGGACCAGTTGTGCCAAAGGGCCAAAGTTGTGCAAGATAATATCTTGTGTGGAGAAGTCTAGAGATTTCTATCACTTCCTAGGTGTGTTGATGTCCGGATTTTAGAGAAGAAAAAGAGAGGGAGAATCGGGCTTGAGGATGAAGTGGAGATGATGGTGATTAAGGTTTATGCAAGGGTTAAGCTTTAGTAATGATTATCACAAGTAAGTAACTTCCTTATCATGAGTTAATTAGATTAAGAGTATGAGGTAAGTGGGAATTCATCATATGATCAAGATATGATCATATGATGATCTATAATGGAAGATGGGTAGGTTTAATTGGGTTATGTAAACCTTTGTTGATGATGTTACTTGAATGAATTATTAGGTTTAGCAAAGATGATGATGGAAGATGATGGTGGTGATAAGATGATGATGATGATATTCTTGTTAGGCTTAGCATGGAATCAAGGTAAGTAAAACCGGTTGTAATATAATGTTATAATGATTTATCTATATTATGTGTTTTCATATTTTGTTATGTTATGGTTAATGAATGGTTTGGATATATGTGTTATAGTGAAAGTGAGTATAGGGCTAGTTTGATGTGTTAATTAAGAAGGATTAGGATAAAGAGAGTTGATGCTTTGATGTGCCAAGGTATGTGTTAATGGTGAATGATTATGATGGTTTAATGGTTAAGATGCATAATTGTGTGATTGATTTATAATGGTATGTTATAGTCGTTTTACTTACTAAGCCTTCGTGCTTACGGTTTAGTTGTCTAACCATTTTGTTGGTTGGCATGTTTTTATGGATGGCTTGGATACACGGATTAAGGGTTGTGATATGCAAGAATGAAGGTAGTATGCGTTTAGGAGCTTAGGTAGAATATCGAGCTCAAAGTGTAAAGTTTGTACCCCCGTTGGTCTTTTAATGATTTGTAAAGTAAAGTCAATTGTCAAAATGTATGTTAATGGAGTCATAACGATTTGGTGGTCTAACAGTGTGTCAAAGTACGTTTTATGTGTTTATAGGTAAGGTAAAAGGGGTGTTTGGCATAAGTGTGATTATACCCATTTTGGGTTGTAAACGGGTCAAACGATTATGAAAACGTTTTAATATGTTGAGTTATTGATGTTGGTTAAGTTTGGTGTAAAAAGGAAGTGGTAAAAGTGGTTTATGGTGAAAATGGGTCAAAACGGGTTTTGGTGTAAAATCCGTCATCTTGTAAAGTACTATTTCGAGGGTCAAACGGTAAATGTTTTCATATGAAAATGAGCTTATTGATATACTAAGTAAATCTGGAAGGTTTGGTGAAATATCGAGTTCGGGAGGTCGGTTTTTCAAGAACGGAACTTAAAAGAGGCTCCGGGAGGTCAATAGCCTCCATCCGATCGGATGGAGGGTCATGCCGATCGGATGGATGGCCTTCGGCAGATTTTGGCAATTTTCAAAAAATCATATCTTTTTATCCATAAGTCATCACGGGTCGCGCCACCCGGATCTTCAAAGGTAATTGAGTCTAGTTTCATTTAAAAATAGTCTCAAGGTCTGAATGTTTATATATTTTTGTCAATGGTCAAAAGAGTAATAGGATGTCCGTAAAATTGAGTCGTTTCCGCTCAAAAAGTTTTAATTTTTGGTCTAATCGGGCACGGGGTCTAACATGTTGTGCTCTGACTTGGTTGCCCCCTGCCTTTGCTCTCTCACGCGCACACATGCACTTGCCGGATGTCTCTTTGGAAGCAGTCTCTCTACTCCCGGGTTTACCTTGGAGTAGGGGTAAGATCTGTCTACATTCTACCTCCCCCATACCCTGCCCCGGCGGGATTGGGTTTGTTGTTGTTGTTGTTGTTGCTCTACTTATATATGTATACGTTGCATTGGTCTCTCACACAATTGTGCCATCAACATCCGTCAAAACCATGGCACCGTAAACTGTTCTTCGAAGCGTCAACTTTGAGCCTCGACCATTGACAGTTTTATTACGGTTAGCTGTCCAAACGACAGTCCGGTCTTCGGAGTTTGTGTACCAGATTGTAAACCAATAAGCATTGTTTTGGAAGCCATATAATCCGCACGTAAAAGTGTTATCTAAGGACGTTACGTGAATCATCTACAACATATAGTGAAGATCCTCTTTCGAGATGATCTGGAACTGAGTTCTTTGCGGATGAAGATTTAATCAAGGAAAAGATTAGGTAAATGAATGCTTTCATGATCATATGCTATTTTTATAACTCTTGGTTTTTGGTGGTGTATATTTTGCTAACAAAAGTATGTTGGTAACTCAATTGTTTGATTTATTCTTTGTATCTTTAATAGATTTGTTTGATTTGAAAGTGTTTCTTTAGTAATATAAGCAACTGTATTATGTATACTACGATTTTGAAGAAGTTTCTTTTAAATGTCTACTTTTTTGTTACCCGCCGCGAAGCGCGGGCACTAGTTCCTTGTGTATACACATATAAGGGCAGAGGCACGTGAACATGTATGGGGGCTGTGCCCTCAACGTTTTCTATAACACATTCAATATTAAGTGCACTTTTTATCCATATATGCTAATGTTGCCCTCATCTTTTTCTAGATTTTAAGAAGGAATTGAGGTCACTAAATAGGACCTGCAGCTGCATATTTTGGAGCTAGTTGATGTATTAATAGAGCGGCCATTACAATATGCAAGGAGATTGGACGACATTTCTCTTATATTTAAGAACTTGCACCGTCTTCCTTACGTCCACATCAGGTACAACTCCCTGCAATAATTTTTTATTTGCTTCATTTTTCATCATTTTAAGACCTATTTACTCAACCAAAAAAACATGTGTTTCAGGCCAGAGCAATACTCATTCACATACTTGAACTTCAGATACAAAGACAAAAGCAAGCTGTGGAGGACATCAAAAGGTATGTGTTGAATAAGTTTGTAATGCGCCCATGTCCTTTCTGCTCTCAAAAGTAGTACTTCTCAGGTAAACCACCTTATAAGTTGGAATCACTAGTATGTTACTAGAATGCAGATGTGTTGCAAAATTTGTTCATTTATTTATTTCTCCTTGTTGGATAGGTCCAAACAGCTCTTCGTGGCAGCGGTGGCAACAAAGCAGCTGTTTCTCAAGGTGTTGAGACTTGAGACATCTATCCTTTGCGTTCGCTTCGAGGCAGCTGCAAGTGAGGTAATAACTTACTTTCTATACGATGACTTAGTAGCTTAAGAATTAATGTCAACTTATGAAACTTGGTAACTTGCTGCGAAGATTGGTTTAAAATGGGTCACTGGGTCACTTTTGTAGTACGGGTCAGGTTAGGGTTGGGTTCAGTTTCAATGGGTCAATGTAGGTTGGGTTTGGTTTCAAATGGGTCATTTGGTCACTTTTAGGTTGGGTTCAGTTTCAATGGGTCATTGTAGGTTGGGTTTGATTTCAAACGGGTCATTGGGTCACTTTTGTGGTATGGGTCATTGATTATGATGAAAGGTTTGATATGTTGCAGACGTAGGTGTGTCTATTTAACTGTTAATTAATGTATCTAGTGAAATTGATAATATTTGCATTGCATTTAGTCCATAACCAGAAATTGATAACATTTAAGATGTAAAATGTACTTCCAGATTTCGGATAACTGAGGTAACAGGTTACAAGAAATTGTGTTTTTATAGTTGGTTGCAAGTAGGTTATGTATGCAGTTTTTGTTCTTTTTTTTCATTAAAGTGAATTTGTAGGATAAACTAAGGGTGCAAGATTCATGTACATGGATGATTTATCAACCCACCTTTCTGACAATTAACTTAATTTATCGCTGCAGGTACTATTCTATGTGTGGACACGTAGGGAAGCTAGCTCACGGGAGATACAGGAAGGGGCTGCATTTGTCGGAGGAGTTAAAGCCAAGTTATGGCAGGTAGATATTGGTGCCAAGATCGAAGATAAAAATGATCACACATACATATTCTTATTATGCCATTTTACTGATATGAAACACATTTACTATATGTATTAGGTTTTTACAGATTTACTAATATGGAACTGAAAATCAGTAAATGTGAAAGTTAATCCTTTGTTGTTTTAATTCTTACAGTAAATGTGAAATTTTTTCTTTGTCAAACACGTTCTTATCATTGCAAATGTAAATGAAAATGTATGATATGGAACTCATTATTACAGGATACAAGTAAGCCTTTGTTTTTGTATCTTTTGCTCACACTTGCTTTAGTGAGCAAATGTCATTAATCATGTAGTCGGTGATCCGTATATACATAATACATGTTAAGTTGGTATTTTAGTGTAAAATAAATTGAGTTTAATATGCAAATAAGGGTCGACACTTATTTGGATATTAACTGGACTAACGGGGGTTCCAAGGGGGCGTAGCCCCCTTGGTGGGGGTTCGGGGGCAACGCCCCTGAGAGAAGCAGGGTCCAAGGGGCGGCAGCCCCTGGCAGGGTCCAAGGGGCAGAGCCCCTGGCTAAATTTTTTATTTGGTATAACATTGCTATGTTAAAAATTCATTAGAATTTGTTTTTCCACCAAATAAAACATATAAAGTTGATGCTCGTTTCTGCTGATAATGCTTGGTTTCTGCTGCTATGGTTCCTGCTGATAGCAGATGGTTCCTGCTGATAGCAGATGGTTTCTGCTGATAGCTGATGGTTCCTGCTGATAGTGGATTGTTCCTGCTGAACGGTTCCTGCTGCTAGTGCTGAGTATAACTGTTTTACAGTTATTAGGCACTAATAACCGCCCCTATAAACCGTCTTATATATTCTCTATTTCGAATAGAGAAATACAAGGCTGATCAACCATATTTTGATCACGTTTTTTCTGCAAACATAACATCATTCACAAACTTGAATCAATTAGATTTTATCCGGTCGTTAATTGGTATACACTCCAATTTAATCGATCTGAAAGCGTACTATTCGTGACTTCTAATTGCTATCAGGATACCAATATCACCCCATATACCACACATAGACAACACATAATACATGTTAAGTTTGTTATATGTTGTTGTGGTTTGTTGTATATGGTATTGTTTGGGTTTTGTTACATACTATGTGAAAGCAATTGCAGCTGCTTTACGACGAGCTAAGAAAAATATCTGAGTATGAAGGATTCATAATTCCAAAAGGTTGGTAGATAAATGGTGACAAAATACATTATCATCATCATCATATAAAACAATGACTTACTTGATTCACGTGATATATTTTCAGGTGTTGTTGCTTCTTGTATTCATTCATGACACGCATGGACAATGACATATTCCAAAACCCAACCATGCTTGATCGAGCCCGTTTCTAGACAGCACAACCACCTTTAAGTTATTTGCCTTTTGGAACAGGCGCAAGGATGTGTACAGGTATCGGGCTTGCAAAAATGGAAACTTTGGCCATGATGCATCACTTGGTGACACAATTCACATGGGTGCTTGTTAATAGAAACGAATTCTTCAAGAGAATCTCATTACCAGAACTCTATCAAGGGTTGCTACTTACTAGCTCGGATTAAGAAACATTGGTTTCATGTCAAACATGAATGTTGGTTTAAGCTTATAGCCTTAAAAACAAACTATTGTTTGATCATGAAGCTTTTTAAGAGTCATTTAGTGTCAAATTTTGTGTTAACTACTATAAAATACATGTAGATATTAATATGATACAAATAGAATTCATATTTCATATAACGCTAACAACAAAAAAGCATAATTAGTACTTATACGATCAGTTACCAAATAAGAAAGTGGATTCAGATGGCATTTAGACATCTTGAAGTTTATATATTGGCAAAAATACATTGTTTACAAGCAAAACAAAAGAAAATATAATAACTAGTGCATTAGCAGCACATTACTCGGTGGTCTTGTTGTCAAGCAAACCCAAAAACTCCTTGTAGCTTTGTATATAAAACTTTCTACTTGCCAGATATGAATCAGCTAGTTGACGCAATGATTTAGCCTGTTGACACAATGCCTTTGCCTGCTGCCCAAATACATCAGCCTTCCGTAGATATTCATCAGCCCGCTGGCCCAATGCATCTGCCCTACGTCGCGATGCCTCCGCCCGGTATTCTGCATCAGCCTGCTGTTCTGATGCCTCAGCCCATTCTTCTTCATCAGTCATCCGGGTCAATAATTCAGTCTGCCGTTTCATAGCATCACTCTTCCGTTCCAAAACATCAGCCCGTTTTTCTGCATCAGCCATCAGGTTCAATAATCCAGTCCGCCGTTTCATAGCATCATTCTGCCGTCCCAAAACATAAGCCCGTTGTTTCAAAGCATCAGACCTATTGTTTAATGCATTTGTCCGCAGTATCTGTACATATTGCTCAAATGCAGTAAATCCTATTTTGATGAATGAAAAGCGTCTAAGGGATAACTGCATGAAATAATTAAACAGTTGTTTAGAAACGAAAGGCGAGTTAAAAAACAAGACTTACAAAAAAATATATATATAATATATATCTGCTTTGATATTGCACCGTATATAAAGAAATTGAAGGTTGCTTTTAACAAAGAGATTGATTAACCTTCCAACAGCAGCAGCTGGAATGCAAAGGCGCGTTGCATAAAGAAGCCAAACACTCTCTAGTGAGAAAATTTTGAAGCATTCAAGGCACTACAACAATTGTTTAAGACAGGAGAATCAGAATTTTGGTAAAATTGTGTTGATTATGGGTCACAGTTGACGACATACATACCTTGTCAAAGGAACGGTCATCCATCCATTTCTTTAAACATGACATCCCAAACATGTGCCCACAAGGAAGACAGCTGCAGCAATCATCACAAAAAAGGAAGTCAATAGTGTAAATTTAACAAGAGCCCGAATGAATCAAAGCCGCTTACTAGACTATTAGATATCAGGAAGGCATGTGCTCAAATATCAATCTAACAAGGCTAACTATAACATACCCAAAGCCGATCTTATTTTTAGACATTATATTAAAATAAAGACTCTTATTCGGGTCAATTGCGTCGGCCCAAACCCAAGTTAGCCATACATATTCAACAACCACCGCTGAACCGTCGTCATCCACCGTCGCTGCTCCGTTAACAGAGTGGGGTGAATGTTTGTGGGCTATCAAAGCAACTCCGGCGGAGGCTATAATACCCTCTCAGCTTCTGTTGAATCGTAGAAGCAACCTTCAACAAGACCAAACCCATGCGGTCCACACACAAAGGCATTTCAACCCAAACAAATCAACCAATAGGTCCATCGCTAACACCACTACCACGTGGTCTAACAAAAAAACAATGAGGTCGGTTGCCGGAAAAAATGGTGAGGTCGCTGGAGTAGTTTATCCGTTGGTGATGACTTTTAAAGGGAAACCTCTTCACATTCCATGTGGGAGGCAGAAGAGTACGTCTCAGTCAACTGTAAGGTAGTGTACTAATTTTACATAACTTTGTTTATTTTGTTGGTTAGTTGTCTTAAATTTGTTGGAATGATTGTTACTGATTAAGGATGCTGCTACTTAAAATTTGGCATTGTGTTTTCAATCTAATTATTATGTATGTATCATTGTTACTAATAGTAACTGTTTTTGTCTTAATTAGTTGACATAAGCAAAAATTTTGATTGGATTAGGGGGTGTTTGTTTCGGCTTATGATTTATTTGTGTGTTGGGATTTTGTGGCTTATTTTCATACTTTTCGGCTTATATAAGTTAATTATGACATAATGAACTTATATAAGCCGAAAAATATCACAATAAGCCACAAAGGCCGAAACTCAAATAAGACATAAGCCCACTTTTTGTGGCTTATGTTGAAACTTTTCAGCTTGTATAAGTTAATTATGACATAATGAACTTATATAAGCCGAAAAGTATGAAAATAAGCCACAAAATCCCAACACACAAATAAATCAGAAGCCGAAACAAACACCCCCTAATCCCATCAAAAATTTTGCTTATGTCAACTAATTAAGACAAAAACAGACTATCTAACAATGCCAAATTTTAAGTAGCAGCATCCTTAATCAGTAACAATCATTCCAACAAATTTAAGACAACTAACCAACAAAATAAACAAAGTTATGTAAAATTAGTACACTACCTTACAGTTGACTGAGACGTACTCTTCTGCCTCCCACATGGAATGTGAAGAAGGTTTCCCTTTAAACGTCAGCACCAACGGATAAACTACTCCAGCGACCTCACCATTTTTTCCGGCAACCGACCTCATTGTTTTTTGTTAGACCACGTGGCAGTGGTGTTAGCGATGGACCTATTGGTTGATTTGTTTGGGTTGAAATGCCTTTGTGTGTGGATCGCATGGGTTTGGTCTTGTTGAAGGTTGCTTCTACGATCCAACAGAAGCTGAGAGGGTATTATAGCCTCCGCCGGAGTTGCTTTGATAGCCCACGAACATTCACCCCACTCTGCTAACGGAGCGGCGACAGTGGATGACGACGGTTCAGCAGTGGTTGTTGATGGTGGTTGATGTCGAATTGAATTTCGGGGGTAACACTTTCTTTCTGTGTTGACTTTTTCTTGGTGGACTGTTGGTTTAGGATTTCCGGTGATGGTTGAGATTAAGACCCTCCGTAATGGGGCGTGCTTGCCCATTTTTTTTGCCCTTTCACGCCCGAAAACGCCCCCTCAACCATAATCGAGGGGCGTGGTTTTCCAAAAAAAAAATTTGAGCGTGGAGATTAAAACGCCCGCGCCCAGCCAATCACATTCAAATTGCTTTTATGAGTTTGTTGACCGGGTACTTGAGCATCACAAAGATCTTGAGGTGTTTTGTTGAAGGAGGAGGAACAGGTGGCTGTGGTCCAGGTGGTTTTGGAACACCTTGGAAAGCTTGGATCTAATGATAAAAAGAAAAAAAAAAGTAAAGAAATGGAAGAAAAATAATTATGGCCGGAATCGGAAATGGTGTTTTGTTGAAGGAGGAGGAGAAGGTGAAGTAGATGAAAGTTTTAGTCAAAGTTTGGAGGAGAAGATGAATGTAGTGATTGCTTTTTCTGTTTTTAGCAATTTTTTATTTGTAAGATGGGTTAAAGTAAATGAAATATTTGGAATTAAAAAAAAAATGTCATATGGCGCAAAACGCTCCTACTATCATTACATCACTTTTTCTATCAAGCCCCAACATGGCCATACTGTCACATGGCGCAAAACGCTCCACCCTCTCTTACCCACCACTACACATGGTCTAAGGGTGGAGGGAGTCATAACTTTTAACCCTCCAACCCTCCCAAATTTTAACCAATCAAATCCCTCCACCTCATTTCAACCCTCCAACCCTCAATCCAACCTTTTTACTGGCGCCCATCACTTTCAACCCTCCCAAATCTTTTTTTAAATATTCATAATTTGTCCTCCAAAATTATAAATTTGCAACATTAACCCTTCCAATACCAAACAATTATATCTTAACTATCTATAAAGAGTTTATGGTCAAACTTGGAAAAGTGAAAAGTCAATATTGTTGAAATGTTGAAACTCACTAATAAAGGAAATTGTTGAAACCATTATGTTGAAATCGTTGAAACATCACAAACTTACACGGTTGTAGACTTTTTTTAAAAGGAAAGGAAATATATATGGCAAGCTTGCGAGATAAAATAATAATTATAGAAGGCTTATATACAACCCATAGAGTTGTGTTTAACAAAACCCTAAAAAAAATCAGTATGATACCCGCCATTAATGCATTCCAAAACGTTGTCCATAATCATTAACAAAATTTCAAATTGTTCTGAATATTTCTTTAGCTTACATAACAAGTCTTAGTTGTTATATATTTAATTGTGATCGGCCATTCGCTTTCATTTTTTTTTTCCTAATCGCAGGTTTCTTATTCTTATTTAAATGTTCATCAACATCAATATTTAATGGTAAAACATACTGCACTTTTGATAAATGTTTGCATCTTTCACATGCATTACTAAATCTTGTCGTTTGATTTTCTCTTTTTTATCTTTTTGCTTCAATGTCACAGACGAACAACTCGTGTAGATAATTTTCCGCCACAAATTGTTCTAAGAGTTACAATTTGGAGTTTTATGTTTTTGACAAAATTTTCAATCATGGTTTACTCTTTTCTGTTTCGAATGATATATTATTCGGATATATGTAGGAATTAGGATCGTAACCAGGTATGACTGCACGGAGTAGACAATGACAACCTAGTATCCGTAATCTTGATACTAGCAATAACATAGTGTCATGTGGTTGATGCTATTGTTGGTTTGTACCTTAGTTTTTCAAGAAGAATTAAAAGTTAACTGTTCTGTCACAACCTACTACCCATAACGCAGATGATTCGTTGGCCTAATGAGGGTTGAATTAGGTTGTTATTTTTCTTCAGCGGGTAAAATTTAAACTAGCAAAATAAGTGAAATGGATAGAAGTGCTAATGGTCGAGTTTATAAAATATTCACGCGACGTTTTTTGACCCGTTACCCAAGTGAGTATAATTGTGAGTTAGTACACTATTGAGTATAATTAAACTATTGGTAAAAGCTCAGTTACATTAACTTAATGTGTTTGATTTAACATTTTGGGTTAGATATTTGATGTAAGCCAAAATTAAGTATAATGGATCTCAATATTTGGTTTCACTTTGACCGAGAATTTCAAATACAAAGAATCAATGGTAAGTAATTTCACCTAATCCACATAAATGTTTATGAAACAACTGTTATTATTGGTGAAGCAACTCGCTTTCGTGTAAGTGTGATTCTTATTATGTTTCCTTTTCTATATTTAATTTGTTTATTTCTCAAACTTTCAACAAAGACATGATGGTTCTATTCAATTCAATCTGTATGTACATATTGATATACTTTTTGGCAATATTGAATCTATACCGCAAAATGAAATGTTGAAAACATATGTTTCAAAAGGAAATTATTAATACACATCGAAAATCGGGTTGACCCGGGGCACTTTAAACCCAACGGGTTGACCCGGTTTAATTTGACCCAATTTTTTGACCCAACTCATCGGGTTGACTCGGTTTAAATTGACCCATTTTTCGACCAGAACGGTTCAACCGGTTGAACCACCCGGGTCGAACCGGGTTTCAAAACATTATGTTTAATCCCCAAATCCTCAAACTTTTATTACTTTTCGTTTATAACCGATAAACTTATTTTTATCACGAAAACTATCTACCGCTATAAAATCCCGTTGCTATGCACGGGTACTCGTCTAGTATATAAAAAAACAAACACTTCATTAAAACAAACACTTCATTAAAAATAAAAATACAATTCCTAAAAATTAAAAAGTACAAATCCTAAAAATTAAAAATTACAATTCCTAAAAATAAAAAACTACAATTCCTAAAAATAAAAAAGTAAAAATCATACGAATAAAAAACTACAAATCGCCCCAAGCCCAAGGCCAGTTATATTTCGCCGCTATCTCACGCTTCTTATCAAGCGTCCACTTTAGCATTCCTAGATCGGTGATGTGGTCGTGCGATTTGTTGTAGAACTTGTGATCTTGATATAAGGTCTTTTCCGCCATATATTTTGCCCTTTGTTGATGCTCTTCGATAGTGGCGTCCAAGATTACTTGTTGTTTCTTTGCGTTATCCTGTAACAAATCTTTTTTCGTCAACGTGTAGTCTTTGACAAACTCGGCAACACTAACCTTCGACGAGGCTTCACTAGCAACCTTTGATTTTCCTTTTCGTGCACGGTTATCTAGGGGTGGCACTGGGTCTTCATTTAGATTCGGCAAAACGGTATCAAAATCGTTACTACCCGACTCATAGTGACCCGATTCCGAGGACTTTCTTCGCTTATCGGAATGGGAGGTTTGCTGCGCTTCGACACACTTTTGTTCCAACCATTTGGCTTGGCCTTTGAGAACTTCCCAAGCTCGTAGATGAGTAAATGGTTTGCCTTGTTTTTTCTTAAAACTTTCGAGCGCATTCGTGAGGACATCAACTTCGCCACAACCACTCTCCCAAAGACGCATCTACAAAAAAAAATTAAAACGTATATATATAAAATGAAAAAAATACAACGTATATATATATATATATATATATATAAAAAACGAGCTATATAATAAATAAAAAAAACGTATATAATTTACCGCTTGGTGGTATAAACCGTTGAACACACTTATTAAGTGGTTCATTTCCCGCCACTTTGTGTTAAGTGAATGATGAGTTCGAGTGGTGTCTTTCACATTCGTGGCGAAATGCGCCAAAATCCTCTTCCAAAAACTATCTTTTCCTTGTTCCATCCCGACCGTTCTACATGTTGAGATGTGAACCCAAGCCTTCGCCAAAGCCTCCTCCTCGTCCGATGTCCAACCTTTTTTTTCGGCCCTTTTCGCATATTTTTTCTTTTGAACTTCTTGTTCTTGAATTTCTTGAACATCATCGTCATCGTCTAAAAAATTAAAACATATAAATAAATATAACGTCTAAAAAATTAAAACGTATAAATAAATAAAACGCCTAAAAAATTAAACTTATAAAAAAATAAATAAATAAATAAAAATAAAATTCAAAAAAAAAAAAAAAAAAAAAAAAAAAAAAAAAAAAAAAAAAAACATACCAAGATTGTATTGCGTTTCGGGTACGTCGACAAACTCGTCTTCGCTCCCCTCCGGTTGTTCTCGGTAATCGAACGGGTTAAAGTTACTCGTTTCGTGTATGTGGTAATCGCTTGGATTAAGTGGTGGGTAGTCGAAGGTTTGTCGTGGAGGACTCGGTGGTTGGGGATAATAATAGTATTGTTGCGACGTCGAATGTGGTTGTTGACGAGGAGCCGAAAATGGTTGTGTGGGTCGAGGAGCCGATTGTGTTGGTATAGGTCGACCGGATTTAACTCGAGTGCCCCGACCCCTAGACGAAGATGTTGCACCAACTACTTTCTTGCCTCTTTGATCCATACTTTGATTAATTTTTTTTTTTTTTTTTTTTTTTTTTTTGTGTAAAATGGTTGTGTGAGAGTTTCGGTTAAATAGGCAACACAAAGGGCCAATCCGTTTTTCTTTTTTTTTTTTTATCTCCCAACGTTCAAAATTTAGCCCCCAACGGTCATAAGACCGTTTAATACTAGCCAACCCGCTGCGAGCTTTTTACCCGTGGAAGCAGCCCGCCAGGCCAGCCCGCCTAGGCGGCGGCGGTGTTCCCATCGAGCCCGATCAACCCGCTGCTGAGCCCGCTTGCCACTCCCTCCACCCTAAGAGTGGAAATGAGTGTGAAAAAGTGATATAAATTTGATCATGCCACATGGCACAACAGTGTCCAAGTATTTTTTTTTTTTCTTTTCTTGGAGGCCACATTATTTGAGAAGGGCTAGTGACTATCGGTGTTAACCGAATCCGGTAAATTTTAGGTTCGGGTTCGGGTTGAAACTTTTTACTACAAGTTATATGGGTAAATATGTAACATGATCTATGATGGATTTTTTTAGGGAAACAATGGGTACACATTTAAATAGCTAGATAACGAATCTCATGTGATTTCCCACACGAATTTAGACCCTTTAATTTAAAACTATTGGTGAAAGTTAGCCGAGCCGTTCATGTAAAGCTCACGATTGGATTAGTAAAAAGCTCGAAAGAGCCGAGCTTAAACGAGCTAAAACTTAATTTGTAACTCATTTACTAATCGAGCTTTATAAAACTCAAACGAGACGAACTCAAGCTCTCACAGACTCGCACTCGGCTCGGCTCGTTTCCACACCTAAGTCGACTCAAGGCTAACTATAACATACCCAAAGCCGATCTTATTTTTAGACATTATATTAAAATAAAAATAAAAATAATAAAATAAAATAAAGACTCTTATTCGGGTCAATTGCGTCGGCCCAAACCCAAGTTATCCATACATTTTCAACCTGATACCGGCCCCTATTTAGTATTCGGGATACTCGGGTTGACCAGAATAACCCGAATCAAGCTATTGACCCGAATTACCCGACCAAAATATGATTAATCAGGTTCGGGTCGGGTTCGGTTTCAATTCGACTTTTTTTAACACCCCTGAATGTGACCATGGTACAGTCTGACTCGCTTTAGGTTTATTCTAGGTTCGGGTACCGGTTTTTGTTTTATTTTCAGTTTTTCAATTTTTATTTCGTTTATCGCGGTTTGATCTTTAAATGGTCGAGTTTCTAATGCAATATAAAATAACTTTTTCAAGTTTTGAAATAAATAAATTAATAATAATAATAATAATAATAATAATAATACTAACAATTCTTGTAAATCCTATATGTTTCTAATAAAGTGATGTTAAAAAAAAATAATAATAATAAAAAAAATAAAAATAAAAATAATAATAATTAAATAATAATAATAAATAATAATAATAATAATAATAATAATAACTCATCAGGCATACCTAAGAAACACCTAGCCTTTATAATCACTCAAGTATAGGTTACAATGACACACGATCTCCTTAACAAGGAATCAACATCTGACAACATCGACACTTGAGTTGAAACTCATAGGTTATTCATTAAAGACACTGGAAAAAAGCGCACCATGGAGGAACCTACGCCCTGGGAGAACGAGTCCAACACCCATGTGATCATCTCATGGTCTAATAGAATCGAGCACGATCTCTAACGCAGAACCAGCAGATGAGATCACATCAAAGGAGGGTCTCATGAAAGCAATCTTCAAGTCAACTCATAAGATGAGGAAAACATGTCAAAGCAAAGGATCCACTAGGATTGGGAGAGGGCTGCTCAACTCAAACAAGCCAACAATGAAAATGTGGCCGAACTTCGCACTCGCAGATAAAGAATTGCAGTGAAAATTTTTTAAAATATTTGACTATTTTTGTAATTTGCTCTCTAACGAGACAATTTATAGTGTAGTTTTCAATAATTATCAAAGTTTGCCTTTTCGATCATAACTTTCTGGCTTCGTTCATGCACACACGTAATCTCAGATTTAAATATCTCTGCCGATGCAAAAAAATTAGGGGAATGACTTTCATTCCGATTGTTAGTGTTTGGTTGGTTCATTAGTTTTTAAAATTAAGAATTAGGCAAATCTCATACCCACCAAACATGGTCGGTTTACAAACCTATAGTGATTTTCATACCTATAGTGATCTTCACCAAACGCCCCCTAAGTTCATGGTGGTTAATTTTCGTTGGTTTTAGTGGAACCCTTCTTTATGCGTGTGCTCTATGGGCATAATCAGAATCTTCTGGACCCTACAGGCGGTTAATTTTGGGGGCACTCTTGTCTTTCTGGTAGTGAGGCCGTTCAAGGCAGTTTGAGGCGAGGAGTGTTACTTCTTTTGGTGGGTCCACCATTTTATGCGTGGATATTATTAGATTGTCTCATTTTTTGAAAATATCTACTTATGTAACTTATTACTACCTTCGTCCCAAAATAAGTGTCCAGTTTGATTTTTCATAGTCAAACTAGTTCAACTTGCCTACCTTACAAAGATCTACTCGTATGGCTTCAATCACGATGCTGATGATCTATGCTTCAATATGAATCCTGGGTACAATTTTTTTTTTTTTTTTTTTTTCTCTCCTGACTTTGGCTGATTTGTGATATTGGTTTGTAAAGATAAAGATTAAAGGAAAATTTTAGTACAATCAAGAAACTTTACTTGCAGGAAAACTAATGAAGGTTATATAATTTTCTAGGATTTCTAGGAAATAGAAGAAAGGCGGTGAGAGTGAAGACACTGATCCTCTAGTACGAACATTAACTTCATTATATGTGTGTTGTACACTTTAAGTGTACACATGTATGGTTATTAGGGTGTAATTAAGTGAAAAGTAAGGTGAACACTAAAACTACACCCTCCTTTCAACCAATAACAAATGTACACATAGGGTAAAGTTACTGTGAGTATATATTTTTAATATTTATGGGCCAATAGAATTTTAGATTAGAATTCTTGAGTGTACTTTATTAAGTCACATCAAAAATGGTTATTAGTACTAGTATATATTATAATTTGTATTTGGGTGTTGACTTGACCAAGCTGCCGCCACTGTAGTGTCTGTTTTAAAACTTGTACATTTTGATTAAAGTAGGCGGACCCCACATGGTAGGGAGGGTCCGGTTAGTATGACCTGTATTTTTGTAGACGTGAGATGCGTAAATTGGGCTTGTGATAAGGAGGATTACTGGCCCACCAGTTTGTATAGATTTTTTATTTTATCCACATGCATGTGTAGCTAAAGCAAAATTAAAGTTTTTAGCTGATTAATATTTTCTTTACTTAGACAAATCATAATATCCGTTTAGTTAATAGTTTTTTTGAATTGCCACTTTAAACATGCTTTTTCTGTTATACAAACTTATGATTTTTATGTGTCTAATATTATATTATATTATATAGGCCTCACGGGTTTTAGAACACATATGAATTTTTCTGGCGTAGTGTTAATTCTGTTAAAAAATGTCGATTTTCTTTACATGCATCCGGTACCTACAAAATATGTTTATAGCATCATTTAATTTACTCTAAATGTAAATGTTTTTATTTTGGACCAATTTCCAAAAACGAAATGACAATGTTAACATTTGAGATTAATCAGGCTTACATTTCCAAAGTCATGTATCAATAAGGTTTGTAACATTTTAGCATTTATGTCGATCTAAGGAAAACATAACATGACATTGGTCAACTAGTTCTTAAAAAGACACACACAACTACATATACTTTACTTCATGCTCTATATGAAACTAAAGTTTTTTTTTTATGGGTGTGATTCGAACTAACAACCCATAATCGAATTCTGGCATTGGAATT